>OX595853.1:8924760-10161760 GCA_951392215.1 Epirrita christyi
AAACCGTTAATCCGATCTTCATGAAATTTGGTACGGGGGTAGATAGTATTGGTACAATTTGTAGGTTAGGTTATGAGCTATATCAGTCAGGGGGTTGCTGAGATATTGGGGTCCAAGAGGGGGTAAAAAAAATAAAAGTGAGACAGTCAGATCAAATGGGGTGTCTAATGAAAGCGCTTTAGTTGGACATTTCAAAACTGTTTTTAATAAGTATTTAAACTTAGTAGTTTCCGAGATATTAGGGAAAATAAAAAACGCAAAAATCAAAAATTCTAGGGTACTTCCAGCAGTCCCACAATGCTGAAATTTGTTATGCTTGTGGCTTTTGTGTCACAACTACAGGGAAAAGTCTGAAATTGAAGAAATTAGAAACCTGAACCATAAAAAACGTTAACCAATATAACATCCATTGTTGACCCCCCATTCCTAGGAATTTGAATCACATTGGAGTTCTATGTTTTCGTCAAAAGGACGTTATCAATTAATTCGTCAAGTACTTTAAATACTAACAGGTATGTATTATTTTCGCCCTGTTGCTTAGTCCTATTCAAAGGCTATTTCGATGATGTGTAGAAAAATTACCTATAGAGGTTAATTTTTTTCTCAGTAAATGTTTTTAGAAATCGGTTAGAAGGATAAATGGTGAAAATAGAGGCTTGGAAAATGATTAGGTAGGTAACGAACGAAAAACTCACGGTCTTCTGCTGGAGGCTGGATTGTGCTGGTCAGAACTTTTTCACCACAAATACAGTTTTTATTTAGAATGTTTGTATGCGTTTATTTTTGTACACTTTCTACCGGTAGATTGATGGATTGGATTTGATGTATTTTGAATTAAAGTTTGGCAAATTTTTATTGTTTGCAAGCGAAGAATTTTTTTTCTTGAAAGGCGGCCACCGAACGAGAGTACGTTGAATCCATTCTCACTCATTCGAATGAAAAGATTTGTTGTCCCAGCGCTGATTGGTGCTTCATGGTGTGACGTCACGTTTTCGTTCGTAAAGGAATGGAATGCACAGAATATATATAATATATGGATTGAGATTGTACAGTGTGAGTTAGTGTCGAGAGATGGCGCCAACATGTTCCCCGGGCTGAAGGGATACCTTCTGAAGAACTACTTGCAATTAAATATGAATGGATAAAGCGAAAAGTAAATTTAGAACAACTAAGTTAAAAGGGTTATAATGACGTTGAGAGTTTATTGAAGAGGTAATTTATATAACTTTACGATTGGTCGAACATACGTGCCAGTCTTAGTGCGGATTTTCGCAACTCTACTTATTTGATCTCTTCCAGGATAGAGCTCCTCTATGACGGCAAGAGGCCAGCTTAATACTGGAGCGTTGTCGTCTCTAACGATTACTATTTGTCCCTTTTCAATGGGCTCAGAAGGAGTGTTCCATTTCTGTCTGCTTTGAAGTGAGGTCAGGTATTCTACTCTCCATCTATGCCAGTAAGACTGAACTAACCTGTTAAGTAGTTCGTAGCGACTAAGTCTGTTTTCAGGTACATTAAGAACATCTTGCGCAGGGAGATATTTTAAAGGCGTTATGTTTAAGAAATGTGATGGCGTGAGAGCCTCTAATTCGTTAGGATCAGAACTCAAAACGCACAGCGGACGGCTATTTAAAATTCCTTCAATTTGTATCAAAACAGTACTTAGTTCTTCGTATGTTAAGATTTGATTTCCAATCGATCTCTTTAAATGAGTTTTGACAGATTTAATATTACTTTCATAAATTCCTCCAAAATGAGATCCAAGAGGAGGATTCCGTTTGAATTGAATGTGTAGATCTGCTAAGTTTTGATCAAGATATTTATTATGCGTTTCAGAAGTTAAGAGCATATGCAATTCGTCAAGTTTTCTTTTGGCTCCCACGAAATTAGTGCCTCCGTCACTAAGAATCAGGGAAACCGGGCCCCTTCTACTAATAAAGCGCTTAAACGCAGCTAAGAACATTTCTGTACTTAGATCGGAAACTAATTCCAGGTGCAAAGCCTTCGTTGTCAAACAAATGAACAAGCAGAGATAAGCCTTTGCACTTTTTATACCGCGACGACGGTAAGGCGTTACAAAGAACGGACCTGCGTAGTCAACGCCAGTGAAAACGAAACTCTTGACTTCACTTACCCGAAAGTGGGGTAAATCTCCCATGAGTGGGCAAGTATTTTTAGGCTTTAATTTAAAGCAAGCGTTACACTTTCGCAAGCGTTTACGTATCATATTTCTAGCTGAAAGAATCCAATAATTTTGCCTTAGCAAAGCCAGAAGAAGGCTAGGGCCGGAATGAGCGTTCACAATGTGAGAATGATCCACCAGTAAATGCACAATAAGGTCATTAGCGGGCAAAACGATTGGATGTCTTTGCGTGAAGTTTAACTGAGCGTTTTTCAAACGTCCGCCTACTCGTATGAGATTATCCTTGTCGACGAAAACGTTTAGTTTTTGTAGGGCAGGACTGTTTGTTTCGCGAAAATGTCTCTTTTGAATACTTCGAATAATATATTTTTCTGCGGTTTCTAAATCCTGAACGGATATTATGCTACGTGATTTTAATAATTTTGTAAATCGTAAGACGTATACTACAGCATGTAGGTATTTATTCCAATTTGACATGCGGTTAGCTAAGTCGTATAAGACATCAGAACTAATTTGAATGGGTTGAACTGCAAAGGTTGAAACCTTTGTTTCAGGAAGCTCAATTACAGGTAATAGGTTAGCGTAAGTTTGAATGGGCCACTCATGTACCGGGTAAGCAAGCCACGGTGGACCACGAAACCATAAATCGTTGTCAACGAGCTTGCTAGGCATTACAGGGCGCGATATGATATCCGCTGGATTTTCATTTCCAGGTATATGAAACCAGTGTCGGGCTGGCAAGTTCTCGTTAATCGCAGATATGCGGTTTGCAACAAATGTCTGAAATCGAAAAGGCGGAGCGCGTATCCATGACAGTGTTACTGTGGAGTCCGAAAAGGCTATGGTCTCGTTTATTTTAATGCGTTCGCTGATGGAGTCTCGTACAGCTACGATCAAGTTAGACAGTAAGAGTGCTGCACAAAGTTCGAGGCGAGGTAGGGTGACAATGTTGTTGGAAGATGCGACTTTTGATTTTGCGCAAAGTAGCGTAACTTGACCTACGTCACTTTCACTCTGGCTAGCTCGAATGTAGATAGCAGCGCCGTAGCATTTTTCGCTCGCATCAGCGAAACCGATTAGCGAAATATGTCGAGAATTTTGAAGTATGCCTACATGGCGCGGAATTTTTATAGTTTCTAACAGGTGAAGCTCGTTTTGAAATTGAGACCATTGGTCTTTAATGTAAGCGGGGACGTCGTCGTCCCAGTCTAAATTACGTTTCCAACATTCTTGGACAAGTAATTTTAAAAGTGCTGTGACCGGACCGAGGAAGGATAGTGGATCGAAAAGTCGGGCAGCCACAGAAAGTATGGTGCGTTTAGTGCATGTAGCGTGATTAGCGTTGACCTTGAAAAAGAAGGCATCTTCATTGGTTTTCCATTGAAGGCCGATAATTTTAATGTCATTGTCTTCATCGAATTTTACAATGTTGGGTGCCTGCTGAGCTATAGGAATGCGTTTCATTAGTTCGGTGCTATTAGTGACCCATTTGACGAGATTGAAGCCGCCGGCTTTGAAGAGTTGTGTTAGTTCGTGATACAGCCTTTCAGCTTCAGAGACTGAAGATACAGAAGAAACAAAATCGTCCATAAAAAAGTGCCGCTCAGCCGCCCACGCAGCAGCTGGCCAGCGCGTGCGCTCATCATCAGCAAGCTGTCTCACAACTCGCATTGCCAAGTACGGCGAACTGGATAAACCGAAGGCGATTCGGGAAAAGGCGTAAGTAGCGATTGGGTCATTGGAATTAAACCGGAACAGAATGCGTTGGAAGTTATGATGCTTTGGATAAAAATTCAATTGGAAAAACATTTTTTCAATATCAGCTGATAGGGCTATTGGAAAAAGTCGAAGGTTGATCAATAAATCGAAAATGTTAGTTTGTAGGTTCGGTCCAGTGTATAAAACGTCATTGAGCGATTTACTCGAGCTAGTTTTGCAACTTGCGTCTAGTACGATTCTGGTCTTGGTAGTTGTCTTATCAGGTCGATAAATAGCGTGATGCGGGATATAGTAGCACGGACCGGGTGCGGGATTATCGATTTTATTGAGGTACCCTTTCTCAATGTAGTCTTGAATAGTAGCGTTGTAATCTTTGCGTAATTCGGGATTCGCATTTAAGCGTTTTTCTAAATTTAATAAGCGTGTCCTAGCAATATTTTCAGATCGACCGAGCTCAGTCGGTTCGTATTTGAATGGAAGCGCAACAGTGTATCGCCCGGTATCGTCGCGAGAGAAAGTGTCTTTGAAAATGCGTTCGCACGCCTCGTCATCCGGACTTAAATGTTTTTTAGCGGGCACACTCTCAAGTTCCCAGAATCGTTGAGTTAAATCCTCCAGCGTGGGTTCAATAACCGCGTGAAATGATTGGTTATTGTTACGATATGAGTTAGGAACGCAATCCGCCCTACCCATCACTACGTAACCAAGTGAAGTCTCAACTCCAACGACCGAGGAACCCAGATCGGTTATCTTACGATTGCCCAGCAAGAACGGGAAAAGCTCGTTGCCAATCAGACAGTCGAAGTCTGCGGGCGTGTGATAATCATCATCAGCAAGCGGCAAGTCGCGCAAATGTTTTAGTTCAGACGTGTCTATAAAAGTGACAGGCATTTTGTCCGTGATTGTATCCATTACGCGTGCATTTATTGTATAACTACACCGTGCGTCGAAGCGAGAATGAATCGTAAATGTAGCAAAACCCATAAAAGGTTTTATTGAATGACCTATGCCTTTGACGGTACCAGGTGCATGCGTAATATTTAAATTCAAGCGATCACAACATGATTTTGTGATAAAGTGGCCCATGGAACCACTGTCAAGGAAAACTCTAATTTTTAAGCGTTCGCCGTCGTTGTTATATACGTATACAACGGCGCTAGGAAGAAGTACAGTTGTTGCGTTGGAGTGACGAGACGAAGTCGTAAATGCGGTATCATCGTGCGTATGCGGCGGATCTTGTTCCGCGTGAACATAAGGCTCACAGTCGCGCACCTCCGCTGGCGCCGGCGCGAACGCGGGCTGCTTAGGGCAGGCGACGTAGGTATTATTCGCATCGCACGCGGCAGCGAGCGGCTGTGAGCGCGTAGCGACGGAGCGGCCGGAGCTCGTGCCGGCGGTAGCGGGTTCAAACCGAGTTGAATCAATGTGTAATTGCGTGTGATGCATGCGGTTGCAAACAGAACATCTGTTGTATGAGCGGCATGAATTTATATTGTGAAACCCTAAACAATTTATGCATAAATTGTTAGTTCGTACGAAGTTCATTCTTGCGGGTGCGTTCAGCTTGAGAAAAGCTTCACATCTGTATAGTGGATGTACACTGTCATTTTTGCAAAAGGCACATTTTGGAAAATTATTATTTTGAGCAACAAACGTCTGCACGGCCGAGTAATGCGGTTTATTATATTGCGGGGCAAAGGACTTATTTGTTTGCATTTTATTATTAGAGTAGGTATTTGCGGCCCTAGTAGGTAGTCCGGTATTACGCAACATATGAATCTTACTTTGTTCTTTTATGAATTTAGACAAAGAATCGAAGGTAGGTATCTTCTCTTCGCGATGCGCTTGTTCGAACAAGTTGACAGTTTCTTTATCTAGCTTCGATAAAGCGATGTGCGTAAAGATAAAATCAGAAAGATCGTCAATACCTAACTGCTTCAACGCGGATTGAGCGGCACAGAAATGTTCAATAAATGCGTCTAACGAGTTAGTAGACGGGGACTGGCTACCTTTGAAATTGAGTATTTGTTCTAGGTACATTGTAGCAAGTGTCCGTTTGTCTTGGTATTTATCCTTGAGCGTGTTCCACAGGATTTCGTAGTTACTAGCAATCGGAGGAATTCCCGCGCAAACGCTGAGGGCTTTGCCGGACAATTTCCCGATAAGATACTGCACTTTTTCTGCGTCAGGTAAATTTGTATTGTTATGTATGAGCGTGGTGAAGTTTTCGTAGAACACGACCCATTTATTGGGCGAACCATCAAAGGACACCAACTCCAAAGCAGGCAGTTTTCTTTTTAGAAGATCAAAGTTATTTGTAATTTGCGTTGGCGTTTTAGAATCGATCGATTGAGTAGCGACACAAGTAAATTCGGATTCGACTGATTTTATGTAACAATAAAGTTCATCAAATGCAAGTAAGCGCGCGAAGTCGACGACTGCATTTGGATGCAAGGTCAATTGTGCCATGTTCAATTGATCTGTCACCTCAGTAAACTCACGACGAACATTTTCTAATGACTTTACTCGGATAAGGAATTGTCTTTTCACTTTATCGTTTTTACAACCAATGCTCAAATCATACATATTTTGCGCTAGTGTAAATAAGCTTTGTTGTTTCGCTGTAAGCATTAAAACTTTGTTTTCTAAAATGGAAGGTTTTTCTTGGTCTTCCGCAACGGCCGCGGCTTTAGTCGTCATTTTTATAGAATGGATATTGCGTTTATATAAACAAATAAGTAGGTTCTTAGGTCTAAGAAATAATTAAAAATATGAATGAATATGTGGCAGGTAACAATAGCAATAATCAGCAAAATAACAAATTACTTATGTAAAAAGTTTATAAGGCCGAGATAAAAAGATGGCGGTGTGCGTATGCGTGTTACAATTCAATTGTAATCTGGACTAATGATCAATTTGTATGCGTATGCGTATGTTTTAGCGTGTTGTATTAATAAAAAGAAGATTGTAAGCGTATTGCGTAGGTAATTAAGCGTAAGTATTTAGTCTTTTTGCGGTGCGGTTGCGAGTGATAGGTATGTTGTGTGAATGCGTGATGCGTGGCGTGGGATTCAGAAAAATCGTATAAATATGTAAAATAGAATGAATAGATAGATGGAAGTAAGAATTTTGAAGGCATCCGGCTCGAAGGACCAGTTTTATGGTGAAA
Organism: Epirrita christyi; assembly: GCA_951392215.1. NCBI lineage: Eukaryota > Metazoa > Arthropoda > Insecta > Lepidoptera > Geometridae > Epirrita > Epirrita christyi. The sequence goes on from OX595853.1 coordinate 8,931,792, forward strand.
ATAGAGGCTTGGAAAATGATTAGGTAGGTAACGAACGAAAAACTCACGGTCTTCTGCTGGAGGCTGGATTGTGCTGGTCAGAACTTTTTCACCACAAATACAGTTTTTATTTAGAATGTTTGTATGCGTTTATTTTTGTACACTTTCTACCGGTAGATTGATGGATTGGATTTGATGTATTTTGAATTAAAGTTTGGCAAATTTTTATTGTTTGCAAGCGAAGAATTTTTTTTCTTGAAAGGCGGCCACCGAACGAGAGTACGTTGAATCCATTCTCACTCATTCGAATGAAAAGATTTGTTGTCCCAGCGCTGATTGGTGCTTCATGGTGTGACGTCACGTTTTCGTTCGTAAAGGAATGGAATGCACAGAATATATATAATATATGGATTGAGATTGTACAGTGTGAGTTAGTGTCGAGAGATGGCGCCAACAATAAAGAAAGTAAAATATGCAAAAAAATATCTCGAAGATACGGGGAGAAGTCGAAAATTGAAGATTTTTTCTTTGTAATACCCATTTTTAGAGTAGAGAACTTAAATATTTAAAAATTAGGTAGCAAAACTACAGCTAGATGGCACTGCTTAATTAAAAAATCTTTTTTTTTTGCTTCACAAAATCTCTTTCATATATTAGAGAAATTGACTCGATAGTTTTAGATTTCTGATGGATCACATACAAACATACTTACATAGCCGTTAAATACCTTCCCCTCTTAAATTAGTCGGGCTGATAAAGGTGTCATCGCGAGGTCTCAGTTCGGGGCGAACCACTAGTAAAAATGTATCTATTTTCCAACATAGGATTTTGTCCATAGGACAAAATCTACATGAAAAGGAAGTCCTTAATTGATTATTTATTAGACAATAGTAGTAACATTCAGATTTATGGCTCGAGGGTCTTCCATTAATCATTTGAATAATTTGGCTATTACAAACGGCAGGTTGCGACTATTAGTCACTCCTGGATTAGTAATTAACAATAACAAATGGTAGTGTTTGTCGCGAGATACGATATTATAATTTGGAGCTAAAGGTGAGCATACATCTCAACTCGTTATTTTGTTTTACGACAAGATAGACAATAATAATTATAAGTATGGATGGTTGGATGGATGTTTGTTACTCTTTCGCGTAAAAACCACTCAATGGATTTTAATGAAACTTTACAACTAATGGGTCGCCCCGAACTGAGACCTCGCGATAACACCTTTATCAGCCCGACTACTTAACTAAGTAATTTCCATATTTTCTTTTATTATTTTTGAAAATTTTCACCTCGAGGTCTACCAGTACAGTACAGGATCTACCAGTAACTACTCTAATTTCCTACACATCATCGAAATAACCTTTGAATAGGGCTAAGCAACGGGGCGTAATTATACTACATACCTGTTAGTACCTATATCAAGTACCTGACGAATTAATTGATAACGTCCTTTTCTTTTCTTTCTTTCTTTTGATGAAAACCATAGAACTCCAACGTCATTCAAATTCTTAGAAATGGGCGGTCAACAATGGATGTTATATTGGTTTATGTTTTATGGAGTACATGTTTCTAAATTCTTCAATTTCAGACTTTTCCCTGTAGTTAGAAAAGAAAGAAAGAAGAAAATACGTTTATTTGTCCCCACTTAAAAAGAAACAAAAAATAAAAACAACAGTACCTAGGTAGCTACCTACCTAAGTAGTAGGTAACTTTACAAAAAACTAAACTAAACTAAAAAAACACCAAATGGCGTAAGGCATGTTGTGTGGGGGTCAAATAGGTCCCTGTCTCAGCATACAGCTACACCGAACCTACAAGTAGATACGGCGCGGCGCTGGTTTTCAGACAGGGCCTGCCCGAGTGACATCACGAACGTTGAAGACGAATATACTAAATATATTATGTAAATAAATAATTAATTCATCAGCAAACTAAAATATAAAGAAATAGTTATACTACACAGTTATCAACAAAATATAATATAAAAGTACTCTGAGGTCTGTTAGTAGTAGTTATAGTACTCTCCTTGGTAATGGCGATATGTATTGTCTATGGCACAGAGCACTTTTAGTCTATGGTCAGTCAGTCAGTGTCAATTTATTTTAGAGAAATGAAGGTATACCTACGTATTTTTGCGAACAGTTTTTATCGCAACGCAAATTACGCAAAATGAAGTGTGAAAACTGAAGTGAAGTGGAAGTTGCTATAAAGAAGAAGACTTGGAAGGGGTTAGCCAATGAAAGCTGGATAAATAGATAGCCCCACCCAGGCCGGACGTACGTAAAACGATGGTGAGTACATTACGTACCTAAGTCGTTTGCTTGCAGCTTGCAGAACCACTCAAAGAGTGACCAGTTTGCTCTGCAAATAGCAGTTTTTTTAACGTTTTCCTAAACATATTTGTTGTTTTCAGAGCGCGCACTGGTGGTGGAAGGTTATTCCAACACCTAGATGCTGCGTATCTGAACGACCCGCGGAACGACATCGACTTGTGTTTTTGTGTTACAAACACAAAGGAGCATGCTCTGCTTGGATATCTCGATCGAGCTCGAGCCCACTCAAATTTATCAAAAAGGTATTTTGGATATTTTTTATTGACTACCCCAAACAACAGTACGGCAAGGTGTAACTTTCGACGCGCTGTCATTTTAAGTAGATTAGATGAGTTTAAAAAAGGCGTGACATGTGAACGTGGTGGGACATGAAAACAAAAACGGGCACAGGCATTTTGAACACGTTGGATGAGTTTTGTAGTTCTCACCAGTAGACACGGCCCAAAGACAACATCACAGTAGTTTAACTTGGACAGGATTAGGGATTCACAAAGACTAATTCTCACAGCCTCACCGATATATGGTCGAATTTTGTATAAAAGTTTCAAGCGGTAGAAACAATTTCGCACACTCTCAGCAACATGCTTCTCAAAATGCAGTTGGCTGTCCACGATGAGCCCAAGGTTTTTGGCTTCAAATACATATTCCACTGCCTCACCGTCGACTAGGATATTTATTGGAGCGGTCTGGAGTTCTTGCACTTTTTGTCTAGACCCTACAAGCAAAAATTTTGACTTTTTGGGGTTAATGACTAGTGAGTTACACTTAGACCATGCAGATATCTGTACTAAATCAGAGTTAATTTTGTTTACAGCATCATAAAGTTCAGAGGGTGGGAATGAAAAGTACAGTTGCAGATCATCAGCATAGAGATGATAACTACAATGAGTTATGGCCTTAATGATGTCTGCACTATATAAAACAAATAAGATTGGTCCCAATATTGATCCTTGGGGCACACCCCGGGTCACTGAGCGGCGGGTGGACTGCAATCTAGATCCATTCGGCATAGCCAGTTCCACAAACTGATGTCTTCCAACTAAGTAACTGTGAAACCAGCTGATAGTCCGCTCATCAAAACCATAGAAAGACAGTTTGGATAACAGAAGAGAAATATTTATGGAATCAAATGCACGGGAGAAATCAAGAAGCACCAGAATGCTGACCATGCCGCGGTCCTGAGCAACAAGTAAATTGTCAACAACATCGAGGAGAGCAGTCGAAGTACTATGGCCCTTGCGGAACCCTGACATTAGTTAGTTGTGACACAAAAGCCACAAGCATACCAAATTTCAGAATTGTGGGATTGCTGGAAGTACCCTAGAATTTTGGGTTTTTACGTTTTTTATTTTCCGTAATATCTCGAAAACTACTAAGGCTAAATAATTATTAAAAACAGTTTTGAAATATCCAACCAAAGCGCTTTCTTTAGACACCCCACTTGATCTGACTGTCTCACTTTTATTTTTTTTACCCCTCCTGGACCCCAATATCTCAGCAACCCCCTGATCGATATAGCTCATAACATTACTTACAAATTGTACCAATACTATCTACCCCCATACCAAATTTCATGAAGATCGGATTAACGGTTTGTTAGTTTTCATCGGACAAACATACATACATACAAACGCCGATTCTTCCAACTTGACTCAGAGAACTCGCTTCGCTCGTTCAATAATATAGCTTATACATCAGAATAACACATAGGCTACAATGTATTAAGATATTGTGTGAATTGTCCATAATATGACGATAAGCGTCAAGTTAGTAGGAAAAATCTACCACCTGCGAGCTATTCTGGCGTGCGCTGCCAAACCAGCTAGAGTTACACATATGTAATGTATGATGGAAATGTTTATCTTAAATAGTCCTACAAAAAAGCCCGCCACAGTATATATCTATGTCTTATGTGTAAGCTATTATAGCCAAAATAGTGAAACATAACAATAAAATAACGCTAATATAAGCTACTCGTAATACTAATCCTGCGCAGACGAAGTCGCGGGCACCAGCTAGTATGTTTTAGGGAGGATGGCAGTGTAGGCGAGTTGGGGTGAAAAGGAGGAACTCTATATGGTCTTTTAGTAGTATTATTAGAGTTTTTTGTGAAACAGTTCGCCCGGTGAAATACTAACCATCGTACTTTTATTTTTGCCACCAAGCAGTAATGTGAGCATTACTGTGTACCGGTGTGAAGGGTATGGGTGCGGACTGCCGGTGAAATTACAGACACGTGAGAATTTTCAGAATTTTACCGTGAACTAATTTGTGAAATACTTATCTATACTTTATGATACAGATTTATCAAAAGCGACAGTTTAAACTCCCTTCCGTGAGAGTATTGTAGGTCAATGAGGTTATATCAATATATTATGTATATTACGCCATGGTGTGTCCGGCCTAAGAATAGACCCCTTCATCTCCTCCCGTGGATGTCGTAAATGCCAACTTAGGGATACCAGGGGATCCATCTCTGCTCTCAACACCATATCTGCGATTACCAATCCGCCTGCCAAGCGTGGTGATTATGGCAAATCCCCCATTGCATTCTAAGGAGGCCTCCTTCAGCAGTGGACGACTGATGATGATGATGATGATGAAATAGGTGCCTATTTTGAACTTATAGACAGAGCTAGCTTTTTGCAATTTACTCGCGTGATACAGCTCCCATTGTTACGGATATATGTTACAGATCTGGTATTTTAGATAGCGAACGATCTAAAGCATTGTTTGATCACAGCGACGCGTCGATAGAAATGATTAATGACTGTATTTGCTATCATTAACATTAAACGCACGTAAAATGTTCACATTATCTTAATTACAAAAGCGTTGACCGAGGCAATGCAGTACGCGACATGTAACTGCGCGTGTGAGTAAAAAAAGGTAATAAATAAAGGTAAAGCGATTTTTTAATGTCAGCACTCAGTGACTAAATATCATCAAAAAGGCCGCAAATCACCGTTTTTCAGGAGATGTACTAGAGGTGGCACTTGTATTTATATCATTGGTATAAGAATTTTAGTCATCAATGAGTTTCAATTCACTCGATGATTTAAAAAAATCGCACCCCAAGATGCTGAGTCTCATGCCGAGATAAATAAACGTTACTTAGCAAGTGCTAAACACTTAGTATTGTCCCCGTCACTCTCTAACACGCGTGTTTTAACTGTTGTGTGACAGTGACAGGGACAGTTCTAAGCATTAGTACGTGCTAAGTAACCTCTATTTATCTCCGCTTTAGTTTTTAACCAGTTGACTCAGACTTCGGTCTCTGCTTGCCGAGACTTTGCACTCAAATGACGTCAATCCTTGTAGACGTCATATATTACATATTATTCATATTATTTCGTGTTATATTTGAATTATAATTAGGTATAGACACGTGATTTATTATTTGTTTTTAACTGAATTTAGCAAGAGGAAGTCAAAAAAAAAACATGTTAAATGGGAAATGTTCAATAAATTTAACATAAACATTAAGTCCATATAAATATATACATTATAAACTTATTTGATGATTACACGTGAAGACGGCGAAGTGTAGTGCGTGTGTGTGGTGTGTCTCGTAAGTGTAGTTTAAATTCGGCTGTAATTTTTGTGTTTTGCTTTGTAGCTCCAGTGTTTGTGTACCGATTTTGTTTTGATGTGCGTAGTTACGTAGGGCGTACTAAGTAATACGGCCAGCTTTAATGATATTTCGACGAACGGTGATCACTCATTCCCAACGCCATAATGGCGTAGCCACAAGGCTAAAGTGTTATTTTTGAGTATGAGTATAGCGAGGGTTCCTCGCTACTCACTGAAACCTTTCACCACACTAGTTCTTAACCAGCGGTCACTAAGCCGTGTCTAAGGCCTAGCATACCTTATACCTGAAATAGATCACCTTCTCATACGGGGAAAGAACCAGAGACAATTTTTTTTTTAAATTAATGAAATAAATAATATCCTATCGGTCCTTGCAGTGGTGAATCTATTTAAATTCGCTATAACATGCGTCTATTTTTTTTTGATTTGAAGACTTAACCCCTTATTCATAATCATTTTTTAAACCTATTTTTGTTTCCTTTGTCTTGTTTTGGCGTATGTAATTTTACATTAGAGAGAACAAAACAAAAGCTATTTTAACTAAAACAGGTTTAAAAAATGATTATGAATAAGGCCCTTTGTGATTATGATAATTCCCCCCGTCAGGCAACCGCCACTCGCTCAAGGTCGCGCGTTGTTTACCTACATCCAAGCCGTTTCCCTAAGAGAACAAGTGACAGTCGGTTGTCGGGCGCACACGCCTGAACGCTCGCACAACAATTTTGTCGCGCAAACATGACTTCGCGTGCATATTGTGCTGTAAAAATACTTGTACTAATATTTATTCTGTGCCCCCGTGTATTTAATGGGGGACGTATTCATTCATTCGTTATTATTTTTTCATTAATTCATTCCATTCATTCCAGCAGTGGATGTCTAAAGGCTGCTGATGAGGATTTACCTATACTAAATATTAAACATATTATAATACATTGTATAAATATATTTGCATCATCATCATCACCAGTCTGTCAAAGTCCACTACTGGACGAGGCCTATCATTGAATACAATGGGTGGATTTGCCATAATCACCACGCTTGGCAGGCGGATTGGTGATCGCAGTATTGGTATAAGTACTCAGGTGGATGCTGCTTATCTCCTGGTGTTATCCTTTAGTAAGGTCTTTCACCACATCCACGGGAGGAGAAGGAAGGGTCTATTCTTAGGCCGGACCACCACGGCACGATACACGATATTAGCAGTTACTTATGCAATATTATTATATTGAATTTAGCATCGCAGATCTAAGGAAAGTCCTAAACAAAATATTTCTATTCGAGAATAATAATAAAAGCGGATGAATTATGGCCCATAATAATGGTTGAAATATTGGCTCTCATCTTAACAAAAATAATACGTTATTAAATAAATAAGTAGGTACTTCAGAGTGTCACACGAAGACAGATGAGTGATGACAGATAATGTTGAGTGACCGTATGGTGACCGTGCTTTCATTATTGTGTCGTTTGGCATTGTTTATAGAGTTAGAGTCTGTTCAGAAAGAGAGCCGTCGTGGCCAAATTGTGAACTAAGGTAATTTACAATCATAATTAGGAGCTGGTTTCTTTCCATCGGCATTTCGAATCATAAATAAAGAAATAGTTAAAGTTGTAATAGGGTTAAAACGGAACAGAGGCGCTATTGTATTTCCCGCTAAACAAAAAGTAATAAAGTACGGCTGCGCCCTCAAATCCCACGACTGGTCCCTTTCTGAACAGACTCTTACTCTGTAAGTAAACAATGCCAAACGACACAACAATGAAAGCACGGTCACCATACGGTCACTCAACATTATCTGTCATCACTGACAGCCTGCGTACGCGTGACACTCTGTACGCCATCTTGACATTCTTCTAAATACTTAACATCAATGCCACAGTTTTACAATAAGGAATAGTTATACCTACTGTGCCAATACCATGAATTATGGACTTATCATTGCCATCATCATCATCATTATCAGCCAGTATAAGTCCACTGCTGGCATGGCTGGCTGGATAGGTATATATAGGCGTATTATTATTATATTGGATATAACGAGTGTAAAAAGACTAGTGCTGAATCTGAAACAGTGCATTAAGACCATGATTCAGAAAATATTTAAGCTGAAAAAACATGAAAAAACAATGCTCATTCTTGTGCCGCTTTTTTCGTGTTTTCTTTATAATATCCATAAAACATCATAGAAGGAACACAAAACCCTAATTTCCATCATTAAAAACACGTAAATAAATAAAAACTTCATAAAAAAGCAATGAAACCACATAAGAAATATTGGCGCTGCGCGTCGATCAGCTGACCGGGAGCGTTGAACTCGCGCGGCCGGTGAGTTCTGTGAACTAGCCGCTATTTTATATACCTTCAGTATTCGGGAGGCATCCTTTTACATCCTGTATATTTATTAAAAGTAAGTATTAGCATTTTGTTCTATTTTACTTATGATTGTGATTATTACTTAGATGTACGCCGCTATCCTTATTTGTTAAATAAGTAGATCCTGCATCCAAAGGTTGTCTGAAAGAGATTATCTTACGCGGTAATACCGTCCATTGTACCTCTTGATTTGAAACTTTGTATCACTTTTTGTAATTTGCATTTAGTTTTTTTGTAATCATGGGTGAATAATAAAGTTCTAATCTAATCTAACTTAGCGCAAAATGTATCGTGAAAAATACATTCCTATGCAATTTTCTCAGTTCACAAAAACACTACGAGTAAGTACTTAGATGAAAATAGAATGGTTAAAGATTCAACAGCACTTTGCAGACAGACGAAGTTTTAAAAAAAGATATCCTGAATGCATTCTGTTATATACCAACACGAAAAATAACTTCCAAATTCTGTGGTTCCGAATGCGCATAGTTGAGTAAACTGCTGAAGAAAGTTGTTATTAACACTTTAAGTGTGGTTTATTAAAGGTTATGAACACAATTCAGTTGCCGTAACTACAGTAACATTACAGCAGCAACCCAAATTCTGCAACGAATTACCAGTTTACCCTGATCTTTAGCATCACCTCCTCAAGCTTTCCACATTTGAAGGAGCCTGGCTTCTTCGCGGGTCTTGGAATAGTGGTCGAAAGTTCATGTAGTGCAAACTCGAAGCAAAGTCGAAACGCGTGAATGAAAATTAAAGTGACACTGGGGAAAGTGGAATACTATAGTTTCCAAAATCTTGCCTCTTCGTTCGTACGTCGTATTATCATTGGTTCAGACACCCTGCTGTATTCATTCAGACATGATATTCAGAATAAGCAAGTTGAAGTGGCAATGGACATGTCATATAGCATATAGCTCGCAGAACTGATAATAAGTCAAAGTCAAAAAGAACTTTATTCGTTGAAATCACAAGGATCATTTTGAATCGTCTAACTCTAACTAACTAAAATTACTCCTGTACAAACTGTACAAAGACTCAATAAACCAAGGATAATGTAAAGGTCACAGGAAGGCAGTGGATGGAGGCAGCTTGAAACCGTTCGTCGTAGCATTATATTTGAGAAGCCTATGTCTAGCATTGGACTTCTGAAGGTTGATGATGATAATAAGCTTGAAGCATGGTGGCCCTGAAAAGAGCCTTGTTTAGGTTTATGGACCAGTGTGGTGAAAAAATTTAGAGCGCCTGGCAGAGGCTGCTTTAATATACATGTCACAAACATGTGAGAACAAGTCATCATGAGATGACTTACCTTACGCAAATAGAGAAGACTATTCTGATGATAGCGTGTGTCCGGCCTAAGAATAGACACCTTCATCTATGGGCGTAGCCGGGGGGGTGGGTCCCCCCCGAAATATTGAAAATGTGACCTGATACACCAGAAAAAGAAGAAACACCAGTGTGGAGAACAGTTCTTCCCAGAAACTAAAACTGGCTACGCCAGTGCCTCCATCTTCTCCCGTGGATGTATTAAAAGCTGACTAAAGGATTACACCAATACCTACTGCAACGACAAATCCGCCTGCCAAGCGTGATGATTATGGCAATTCCTCCATTGTATCCTATGGGGGGAGGGAGGTCTCGACCAACAGTGGACTACTAACGGCAGATTATGACACTCTTGATGATGCTCAAAATTGATTCCTTACTACTCCTTCCACTAAAGTAGTCGGGAAGGTGTCTACAGCGTGAGGTTTCAGTTCAGGGTGAACCAAGATTTCAAATAAGTATTTTGAAGAAAAAATATTATTTGTACATGATACACTTTTCTTGGAAGTAAAGTGTTTCAAATAACAGAATAAATGTGTCGCCTTTACAATCAATGAACACAAACAAAGTTGTTACCGATACGAAACAGATTTTATTGAAAAAGTTTGTGTGAACGCCACAGAAGTTATTCGATACCAAGTTAATTTCAGCAACTCGGTTTGTGCAAAAATGTGTAGTAATACTGAATGTAAGTTAAATTTAAGATGGTACAATCACCTTTCTTTTAGTGATTATATGTGAATTTTCTTAAGGTTTTCTGGGAATCGCTTTTCGGTACTAACTACTGTATTCGGTATTTTGATTATTTTATGGTTTTAATTTATTCAATAACAATTAAAAAATCATGTCTGAACTAAAACAACCTAAACCCAAAAACTATCAAAAGAGGAATAAATATTAACATGTCACCCAAAATAAGCATTGTTACATTGAATAAGATTAATAATTAAAAGTTAGACTTTATAATTAAGAAAGTCATCGATAGGGTAGAAGCATTCCTTCAGCAATAGTTGTCTAACATTAGATTTAAATTTATTAAAATTCTCAACAGCTTTCAGTTCAGCTGTGTCCCCGTAGGCAAACTGTTCGCCGCCGACTGAGTTACCGGCGTATTTTCCGGCGGTTTATTACGCCCTTCCATATATTTGAAATGGCCTTACAGTTTGCTTGTTTTGCTACTCGTTCGCTCACTCTACTCAGTTTGCAGCGTTACGCCGCGTAACGCTGCAAACTGCGTAGAGTGAGCGGCGCCTCCTGTTTCAGTGGGCGGCTGACTCACAGGAAAACCGGTTCCAGTCGGCGGCGAAATGGTTTAAGTTCACCACAAAGTGGCTCATTCAGTCGGGGGCGAACAGTTTGCCTACTAGGGACGCAGCCTAATAGTCTGACAGCCTGATACCTGCTACAATGGCGCGCTATGTTCAACCTAGGAAAGAATGGAATGTTATTATCATACAACTAGTAATATTAATTATTAAAAATGTGAAAAAACATCGTCGCCATTGTGGTAAATCAGCGTATCAGTCGCTCTGCACTACCTGAGTACCTACTTTTAGGGTTCCGTGCTTCAACAGAAAAAACCCGGACCTTTACAGGACCATTTTGTTGTCCGTCCGTCTGTCTGTCAAGATTCTTTGTCTAACACGGCTAACGGTATCAACTTGAAAAGTATACCAAATAAAAGTCTGAGAGCTTATAAGTAGTGCCGTTAAAATCAAGCTTCTAACTCAATGCATTAAATAGATATGGCAATGAATGTGTAATTTTTGTTTAGAAATCGCGAAAGTGAAATACCTCTAGTACTTCCAGAAACTTACAATTATGAAATTCGGAATTCTTAGAAGCTTTGCGTCACAAATGTTCGGACTTTTTTTTACCCTATAAATGGGACAGAAAATAAATGTAATGTAATGGTGAAATTTGTAGTAAAAAGTGGCTGAAACTCAAAAAGGGTTCAGATGTTTGCGATACAACTTTACGGAACTCGCAGGGCGCGTGTCTAGCTGGCACTTGCCCGTTTTTTTATTATCACGTTGGATATTTTTAATAATAAATCTTAATAAAAGCGTGTTTATGGCGCGGCCAATGGTAATTCCCCACCATTGGTAATTCCTCGCTAATCTCGGATGATTGAGGGTTATTTAACAACAATAAAACGGTTTTATAACGTAATATGATAATAAAGCTATAGTAAATACAGGATAATAATAGCTAAAAGCGATATAAAGTAAGTATCATTGGTTGTAAATTTTAAGACTGTCTATAAAACTCTACCTGCATGCAAGTGCTTTCTTATTGGAGTAGAAGCTCAGTTAAAACTGTTCCAGATTTTGAGTCTGCAAATAAATTTCGGCAAGACTTATGCATCTTGTTCTCTCTTGTTCTTGAGCATGGAAAAAGTGAGGCAAGAATTTGAATTAACTCTTTGTACATGTCCTTTCATTCTGTCTTGTGTTCATATTATGTACATGTGTGTACAATAAAGAATACATTTCTAGGCTTATTAGAGTAGGAATTTAAACTAGAACTTTTTTGAGACTTTATCTAGATTTTTTTTAAATTTAAGCTGTTCTTATTAATAGAGTTTTTGCTTCCTGTTATATCACTACAGACCGAGGTCTAAAATTCGGAAAATGAATTGCTACCAGATGAATTTGCCACATTGAGCAATTCATCTGGTAGCAATTCATTTTCCGAATTCTCAGCAGATCCTTAGCAATTCCTTTATATGAATCGTATTATGATTCATATAAAGTGGCTTTTTTAGACCTGCACAGGGGTCCATGTTTCTTTCACAAATGTACGTGCCTTGCTTATATATTGTGGATTTTATTGATTATACATATGATGTACATGTACATTACAACATGTGATGCCCAATCCAAAGGTTGACTGAAGAAATCGCTTTCAGCGATAAGGCCGCCCATTGTACTGCTATTTTATAAGAAACTGGCAAACAACGAGCCTAGATATTAGTGTATTGATCATGTTTACAACATTTTATGTAGTTTCATGAGTTAATATTCAAAGGCGCTTACGCTTTTTTGAAAGCAAACGAAGTTTGATTTTAATTTGGCTATTAGGTATTCTTCAAACTCCATGAAACTTTGTACACATGATCAGTACACTAATATTAAGACCCGTGATGCGTTAATAAAATTCTTATAAAATTATAATGGTTACCAAATCATAAATTAAAAAAAAATCTAGATAATAGTGTACAGGGGGCTTAGTACGGGTTTTGATAGTTTGCGAAACTATATGAAGTTTCGTTTCCTTCCATACATTTACTTGCAGCGCCCCTAGCAAAAACGAGAAGAAAACTAAGGACGCTGTCAGTAAATGTATAGAAGGAAACGAAACTTCATATAGTTTTCGAAAACTATCAAAACCCGTACTAGAGCCCAATTCTCTAATTTAAAAACATTCAATTCGCAGTATAATCTCGTCTCAGTCGCACTGTCAGCTGTCACCTATATAGCAACTATTACTTAATCTTCGCATGTCTACGCGAAGATTAAGTAATAGTAACTATACGAGACAGTGCGACTGACACGAGATTATATTGTGACTGGAATGTTTTAAATTTAGAGAATTGGGCCTCAGATCATGTGTACAAAATGTCATGGAGTTTGATGAAATAATAGCCAAAATAGAAGGAAACTTCGTTCGCGTACAAGAGGGCGTAAGCGGCCCACCGGTAACCATGCATCTCTGAACATTCTCACATGACTCTTCTCCAATTTAGTCTTAGAATCCTGAAAATACTGCTTATTTTATGCTGTATATCTAAGGAGTAAGCCAAGTGAATAGGTACTTAAGCTAATGTTATAGTGGAAAATGGAAACAATTGTATTGAGAAATTGCCTATCTAGGCACTAAATATCAAGTCATGCTATCACCCCTGACTTATGGCGATACTCAGAGACGTCACTTAACTTTCCCAAGAATATGTTTTATCATAGAAGGGCTGCAAGTACGTTGGACTCGATTCGATTGACATTAAAATTCGACAAAACGGGACTTTGTAGAGGTAATAAATAAGTAGTACCGTTTTGTCGAATTTGAATGTCTATCGAATCGAGTCCTACGTACTTGCACTGCTGCTTTGATATGGAGCAATTTTTTTAACATGTGAGTACGGAATTTTGTCGTTGTTTGATAGACTAATATGCAACAATTTTGCACATTAGTCTCATTGGGGTCAGAAATACGATTGAGTAAAGATGGCTCGATAAAAAATCACAAAGCTGCCTCAAATTCTTCATTTTGATCGTCCAATTGCTAGGGAAAAGCAGTTTCATTTAATTTTGATTACAAACATGCTAATAAAATATTGTCTGTGGTGTTCCTTATTAAATATAAAAAGGGAATATGATTTTATTTTACTGTAAGATAGTACATTTTACTTTAAAATAATTAAATTATTGTGCAATGTACCTAATGGCAGGACGCCATGAACCATGAACTCCACCTAAAATAAAAATAAAATATTCATAAAAAAAACAACCGAATTGGGATCTCCTTTTTTGAAGTCGATTTAAACAGTAGACTGTCGTTGTTATGTTAAAAGGTTACCTTTTACGCTGTGCATATAAACTCTTTGGATTCAATCTCCTTGCCCTACATGAGGTATTTTGAGCCGATGGAGTGGTGGCCGCTGGGAAATCATTGTTTGAAATTGTTTCGAAATGGCTCATTTTAAAGTTTGGTGCACCGTTGGGACTGTATTAGAGTTACAATCATGTCACAGACATGTGTGTCATGTAGCTACAGTACACAACTCAGAGCATAGAGCTCAGTTTGCACTGCAGTGCAGTGGGAATACGTTTCAGCGCTATTCCCAAGCTTCGGTTGGTATAAAGGTTTTGTATATTCACAATCCTTGAACTTTTGGACTTTGAAATGCGATGTAGGAAGCAAAGAGCAACTGCTGTACATGAATTCCGATTGATGTAACTGATGTAATAGATATTTAGATTAGTAGCATTGACAAGACAACCTCTGTGGCGCGGCGGGTGTGTAGCCGACTAAGATGCGAGAGGTTGCGGGTTCGATTCCCGCTGCGGGACCAATGTTTGTATGATCTGCAATTATTTTTTCCGGGTCTGGATGTTATGGTACCATGGTACTCGTAGTTCCTGATACCCACGACACAGGGAATCCTAATGTTAGATAGATCAAGTCACGTATGTGACTTTTGGGTGTTATGTTATGTAAGAGCAAGGCTTGTTCAATCTATCGATCTATAGGCAATGTTGGATGACCGGCCAGTATCAGTCGCTGTTGATGCGGAAATATAAACAATGGAATACTTTTGTTATTAGTAACATACGGTTACTAACCACTAACAAGCTGGCGTCGAGGCTTATCTGAGCTCATAATATTTACGTGGTTACTAACCATATTTATAATAGTATAATATCACACCACGATAGTTTTAATGCGATAATGGAATATTGCGGATGGTGTACCATCATTTTTAAATCGCAACACATACAGAGCGCGGACGCGGGTCCGACCCCGACCCGCTACGATAGTTAAGCTACGCATATCTTTAAACCAAAAAAACACTGCAAAAATCATTGAAGAGTATTCGTAGCTGAAGTAATGATCTATATGTGAAACTATAAACTAAAACATGTGTGTTAGGTCTCCTAGTTTTCGCAAAATCAGTTTTTACTATCTCAAGAAGTGTTGATGAGCTGTAATGAGCAAAAACGCAAAAAAAAAATTAATTTCGCGCCACATGCGAGAGGAATCACCTTAAGTCAATCGTTGAAAAATCCATTGTAGGTTCATGTCAAATCTTTTTATCATGTTTTTATAAATCCATTGTATCTTCGGCTCTATAGAATAAAGAGCAAAAATAACTACGAAACTAGGTATAGAGTATACCTACTATAGTTTAGTAGTTATTTTTCCTAATTTGTTTTAAAAACACAGGTGAAATATTCCAGAAATCTTTGTAGGTAAATGAAAGTTAATAGCACTCGACACTTACGAAGTAACTTTTTGACAGTCTGACAAGCAAGTTTGCCTTGTTTTGTATTCAGAGAGCTATTTTCATACATGAAAGTCAACAAAATTAAATTAAAAATGTCTCCAGTGTGATGTACAGTTGTATGGTGGCAAAGGAGAATGCTGAATGGAGTGAATAGTCATCATCAAAATCTAGTAGAAGTTCACTGCTGGACAAAAGCCCCCCCCCCCCCCCCCATGGCACTGGAATGGCACGACGAAGTGCACATAAGTGGATAGTTGATGGAAATAAATGAATAAGTACTTATTATATTTTTATTTCCAATTAACAGGGGCAATAGTGTAAATTGTAATCTCTACTAAATTTAACAGCACTAAAACGATCGGCTTCCTTTTAATTTCAGTCTAATATTAGAAAAGAACGGTAACAGTTTTAGAGCTTTTTATTGGTACCAAAAAATCTTTATAAGTAATCCGTGGATTAACACTTTAAAAGCAGTAGGTAAGTAACCATTTTTGTTAAATTTAATGTAATTTAAAGAATGCAAGGGAGCTATTAATAAAACCTTTGGCTGCATCAGAATCCGCTGGTCACTTCGAGTTGATTTCTCTCCTCTCTGGTCTCTCCAGCGCATTGGTTTTGCTGATGACGCCACGCCGTGAAGTGCTGAAATATGAGCGTGGACATTGTGCAATAAAGTACACGCACACTGACTGAGACATAAGGTTAATTCCGAACATAGTTTTGCTAGCATGCATGTGTATTACAGACTTACATTTGCAAAGGTCGATTACAAAATTATAAGTTTTACAGATCCCTAAGTTTGGTGATGACACTTTTTCGCTAAGTTGGTTAAATCATAGCATACTGCGATCTGTATGTGTGTGGAAAAAGGAACAATAAAATAAAGAAAAGTATTCGTGTACAACAAAAGAATAGGTATGGTATGGACGCATCGCGTATCCAACCAAGAGTTCAGTATCAAGTTACACCAGCAGTCAGGAGAGTGTAGTCACGTCCGCATTATTGCAGTCTGACACCGCCCGTGGAATACTTCGGACACCTCGCGCCGAGTTTGCAGACGTGTGTCTATGTTCTTGGGATCAACGCTTCTCGGCGAAACTATTTTCATTCGAAAGGATTGGGAATGCCAGCTTTGGTGTTGCGCTGTGTATCCAAACGCAATTTCGTAATTTGGTGTTGCGGCGCAGTTCTAAATTTGAATCGAGAAGGTCATGCAAGATTTTTATATCCATTCGAAATTTAAACCTGAAAAAAGCTTTTCTTTTGTTTTACAACTTACAAGGTTTACACCACAAACTTCTGTACAATAAAATCTTGAAAATATTTTTTTGTGGTAGGTATAGGTATGTGGTAAAAGCTGTTTATAATAATTATTACTGAGCGATATTTTTTACCAAAATCGCGTAACAAAATATTTTGACAGCAATTTAACAGCAAGTAAAAAAGTTACGGGTGCGGTGAGGTCGGGTTTCGTTCGATAATGAGGTTACAGGGTGCGAACTGTGCCCCGAGTGCTGCGACCCGACCCAGACGGAGTTAGTAACTAACCTATACTGGTTAATGATGATGCTGTGTTCACGCGAGGCGTATCAAACTATAGTCGAGATATAGTCTGGGAAGTGTAGGGCAAACTTCTCGTAGGTACTATTAGAAACTATCTAAGATGACAATGTTCTAAATTGTGCGCTCGCTCGCATAGTGCATATTGTAAAAATAGTCATAAATAATACATAGTCTAACAACTGTACGAAGGACATTCACGATATGTCTATATAAGTAGGCTCTATGATAACAGCCTATTTTGAGTAGTCAGAGGCAAGTCCCAACAATGTATTGGGCATATGTATAATTTTTGCTTAGTTCTATAGGTGCATTCCAGATGTGACACCTACGAGGTTACGCTTTGAGCATAATGCAAAAAAAAATCGTTCATATACACGAAATTTCTCTGTAATTAGTAAAAATATGGAAAATAGAATAAAAGAAAGGTTCGACTAATGGGTTTGTTCCTTCAGCAAATATTAATTACTAGTGTTTTAGAGTATTTCAATAATTCTGTTGTTGGAATGCTACCAACATTTTTCGTTACAATGGCAGCTAAATTTCTCGTTACAAAGCGGCCTACTTTTTATGGTTAATTTTTGGGCTTCGTTTTTTTTCTTTGTAGCGTTTTTGTTGAGTAAGAGACTTTTAGCTGGTATCTTTGCAAAAATTCTATCTTTATACCACCATACTTTAAATTTCTCATTCTCTTCATGCGGCTAAAGTTCCGGGTAATAATTTTCCACATAGTTTATTATTTCTGATCAGTTTTTGATAAAGTTTTGCCTTGGGTCTGTATCTTCAAATTTAGAAAATTCAGGAGTCTTGTAGGAGTTCGTTTAAATCGCTTGTAGGGTTTTCTATGCCGTTTAGCATGTTAAATAAATACCTAGGTACTCTTCTGCGTCTAACATTTCGGCTGTGTTTTGGAGAATATTCTTCTGATATTCTTTTTATCTTATTTTTCTTTATGAGACATATTCCACAGCCGATAGATTTAATATCCTTTGGGTATCTGTATGTTTTTTTTTTCAATTTATTGTAACTGTAGTTCGGTCATACAAAAACCCTCATAGTTTGTCCGTACTTACTTTTAGTAGACGAACGGTGTAAAATCCCAGGAAATATCATACAGACACTTCACGGTCTTTCATAATTCACATGGATATTCAGAAAATACCATTGACGAAATAATAATTACTAGCAATGTTCTATCCAAAATCGCGATAGTTTCGTAGTAACTGTTAATAAGATTTTGTATGGCTGGAACAATCCTGCTAGCACATAAATGCTACGCTTTAGTTTGTTATTGTGTGCATACGGAAGTCAAACGTGTTCAATTTATGCCAACTAAAGCAATATTCATAGAAATATAACGCAAACTACCCAAAGGGTTAGGTAGAGCCACCCATTGGCCAGATTCGCCTTCCTGGGAACATGGCGTGATGGATTGCCAACTTTATCTTTGATATTATGATGATTATGAATATTTACCATGAATTATGCGTCTATTCCCACCTGTTCTGTTGAGTAGTTCTGCTGGCAGAACTACTGGGATTTTTTTTCCCATTAGTTCTGTGCACAGAACTAATGGGGAAAAAATTCCCAGTAGTTCTCTTCATGAATCTTGTGATTCAAAACTACTATTTCACCATGCAGTTTGCTATAAATTATTATCAAGTACTGGCCACATGCGGTATATATTCTTAATTTATGATTCCTGATGACAACGTTTCAAGGGTTTCAAGAGTGCAGGAGGACAATATAATTATTCTAATTTAATGATTGAGTTTAATGAGTGAGTTTAATATAATAAGTCGCGAACGCGGTCGCGTGTTGCTCGAAAATGGCTTCGAATGGTACCGGCTCGTTATTAAATATTTGTTTCCATAATTAAAGTAAATTGTTTACTTTCCATCGACAGAACTACGTAACAGAACAGCTGAGAATAGTTGAGATTGAAGCCAGGTGTAAATCATAGTCTTATAAGTCACAGAACTAATGGGAAAAAAAACCCAGTAGTTCTGCCGACAGAACTATTCAACAGAACAGGTGGAAATAGACGGAATTATGTTCTCAGAGGCCCAAGCACGAATATCTAACGTTATCGCGACGCTATCGAGACGATTGTAAACGTCAAATATTAACCAATCAACATAGATCTTTGTCAAAGCACCCTGCTGTTATTAGGCAATATTTGACACTGGCGATCGTCTCGATAGCGTCTCGATAACGTAAGATATTCGTGCTTACCCAAAGAAATACCATCTGAGAACTTACTAACGTCAAAGTTAAAACTTGGGCGAACTTTATCTACACATAAATACAGCACAGATTAAATTATTATTATTTTTAGACCTTAGACCTTCATGTTAAAGCAATTTTAGCTTACTACCACTTGTATCACACGGAGTTGAATTTTTACTGCTTAAGTGCGTTTGTTGCCCGTAAAAAGAGGAATGTTTCCGTAGTTGAGGAATGTTTTTCGGATTTAGTCGTTATCATAAAGACTGAAATAGATAAATAGAAAATATTATTTGTTGCACCAACATACCCGACTTTGGCCAACTTAATGCTAGTTAGCATTTTCTAAAAGCTAACCTTTTCAGTTTCTCCACCTTTCTCACCCCTTATCCTTACGCTCTTCTGAAATCTTTCAATTGAAAACTCCTGCTCATACCTCAAAGTTCTACAGTAGTTCTTTCACACTGCAGGCTGCTAAACTTTGGAATGCATTACCTGTTTCGATCCGACATGCTAAATCTCTTCCTATTTTCAAAAGCATGGTCACTCAACATTATCTGTCATCACTCTGTACGTCATCTTGACATTCTTCTAATATCACCATTATGTATTATTATTGTATGTAGGTATATTATTTATCAATAATATATATGTAGGTATATAATTGTGTGTATTATACTGGTAGAATATATTTATAATATATTTATTATTATTTTTTTTAAATCAATTTGTTTTACTGATTATACTAACATGTATGCCACCGTCCTTATTTGTTAAATAGTTTTTGAAACAGTGTATCCTTATTTTATTTGTTGTTTTTTGTTTATGGTGTACAATAAAGTTATAATCTATCTATCTATCTATCTACCTTTGTGTAGTGCGGAGTGGATAGAAGTGATTTTAAAATAAATTTAAGTAGAAAGATATATAACTCTCATAAACATAATTATAAAATAAATAGTATACTTACAATGCAAATATTTAGATTCTCAATTTTGTTAACTATTTTGCGTGGATGGTATTGATTTAATTTGGACTTGAAAATTCCTGAAGACGAGGCTTTGCGGGTTTCCATCGGAAGGGTGTAACATCATTCGTACTTAGTAAAGGCTGTGTCAAACCCAAGGTCAAAACTAGCAGTCAATTAACTATTTTATAAACTTATTTATCTAAATCCTTGTGTTCCTAGCATTTCGTAGATAGAGCAAACATAGTGCCGTAGCAATTCGAGCTTACTTAACACGAATACAACAAAATTGTTTGCATTATTTTGCATATTTCGCTGTATTTATACATTTTGTATATTCAAGAGTAAACAGATACTCCCGGAAGCCTGGAGCAGGATTTTATGAATAAACTTTGCAGTTTGTATTTTTATTTTTATCCTAAATTTATTTACTGAATTTTCAATCTATAGGAACGAACCGTCCCGAAATAACTTTTCATTTAAAAAACCGACTTCCGCCATAGTATTCGACTAAATATTTGGATGAAAAAAAAAATTATGAAAGAACCATAGTGGTGAAAAGATTATGATACTTTTTGAATGCAAATGCTTGGTTTGTTGCTGAAAATATCAAAATCGCCATATGTATGCCTACAATATTTGAGGAGTTCCCTCAATTCCTCATGGATCCCATCATCAGAACTGGATTTTGAAACCAATCTGGAAGTATATCTATTCAAATAAAAAAAGAATTTTCCAAATACGTTCATAAACACCGGAGAAATGCGGTAACAAACATTAAAAAAAAAAAAAAAAAAAAAAAAATACAACCGAATTGAGAACCTCCTCCTTTTTTGGGAAGTCGGTTAAAAAGAAGAGTAATTTTTCAAAATGGATAATTTTGCAATAGCTTTTTGTAACTTTTATTCGGATGTTACCTCTCCTCCCGTGTATGTCGTAAAAGCCGACTAAGGGATTAAACCAGGGGGTGGGCAGCAGCATCCTGCACCTGAGTACTTAGCACCAATAATACAGCAATCACCACTTCGCCTGCCAAGCATGGTGATTATGGCAAATCCCCCTGTTGCATTTGATGGGGAGGCCTAGTCCAGCAGTGGATCTGTCACTTACATACAAGATGTAATTTGGAAGAATGGTGTATTCTTGTATTCTATTATAACGCCATAAAAAGGTGGAGTGAAATTAAGAAAAAAAAATGCATTGTATCATATTCTAAGTCAATTCAATTCATCGAAATCACCAAATTTTGAGTAGTCTTATATACTAAAATGACTCCTGTTCTATGTCTGTCCTGTGGTGTATGGGGAAGGCCTCGTCCAGCAGGGACATCGACAGGCTGATAATGATGTTGAAACATGCGCTTATACATAATAAAAAATGTGGGCCTCCCCCCTCAAAATTTTCACCCAAAGGGGGGGGGGGGGTTATTCTGAAAAAATGAAAGGTAGTAGAACTTAAAGAACACTATTAATTTTTTTTGAATACCATGTCATGTAGTTTTTCATATTTTCGGTTATTTACTTTTTAACCAACTTAATTAAAAGAAGGTAATGCAACTTCGGGACCCTCAGTAAGGCGTGGCTTGCCCTGGGCAGTTTTGTTTTTATTACATGCTAACTTAATCATATCATATTGATTAGAAATTCTTGTGCAAAGATATTTCATGAACTGACAATAAACGGATGGTATATGCGTAATATAAATTATCATTACCATCATCTGTAATTGCATTGCAACATTAATTAATTTAGTTAATGATATAATGGACATTGGTACTATTGTATTATATGTGAATTAGTTTCAACACTCCCAATTAATCGTTGGTATTTCATTGACGTCCTAGAAAGCTTTCTTTGGTTATCATGTCAAGGAAAATTGCGTGATCTATTGGTAATAATAATATCACGATGGACTAAAGACATTATAAAGGTCGCAGGAAGTCGGTGGATGGAGGCGGCTCAAGACCGTTGGTCGTGCTGGGCGTGGTTACTGCTTATGTCAAGCAGTGGACTTCTATAGGCTGATGATGATGATAATAATAGGCCATCATGATTAGCCAGTTGAAGGCCACAGCACAAAGGATTCCAGGGTAGGTAAGGTACATGCCTAGATTGACATATTA
This sequence comes from Epirrita christyi, assembly GCA_951392215.1. Classification (NCBI taxonomy): domain Eukaryota; kingdom Metazoa; phylum Arthropoda; class Insecta; order Lepidoptera; family Geometridae; genus Epirrita; species Epirrita christyi. The sequence continues at coordinate 8,954,295 of OX595853.1, forward strand.
GCTATTCCTTATTCCACGGTAACACGCGAGCGAAGTATATAAGGCCATAACAAAACAGCTACATTTTTCAATTAATTCATTGCACCAATCTCGTTTACATTTCACATAACTTGTGATCCCCTTCACATTTGCGAATCTGTCTGTCACGCTTACGTGACGTGACATGTGTCACGCTGGCGCCGCGTGGCACTAAGTTGTGATAGCGCTGTGCATTTCAAATCGTCGCACTGAGAGCGACAGCGTTGGCAGTAACATTGCAACGTTTTCACGTCGAAATGTGTTTTAGAAAACGTAAAAGAATAAAACGTTTGCAAAAACAAAAGTATACTTACTGAAGTAAGTATTGTCGTTGTTGGTTCTAAGTTGATAAGTAGTTAGTTAGTTAGTTAGTTAGTTCTTGGGGCTTATTATTTTTAAACGAAATTGTTGGGTAAATTTTGTTGGTTACTTATAAGATTGTGTGAAGAATTTGTTACTAAGCGTTGGGCAGCGGCGACGAGCTCACCACTGGTCACGTCTATATTCTTGCGATTGTGCAACCCATGGTGAAAAGAGGCCAATAGACGCTGCCTACCCCTACGCGGGAAAAGGTCCGAGTCTATAAGTAACCAACGAAAGCCAGTCTTAAGTTGAAAGTTAGTCTATAAGTAGCCAGTATGAGAGCTGCAATGATTAATTTGATGATATTGATAAAAATTAAATGTATATTATGTATATATTTATTGATTATTCATTATAACGTTTATTTTGACGATAGCAATTTATTAGCTGGAAAATTAAGTCCAATAACTTATATCATCAAAAGAAAAACCATTTATGGTGTTGGCTTTTTATGGTCGTATTGGCAAAAGACGAAAATTGGTTTGTTCTTGTCTAGTTAGTTTTATAAAATACTAGATAAACTCAGATCATTATCTATTTCTGTATCAAATTCCATTGAAAACGACTCAGCCATTACGCCGTGATGGATTAACAAACAAAGAAACAAACCTACATCCAAACATTCGCATTTATTATTAAAATACGATATTCAATAGGATGATAAAATTTTACGTTTTTTAAGATTATGTTAACTGGCTTTCAGCAAGGACATTTACGTTTAAGAGCTTCACATAATCCTACTAAGGATAATAAGCGTGCGTTGGAATTCAAAAGATTAAAGTAACGCGAGCAGTACATCTCTACATTAGTGTAGCAACACACCATGCCACTGATGCCATGTACCTACTACATGGCATGTAGGCGAACCAAGCTAATACACGCTAACCTCAACCACAGATTCAATATAAGTTAGTACGCCTCGACTATACTTATCGCTCTCCAGAAGAGTAAATGTGCAAGACGCCGCAGACCCGTCACTTTACGTAACGAATGGTAACGTTCTGTTACGCTGACACGTTATCTGCAATTATCAGCATCATTTATTATTATTTTGTATTCTTCCATATAGTTCAGTAGTATAAATAGTATATAATTATAAGTATGGAGAATACTTATGTTGTGTGGAAGTAATCGCTATAAGCGATAATACCATCCAATGTGTTTTTTGTTATTTCGTTTTTGTATCTATGTGTTTATGTTATGACTGTTGTTTTGGTCATTATAGAGTTTATCTATCTATCATTTCAGCCGGTGGACGTCTACTGTTGGATAACGGCCTCTCCATCAGACTTGATCCGCCTCCATCCCCCGACTTCCCACGATCATTGTCATCGGTCCGTTCTACACTGCGTCGCGTTGATCGGTTCGTGGTTGCTACTCGACGTTATGTATAAAAATAAAAGATACAAGTTCCTCACCTTAGTTTTCTTAAATACCTTTAGGCTGCCTTTAGCTTTAGCCAAGTCTTTATAAGGCCAGATATTGCCAGAATTAAAGCTGAAAACCCAATGGGTGGATCATATAAAATTTGTAGGTTGTTAGAGTTTAATTGTGCAAGACTACACAAAACCCAATTATTTTTCTAGGTAAGAGGATCAAATGAAATGTAGCTACGAAAAGTTATCTGCAGGAAATATATACCTTAACCATACCTTATTTTCTATTCTATTCTATTCTATACCTTAATTTATTGTTGGCACGGTGTGTCGCTTTACTTATGCTCACATTACATCTCTGGGAGCATTTCCACCATTGAGGCAATATTAAAAATAATACACCGCCTGTCGAGCGACGATTACCCAATTTTGAGTAAAAAGGGATTTTTCCTCCAACGACTAAGGGCCTTATTAGACTGCACAAAAGTGGGTCAGTGACTTTTATAAAAAAAAATTTGGTAATTTGAAACAAGCTAGTCGTGTGTCGTGTGATAATATGAACAATATCAAGCAAAACATGACGTGCCATTTTTTTATGTCATCTAGTGACTAGACGTCTGTAAAATTGCAGTTTATTCTCTGATTTCTATATTTCTATACATCTGAAACTCATTGATGACTAAAATTCTTATACCTGCTACCTATGTGCTTCATCCAGTAAATTTCTTGAAAAACGGTGATTTGCGGCCTTTCTGATGATATTTAGTCACTCAGTGAGTTTCAAAAATCGCACCCCTGAGACTGAACTCCGAGTTTTAACAAGTAATTTACACGGACGTAAGGTATAGTGTGACACGGACTTTTTATGGAAATTTAGGTTCACAGAGTACCTATATACGCTAGGGGCGCTCGCATCGGTATCTCCGGTCACTTGTTTGCAAAAAACATAAGACTCGGCCTCACAGTGCAATCACAATGCAACCAAACCCGTACAAGCCTACACTGCTAAGCTTATTTTGTGGGAGCCACAAAACCACGTTTTGAGGTTATTCTTATTCATTTTTCGCAAACGTGGTGTCTAAAAAGGTCCTAACAAAGAGCGCAAGTGGGCCAACTTTATTACACCTTTTTAGACAAAATGACGATAATTCTCGCAAAGTGGTTTTTACAGTAAATTCTCGAGTTCTCGGCGAGGGACTGAAAAGTGCTAATATGTGACCGATTTCCTGTAGGGAATTCAAGGTTTTTTTTTATAGTGCAGCTGGTAATCTTCTCATGAAAGTCTTTAAATAGTCAAACCATTTGTACCTCAGAATATAATGTATGTTATATGCAGTTATATATTTTATACTAGTTGTATTTATACTTATATTTTATACTAGTTGCGTCACGCGGTTTCACCCGCGTGAATAATGATGAAAATTGATGATGATGATGATGATGATGATGATGATGAAAAGTAGCCTATGTGTTAATCCAGGGCCTAAAGTATCTCCATTCCAAATTTCACTCAAATCCATTCAGTAGTTTTTACGTGAAAGAGTAACAAACATCCATCCATACTCACAAACTTTCGCGTTTGATGATGATGATGATGATAAAAAGTAGCCTATGTGTTAATCCAGGGCGTAAAGTATCTCCATTCCAAATTTCACTCAAATCCATTCAGTAGTTTTTACGTGAAAGAGTAACAAACATCCATCCATACTTACAAACTTTCGCGTTTGATGATGATGATGATGATGAAAAGTAGCTTATGTGTTAATCCAGGGCGTAAAGTATCTCCATTCCAAATTTCACTCAAATCCATTCAGTAGTTTTTACGTGAAGGAGTAACAAACATCCATCCATACTCACAAACTTTCGCGTTTACATATTAGTAGGATAGGATAGGATAGGATTATGTTACAGTAAGATATTCACGTTAGGGAAATGCCGATTTCTCTTCAATTAACGATGAAAAATGCGTTGCCTTGCGTTACCTAAGATGTTTTTTTTTTTTTTTTTTTTTATTCTTTTATTTGTCGGCTTTTAAACATAATGTTCATGACAGCCCGTATCAACAGAAAAAAAATACTTACTTCTAAAATACATAACAACATAAAAAAAAACTAAGTACAATTGATAACAAAAAATAAACTAATAAACTAATCAACAGAATGTACCAACCTATAAATACTATGTGCTTCTTTAGAATTTGGAAAAACTAAAATACTTTGGAAAACTCCAATATTAACAATGTTAATCCCTACTTCCCTTAAAACCTTCTGCCTTTCAACTTGATTCCGGACACATTCCATCAAGACATGGTACACGTCTTCTGGCTTCTCGCATACTTCGCAATTTGGAGATGAAACTTTTCTCATTAAATATGCGAATTTCCTTAGTGGCATGTGTCCGGAAAGAAGTCTGTGTGCCGTCACAATATTTTTCCTACCCATATCTTCAAAAAACCAAGGTAAACGAGGAGGTTGGCTTTGAATAATTTTATACCAAATTCCTTTAGTTTTCGATCGTTCATCAAAATATTCACGCCAATGATCATAACATATTTTCTTAAATTTAGGTAGTAACTCGGAATATGAGGGTAGGATATATATTTCCGACCCATCCAAACCAGCTGATTTTGCTAACCGGTCTGCCTCCTCGTTTCCAGACAGACCAATGTGCGACGGAATCCATTGCAATATAATATTAACATTATTATGTTTACATTCTTCGAGTTTTCTAAGGATATTATAAGCAACCAATGTACCTCGATTTCCAGATGTACAGCTAGAAATGTGTTGCAAAGCACTTTTACTATCACTAAATATCACAATGTTTAAATGAGTATCAAGGCAATACTTTATGTAGGTTAAAGCCTCCGATATAGCAAATAGTTCCATAGTCATAATAGATACCGGGGATTTGTTCTTATAACATTCTCCATACTTATTGAAGGAGTCATAAAATGCAGCACCAGATACGTTAGTACTTTTTGAACCATCTGTAAATATTTTAAACCAATTTTTATATTTTTCACCTAACTCGCGTAGTATCTCATTTTTTAATATGTTTGGATCATAATTTCTTTTGGCACTTTGCACACATTCTAAACTGACTTTAATAAAATTATTAATATTAATTTTAGATGGCCATATTTCAAGCAAAAACATTTCAAGAGGATTTGATGATGTTATTTTTTCTTGTTTAACAGTATTAAATGTAGTCATTAACAAAGGTTTTTTCTTATTCGACCAGTATCGATTAGTGCAATGGGAACTAAGCGCGTCCAAACAACGTCCGGTCATACCGTTTGTCCATGATTTTGACTTAAGACAAAACTTAAAAGCTAGGTATTGCCTCCTTAGAAATAATGGAGGTATGCAGACCTCACTCTCCATAACATGAATTGGCGTTGATTTAATAAATCCACCTATAATTCTAAGGGCCTGGTTTTGGATTTTATCTAATTTATAAGTATGTGAATTGGCACTACTGTCATATAAATAACTACCAAAATCTATGCGACTTCTTATCAGATTAATATAAAGCCTCCTCAAATGCTTAGGGTGAACTCCCCACCCAGAACCCGCTAATACTTTTAAAATGTTAAGGAATTTTTGAGTTTTTTCGCATATTTCATTTATATGCCTACTCCAACGCAGTGATCGGTCTAGCCAAATACCTAAATATCTGATGCTCGCTTCACAAGATAACGGTAAGTTGTTTACTTTTAATTCTATTTGATGGCGTCTATTTCCTCTACTAAATAGACAAAATTTGGATTTATTAGCCGAAATGTCTAAACCGATTGTGACTAAAATATTGAATATAATATCTAAAGAATTTTGAATACTAAAAACGCAATTTTCTATTTTCCTATCACTTGCAAATACAACAAAATCGTCCGCATATTGTGCAATTTCGACTGTAACACTTTTGCAAATTTCATATGTCACAATATTAAAAAGTAAAGGTGAGATCGGGTCCCCTTGGGCTAAGCCCTTTGAAGTCCATCTCACCAAATCGATTTTACCTGAAAATTCATCGGTTATTTTTAAATGTCGTTCACTCAAAAATTCCCATAAATAATTACATAACTTGAAACCAACATTTAAACTATCTAGAGTGAGTGTGATTTTATCAATCAGAACATTGTTATATGCGTTCTCAAGGTCAAGAAAGCATGCTAATGTAGGTATATTTTTAGTAAAACCAATCTGAATTTTTGAAACTAGTCTAGCCACTGAATCCAAGCAAGATTGGGATTTTCTAAAGCCAGTTGTGCACGACGATAGCACATCATTCTTTTCTATAAACCATTCTAATCTTTTTGTGAGCATTGAGTGAAAGATTTTACAAATGCACGAAATCAAAGATATTGGTCTTAATTTTACTTCAGCTGGGTCAGAACTATTTCCTACTTTGGGAATCGGTACAATCTTAATATCTCTCCATTGTTGTGGAATGTATCCAGAATTAAATATTTGATTAAATAAATTTAATAAAAAAAACTTCCCTTCTAATGGCAAATTAAAAATCATAGAATAAGTGATATTGTCATCACCGGGAGCTGTATCCTTTTTTTTTAAACATAATTCTAATTCGTGTATACTAAATTCTTGTTCTATTAAAAAATTGCTTGATATAAAAAAAGGTTTAGGTTTTCTGACATAATCGGGGGCTAGATTACATAATAACTGCTGTTTCTTATCATCAGATGCCTGGAACTTATTTTTACGATAGCCCTTAATCCACCTCATTCGACGCCACATATCGGACAAAGAAGTAGATTCATTAGTAGAATTACAGAACTTTTTCCAGTTATCAGACTTCGCCCGTGATAGTTCACTTTTAACAATTAAATTCTTATTTTCTAAAGTGGTTAAGTTGTCAGGAGTTGGATTACGGCGGAAGGTACTCAGCGCAAGTCGCCGCTGAGCTACGACTTTTGATAAGTCAGCATTCCAATATGGTTTAGGTATAAACTTGCATTGAGGATCAGTACTTATTTTCAACCACGGAATACTACTATCAGCTGACTGATTTATTATACCTATAAATGTATCATATCTATCTTGTAAATTATGTTTACTAATGAGAGTACTGTCATTTAATAAATCTTTAACTGAATTGGAAAAAGACTTCCAGTCGGCTTTTTTAAAATTCCTTCTTTTAATGAAATGGGAGACATCTTGAAAGTTAGTAGAAATTTTAATCAAAAAATGATCACTTCTCAAATTTTCGTTTAGAACACTCCAAGTAAAATTAATAATTATGTCCGAAGACGCAAATGTTATGTCCGGGGCTGATTCTAGTAGTCTATTATTTACGAATTCGGCTCGTGTAATACTGCCGGTATTCATGTAAATAAAACCATGTTCTATTGAAGAGTCTAGAATTTGTACACCTCTAGTATCATTTTTATAAGACCAATTCCTATGGTGCCCATTGAAGTCTCCGGCTATTAATGTTTTACTACCAAAGTGAGAAAATAACTCATCCCAGTCTGACTGGGTGGTATGAACTGATGACGGGCAGTAAACAGCAAAAATATTATTTATAAATTTACAATTTAAAGTTTTGATTAATAAAACCTCTATACCTGTGTTGCTCAAGTCAAATGGACATACCTCGATTTTAATGGATTTGTGTGTGAGGATACCCACCCCTCCATATGAGTCAGAACGATCCTTTCTGTACCAATTATAGTCACTAATATTAACATGTATGTCTTCGTTTAACCACGTTTCACTAATAATAGCTATATGCACTTTGTGTTGGAATAATAAGCACTCAAATTCTGTCTGTTTCGGTTTGATGCTCCGAGCGTTCCACTGGATTATGTTAATAAAACGTTGAAATAAACAACTGTTATCCATTTTTAAAAATGGACAGGATTTTATTAAGATAATCCCCTATCTTGAACAACTCAGCTATATACATATAGCACTCCTCAAACACGACTCTTAAAAAGTTAGTGATTTTTTCATCCAGTGATTTTTCAGAAGCAGTAATCTCCCGTATTCTATTATATAGTCTCATAAAACTAAATGCTTTCTCTTTCTTTGGATTCTCTTTTTCACGCAAAATTTCACTCTTTTCTTCCATAATATTCTCCGGTTCTCTCTCTATGCCCTGGCCTTCAATATTTTTCTTATTCTTCTTCTTCTTCTGTTTTTTCCTCGTTACTTCCCAATCATTTTTCGTAATATCCTCTATCGAATCATTGAGCGAATTATTTTCCTCATCAGATACAATACCTCCTTGTGTCACTGTATGAGCTAACAAAGCCTCTCTGTAATTGGCAGTTTTTGTGATGGATGCAGTAGAACATACTTCCATAACATTCAACATCGGATCTGATGTATCCAGACGCTTGGTTTTTTCTGTCTCCTGGAACATCTCGAAGGCTTTTTTATAAGAATAATTCTCATCGCGCATGACAACTCGGATGCCCTTTTCTTTTTGAAATGCAGGACATTTTGACTTTTCTATCGACATGTGAGGGCCTTTGCAGTTTATGCATTTAAACACCTTCGTCTCGCAATTAGCATGATTTGATCCGCACTTGGGACAAAAAATTTTCTTTATTGGACAGAACTTCACTCTGTGTCCATACCTCCAGCAGCCCGAACATTGTGACACGGGGAAAATGTAGGGTTCCACTATGAACCTGCAACCATATGCTACGACATATGGAGGTATAATGGAACCTTTAAAACATAAGCGAACTGTTTCGCTTTCAACCCAGGTCCCTTCAGTTGTTTGTCTTTTCAAACGCCATACCGATATGATCTCGTACTCGCTTTCAAATGTTTTTTGTAGTTCCTCCTCAATAATATCCAGGTCTACTTTCTTCACAATACCATAGCGAATGTCCATTTCATCCGTCTTCTGGCACTTAAAACCTCTTTTCTGTAAGTCTTCGCATTGTAATAACAAGTTAGCCTTCTCCTTATTTTCAAAAGTAAGCATCACTTTATAGCTGCTTTTATACTTAATTTTAGTAATGTCTTGGATGCTAAGACTCCTCAATAACTTAGCCAAAGCCATTTGTTTAGGTAAGGGCTCTGAAGAAGTAATACTTATCTCACACGTCTCACAAGTAGGCGATTGTGACTTATCAGATATTTTAGCCAAATTCGACTTCTGTTCTCCATTCTTATACTGTCGCTTAGGTCTCCTTGTTACTGGTATAAAGCCATCCTCTGCATCAGCATCACTCTCGTTCCATTTTTCATTCCTTAGTCTTTTCAATCTCTGAACCGAATTATCAGAGAGGATATTATCCTCCTGCGAAAGTAATACATCACACTCGCCCGGCTCCGTCTCACCCATCTTAGTCACGGTTAATCACACACCTGCACTGATAAGGATACAATAGCCGGTATGCGTGCACACAATGCACCGTTCGGCGCGCGACTGACCTAAGATGTTGCTATGACGTTGTTGACATTAGTGCAGCCGGAAAATCTTTTATGATCTGCGCAAGCAGAGAGTGAAGTTTGACAAAACAAATTTCAAACAATTATTTTTTCTTGGAATCTACACCCAGTTCAACATTATTACCGACCGTGGCAATCGATATTGTATACTGAGGCTCGTATTCAAGAACTTAGCTTAAGCGTGAATCGAGACGCAACTCGTAAATTAGGTACAGTTTTTCTTTCTTGTATTTATCTGTCAAAAAATCTATGTCTCGATTCAGTTTGAGTTTAGTTCTGGAATACGGGCCTTAGGGGTTCTAAAGTAACTTCAGTTTTAATACTTGTGATAAAAGGTCAAATTACACCTATATTTCTGTTTATATACGCAATGCGGAGTCCAAAATTAGTGTGGAATTCCATAATTTTATGGTTATATGTCTGTTTACGTCACTGCTCAAAAACAGTCATAAACTTAACCCCCTTGCGTGTTAATTTACATTCCATACAGGAACTGTTTTAATAACCAATAAAAATAGCTTTTTGGTAGCATTGTTTTCTATTATTTTCTATTTAATTTGATATTACTAAGTTAGTTACCGTGGTGAAGTCCTACCTAAGAATACCCCTCTCCGTCGCCTCCCGTGGATGTCTTAAAAGTCGACTAAGGGATTACACCAGAGAATGGGCAGCAGCATAGATGCTGCTAAGGTAGACCTTAGTACTCAACATCAACACTGCGATTACCAATCCGAATTCGAATAAAAAGAAAATTCAGAAAATGAATTGCTACAAGATGAATTGCTCAACGTGGCCTTTGAATCACACAACGAAAAAAGAGGAACTGCTATGGATCTACTGAGAATTCAGAAAATGAATTGCTACCAGATAAATTGCTCAATGTGGCCTTTTGAATCACACAACGAAAAAATAGGAATTGCGAAGGATCTGCCGAGAATTCAGAAAATGAATTGCTACAAGATGAATTGCTCTATGTGGCCTTTTGAATCACACAACGAAAAAATAGGAATTGCTAAGGATCTGCCGAGAATTCAGAAAATGAATTGCTACAAGATGAATTGCTCAATGTGGCCTTTTGAATCACACAACGAAAAAAGAGGAACTGCTAATGATCTGCTGAGAATTCAGAAAATGAATTGCTACAAGATGAATTGCTCAATGTGGCCTGTTTAGGACCACTGATACCTAAAGTTATTTACATTATATTATGGAACAGTGGTTCTTCAGTTCAGTTGTTAAGTTCTTCATTACATCGTTCAAATATTAAATTACCAAACAAAGCTGAGTTATTAATACTTTAGTTGTAACTGGCATTTAACGACCTTTCAAGCTAACCTCCAACCTTCAACCGAATATAAAGCTATAAACACACTTAATCATAATGTGCCGTGACATTGACGCGTCAGCCACCACTATCTGACGTGACGCGTGACGCAATGTGACATATCGAGTCACGCGTGGAGTGTTTAATCAAAAACGATGTATATTTTGATAACGAGAGCAGACTGCCTTTATTTGGCTGTTTTATTTCCCGCTATTTTTCCGAGGGTACTGAATTTCAGCGTATAGTGTGCTGTCTGTGCCGTGGTGTGTCCGGCCTATGACACCCCCCTTCTTCACCCCTCCTTCTCCTCCCGTGGATGTAGTAAAACCCTTACTAAGGGATCCCAACAGGGGATGGGCAGCAGCATCCACCTGAGTACTTAACACCAAACTGCTGATGGCAAATCCCCCTATTGCATTCTATGGGGGAAGCTTCGTCCAACAGTGGACGTCTAAAGGCTTTTAAAGAAGAAGTGTGCTGTCTTGGAAACTTTTGCTGATTCTCTTTACTTTTGACTACCTAAGGGTTTTAAGTTCTCATTTTCTGTGTATCAGCTTCTCCCTGCTCCAAAGAGTAAGCCAAAGTCAAAGTCAAAAGAATTTTATTCATTGAAATCACAAGGATCATTTTGGACTTTTTCTGCTCTTTCGAATGGAGACGTCGTCCTTTTTTATTTTATTTCAATTTCTAGTGTTTGGGACTAGTGGGAATGAATCGTTTTTATGAGTTATATCGTGTAATTTTGGTGGCATTTTAACCGGTGTAGCTCATAAAGAGCACATGGTAGTGAATTTAAATAAAATAAGTGTATTGCGTGTCTTTTCGAAGGGATGGAAATTGTCCAGGAACATTCTAGTAAACTGCCACCAATTTACTAGAACATGACTTGACAGAAGACTTTGACGACTGGACATTGTTTGATTATATCAATAACTTGACATTGGCAAAATTGAGGAAATCCTCAGATGCCAATAAAAAAAAAAAAGAATCATTTTGAATCGTAATAAGAAGGATCATCAAATTAAGACAAGCCATGTTTGTTGCCCTGATTTTTCTATGCTTGGTCACGTTAGAACAGGAGTAATTTTAGTTTATAAGACGATTCAAAATTACCCTTGTGATTTTAATGAATAAATACTTTTTTATTTTTATTTTGTTTCAGTTTATAAAGTAGTCCTAGGTTTTAATCCATATGTTAACCAAATTTCATCAAAATTACCTCAGCCGTTTTCGCCTGAAAGCACACCAAATATCCAAACAAACATAAAAATACAAAGTATCACATTTATATTTATGGGATAAAGAATGGCATGTTTTTTGGTTAGTTCGATTTGTATTTGATCGATTTTTGTAATAAGATTTTGTTTAGCTCTGATGCTACCAGGAAAATTTTCTGTTTGGTTTACTTACAAATATAAACAGTTAAAGTAATAGAAAACAAATAATAATAGGTAAACATATAACAACAAAAGCCTTTTCTGGGATCATTTGGTATCCACCTGTAAAAAAGCTTTTCAACAATATTTTCACTGTTCGTATCATCGTACCGTGACGCATACAATTTTCAAGTGGCAACTTCAACGCTTCGGCGATCGGACAAAGCGTTTTTATTAAATCTCTTATCGTTAATATAATAAGTTATGAAAATACTCGACAATATTAGCATTGTGAGGAACGAGATGGAGTTCTTTGTGAGCAAGACAGCCGAGAGAGAGCGACGGCTTTTGTCATGAATTTTATATAAAATCTCCGAAAAATTCGATAAAACGGACAATAGAGAAACGACCATTGGCTTTAACTTATTTTTACTTGTAAAATAAATATTTACAGCCTTTAGTAAATTTAATCATTTTTAAGTAGGCAAATAAAATCAAGTAAGAATATGATTAAACCAATTATAAAAATTTATAGCATTCAGCATTAACAAGTTTAAGTGGCAATAGGCTAGCCATATACCTCGCAGAACTGGCAATTATTGTGGGATAAAGGTTCTTAAGTGGCGACCACAAACCGGACGACGTAGTAGGAAGGCCCCCTTTAGAACGCACACAGACGTTATAAACGTTGCGGGAAGTCGTTGGATGGAGGCGGTTTAAGACCGTTCATCGAGATATTCTATGCCCATCAGTGGACTTCTTCAGGATGATGATGATGATGATGAGTCGTATATTTTTAACCGACTTCCCAAAAAAAGGAGGAGGTTCTCAATTCAGTTGTATTTTTTTTCCGGCGTTTATGAACCAATTTGGAAAATTCTTTTTTTATTTGAATAGATATACATTCAGATGGGTCCCATTTTTTTCAGAATCCAGTTCTGATGATGGAATCCATGAGGAATTGAGGGAACTCCTCAAATATTGTAGGCATACATTATGGCGATTTTGATATTGTCAGCAACAAACCAAGCATTTGCATTCAAAAAGTATCATAACCCTTTCACCACTATGGTTCTTTCATAATATTTTTTTCATTCAAATATTTAGTCGAATACAATGGTGGAAGTCGGTTTTTTAAATGAAAAGTTATCAAAGTATTGTGTACAACAAAGAGCTATCAACATCATCATCACAGCTGTTAGACTGTTGGACGAGGCCTCAACCGCTTGGCAGGTGGATTGGTGATAGCCAGTATTGGAGTACTCACAGGTGGCATTCCCTGGTGTAATCCCTTAGTCAGCTTTTACGGCATCCACGGAGGAGACGGAGAGGTCTATTCTAAGGCCGGACGCATCGCGGCCACCTAATCAACCCACCTATCAATCTCCAATTCAAAAAATATATCAAACGAAATAAATAATAATAAAAGATGTTACCCAATTATTGAGCTTCATTATTGCAATACTATGCGCACATTAATATCATCCGAAATTCTTTGATGTATATAAAAAATATTTAGATTTAACTATGATATTTGTCTGTGTTAGATAAGTTTTTTTATTGTAAGTATAAGTGAGTATATAAGATGTTATAAACAAAGATAAACCAACAGTTTATCCATTTCGAACGTAAAATAATATTTGTTTTCGATATGGCAATACCTCCCAAAACAAAAGTTATAATAAACTGTATTTATTGCTTTTCCAATAAACAGTGTATCCTGAAATTGAATATCAATATTTTCTCAGAAATAGCGATAGGAAACCATTAAGCTGTCGTTAGAGCATGTCCTTATCTTCGGGGGGAGGCGACTAACAGTTCTTTTAATTGTCTTTTAGAATTGAGATTTACATTTCCTTTTTCAAAATTATAATCCAACCTTACCAACTACTTTGTGGATCATAACACTCAGTTCAAGCCACTCTGGCAGTGTACAATCATAAACACAACACAGGCAGAATACAAGCTGCACTTTGCCATTACCAAAACAAAGAGTATAACATCGTGAATTGAATCTAGAACAGAAACCATACAAATGACAAAGTATCCAGTGAGAAACAGTGTTTCATCTTCATTAAAACGTGTTACTAGACACGCACATTTTAATTGATAATAATAAGCATAATAAAAACAAACGAAGAGACCAAAGAGAGTTTGAGAGATTTGATTGCTAGATGCAACACATTGTCTAAATACTCAAAAATAGATGAAAATAAAAAGCATTAAACTTGAGGGTTTATTTTGAATCGTGCGGCTTGAATTGAGGCTGGAAAATGGGCAACCCCCTAACCCTCCTATTTTGAACCTAGTCTACTCAAGTTGGGCTGCTCCGTGTCGGATCTGTCACTCATTTTGAACCTAACCCGTTTAGGAGTGCCCTGTGTCGATTCTGTCAATATTTTTAACCTAAACCTTCTAACCTATCAGGGACAGTTAGAAATAACAAAAAACTATTTGTGTTTAATTATACTTTTATTCAACTTTATAAACAGACCTAGTAATTGTCTAGCCTAAGATACTATAAAAATTAAGCAATGCTTAAAATATTGCCATCTTTTACTATTGCATAATGTCAAACAGTGACAAGACTAATTTTAAGCAATGTTAAAACTTAAATAACGTTTATATATATGATGAGGTTAATGTCTAATATTGCGTTTCTTACAGATACAATATTTAAATGTTATTTTTCGATATTCTCTAAATATAACATTGAAGCAATTACGTTTGGAAGAAGAGGTTTCGCCCCTTATATATAATCAAAATTCGTGCCACACGATGTAAAAACCCGAAACTTGTGAGACGTCATAATTTACAAAGATGACATAACGATTGGCTACTCAAGCTGTCCTCATCAGCTTAAGTAGCCAGTAGTAAGTAGTTTCAGGCGGTAAAACGACTGCGTAGCCCTACTATTTTATTTACAGATTTTGTGATGTTTGAGAACTTCAGTCAAAAACACGGAGTTGCAAGTCTTAATATCAGTGGTATACTTTGCCCAAAGCGACTTGCATGAACGCTTGGTTCGCGGGTCGTTGCGAATTAGCATGTGTACATAATTTGCAACATTACAGTGTAAGTGGTGCGGTCCATAATATTGAGCAATAAATAACAACTAACTGTTCTCGCTTGCACAGAAATGTACAGCGAACGCAATGGGAATAGTCAAATTAGAACGAATGTGATCTACTCGCAATGCTGCATAATTATTTAATTATGTTTGGTGTAGTCGACGGAGTGCCTATTATTGCCTGGTGTATTTGGAATACGGAAGTAACAATTTTGAATATATTTTTTTTTATAAGTAACACAAACACAATATTGACACACTCCTGAAGGACTCATAAGAAATTCCTGACAACCTATATAAAATAAAAATAAATAACTGGTTTTCAGAGAAATGTTTTTTCTGGGGATAAATTCTGAGTGAATTTGAAAATTTCATGAATTATTAGCTAATCATATTGTTATTTAGATAGATAGGAAATAGGTACTTTATTGAACATAAGTTCAGAAGGCGTAAAAAAAATTTAGTACTTGACAAGACAAATACAAATACCCAAATACGACGGGGCTATATCTTGTTTAGTTGAAGAGTTCCTATAGCCTCCTGTTGATTCCATCATCAGACCAGCTACAAGAGGGTACCTTGGATTTGGATTAGGATTTGCATTGTGGTTTTCCAAATTTCAGCTCAATCGGATGCCAAGGAAAGACAGGCAGACGAACGAAAAAAGTTAAGCTTTTGATATTATGAAGTTGTGTTTTTTGAATAACATACTACTTAGTAACTAGGTACGTAAAAAAATCGGTTACTTAAGGTAAATTAATAACAGCTATAGACCTTAAGTAGACTTAGCTTCACAAGTAATACCAAGTTTTGAGACCAATCTCCAACTTACTTCGAGACTTTTCTAAACCTATTTGCCGTATCAACTTGCCCAATCTAAGCCTGTACTCGAATTTATCGGTAAACACTAAAATCTATATCGAATAAAAGTTGCAAAAAACGCGGATAAAACTTTTCCAATACCTACTAATAAAAGTTGAACATTGTGAACAAGCCATACGGAGCGATGGGGCTGTTGTTTACATTAAAACTAACTTTAACAATTTTACTTTATGGATGTCAAACATTTTTTTTGCTTGTTCTACTCTTCCGAATTCAAGAGGTTGTTTTGGTTGTCAGTAAACAACCAAATTTTTTAATTTTATAATAGAATTAAAGGTTTTTTTCTGGTCATTCGAAAGGAGACGTCGTCCGTTAATATTTTATTTAAATTTCTAGTGTTTTTTTTTAGTTATATCGTGTAATTTTGGTGGCATTTTAACCGGTGTAGCATATAAAGAGCACAAGGTAGTGAATTTAAATAAAATAAGTGTGCGTGTGTTTTCGAAGGAGGATCCGTAACATTTTTAGCTGTGAATGCAGATTTATAGGGCTAAGAAATTCTTAACATAAAGTCCAAAAATTTTTGTTCTACGACAAAAATTGACGAAGTTATGACCAAATTACTAGCGATGTTTACTGACCGCCCGGGCGCGGTAGCAGTGACGTCACTGTGACGGTCGCCGCCAGTTAGCCGTTGGCGCGTAGTGTTTTGTTTGGGTAAATTGTGACTTTGAAACAAATTAAGTGTCCGATTTGTTTCTAATTCACCTTTTAAGCTATGTATAAATATTGTATAGTGCCGAAATATACAAAAATTTCTATGAAAACACCAAAAAAACTAATTTTTAACGTGCCGAAAGACCCAAAACTTCGTAAAAAATGGTATTCCGTTGCAAAAAGAGATGATAAAACTCCACCCTCTGCCCAGGCTACAAGACATTGCTGCGAAGATCATTTTGATGTACCTACGTACCTACCTACATACCTATTATTTAGTTGATTGATATGGGAATAAATTGCTACCTACTATTACGTGTAGTGTAGGTACCTATGTATATATATTCTTTTAAGTCTGTTGTATTAATAAAAACATATCTATTTACTTTTTCTGAGTTTTGTGGATAAACCTACGTACTTACCTATTCGCCAGTTCCCATTTCTATATAATATTAGCTTTTGCCTGCGGCTTCGCCCGCGTTGAATTTGGTTTGTCACAGAAAGTTTTTATCTAGCCTCTATTTCATCCCCTTAAAGTTTTATTTTTGCGATAAAAAGTAGCGTTTATCCATTTTAGGATCTCAGTTATTTCTATACTTAAAAAAAACATAATGGAATGATAATCATCAAAATCGGTTCAGCTGTTCAAATGTAAAAATATAGTTTTTCGTATTCCAAGACCAAAACAATGACACAGGGACGTACTCGGGTAAAAAGCAAAGAGTGAATGATATTTTTTAGAGTTCCGTACCCAAAGGTTAAAACAGAATTAAAATTTATTTTAAAAAGATTTAAATAAAGGGTAGGTAAAATAAAACGTGTGTAGCGCGAGCAGATTACATAAGTAGGAACCCAATGCACTCGGGATGGCTCGCGGGGTTTTTAAATCACGCGCAAAGAACCCTAGGCGGCCGCACGCGCCGGCCAATCAGCGCGCGGCGTGGGTCGCTCGCTCGCATCCCGTGGCTCGCACTGCGCATGGTTTCACGCATCCGCCGCTTGACGACAACGGCGGCGCGGCAGTCGGTCCCCAGCCCTCAGGCGATGTGGTATGGTAACGCAAAATCCTCCGCCGCACCGCGACTACTATCATTATTTTGTGTTCTAAACTGTTCCCTGTTAGTTTTAAATTATTTGTGCCACCTCTATTGTAATATTTTATGATTATACCTCTTTTGACTTTAACGCTGTGTTTTAGGGAGTGATCCCAAGCCTCCCCCGATAGATAGGCGTTAAACGTGTTTTTTTGCCGTTTTTATAGATCCGTCTGTCAACAGGCTGTATTTCATGACCCGTGATAGTTAGACAGCTGAAATTTTCACGGATGTATTTTTGTTGCCGCTACAACAACAAATAATAAAAAAAATAGTATTTAAGGGGGCTCCCATACAACAAATGTGATTTTTTGCCGTTTTTATAGATAATGGTACCCTTCGTGTGCGAGTCCGACTCGCACTTGGCCGGTAATTTTTTTAAATCATTTATACAATTTACATTTCATTTCAGCGCTGGTGAACTTAGCATGATTATTGATTACCCAGGTAATCAAATACCATGAAAGAATCCACTTTTTGAAGGTTATCTGATTGAGCTTGCACAAAACCAGCTTCTATTTTATTAGCACTCATATTATGTACCTATGTTCATTACTGAAACTCAATCATAAAATTACACTCTAACAACATATAGGAACACTTTATTTGAATAAATTGCCAAATAGACCCCAACCGCGTCTCCGCGTTCCGTCGAATCGTGAGCTATGAGCGCCGGCTGCGCTCGGTTCCGTCACAGTGACGTCACGCGGACCTGCGTGCATTGGCTTTTAGCAGCAGGAACGGCCTATGTTTATTACTTATTATCTTCGTAAGTAATGGTCCGATTTGGATAATTCAAAAAGATATATCATTCTTATGTCATAAAGAATAACGTAGATTCCAGTTTTATTGCATTTTCTATAATTTTACTGATCCTCATTGTCGAGGGGGGTTAGTACGGGTTTTGATAGTTTTCGAAACTATAGGAAGTTTCGTTTTCTTCCATACATTTACTTGCAGCGCCCCTAGCGAAAACGAGAAGAAAACTAAAGACGATGTCATATATACAATGCCATCAATGTTCTTCATGTCTGTTAGACATGAAGAACATTCTAGTAAACTGCCATCGTTTTACTAGAACATGGCTTGACAGAGGACTTGACGACTTGACATTATTTGAATAAATCTATGCTATACTTGACATTGGCAAAAGTATTTGAGTTGAGTATATCCCATGGAAGTAATAAGTAGTACTTATTACTTCCATGGTATATCCCGAGGCCAAAAAAAAAGGAAATAAAACTGATAAAATAACAGAGTGAAACTGAAAAAAAAACTGTATAAAAAAGTATCTATTTAGCAGGTGACCTATTTTCTTCCTATTTTAAAATTCTGGCCAGCTTCTATAAAATCCTTGAATTTCCCGCGTAATTCGCCAACAGATTCGTTCGTCAGACAAACCCCCAATTTAATCTGGTTATGGATCCAGATCCAATGATTTAGGGGATTTGTGACTCGGCATGACAGCTCGCCAGCAATTTGATTTGGCCAATTTGCTGCCTACATCATTTGCATTTCTACGCGACTAATCAAAATTGATAAATTGATGGCCAATACGGTCCCCGGTATTTATCGAAATGGTCGCATAGTGGTAACGAGATTAATGGTGCAAATACCCTGTTTTAGCGATGTCCTAATTAAACAAAGCCCAAAACAAATCAACGAATTCTGATTTGAGGGGTTAATTTTGAATGGCAAACTAGAAAATGTAAATAAAAATTTGTGTCAAAAAAATTTGTCATCAAGTGACATAGCAAATGAAAGAACTCGTTATGAGAAATACAAACATATTTTTTATAATTCAAAAACGCAAATTTTAATTTTAAAATTTGGCCAAAATATCCAAAATTACCCAAAATTACGTTTTTTTTCATAAATTTTGGTTCAACAGTTTCGGAAATCGATGGTTAATTTTCGTATATTTAAATCAATTTAGTGAAAGATATAAAAGAAAATATACGAAAATTTACCACTGATCTCCGAAACTGTTGAGCTAAAATTTTTGAAAAAAAAAAAAAATTTTGTGTTTTATACATAGTTCACAGGAAAACCTATATGAAAATCCTAAGTCCTAAAGTTTCCACGGGAAATGTAAAATATACCTGAAGAGAAAATGCGTATAAAATGTGTTAGCACACTTGTACGGAACCCACTCCACGCGAGCCCGACTAGCACTTGCATAGAATGAATGGGGGGATTTCCCATAATCCCATGCTTGGCAGGCGGATTGGTGATCGCAGTATTAGTGATGAGTACTTTAGGTGCATGCTGCTGCTCATCACCTGAGGGCCAATGCTCTAATAAAAAATTAGTTAAATTAAAGTTCGGGTCTCGTCTGATCTCGTGTCAATGTTCTAAATGTCAGAAATGGTATTCTGGTATAGCATTTATTACTACACGGTAATATGATTATATATATATATATATCTGTCCTTCTCTAATGGCAGTCACCGTGAATCGGAAGTGGACTAAATTGTTATTAAGAGGGAGCAGAATACCAACTTTCTGTAAATTCACAATTCACTCTCGATTCAGTCAGAAATGAAGTTTTAAAATAATTAAGAGAATGGGGCCTCTGCTGTAATCCCTTAAACGGATTTTACAACATCCACGGTAGGAGACGAAGAGGTCTATTCTTAGGCCGGACACACCATGACATGGTGGATACACCACGGCACAGCGGACGCACCACGGCACAGCGGACGCACCACGGCACAAGATATTCCACGTTTGTTTAGCACGTTTATTGTGTGCTATTTACTGACGACAGCGTATAAAAATACTGTTTGTGATAATATATAATACATTCCACGTTTCAAGGCGATATTTCGAGTTAATTATTTACCCCGAGTTGCACCCTGGGAGGCTCGTATTTCACCTGTGCACAGACAATGGAAAATTATACGAAGTTTATTAATTTGGTTGGCTTGAAAGTCTGATACCAAAATGGGTTTTGACCAACTATCTTCTTTCACTTCTCTTGTTGAACTGGTTATTTCTTGGGTGCCGTCTGAAAATTATAGTTCAAGCAAAGTATGAAACTGTGTTTACATTTTGCGATGTCATGTCACTGTCATTGATTAGAAAATTAAGATTTTGTGAATTAAACTTGTTCTTAGATTACCAACTTATATATCAAAACTGTAGCCTATAGCATAGCTATGAGTTAATTTCACATGATACCATGACACCATTAAATGTCAGGAGCACACAACTTGACAACGGGTCACTAAAGAAGCTTCAAACCAACGCAAAATGCCAATTGCCAAATCAAGTACAATATCAGTACAATATTGGTATTAAAAAGCATGGATACTGTATTATAACCCCCCCCCTCTCCCATCTCGCCTGATGGAGATGACCCCTCCATCTCCTCCCGTGGATGTAGTAAAAGTCGACTAAGGGATTACACTAGGGGATAGGCAACAATATCCACCTTAGTATTTAACGCCACGCTGTGATCACCAATCGGGGAAGCATCGTGCAGCAGTGGACGTATAGCATAACATAGCACCCAACAGTCACATACATAATTCTGATCCCACACTAGGATTCCCTGTGTCGTGGGTATCAGGAACTACGAGTACCATGGTACCGCAACACCCAGACCCGGAACAAATATTTGCAGATCAAGAAAACATTTATCCCGCAGCGGGAATCGAACCACTTGCGTCTCAGCCGGCTACTTGTCCACGGAGGTCGTTTTGGTGGAAAAGTTATGTAAGTGTAGTAAGTACTGTTGGAATATGATATCGCTGTTTCTGTTCTTTTTTTTTTTATACTACTTCGCAATCAAACAAGCATACGGCCCACCTGATGGAAAGCAGTTACCGTAGCTAATTTGTAATTAAATGTACTCACTAATTTCGTAGCCATACATACCCTGAAGATTTGGATCACAGCAGCAAAGGGGGGTTTTACAGCTCTAGTAGCGCGATTAACTTCGCCTCTGATCGATTATCAACTTAGCTTCAGATAACGCCGGAAGCGGAACCTCAAGTAACGCCAAGACGCTTCATATAATAATAATTTATAGGGTGTATATAGGTATGACAACCACAGTAGCGCGGCGGGCGAGTAATCAGCTGAGATGCGAGAGGTTGCGGGTTTGATTCCCGCTGCGAGACAAATGTTTGTATGATCTGCAAATATTTGTTCCGGGTCTGGGTGCTATTCTACAATGGTAATCGTAGTTCATGATAACCACGACACAAGGAATCCTAGTGTGAGATCCAGGACACGTATGTGACTGTTGGGTGTTATGTTATGTATGTATGTTATATAGAAGTTAGGTCCGTACATAAAAAGGGTTGTATAAGTGCTATAGCGTTCATTTGTGCGGACTCGAGATTGCATCTTATCGTTACCCTACCTATCTTCTTTATCAGCTAGTAAACATTCCCTGCTGGATGAGGCCTCCCCCATAGCATCTATAGTATAGAACCCATAGATTGCAATGGGGGATTTGCCATAATCACCACGCATGCAGGCGGATTGTTGATCGCAGTATTGGTTAAGTACTCAGGTGGAGGCTGCTGCCCATTTGCTGGCGTAATTTGTCGGCTTTTACAACATCCAAAGGAGTCCTAATCTTAGGCCAAGACCACCACGGCTTTACCCTATCTACACCTATGTACCTACTATATATAATAGTGACTTCTTAGGGCCAGTATCGACCTCTTGGATATAGCAGCATTAAAAACATATTTGTTTAGTGACAATTCAAAGTATAATTTTGCTAGTGTTCATCATAAAATACTTAGACCTTATTTAATCTAAGTTTCATTTAAGTCTAGTTATTAGTTGAAATAAATACATTATTATTATTATTATTATTATTATTACTTCTTTGATTCTTCTTTGTTAACAAAAATTAGTAGGTATATATAACTACTACCTACCAAAATAATTCCTTTGATGTTTATTCTGCTGGAAAACAGGCATACCTACTTTAGAAGAATATTGTCTTCGTACGTATAATTAGAGGACGCAAAAACCAAAATTGTAAAACCCATGATGTGTACATAATTCAGTGTCAAGATACCGTTATCCCTTCAAACCAATTTCAAGTAAAGGCTTCCTTTTCTGCCATAACAATGGTAAAGATAAGACATTGAATGAAAGACATTGAAAATAGAACAGAAAAATCAAAGCCTGAGGAATAAACCATTATTCCAGTAAACAATGCAATATTCCCCTTCTTTTTTGCCCCAACAATGATAGCTCCTCACATCACAACGGTTATCGTCTTAAGGATTCCATTCATAACGCCGAAGAATGGATCGATACAATGAATGTCTTTGCTCACAACTAGTGTTGGCCTGAAGTTACGGTTTCGGCTTCGGTCATTTTCTTTTTGGCATATATGAAGCACTTTGGGCGATAGTGGCAATAATTTGAAAAATATAGTGGCACAAACATCGAACACAGTCGAGCATATTCGATAAAGGAATTTTTTTGTGTGCTTCTTGTTTCAACCCAAATGACGTTCAACCCATTTAGGTATTTAAATCGAAACAACCCTTTTAATTAAATTTATATTCTTGTTTCAACCCAATCCCAAAATATGATAAAAGATTTTTGAGAATAATAATAGATTGAAGTAAGTACTTACTTGTCGATTAATTCGTTGTCAGCGTATACTTACTGAAAACTTTTGTATCGGGAAGGAGCAAAATTTGGATTCGGTTTTCTGATTATGTCGTCTATATACTCACAACACTAACAAGAAAGAGGAATTGGTCTTTTTTGAAAACTGCTGAGTTTCAAAGACTAAGAATAGATGGAGATCTTTTATTTCCCGAGCTAGATTTCCTTACATATTTCAGTCGAGACTTGAACAACTGCTTCTGAGTGCAATCGATGTTCCGACGCGCGTAATGCATTATTTTTATTGGAGTTATTTATTGAACGATAGAGGGATGCATCAATGGACAGATTAGTCAAAACCATTTGTTGTTTTTTTTTATATAACTTATAGTATTTAATTATAAATTACTTGTAGTATTTATTTCAGTATCGATAGAAAATCAGTACAACTCAACAACTCTGCAAGTAGCTATCGCTTATAAGTTCTGGTTTCCTGAAAAATGGTGCCATAATTGATACTACGTCTCCGCTAAATTACGGACGCAAGTAATGGTCAGTGTTTCTTATGAAATAAAGCTGTAAAGAGTAACAAACGCCGCGCTGCAAATTGAAGACTGTAGATAGTGTTTTCAGTTGAATAGCCCTGTTAAGAATGTTCGCACCTCTGTGTCTCAAACGAACCTATTTACGGGGCAATGTTACTTCCCAGGACAGTCTCTATACTAAAGACTTAAAACCTTTTCATTTTGAATTCCCATTTAAGCAGCAGTAGTAGGTAAAACTAGGACCTGGCTAAAGAAATTAGAAACTCGTATTTCCAAAATTTTTAGACAGTAATGTGTTATTCCTTAGGTTTATTCCCATTTTTGCAACTGTGCAACACATGCTGTCACAGTAGTGTGCTGTGTAACTGTACTTCAACAAGCATGAAAACAAATAATTCTAATGTATCAAATTAAGTTTATCCAGGTATTTTTTTTATTGACGACCTCCTTTGCGCAACGGGCGAGTAACCGGCTGAGATGCAAGAGGTGCGGGTTCGATTCCCGCTGCGGGACAAATGTTGACTGTTAGGTGTTTATTGGGTGTTTTTTCATACTAATTTTGGGGAAGCAATGCTGTTTTTTTTTTAATTTGCCACGCTTTTTCAGTCTCTACTTTTATAAGCATAGACTCTAACTTAACTACATCCATTGTTTATTGATTAATTATCATTTGAATGTAACAATGGAATATAATGTTCACAATGTGATAAACGTTTTGATTGTGTTTGATCAATCATTTACTCTGAAATTAGAATGAAATCTGTTATTGTTGATTCAATCACATTTATTTTAATAATTTCAAATTATATGCCCGTATATTAAAGTGACAGCTCTCTTTTATAATGATAAAAATCTACTGTAATAAACGCGAAGCTTTGGTATACTTAGGTCACTGTTGACCAACACATAAACAGATGGACACATAGACAACTGTTCAGCCTAACCAATTCTTTTTAACCGACTTCCCAAAAAAGGAGGAGGTTCTCAATTCGGTTGTATTTTTTTTATTTTTTTTTTATGTTTGTTACCGCATCTCCGCATCTCCATCTCCGGCGTTTATGAACCGATTTGAAAAAATCTTTTTTTATTTGAATAGATATACTTCCAGATTGGTCCCATTTTTTCAGAATGCAGTTCTGATGATGGGATCCATGAGGAATTGAGGGAACTCCTCAAATATTGTAGGCATACATATGGCGATTTTGACATTTTCAGCAACAAACCAATCATTTGGATTCAAAAAGTATCATAATCCTTTCACCACTATGGTTCTTTCATCATTTTTTTTTCATCCAAATGTTTAGTCGAATACAATAGCGGAAGTCGGTTTTTTAAATGAAAAGTTATTGAAAGATGCTTTCATATAATTATTATTTGTCACCTTGACCAAAAAAAACGCCCGTTTATTTGTTCGTGAACATGGGCCTTAGTTACACCGTGTTTAGTACTTAGAATAATGATTTATATTATTCTAAAGGTGCCACTTCACTTGGTGTATATTCGCAAATGTTTGCGTTATATTTCCAAGGTAAAATCAACCATGAGTCTATCGGTACATAATGTTATTTTCTTTGGCAAAATAACGCAAAAATTTACGAATATACACCAAGTGAAGTGGCACCTTGAGAGTATAGCTGTGTAAATAGATTTTGCTTTATAGACAGCTAGCGGTCACCCACGGTTTTAGCCGCATTATTTTCCCAAGGAAACTGAATTTTAGGATACAAAAAAGTTAGAATCCAAGTTTTTTTTTTTTATAGAATTTATTACAATTGACCCAACCATTTTGGCTTTAAAGACCGACAAAGATCCCAACAAACAAACAAATAAACAGATAACTTTTCACATGTATATATTTGTAAGGATGTAGAAATATGTCGGTACAAGTTGACAACAGTTGGACCAGTCTGCGGTCGTGCGGCGAGCACGCGGCACGCAGCCGCACGTTAAACACAACACAGTACCGCAACGTTTACATTGTATATTTGACGTAGCTGTTTATACAAAATATCTTTGAAACAAATTCAATCACGCACGTTTTGCTATCAATTGCCTTTATTACCTCTACAATGATGCACACAAAGGATAATAAAGTTACTGCGCTGTCAGTAAATTTATTATACTTTTTTAATAATCTCTGGTCTTCATTATCATCATCAGTAGCATTTACACGCCCATTACTGGATGAGGCCTCTCCCATAATATGATGGGGGAATTTACCATTATCGCCACACGTGGTGGATTGGTGATCACAGTATAGGTGTTAAGTAATAGATGCTGCTGCCCATTCCTCTTGAACATAAACATTTGAACCCAATCTAAAAGCCCCATTTAATTGAACCAGTCTACAAAATTGCTAGTTTTTCTTTGGCGTGATTTAGTGTGCTTATGCGGAGTCTGCGGATTTTTTTATGAGTATGTAGATTGATATCTGTTATATTGGTTACATGTGGCCGTGTCGCGTTTACATAATAATTGTCTAACATGGTATATAATAAATTTTGCGGATTGCGGACGCTTAAACACGTGTTGGTTATTGTCTGAAGCTTGAAGTTCTGACTTCTGTTATCTGCATTACATTTTAGAGAAAACAGTATGATGATTCAGAACGTAATATAAGTAAATCAAGTTCTTTGTTTTAGAAAAATTACGGCCATACACCACGTACTTTGTCATTACTTTTTACTTTTCTTTGTGTCATACTAGTTAAATTTGGTGATCATTCGAGTTACAATGAGGAAGTAAGAGAATTACCCATAGTGCCATAATTGTACATATTACAGCTACTACTACGCCGTAGAGCCTCTACGAGACGATCACGGATATCTGTGAAAAAAATCATGGAAAAGTCTTGGTGTTAAACTAGCTGAAACACCGCGGGTTCGTCCGCGTAAAATAGCCTATAGAACTGGATAATGTAGTGTACTATACTTTTAAACGAGCAATATTTGTATGAAATTTGCTATATATAGGAGTTTTTGGGGCAAAAAGTCGATCTAGCTAAGTTTCATCTCAAGAAAACGCATTTTTCCGAGTTTTCCAAGCAAAGCTCGGTCACCCAGCTGCTATCCTACTAATATTATAAACGCGAAAGTTTGTGAGTATGGATGTTTGTTACTCTTTCACGTAAAAACTACTCAATGGATTTGAGTGAAATTTGGAATGGAGATACTTTACGCCCTGGATTAACACATAGGCTACTTTTCATCATCATCATCATCAATTTTCATTATTTTTCACGTGGGTGAAACCGCGGGGCGCAACTAGTAAGTTATATTAGTATAGGAGATTGAGAAAGATAGATTAACACAGGCTTGATTAATTTTAGGAATACAGTTCAATTTCTCCCAAATCCATTATCGTCATCAGTAGAAGCCATTATAAGTTTTAACGGAGGTATCACCTACTAATGACACGACGACACCCACACCCGTCCAATGATTAATAGCTCGGAATAAGCAAACGGTACATGTCAGTGCTATGCTATTGTATTGTGACGCGTCTCGTGCAGTCTCATAACCTATTGTAGATATAGAAACAGCTTATATTAAACGTCAGAACACCGATTTACAGGGGGCTTAGTACGGGTTTTGATAGTTTTCGAAACTTTATGAAGTTTCGTTTCCATCTAATACATTTACTGACAGCGTCCTTAGTTTTCTTCTCGTTTTCGCTATGGGCGCTGCAAGTAAATGTATGGAAGGAAACGAAACTTCATATAGTTTCGTAAACTATCAAAACCCGTACTAAGCCCCAGAGAGATGTTTGCTTAGACGTATTTACGTACACATTACGGCATTCATATAAGTCTCTTATTTGTCACTTTTACGAATCCTACTAATGATATAAATATAAATGTTTGTGTGGATGGATGTTAGGTACTCTTTTACGCAAAAACTACAGAACGGGTTTTGATGAAACTGTACAGTATTATAGTTTAAAGGTACATCAAAATAACATCATCATCATCAGCCTGTAGAAGTCCACTGCTGGACATAGGCCTTCCCTTCATGCGGGTTGCAGACCGAAAGCTAAGCTAACTTAGTTTAGCTTAGCTCGCATAGCTGACGCAGTTTTCCATACTTGTGTGCAGACCGCAAACTATGCGAACTAAGCTATGTGAGCTAACTAAAATATGCGAAGCTAAGTTAGTTGTGTATGCCGATGCGCAGCTACACGAGCTAAGCTAAGCCCGTCCCGCTTTCCCCGCACACCCTTTGCACATCCTTCGCCAGTGACTACGCTACACTGACTGAGCTTTGGCTTAGCTGTTGGTGTGCACGCTATTTATTTCTAGCTTAGCTTAGCCTAGCTTGCTTGGCATAGCTTGGTTTAGCCTTGGCATAGCTTAGTTTTCGCATTAGAATGCCACGACCAAACGGTCTTGAGCCGCCTCTTGATAAAGGTTCTCGAGTGGCGACCACAAACCGGACGACGCGGTAAAGGAAAGCCCTCCACTCAATGGACTAAAGACATTATAAACGTCGCTGGAAGTTGATGGATGGAGACGGCCCAAAATAACATTTCTATAATTTATAATAATTTATAATAGAGGTTCCACGTGGGCGGAGCCGCGAGCAAATGCTAGTTTGTATCCTACTTCCTACTAATATTATAAACGCGAAAGTTTGTGAGTATGGATGGATGTTTGTTACTCTTTCACGTAAAAACTACTGAATGGATTTGAGTGAAATTTGAAATGGAGATACTTTACGCCCTGGATTAACACATAGGCTACTTTTCATCATCATCATCATCATCATCAAACGCGAAAGTTTGTGAGTATTGATGGATGTTTGTTACTCTTTCACGTAAAAACTACTGAATGGATTTGAGTGAAATTTGAAATGGAGATACTTTACGCCCTGGATTAACACATAGGCTACTTTTCATCATCATCATCATCATCAAACGCGAAAGTTTGTGAGTATGGATGGATGTTTGTTACTCTTTCACGTAAAAACTACTGAATGGATTTGAGTGAAATTTGGAATGGAAATACTTTACGCCCTGGATTAACACATAGGCTACTTTTCATCATCATCATCATTATCATCAAACGCGAAAGTTTGTGAGTATGGATGGATGTTTGTTACTCTTTCACGTAAAAACTACTGAATGGATTTGAGTGTAATTTGGAATGGAGATACTTTACGCCCTGGATTAACACAGGCTACTTTTCATCATCATCATCAATTTTCATCATTATTCACGCGGGTGAAACCGCGGGGCGCAACTAGTATTAAATATGCGGGTTGAACCGCGAGATGTAGCAGGGATTCACAGTTATCATACACTAATTTTAAGCAATGAAAATGCATTCATATTGTTTACAAAGTAGGTAGGTAAGGTACGCATGCAAGCTCATAAAAGGGCAGGAAAGCAGGAAATGGTAGATAACTAATTAATTCGTAACTACTTAGGTATAACAATTTTTTCTCAAAAAAAAATTTCTTCTTTTTGCGCCCCTCGATTTCACCCGCGATTTCCGTTGTTTCCGATCTTTGGCGACGTTGTTTAATTGGGTATTCAGAACCTTTTCAGTTGGGCAATAAATAACTGACTAATAAATGACTAGCTCACCTCGGTCAGGTAATGTGATACCATGGTTCTCGTAGTTCCCTGATACCCATGTCACAGGGAGTCCTATTGTGGGATTAAGACTATGTACTGTGACTTTTGGGTATTATGAAATGTTATATTTGAGTAATTTTCTTGAAGTTACCTAATTCTTAGTGTAGGTTCTACAGAATGCGCTCATCCAGTGATTAATAGCTACGAATATGCAAACGGTGTCTGCACGCGCCAGTGGATTTCAGAGCTGAGTAAGTTATGTTATTGTGTTTACATTGTACAGTGACGTTGTATAATCTATAGTTTAAATTGTCATCTAAGAACAAGAATATTTCCGGGCACAAAAACATGTTCAGATGAAGGAAGAATCCAAGTGTTCTCTCTTAGAACAATTCTACAGTCTTCTTTCGGTTGATTTTTATCCAACTACAGCCAAGCATAGGAGGGTTATGATTTTAGCAGTTTATGTATTTTAGTAGGTATTAAATAAATGTTTAACTGTTCCCCAGTGGCTCTTAAACTACGTAGAAAGTTGTAAACTTAAATAGTTCTACTGTACAATAAATAAGATGTTCTATCTTCTATGTAAATAAAAATCGATGTGTGTGTGTAATATAAAAATCATGTTCCTATATGGACTCCAAAACGGCTGGACCAATTTTGATGAAATTTTCAGTCAATTTTCAGATTAGCTCAGGTGATCCTGTGGAGTTTGGTAGAGACTTCAAGCAACACGGACTTCCTGCCGCGGGCCTGAAGGGAGTAGCCTTAGCGATATATTACCATTCAAATAGTTCTGTCTTTTTTGCGGGGGTGTATTTGCACACAAGCGCAATTCCGCATATACAATTATACACATCCAAATACAACACTGTAATGACGACACTCACACTAACAAACCATGCACACCTCCTCAGAATAAGAACAAACCTCAACTAGTTTTATTAAACGTATATGCCTACTTTGGCTTGTAGTTTGACAGAGGGGAACGCTGCGAATGGCTACTCCCTTCCGTGTTGCTCGAAGGGTAGAGATCGAATCAACAGACATTTTTTTGGATAGGTAGTGCTATCCGTGCGCATCCGTGGCGGGGCTAGTATAATATAATCGTGGAGATTTCACTGCCCAAATCCAAGATTTAAATTGGACTTCGGTGAATGTTTGCTTTTGTGTCCCGTCTGTCGTTTTACGAATGATGCATACAAACAGGGACGCACAAAGCGATCATTCGCCGTAGTGCGATAGTGTGGCCCCAGCATAACAGTGTTGGGTCGAACTATACATCATCGTATGCATCAGCACTGCTTGGTTGTCATGCTTTATAGGAGCATGTTTTGTATGGAATGAAGTCGGAAGTTTTTCATATTTTATACAAAACACGCTTTTAGAAGCGCATGTCCGAATGTCCGTACATATGATGATTATGTAGCTTAACCCGATACGAAGGTTCATAATATGATAAGCCAATAGTAATGTTAAATATATCGTAGCAGTATCAGACAAAGCAAGTTGCAAGTCACGGTTATAGAACACATTTTCATAATTTGTATTTGTATTTGTATTTATTCATTAATTCAGTCGCGACCAACTCCAGAGTTTTTTTTCATGGTTGTGGCCGAACTGAGAGTGGTGAATAAAAAGTCTGTGACCGATATAGTACTTCACAATTTAATTCCGTGTTTGCCCTCAGCTCTGCCAGCTCTATTACGTGTAAAAGCAACCCAAATGAAAGCAACTTATTGTTCATCATCATCATCAGCCGACAGACATTCACTGCTTGATAAGGCTCCCCCATAGCATGCATAGCGAACAACCATAGCGTGCCATGAGGGATTTGCCATAATCACCGTGATTGGCAGGCGGATTGGTGATCGCAGTTTAGTGTAAAGTACTCATGTAGATACTGCTACGCATCTCCTAGAGTAATATACCGGTCGTAAAAAGACTACTCCCGAAAACTGAAACAGTGCATTCAGACCATGATTCTGAAAATATTTAAGCTGAAAAAACACGAAAAAAAATGCTCACTTTTGGTCCGCTTTTTTCGTGTTTTCTTTATAAATATCCATAAAATATCGTTAAAGGAACACAAAAACCTATTTTCCATCATTAAAAACACGTCAAAAAAAGCAATGAAAACCACATGAGAAAAATTGGCCCTACGGGTCGATCAGCTGACCGGGAGCGTTGACCTCGCGTGGCCGGAATAAATGCGTACATTGCTGGCTGACAAATACGATACGAAACGAAAAAAAAGGTTTTCTCAGGTATGAATCACCTCTCAGGCGAAAGCTATTTTATATAGCTATGATATAGGTAGCTTTACCGGTACCTTCAGTATTCGGGAGCTGTCTTTTTACACCCAGTATAGCATACTTATAGTTCAGTCCTATTCTTTTAAATTGGGAACCAACAGTGTTTTTAAAACAGGAAAACATAATTTATAAAATATAATATAATTTTGGTGAATATAATTTTTTAAATCTCTAGTCTAAGGGGTCTTCATAATCATTTTTTAAACCTTTAACTAAAGTTATAATAGCTTTTGTCTTGTTCTCTCTGATGTAAAAATATGTCATACGTCAAAACAAAACAAAAGCTATTTTTAACCGACTTCCCAAAAAGGAGGAGGTTCTCAATTCGGCTGTCTCGATTGACACAATCGAGATTGATTGGGTGTTGATTGTGTGTTGTGGATTCTTTTTTTATTTGAATAGATATACTTCCAGATTGGTCCCATTTTTTTCAAAATCCAGTTCTGATGATGGGATCCATGAGGAATTGAGGGAACTCCTCAAATATTGTAGGCATACATATGGCGATTTTGATATTTTCAGCAAGACACCAAGCATTTGCATTCAGAAAGTATCATAATCCTTTCACCACTATGGTTCTTTCATAATTTTTTTTCATCCAAAATTATTTAGTCGAATACAATGGCGGAACTCGGTTTTTTAAATGAAAAGTTATAGCTAAAATAGGTTTAAAAAATGATTATGAATAAGGGGGTAAGAATTTGTGACACAAATAAAGGAAAAAGTCTGAAATTGAGGAATTTCGACTGCTTTACTCCTAATGCGTGATGATGATGTGGAAAAAAGTGCCCGAAACTTGAAGAGAGCTAAGATTTTGAAATAATTTACGAATCAGAACCCTCAGGGCGCGGTGAGTTTCACTCGCAATTGTCTGGTGTTAAAAAACACCATAGTAAAAAAACTATCGTACGTAATAATGGCTGGCTGAAGAAAAGTTTATCATTTTATTCAGTTTGTTGCAATTACACTGTATCGCAGTTGGAAGGTTTTATTTCTTTTGCCACTAGGTATAATGGGTGCACTAACTGAGTTAAGAAGTTGATACTTACTGTTCTGTTTTTTGCAATTTTGCAATGCATCGGTAACAGAATTTTTGAGATAACTTTACTAACCGTTAAAACCGAAAAATGTTTTGTTGTTTTGTAAAAATACCGACTACTGCCATTGTTTTCTACTATCTGGGTAATGTCTTGTAATACTGGGTAATAGTAGACAGCATACAAAATAAGACATAATTGTAAAAAGTATCTTTCCAAGCTTTCGTAGTAACGTATCAATAGTAGTTGTTTCGTTTTGTAGAAACGTAGTCGTTTCGTTTCGTAGAAACGTAGTTTAACTTAATCGAAGGTGATTTTATGTATATTTTTGGAAAATCATCTTTTCCGATATAAATAAATTATTTATGGGTCATCCCGCAATCATAGTATATAAATAAAACCATTCAAATCGGGCCTGCCCTTACGAACATATCTAAAAAAATACATAGCTAACAAATTGAAAAGTTAAAAATTATAATTCTGGCAAATGAAACTGATTCTCAAAGTTTTCAATACCTACCCGGTTTTGTAAATTCCACGCCATTTTATTCTTTATTATTCATAATCATTTTTGAAACCTAAAATAGCTTTTGTTTTGTTCTCTCTGATGTAAAATGTCATACGTCAAAACAAGGCAAAAGCTTTTTTAACTAAAATAGGTTTAAATAATGTTTATGAATAAGGGGGTAAAAGTATGTACCTAAAGTTGAATTCACGGCGCAGCAATGATGTTATAATAACGGCCATAATTTAGCGGAGACGTTATATACGAGAGATTCTTTGAACAAGGTTGAAATCCAGGTCACCACTGTATTACGGCAGAATTCCAACGCAATAGTTAAATCTAAAATGAGCTTTTAATCGTGTTGACTTGGTAAAGCGATATGGCTACTAAAGCGCGTCCGTCGCGCGCTTTAAGTAGGTGATCGCGGAAAAAAGCTGTTTTTAAATTCGTGAAAAAAACAGATGATATATGATAATAACATTATGTAGATGCCAATTTAAACGCGACCCGAAATCAAGCCATGTTTGCAGCGCTAATGGGTGTACGCGGCTGTACAGTCCTCGTCTCTTCAAAATGCATCGGTAGTCACCATCATCATCATCATCATGATCACCAGACTGTTTACGTCCGCGTGTAGAGAGTTGCGTGAAAGTAGGCCACCAAAGTACAGGCTAGCTTATTTTTTATATAATTTTAATTAAATTTTTAATTAACTTTTTTACTTTTTTTTATTTTCGATATATTTCATTTAGGAATTTTCATTCGAAATATTTAATTCAAGACTTTTCATGTGATATGTTTGATTCGCGATTTATCATTCGTAAGTTTTCATTCGAATTACATTTATTTTCAAAACTTTCTGAAGGGCTTCTGATTTGACATCACAAGACGCTAACCCAGTCCTTGAAATGCGACGTTAAAGCAAAGGAAACTACCGCACAAAAAAACCCATTCTTGTAACTGATGCAAATGAAGGAAAGTTTAATAATAATTATACTTAAAATTGAAGACCAACTTTCGGTTTGTTTGTTTACAAACATCACGCGCATGATCACACGTCGTGCACTGCAACAACAGTGAGGCCTATCCATCAGCCGTGACAAATTGTCGGCGAAATATTTTCACTTCCATAATACCATTCTCCGCGGCTCACACATCAAAGGTAGGTACTGTAATTGTTGAGTGTGATGCTGGTATCCATGCCACCTGTATTGCTGCGGTGTGGGTTTGGATGGCTATACAGAAAGCGGGTAGCGATATGAAGCATTTGAGAGATCAAATCTAATTAATATGTATATAAAATCCTTGCGTGACTGTCTCACTGACTAACTCACTGGCTCACTGAATAACTCACTGACTCACTGACTAACTCACTGACTGACTCACTGACTCACTGACTAACTCACGGACTCACTGACTAACTCACTGACTAACTCACTGAATTGCTCAATAGCCGAAACCGTAAGCACAAGAGAATTGAAATTTACATACATACATAAACACACGCCTTTTTCTCCAAAAGCGTAGGTAGAGCCTCAAAAGGCCTCGTTTTACCGAGAGTTTCCCATGAAAGGTTGACTCAGAAAAAAAAATCCAAAATTACACCCGAGGTGTTGAAGTTCATATGGAAATACTCCACGAAGTCGGGGGCATTCCACTAGTTTATCATAATAATTCTGAACCACGGACTGTTACTAATTCCTCAAAAATCAAAAAGATAAAGGCCTCCATAGAATTTCAAGGACTATCGCCTGCGATCAATACAATTTCACTGGTCCATTGACAACGGGGCTATACTTCACTACATCTTTTGGTTCGTTATCGCCACTCGAGAATCTTTATTCAGTGGTTGTCGCTTTCGTATATTATATTTGTCGGTTTATATGTGGCCCAACGGAAAGCCATCGATTAACTAAAAATTAATAAATCCTCTAGCTATAGCTTTTGGCTTTTGGCTTAAAACCATAAGTCAACCATGGCCTGCCCAATGGCACTTCATTTTGAAAATTTTGATAGCTATATGTCGGTGATCTTGGTTCTTCTATGAAATTCTTTACTAACTTTGAGTAAAGCTTGAATATAAATACCTTTTTTTTTTTCTTTTTTTTTTTATGCTACTTGGCAAGCAGACGAGCTTACGGCCCACCAGATGGAAAGCAGTTACCGTAGCCTATGAACGCCTGTAACACCAGAGGCATCACACGCGCGCTGCCGACCCTGAGACATAAAGATGAAAAGTCTCGTGTGCCTGTAATTTCACCGGCACCCGTACCCTCCAAACCGAAACACAGCAATGCGAACACTACTGCTTGGCGGCAGAAATAGGTACGGTGGTAGTACTTCCCCGGACGAACTCTTTCACAAGAAGTTCTACTACTAACAAGTAGTTCTACTACTTTTCCTTTTTTGATAAAAGCGCTAATCGTTACAGGTAGGACCAATCGCAAAGTTCACATTTTAAAATGTGCTCTTTCGACGCGTTCACAAAGCCAATTGTTTGCTAGCACACTCTTTGTACAATTAGCAAAACATTTCAACTGTTTCGATGCTGGACATTGGGCTTATGCTCCACGGGTTCACGTTTTCATGTGGAATTTTTAACTCCAATTAATTAGTTTGGCTAGCTAGCACGAATCATGATTATCATCATCAGCCTATAGAAGTCCAGTACTGGGCATAGGTCTCCCCCATAGAACTATGTGTGCTTATATTAGATTGAATACATCGTAGTTAGTTAGGAAGGATATTATTCATTATCCTTATCCTCACTAGTCTGTTTACATCCATTGCTGGACGAGGGCTCCCCCATTGAATACAAAAGAGGATTTGCCATAATCACCATGCTTGGTAGGCGGATTGGTGATCGCAGTTTGGTATTAAGTACTCAGGTAGATGTTGCTGCCCATCTCCTGATGTAATCCTTTAGTAAGGTTTTTGCTACATCCATGGGAGGAGAAGGAGGGGTCTAGTCTTACGCTGGACACATCACGGTCAGTATTCATTATAATAATTTTATGTTACACTAACTATTATTAAAATAACTTCTCTACGAGACAAATAAGTGGCCTTTTTACATGCTTTAGTATAACTTATGTTAGTGTGGGACAAATTTTGAAACTGAATTTTGAACCAGATCCACCCTACCGATTGAGCTGAAATTTTTCATACTCTGTCAAGTTCAGATGATAATACAATATTATGGTAACGGCGAGCTGATCGGATTATGGAGATGGAAGGTGGACAGCGAAACTCCTCGATGATTAATTGTAGCCTGGCAGTGTTTGGGCTTATTTTGATCAGCTCACAGTTCCGATCACTAATTTGATAAAAGCTTGATGAAACTACATTTTTCAACAAAAAAACTTATATTTATTTAGTGTTTTAATTTATGATCAGTTAAATAAAACATGCTAGAGACTAGATATCTCTCTGATTGAAAGAAGTATAGATAGATATTGATCGAAGAGCAAATTTTTTTCTGTTAAACACGTTTATGGAACAATTCACATAATCCTTTGCAAAGTTAACGAACCTTGTAACGAAGTAAATATCGTGTAAAAGCGACGTGAAATATGATTAAAAAGCTTTCTTATGAAACAGGAAAAACTAGTTTTAAATTTAATTCACCGTCAAGTGACTGGCTTGTAAGTGAAAAAAGTGAGTTGCGGGTAACCACGGGGCTCCTGTTAAAACAACGAGTGTTCTAACCTAATTAACTTCTGCTCGCCAAGCGAAGGATCTTAATTTCTTTAAAACGTTCGCTTCTTATATATAAAGAACACGCTTTTTAATTGATACTCTTGCAAATGGATTAAAATCTGCAATCACTTCCCAGTACTAGTGTCTCAGTTGTTAGTTGTGATAAACAACCTAGTAGCATTAATTTTAAGTTGTTACCTATGAAAATTATTCGTTTTTAAATTGAATCTTCTTTTTGGTTCTAGGCCTAAAGAATAGGTATCCTAAAGTCTAGGAGAAGAAGACCTATACAACCTGGGGGGCCTTTCATCATAATAATCATCAGAAACGGATTTTATACAGATGGACGAAGCCTCCCCCATAAAATTGGATAGTACTGTCAAAATCACCATGCTTGGCAGGCGGATTGGTGATCACAGTATCGGTGTTGACTACTAGGTGAACGCTGCTGCCCATCCCCTGGTGTAATCCTTTAGTTGGCTCCCACGACATCCACGGGAGGAGATAGAGGATTCTATACTTAGCCCGAACACACCACAGCACACTAGAACCAGAGATATTTCTGCTATTTTTTACGAGGGGTACAAATATTTAGTGCAGACATAGATAGGAATAAACATACACATAGGATTAGGATAACATAGGATTAAACAATTAATAAAACTTAAATACAATAAGATACCTACAAAGTCATAATATAGAATAGATTTGAAACTTATGTTAAACATTTTGTTTGAAATTCATCAGCAAAAGCTTCGTTAAGAGTATAGAATGATTTGTCTACGAAAAGTGTAACGAACACTTATTGGAAAATTTATAACATCTATTAGGTTAAATACTTTGGGAAAATACCATAGCTATAAATATGTTATAGAGCTAGTTATGAAACAGCTTTTCAAGTCGAATGACGGCAACCGAGGGAGCTGTATGAACCACTTTATTCTATCGATGGTTATAAAGTGGTATGTCAATAGAGACATCCTCTATGCATGCATCAAAAGGAGTATATACATATGGATCTACTTTTATGTTTCCAGTCTATGGAAATACGAAATAGAATTTAATTTCATGAATAGTTTGGTTGTTAGAAAGAAATGTTAAAAATCTGCTGTTTTTTGTTTGGTTGATTAAAACTAAAATGATCTTACTTTTGATACATTAAATCTTTCTGGTTTAAATATAGTTAGGTCATATGAATAGCAAATAACTCAGTAGAACTGACACTGGTGTCAATTCTGTTGGCACAAACTAGACTAAACTAAACTAAATTTAGTTTTAGTTGCGTCAAAATGACGTTTTGCTATTCAGACATCGATTAAAATGACTGAACTAAACAAAATCCTAATCTGACTGCACTAAAATTAGCTTAGTTACTCAACTTAGCTTTAGGTGGTCTTTTCCTATTCTGTTGTACAGTTTATGCTATTGAGAATCGACTAAAATGACAGCACTAAACTAAATCTTAGTCAGACAGCACTAAAATTAGCTTAGTTACTCAACTTAGTTTTAGGTGGCCTTTTTATATTCTGTTGTGCAGTTTTATGTCTAATATTAGAAAAATCTACCTAAAATTAGTCTTCATGAAAACTGGTGTGGATTAAATTTAGTGATTCAAAAAAAGTATTCTCGGGGCATATTTCGCTAAGAAAATAAATACTTAAATCAACTATTTACAAACTGCAAGTAGAGGAAAACAATTAGGATCACAAAGTATTGAATTTTGTTGTAATTAAGATGATAGCTTTCATGATTTATGCGGCCGGGCTGGGTCTGAGCCGTGGCATAAACAGGTGCTTACGAGGCACGAATTTAAAATGAAGTAGTTCCAGTTCAGCGCTGCCCGCGCCTCAATTCGTCCCGAGGCACGGGTAGTGCACGGCTACTTCATATATAAAATGTTTGTACCTTTTTAATCCATGCCTCGTCCGCACCCAAAGCTATGGTTCAGTACCAGCACAGTCTAGCATAAATCATCTTTTAAGGCCACAGCACACCGGCTGCGTATGCGTAGACGTAGG
This sequence comes from Epirrita christyi, assembly GCA_951392215.1. NCBI lineage: Eukaryota > Metazoa > Arthropoda > Insecta > Lepidoptera > Geometridae > Epirrita > Epirrita christyi. The sequence goes on from OX595853.1 coordinate 8,993,170, forward strand.
TGTGCACGTCGACGTACCATTATGTTGTAATGTATGGAACTGTATGAGACATGGCACACCGCTTGCGTGACGTCCACGCGCGTCTCTACGCGGCGCGGCGCAGAGACGCGCGTGTCTACGTTACCGTGTGCTGCATACGCATCCGGCGTACCTTGGCCTTTACCATACTGTGTGCAGTAAAGTCTAAAATGCTATATCTCCTACTTATTACTTTTTGATAGTAAAGGTGTAGAATCGACCTACAAAAAGATACTTTTTGATGGGGAACCCATGGAAGTAATAAGTACTACGTACAACCTTATTAATTCCATGGGTGAACCTCATTTCTTAATTTTAAAGTTGACACATTACCATAATGACATTTAACAAAAAAAATAAGTTTGAATTTTAGTAAATATAGACTGCAGTCGGTCGCAACTAAAAGAAAAAAAAAAGATTGTATGAAACGGGGCAGAATTTTAATGGTGACCATTTTTCACTTCCTCTATCTTTCTCGTTCTTTGATGACCTGACCTGTCAGTCAGTTACATTCTCACATGGTCAATTTGTTTCTCTGTTTCTCTTAGACAAAATTTATATTGCAAAATATTTTATTTTTGTGGTCTAAATACGTTTATGTGTGTTGTTTGCTTCTGAAACCTAATTAATTTCTGTGAATATGAAATATGAAGTACATAAATTGTGAAATATGCGGCTTACAATCAGATAGAAATAACGGCAAAAAACTTTTTATGGCCAGGTTTCCTCTGGATGAAGTCCGGTTAGTACCTACCTAGATTATTAGATAAATTATCAGTCCTATACATACTTCTTCTTGGGCCAAAATATCATATATTCCAAAAAATATCATAATCCCAAGCAATAATAATTTTGATTCTGAATGATAGTGTGGTGAACGATATCTTCATTTATAAATATCGATAATCGATGCTTTTATTTTTTAGGTGTAAAAAATTGGTGAAATTACTAAATCTTTCATCATCAACCCAAAGAAGTCTACAAAGAACTGCTGGACATAGGCCTCCCCCATAGACTGCCACGATGAAACACTAGACACTGATTGTAGCACATGTACATTTAAGATGTTTATAACCTAAATGTTATGGGTGAGCCTAAGGTTGTCTGGAAGAGATCGCTCTGTAGCGCCAAGACTGCCTGGTAAATGCCGAAAATAAATGTTATGTTTTACTTTATGGCCTTTTTGATTGTACACAAATCCAATAAACTGGACCTTGTGCCACTGGTTTTGATTAAGTGGTGCTAAAAAAAACTGGTGAAAATAATAAAAAAAAAAAACATTTCAAACTGTAGGTAATCAATTCATCAATATCGATAGATTTTAAATACTGGCTGCATATCACTATTCCATTTTTGTATGTTGGTAGAACTGATTGTTTTGTCAGTCGTCCGTCATGTTGGCTTTTTGCGGTAGCCCTGTTTTGACGACAGTAATTTATTTTACTCTATGTCCCGTCTCTTCTTACGTATAGTTATTGCATCCTCTTTGATAGATTGATTGAAATAAAATGTCTTTAACTCTGCAACAAAGGGCTGAAATATTATTTCTCCACGAAGATGGCTTGAATATTAGTGCGATATCACGAGAGCTCAATATATCTCGATTCACCGTGAGATTTTGGATTCGGCGTCATGGCGATGAAGGTCAAATAACAGATCATAAAAGCAAATCAGGACACGGTCAATACTAATAAGAATTCCCGCAAATTGATTACGTTCACGATAATGCACCGATACACAAGGCCCAGGCTACCATGGCGTGGTTTAACATGCACCCGTGATATTAGTCTCATTAAATGGCCTGCTTGGTCAGCAGATATGAACCAGATTGAAAATCTATGGGGCATAATGGTTCAACGCTGGAACTGTCAGAACGAAAGAAACCCCCCTGAAGCTCTTAGATCACACTGTGCACTGGTATGGATGATTATCAGGGGAACTGATTTATGCGTGCGCCTTGTCTCATCTAATACGAGATAGACTACGTGCCGTCATAGCTGCTGACGGAGGCAATTATACTAGTTATATAAATCAATAAATTGTGGATAATTTCCATAAAAAAATAAAAATGTTTTGACTTTCTATTTGATTATTTCTTTGTATTTTTGCATTTTGAAAAACAAGTTCGGCCTCGCTTGGTAAAAAAATAAATAATAATAAAGTAATCACACGGGTGATTAAAGCCGCGCGATTTTTGCCGCACGGCCAAAATCGACCGTCTAAATGGCAATTCGACTAGATCGCAAGTGACTAAAGCCGCAAGCCCCAAAGTTGGGTAGCATCCGACTTTGGCTGCGCGGTGACCGGCCACATGCAGCTGGTGACCAAAATCGACCGTGTAAACGATGTTGTAGGCAATCGCCCGCCGCATGAAGGTGTGTTTCGTGCACGTTGTTTCACTACTGCGATTCTACGTACAGATCGTTCTTGATTAATTGAATAACTAACTATTTCAATTCCGGCACGAACACCTATTCTTCTCAACATTTTCGAAGGAAGTGACCGAGCCGCATGAGATTTTAGTCACTAGTGTAAATGGGCTAGCGATGCGGCTTGGTGAGGCGATTTGTAAAGCGACGAGCCGCACGACGAAAATCGACCCGTGTAAACCCCACTTAATTCACTTAACTCTGTCAATTCAATTCAATTTGGTGGCTGTCAAATTAAAATATAGTCCTGTCGTTTTCGAAGATTAAATTTAGTTCAGCCTGACAACAGAATAGCTTTTAGAACTAAATTTGACATTTTTAAATTTAATTTTAGTTTAATTTTAGTTTAGTTCGATGAACAACAGAATAGACACCACTGTTGATAGTTTCGCACTCAAAGCCACGCTAAATGCCTACTCAACTCACTCGCGTGTATTAAATCTGCTAATCAGAGCTGGCTGGCGCGCGGCGGCGCGACATAGCGGAGAAGGTGCACGCATTACCATTTTTAAATGACCATTTAACATTTAAATGTTACAATAAAAGGAAAAAAAAACAATAATAAATAAGTGACAAATGCTTGTATGATTTGCAAATATTTATTCCTGGTCTGGGTCTTATGGTACCATGGTACTCAACACAGGGAATCCATGTGTGGGATCATGACTAAGTATGTGACAGTTGGGTGTTATGTTATGTTATTGTTTGCCAGTACTGTAAATCAAAACTTACCTTACTTTATGTCTCTACTGCTGAAGTTTCTAAGCCCAGGAAGTAGATCTTACAATATTTTTCGCGTATATTTGAACGGCAACTCATAAAACTTGACTTAGACTACTTAGCCACTCCAGGGGTATTGCCGGCGATATTGAATCCAGCATGCACCCTAGTATTTGGAGATCACTTCAAGTCACACGTATGTAACTTTGACGAAATTGAATGTTGCGAGAAGGATTTCATTTTGGAAAGTAGATATTAATGTTTGAGTGGTTCGATATATGTTGCAACCAGTCAAGATACCTACCCCTCATTTTAATAAATATTTTCCTGCTTAACCAATAAGTTGTTAGTAGAAGCTCTTCAAACAAGAACGAACGGAACGGTTAAAATTATTTACAAATTGTGTTGTGTACGAGTTCTTTTGATACTTTCTGCTCTAAATACTTATGCTGATAATAATGATGAAAATCAAAAAGTATTTATTTAAACTTTCGCGATCAGAACACATATTTATTAATATTTTCACTGGTATTTATCACGGTGTTATGTAACCGGCATATTTCCCTACATATTTGTGTCACATATATTTCCCCCGGCATATTTGGCCACGTTTCGCAACGATCACCTGCACATCAAACCAGTGGGGTCAACGAGAACAATTAACGTTACCGAGACGCTAGCGAGACGATCGGAAATGTCAAATATTGTCCAATGGCCTCGAGGTAACTCGAAATCTTTGTAAGTTGATTGGTTAATATTTGACGTATACGATAGTCTCGCTAGCGTCACGGTAACGTTAGATTTTCGTGTTCGTGCTACGGCTTACCAAGAACAAGAGAAACAAAACGTCAACGTTGCTTTTCCCGCCACTGTAGGACCAGTGTGATTAATTAACTTTTTGATATTCACTTCAGTACCTAACATCGGACTATCTTAGGGTTAATTAGTTTGTAATTTTTATATTTTATTAAATAATGCATACAATTCGGTCGTTTTGTACCCTCCCGTGCGGCCGTACGTAGTTACGGTATATTGTCACGGAAATAATAAATAATAAGGTAACACCCTTATTATTGATTATTTCCGTGACAATATTCATAAATATGAAAATCTAAATCAATCAAATCAAAATTCAATAGTGACATATCTATTTGTTTTTTTTTTCTGAGAATAGCTCACGCTAAAAGCGCTAAATAAGTAAAGCACTGTAAAGCACTGTACAGCGCTAACCTCTGACTATTGATATTATGCAACAACATTAACGTGCATATTGTAAGTATTCAATGTAAAATTCAAGCAATCACGCTAAGTGTTAGTGCTAGTGTTGAGGTGTTGAACAGAAAAAACTCAGTACACCATCCGTCACGTGACGTATTACCAACTGTGTCACATGAATAATTTAACCATTACTAACATTTCCAATTTCCTGAAAAGGAAAATGATGTTGTTTTTGGATTATAACAGTTCGATAGGAATGATAAATATATTTTTTACTCAGGTAATCAATGTGTTGAGTACTTTGTTTATTTTTGATTACTTATATTTGTTCAAACGATTGGATATCTTTGTAGGAGGCCTTCACCTGTAAAGGGGTTCTTGCTAATACACTTACTAATACGATTAAAACATCAAACTACATACTTATACCTATACAAACATATTATACCTAAATATTATACCTTTACTAAAAAATTATACTTACCTAATAAATAAATATAAGCATGTTTAAAATAAGTTAAGGTAGGTACATAAATTAAGTTAATTTTATCGTAAATTGTATCTTTATAAAAGATGTAGTAATGTTTTTTGAAGCAAGAAAGGCTTTTAATTTTATTTTTATTTATTATATTATATTTGTTCATTCCATAGACTTATTTCCCCTATGTTTAATTCACCATAGGTGAATTATGTACAATATTTGTAAACATTAATCACCAACTTACCCATTTAGGCTATTAATGCTAACTCCCAGAAGTCACTAGGTAGGTTGTTAAGGTTTTTTTGATTACATAAAATTTGCTTTCAATTTCTTCTGAACTTACAATACGACTTCTTTGGCGCGGCGCGCGAGTAGCTGGCTGAGATGCAAGAGGTTGCGGGTTCGATTCCGGCTACGGGACGTATGTTTGTATGATCTGTAAATATTCGTTCCGGGTCTGGTTGTTATGGTACCATGGTACTCGTAGTTCTTGATACAAACGACACATGGAATCAAAACTACGTGTGAGACTGTTGGGTGTTATGTTAATGCCCCACTTTAGATTGCCCCACATGCCCAAGTTCATGCACCAAAGCCGACCTTAGCACCGCTTCGGATGCGGTCATAGCAGGCTACTTTTTGGCCAAAAACTTCTGACCCCATATATAGTTTAAGAGGACTTTGAGAGATAAGAGAAAGAAGCTACAACAAGTGGTTAAGGTATACGAATAGTGCACCTCGGGTTGAATGAAACTCAGGTGAACCGTTTACTACCCCGTTCATTCATGAGCTCGTTTTACCAAAAACTAGTATTTTTCATCGCAGCCCAAGTTGCTTGCGAAAGTGACGAAAGTAAACTTCAAGTGCGAGTGAGTTAAAAAAAATATTCTTATAATGCTATAAATATTTTATATGTTTTATATTTATAGCCCTTTCATTTGATTCGTCGCAAGTTTCTTATTTTATTTTCTAGTTTACACGCAAACTTAACACCCGAAATCAAAATTGGTTTATTTAACCTATACGCGCATGATTAGGCCACCAAATTATATGTATATGTAAGTTCCAATGTATATGTGAGTACCAAATTTCAACTTTGTTTGACCAGTAAATTCGAATGAAATAGACTGTGACAAATAGACTGACAGGTAAAATGGTTTCTTTAGTACCATTTGAACGCTAAAAATATTACAATAGATATATATCTATCATATAGATATATATATATATATATATATATATATATATATATATATATATATATATAATAGATATATATCTTATATAATGTATATTTTCAGGCTTTTCAATAAAAGCTGACAAAGCAAGAAAATGCTGTCTATTAGTTAATACTAAAATAGAGTCCTACAGTAAAATAAAAACTATAAACAAAGCGATTGTAGTTTCAAAAGAAGAGGAAAATATTTCCCCATTTGAACAGGAAGCGAAATAAATAGACGGTCCCGACTCACTGGCAGTCGAGCGAAAAACTCTCGGGTAACTATTCACCACTTAACAAAACAAGGTAATATATCGCCGAGTTTACCCTCCATTTGTTACAGTTTCATATTTTGTTGTTGAATTTCATTAAAACTTCCTATGCGAGGTGTACCTAATTGTAGATTTGTACGAAGAGGCTTGCATAGAAGGAATTCATGCTACGCATAGGTCTACGAAGCGCGTAGCTAAAGCGTAGGCGCTACGCTGTGTGTTTCTAGAAACTTGTTCGCAAAAGTTTATTATATAGTGTGGATTGCACCAGGGGATGGGTAGCGGCATCCACTTGAGTACTCAACACCAATCCGCCTGCTAAGGGTGGTGATTATGGCAAATCCCTTAATTGCATTATATGGGTGAGAACTCGTCTACAAGCAGCTTCCCACGGTCTGCGATATCATGGACGGACGCGGACCAGTTTGCACGACACACCGTGGGAAGGGTCTCGTCCGTGGTAGCAGAGGACGTCTGTGGCGGTGCGCCGGTATCCGTCGCGAGGCGGTAACTTCAAAGGTGCGGTGCGGCGCGATCCGAGCCCGTACGCCACGGTCCGAACGCGTCCGTGGTAGCACAAACGACGACAAGCAGTGGACGTCCAACGGCTGCTGATAATGATGATGTTACCAGCTGAAATATCACTATGAAAGTAGCTAAAATAACTAGCCTAGCTGTAGCTTCATCAATAAGCACTGCCTTATCGTACGAACTTCGTACCAACTGCAAACTTGCATCAAGTTGAGTTTCATTTTACATTTGGCTAAGTGAATTACTTAACATAATAATGAACATAACAGCAGGCAAGTGACAAATAACCTCTGCCACATAAGTAACTTTAGCTATAACAATATATTTTAAGAGAAATAACATCACATGCAACTACTAAAAAAAACATCCGTTCAGGTGCACTATACCAGTTTAGTAAAAGTCTTAAAACTATTTTACACAAATTACTAAAACAAACCGACATAGCTCTCAGAATTAGCAAGTTAAAGTGGCAATGGGCAGGTCATATAGCTCGAAGAACTGATAACCGTTGGGGAATAAAGGTTCTCGAGTGGCGACCACAAACCGGACGACGCGGTAGAGGAAGTCCCTCCACTTGATGGACTAAAGACATTATAAACGTCGCAGGAAGTCGGTGGATAGAGGCGGCTCAAGACCATTCATCATGGTATTCTAAGGGGAAGGCCTATGTCCAGCAGTGGACTACAGACAAATGAAGATTAAAACAAATTATTGAAATCATTTACCGTCCGCGCTATATATTTTAAAATTGACTGACCTTCGTAGCTAAACTTATCGCCACACATAAATGCGTCCCAAATAAGCTTTTGTACTCTATAATAGACTGTCAAAAAATGAACTACAAAGATTAAATATTGGACTTTAGACTTAAGGCAACCCTGTCTCAAGTTCCCCCTCCACTAAAGTTTCATATTTTGTTAATAAATTTCATTAAAACTTGCCACCCAAGTTACGGACGCTTCTTTGAGTTAATTAAAAACTAATGCAGGGGTCTAATTGTGCATACGTGTTGTACACATTGAGTCAGGAATAATAAGAGCTAGTTCAGCTAAAAAGGGGGAAAGCTAGCTTCGAATTGCTAATATAGAGAGAAAAACGACAGTTCACTCCGCTGATGTGACAACCTCCGTGACGATGCGGGCGAGTAGCCGGCAGAGACGCAATGAGCTGTGGGTTCGATTCCAGCTGCGGAACAAATATTTGCATGATCTGCAAATATTAGTTCCGGGTCTGAGTGTTGTGGTACCAAGGTACTCGTAGTTCCTGATGCCCACGACACAGGGAATCAGGACAACATAATATGTTATGTTATGATATTGGTTCGTATTTATACCAATATCAGTGGAGTGGACTGTCAACTAAATAATCAAAATCGCAACGGATGTGTTATTAATGAAGGGATTTCACGGGCGTTTCAAATCATGCTTTCACCGTTGAAAATAGATGGCGCTGCTCTGTTACGTAGCTGTCCAGTGTCAACAGTATCAACAACGTGGATATATTTTCGTTTCGTGGTATTTATTTTTGCTTATAAAAACAACACGAAATCACTAGCGCACTCTCAAGAAGCAAACACAAGCAGAATATCATGACTAATAGCCACAGATTAGTTAGATAATAGCTTATTACGCGTACACCACAGATAATACATTTGACAATCTTGTCAGGTACAGTTGAGTCAGCGCCATCTATCGAACCAATTTGAACTACTTTTTTTTATTGGAAATTCAAAAAAAAATTAGCTTCTTTCCACGTGGCATTTTGTTGACTGAGCCAGCTGTTCAGTTATACCTTCACAGTTTACGTAATGTTTACTAGGTATAGGTACGTAAGATGTGACCCGAACGTGAGAGCGTTGAAACAAGTGAAATTATAAAACAACCCACGTCACTCTACACTTGGATGGTATGACGATTAGACCACTGTTACGACCACAGATTTATAAGTATCAAATGGTTGCGACTGTTATTCTATGAGCCAACGAACAAAGGCAATTTTAGTTTGGTGTTATTATTGGCTTGTGTAAAACTCGCAAATAAATAATTGACCAAAGTTCAATTTAATCGCAAATCTTGAATTGCCGGTTTAATTTTAATTCAAAGTGGCTATTACGAAAACGGGATATTCATACATTTACACCCCTATTACTAGCCAGCAAGCGGCTTATCCAGGAACCCCTATCTAGTAGTACCTGTACAAATAATATGATAAAACTTTTCTGTTTTCTTCGAGAAATCTGTATTAAAAATCTAAACCGAATTTTGCGAGATTGCTACAATGTAATTTAATTTCTACTAAACAACGTAAAACAAAGTTTATCCGTATAAGTTAAACGCAAACAAACACCCAAAACAGATCCTAGTTTGTCTGGAGTTTCTCGTAAAAAGAGGACTTATCTATACCACCGATTTCTTTCAAGTTGCTTGTACAGTCAATGACAAAATTCACTCTTTCTTTTACTATCTGGTCACTGACCTAACGAGAGAATTGAGGACGAATGACTTTTCATTTAAAAAACCGACTTCCGCCATTGTATTCGACTAAATAATTTTGGATGAAAAAAAATGATAAAAGAACCATAGTGGTGAAAGGATTATGATACTTTTTGAATGCAAATGCTTGGTTTGTTGCTGAAAATATCAAAATCGCCATATGTATGCCTACAATATTTGAGGAGTTCCCTCAATTCCTCATGGATCCCGTCATCAGAACTGGATTTTGAAAAATGGAACCAATCTGAAAGTATATCTCTGTACAAATAAAAAAAGAATTTTCCAAATCGGTTCATAAACGCCGGAGATATGCGGTAACAAACATAAAAAAAAAAAAAAAAAAAATACAACCGAATTGAGAACCTCCTTCTTTTTTGGGAAGTCGGTTAAAAAGTAGGGACTCTTGACACAATCCGACCCAGTGACAACGAACGAAAACTGAAGTGGCCCTAAAAACATATGAATGTGATCGATTAATGTGGTAAAAGAAATAAAAGTATGTATTAAAAATGCAGATAACGGTAGTGCGATCAAAACTATAACTGCTGAAAACTTAATGCTTTAAGATGTGTCAGCAAACGAAACTCACACTCTTAGGTTTCCAATCCATAAATCATTTCGAAATACAAAAGAAAAAATTAAAAGAATTCGAAATTTCAAAGCTCTTTTCGAGTTTCAGCTACTTTTTCCTTCACACTTCCCCATCCCATTTAAGGGGTAAAAAAGTCGAAATTTGTCAATAAGACTTTTCCCTATATTTTAGTTATAACAGCATCCTAGCATTCCTTTCAGAACTGTGAGGTTACTGAAGATCATTTTCGCGATTCCAATATGAAAATTAGACATTAATTGTCATATCTTTTAAATTAATTGAATTAGAAGCTTTACTTTTGTAATATAGTATTTTTGTATATTTGGTATAAATTTCAAGGGACAGACAGACAAACAGACAGATAACAAAGTGATCCAAACAAATGAAAACAAATCCTAAAAAAAAGTGTAAAACCGATTGATGTGTCTCACAGTATAAGGTCACTCACGCAATTCTTCAGTTTAAAGCAGTAAAAAACTGGACAAAACGTAGATATAAATTAATTAATTATTTAAATTAACCCTTGGAGTCGCAGCCTCTATGGGAAAAAAAAGGAAAAATAGGGCAACGAGGTGACTCAGCACTAAATCGTTAATTGTGGCCTATTTACTAAAGCTATCATTAAACTGATACCTGCAAAATAAGCCTGATGAGTTTGCCTTTTGTTTTCTTGTATTCACATGTAATAATCTAATTAGGGTTGTCAACAACAAATCAGAGGCCCAATTCACTAACTAAAAAATAGTTAAAATAGAGTTCGGATCATGTTTCAATCTTGTGTCGATGTCTTAAATGTCAGAAATGGTATTCTCCTGACATAAAATACAACACTGTAATGTGATTATATCGAAATGTGACCGAAACTTGAACGATTCCAAGTTTTTGACGTGTTAACGTCTTATAAATCGATGGAGCCGGCTGCACGCTCGAAAAAACATGACTAATGCGTCGTTACCTCGTCATGCGTCACCTCGCAAAACGCATGCGGTATATATGCTATATATATATATGCGCATGCGCGAAGCGTATGCGCTAACGCCGCATGCGCATGCGCTATATATAAATATATATATGCGCATAGCGTATGCGATATATATATATATATATATGGTAAATTTGTCGAATCACGGCTCCACCTCGAAAGTGCTCCAAATTTTTTTCTATCGTTTTTTACCACTAATATGGAGTATCCCGAGTAATATTGAGGAGGCGCATGGCTTCGGACCCGTAAAAAAATTTAAAAAAGTCATAATATTAAATGCACAATGTTAATGATATTATCCCAGTTACCAATGGGTCCCAGTGAGTTCCAGTTGTAACGACACACAAACACACATACAAAAACACACAAACCCAAACATACGCAAACCAAAACAAAACCAAACACACATAAACACACCCCCTTTTTTATCACGGAAATAAATAGAAGGGATCGAGAGGAACGACGTTTTTATAGACCATTTTTATCTTAAACCTTCCCTCGTCACTCCAGAAATTTTTGAAAGTTAAAATTAATATTCCTTTATCGTGTTGGGGGGGGGAAATGAGAGGCAGAAACGACACGGAGCACCCCGACTCCACGTGGTCTTGTGCGTCACGCCCCTAGAGTGTATATAAAAACGCGGAGCCAGTAGCTCGCGTGGGAGGTCCTGAGTGGAGTAAGCCCGCGAGGCCGAGCAGAGCGAAGGGGGGAGGTGGCGAGCGAAGCGAGCCGGCGACCTCCGTAGTGTAGCGAAGGTCGAGTGGGTGAAGCGACACTCAGGGGCGACTGCGCGAGAGTACTGGCGAGAGCCCATACTGAAGTCCGACACTTCCAATTTTAAAAGTTCATAGGTTTTCAGGTTTAGGTTTTTTTTTATGAACAACCGGAAATCCTTCCTTTGACAGAACTACCCAGTTAACAGTAGGTTAAGGTTTTTTTTTTATGAACAACCGGAAACCCTGCCTTTGACAGAACTACTCGGTTAACAGTAGGTTAAGGTTTTTTTTTTATAAACAACCGGAAACCCTTCCTTTGACAGAACTACTTGGTTAACAGTAGGTTAAGGTTTTTTTTTATAAACAACCGAAAACCCTTCCTTTGACAGAACTACCCGGTTAACAGTAGGTTAAGGTTTTTTTTTATAAACAACCGGAAACCCTTCCTTTGACAGAACTACTCGGTTAAAAGTAGGTTAAGGTTTTTTTTTTATAAACAACCGGAAACCCTTCTTTTGACAGAACTACTCGGTTAACAGTAGGTTAAGGTTTTTTTTTTTATAAACAACCGGAAACCCTTCCTTTGACAGAACTACTCGGTTAACAGTAGGTTAAGGTTTTTTTTTTATGAATAATCGGAAACCCTTCTTTTGACAGAACTAGTTTTTTTTTTTTTTTTTATTTTTTTATGAACAACCTAACCTAACCTAACCTTAACCTAACTTTAACCTAACTTAACCTTAACCTAACCTAACTTAACCTTAACCTTTTTTTTTTTTTTTTTTTTTTTGACCCGGGAAAATCCTTTATGGATACCACCCAGCCCCGGGGGGGGCGGGGTGGTTATGTGGGAGTCCTCGCCTGAAGGGCCTTACTACCCCCACGGGGGGGTAGTAACGAGGTTACCCACTAAAAACCCGGGATGAGCAGTCCGCCGCGTAGTCGGAGCGAGATGGGGTCGCGCTAGCATTCACCATCTCGCCCCGGCGGTTGGCCCGTCACCGGTGACGGGCCCCGGCCAAAGGAGGGATGACCCGGCTCACTAGGGCCATCCCTCAGACGTGTGGGATCGTGCAAGCCAGTGGAGAATCCCCCGACTCTCCACCAGTGATCCGCACAGCACTAGGAGAGAGAGAGGAGGCGCCCGAACCGCCTCCTCCTCCCCCCAGTTCGTCTACGCCGGAGCGGGTCAGAGAGGACGTTGTCCTCTCTTGCCCGCTCCGCGGCCTCTTTCTGCGCCATCACCGCTTCGCAGAAAGAGACCACCGCCTGCCACGATCTGTCACTCCCGAGCATGGCATTAACCACGCTCGGCAGAGACAGATCTGCGCCTATGACCGCTGTGAGGGTGTGCCGCATGGGACCCCATGCGGCGCACTCCTCAAGCGTGTGGAGCGCCGTGTCCTCCGGCGCTCCACACTCGTGGCAGGCGGGGGTCGCCTCACGTCTTGCGATGTGATGCAGGTACTTACCGAAACATCCGTGTCCGGAAAGCACCTGCACCAATCGGAAGGTCAGCGACCCAAATCGCCGCCCTACCCACCTCCGGAGGACCGGGCGAATGGCATCCACCGTCCTCTGTCCAGGGACCGGTGGAGCCAGGTCCTCCATCCACCGCCGCAACAGGGCAGCCCGCACCCGTCGCCGCATGCGCGTGACCTCCTCCCACGCTGTGGGCTCCCCGCGGGATCTCCTCGCCGCCACAAAGTGGTAAACTTCGGCGAGTATCTCCGCTTGGAGCTCCCAGGGGGGATCACCGGCCAGCACGCAGCCCGCCGTCCAGGACACCGTCCGGTATCCGCGTATCGCCCTCGTCGCGATGACCCGCTGCGGACGTCGCAGCAGAGCCTTGTTCGCGCGACCGAGGGCGTCCACCCAGACGGGTGCCCCATACAGGGCCATACTCCGGATCACTCCGGAGTACAGGCGACGACATGTGGCGCTCGGGCCACCCACGTTGGGCAGCAGCCTCCCCAGGGCGGCTGCGGCGCCTATGACTTTTGGGGCCAGAAGAGTAAAGTGGGCCCCAAAAGTCCACCGCCCGTCCAGGATGAGACCCAGATATCTCATCTGAGTCCCAACCCGGACCGGGACCCCATTCAGGTCTAACGTCGTTCCTGGAGGGGGTCCCCCCCGAGGCCCATGGAACATTAGGGCCTCGGTCTTGGAGAGGGCAACCTCCAGCCCCAGGGCACGAATGCGACTGACCACGAGTGTTGTGGCCACCGTGGCCCGTCGCACCGTTTCCCTGAGGTCCCTCCCCTTGGCTACGACCAGGGTGTCATCCGCGTAGCACGCAACCCGCATACTTGCGGGAAACGTGCCGCGGAGCACCCAGTCATAGCCAATGTTCCACAGGAGCGGTCCCAGCACCGACCCCTGTGGAACCCCGCAGGACACGCAACGTCGCCTCAGACCGTCGCGTCCCTCCACCAGGACCTCACGGTCCTGGAGATAGTCAGCCAACAGCCTACGCAAATACAGGGGCACTCCGTGATAGCGGAGCGCCTCCCGTATTGTTCCATGCGGTAGGCTGTTGAAGGCGTTGGCTATGTCCAGCGAGACAGCCAACGCCTTTTCCCCCCCACTGACTGCGTCCTGCGTCCACCCTTTGATCCAGAGCAGGGCGTCTATCGTCGACCGCCTTGCCCTGAATCCGAACTGGGCCTCAGAGAGGTCAGGCCCAGTTCCCCCCAAGTGCTGGATGACACGGGAAGCCACTATTTTCTCCAGCAGCTTAGCCGTATCATCCAGCAACACGATTGGCCTGTATGCGGAAGGCGAGCTAACGTCTCGCCCCTCCTTCCGCAACAGGCACAATCGCCCGTCCTTCCATAGCTTCGGGAACTGACCCGACGTGAGGCACGCGTCGAACAGTTCCCGAAGCCGACCGCCCATCTCCCTAAGGGCGATCCTGAGGACCCGCCCGGGAATTCCATCTGGTCCCGGGGCAGTCCTTTTGCCACGCAGGCGATCGACTGCTACCTCCATCTCCGCCTCTGAAATAGGCGGGATGGAGGCCGGGTCCTCTTCCTCCTGGAAGGACGGCATGGCCATCGGTGGAGGGGTGTAGTGGGGGTCGCTGTCGGGGAATAGCCCCCCCAGCACCCTCTCCAAGAGCTCCGGCTCCAGGGACTCCGCGATTGGGGGCGCTCGGCCCCGGAACTTATTCCGGGCAGCCTTATATGGACGCCCCCAGGGGTCCCTGTCGAGGCCGTCTAGGGCCTCGCTCCAGCCCTGGGCCTTAGCCCGGCCGATGGCCAGCTGCAACTCCTGTTTGGCTAGCCGGAAATTGCCATACAGGAGCCGCTCGGCCACCAGCTGCTCCGCAGGCAGCTCCTCGTTTGTCCGGCCGTGACGCCGCCTCCTGCAGTGCCCGTAGCGACGCCGCGTCTCCGAACACTGTGTTCGGAGATCCTCAATTTCCGAGCACCACCAGAAAACCTGGCGGCGCTCGGGGCGGCGTCGGGACCTCGGCATGGCGGCGTCACACACCGCCGTCACCGCCTCGCGGAAGTGGTCCGCTGCGACGTCCACTTCCGGGTGCGTGGGGGCGGCAAGCCACGACTGGACGATCGCCGCCTCTTCCGCCAATTCGGCGTCGAGGCGACTGATCGTCCAGCGCGGGAAATCCGCTCGCGCCACGCGCCGAGTCCCTCCTGTGTAGGAGGTGGCGATCTCGAACCGTATGTAGTTGTGGTCCGAGAGAGTCGCCACCTCCGACACCACCCTCCAGGCCTGCACACGTGCTGCGACTGCCAGGGTGGCGAACGAAAGGTCCACCACGGACCCCCCGTTGTGCCGCACGCACGTGTGGACCGACCCTCTGTTGAGGAGGGTCAGCCCTGTGGCAACCGCCCACTCCCTGACAACCTCCCCGCGAGTGTCAGTGAAGGGGTTGCCCCAGGCCCGGGCCTTGGCGTTCAGGTCCCCCATGAGGAGGACCTGACGTGGCGCCTGTCTTCGCACCGCCGCGGCCAGGAGGTCCACAAACACCTCCAGCTCCGCGACGGTTCTGTTGGGGGAGAAGTATGCGCCAACTATCGCATACTCCTCCCACTTGGCCACCACGTACCCCGAACCCCTCTCCAACAACGAGAGGGGTGGGCCGCCACCGGCTCGTCCAATTATGGCCACGGAGCCATCCAGATCCCCCGCCCAGTAGGGATGGGACTGGGGAACGTAGTATGGCTCCGCGGCGACTGCCAAATCAATTCGCCACTGCGCCAGGGACTGCATTAGCAAGTCCTGAGCCCTGACGCAGTGGTTCAAATTCGTCTGGAGGAGGTTGTGATGTCCGACTTGATCCATATTAATCGGGCATCACAACCTCCATGCTCGCCACACGGCGAACGACCTCGGATGCGGCCTGAATTGCAGCAGCAGGGGGGGTGGCCTGGGTCCTGGTGGCCTTCCCCGTCGTCTTCGGGGGAACGCAGCTGCGTCCCCCCATTCTGTGCCCGGAGGGCCGCCCCGACTCTGAGCATATCGTGCAGCGCGGGGTGGTCCTTTCGCAGTTGGCCGCCCGATGTCCTGTGCCCCCACACCGGAAGCACAGGTCCCCCCTGTCGGCAGAAGCGGGACACATTGGGCGCGTATGCCCTAGTCCCATGCATCTGTAGCAGCGCATGGGACGCGCCGCCAGTGCCACCACCCGCACCGAGCTCCACCCTACCAGAATCCTGCCCTTACCAACAAGCACTTTTGCTGCTGGAACTGGGCAGGAGACTAGGCAGGAGCCGGCTCCGCCGTAGCCGTGACGCACTTCACCGACCTTGACGTGAAGTACGTCACACCCTCCCTCCTTGGCGACCGCCGCCGCCACTTTCTCTTTCGTGGCGGCATCGTCCAGACCCGTCACGTTTATTTCCACGGACTTAAAGGGCCTGGTGACGTTGGCCACCTCGGACAGGATACCGCGGAGCTTCTCCGCGAGCCTGTCCGCCTTCTCTTTGTTTTGGGAGCCAGGGATCTCCAACATCCTGGCTCCGGTGGCCGTCTGACGGAAACGTAGTTGGTCGATCCCCAGCTCTTGGAGATCAACCATTTCCTGCGCCTTCTGGAGGACGGCACTGTAGGTCACCCCCTTTTCCGCCGCTTTGGGCAACTTAACCTTAACCTAACCTAACCTAACCTAACCTAACCTAACCTTAACCTAACCTAACTTTAACCTAACCTTAACCTAACCTAACCTTAACCTAACCTAACCTTAACCCAACCTAACCTTAACCTAACCTAACCTTAACCTAACCTAACCTAACCTTAACCTAACCTAACCTTAACCTAACCTTTTTTTTTTTTTTGGTAACGGGTGGGAATCTGCAACCAGATAAACAATTACTGGGGGAAGTAATTGAATTATGTGAGGTTGTCGGGACTCCGACGACTCACTAAACCACACCCGGTGGCCGGCCTCATTGCATGTCAAGGGGCTCCGGGATCTCCATACGGAACGCACCGGTGCCCCTCTCGCAATTGCCTGTGGAGCACAAGTCCCAGGAATGACACCCATAGTCACGCCCGGCACCTTGAAGGTGCTCACAGCGACAACTTGCCACAAGTTGCCGCCGCCTTCCCGAGATCCGCATACGGGCAGCCAGAGTCCCCAACTCCAACTACCCGCGGACCCGAAAAGACCCCTGCTCGGCAGGGGCTACCGCTCACCCCCCCTCATGGGGGGGCAGGCAGCGCGGGGCGGCCGTTGCCGACGCCCCGCTGCCGCCTCCTTCTCCGAGCGGGATCGGCCCTCTCCCGATCTCGCTCGGCGGCCTCTTTCCGAACCATTACGGTCTCACAGAAAGAGGCCACGGCCTTCCACGCCGTCTCATCTGCCAACATAGTCTCAACTATGCTTGGCAGAGAGAGATCCTGCCCGATCCTGTTGACCAGGATTCCGCGCTCCACACACCATGCTGAGCAATGCTCCAGCGTGTGCTGCGCCGAATCCAAGTCCCACCCACAATGGTGGCATTGTGGTGTCGGTTCGCGTCCGATCCTACTCAGATACTCACCGAAGCATCCATGCCCCGTGAGTATCTGAGTAAGCCTATAGGTGACGCTTCCATGTTTCCTTCCCAGCCAGGCTTCGAGGTCTGGTGCAATGGCGCCGACGACGCGTTGGCGCGAGCTTCCTGGCTCCTCGAGCCGCTCGCGCCACCTAACGAGCGCACGCCGGCGCTCTTGCACCCGCACTTCAGCAGGCGTGTTCTCGCCCATGGCATCCTGACGGAGGCGCACGTATACTCGTGCGTCCATCTCCGCCAAGATGTCGAGGGGCGGGAACCGCGCCAAGATGCTGGCCGCCTCATGGGATATCGTCCGATACCCCCGTGCGATCCGGATGGCTATAGAACGTTGTAGGCCATTAAACAATAGCCTATAACGCCTAACACCCGCCAGTCTATGTGACCAGACGGGCGCTCCGTAGAGAGCCATCGATCGCACCACCCCTGCGTAGAGGCGGCGAACGCCCTCCCTAGGTCCCCCGAGATTTGGTAGCAGTCTATGCAAAGCACCCACTACCCTCTGAATCCGGGGGACGGAGCGGCTGAAGTGCTCCCCGAAGTCCCAGCGACTGTCCAGGGTAAGGCCGAGGTACTTAAGGTACCGCCCCACCTGGACATCAACGTCACCCACGCGAACCGACAAGCTGGGTGGTTCCCTTCCCCTCGGGAACTTGTGGAACCAGAGCGCCTCGGTCTTATGAGGCGCTATCCGCAGACCCAGCTCGTGGATCTTGTCCACGACACATGCCACACCAAGCTCGGCGAGCCCTTTGGTCCTGTCGAAGGAGTCCCCACCAGCTAATACAAGCGTGTCATCCGCATAGCAGACGACTTGTACGCCGGCGGGGAGATCGACGCGCAGGACCGCGTCGTATGCAAGGTTCCACAGGAGGGGCCCTAAAACAGACCCCTGCGGAACCCCACAATACACCTCCCTCTCGTGCAATGCACCGTCCCTGCCCACGTACTGCACACATCTGTCGCGCAGATACGCGCCAACAATGCGCTGCAGGTAGAGGGGCACTCCGTGAAACACGAGTGCCTCCCTGATCGCCCTCCAGGGCAAGGAGTTAAAGGCGTTAACGATGTCTAAGGACACCGCCAGCACCCTCCCGCCCCGGGACACTACCTGGTCCGACAGCTTACGGACACGAAGAATCGCGTCCACCGTCGAACGCGCCTGTCGGAAACCGAACTGGTTATCCGACAGGTTGGGGCCTACCTGCCACAGATGTGTGCATAGACGGGCGGCAATTATTCTCTCGAATAATTTGCCAGCCTCGTCCAGCAGGCAGATGGGACGATACGCAGAGGGAGAGTCCGCGGACCTGCCGTCCTTCTTCAAGAGGACCAACCTTGCCTCCTTCCATTCCTTGGGGAACACACCAGTACAGAGGCAGCTATCAAAAAGCCGCCTCAATTTGTCCCCCAAACCGGCGGATAGAGCCAGCACCCAAGCCCGACCAGGTATTCCGTCAGGGCCAGGTGCTGTATTACGAGCCCTGAGGCGCTTTACGGCTCGGTCCAACTCCTCTTCGGATACCCCCATATCATCGGCCCAGATGTTCGGGTCCGATGAAGACACGGGGGTAGAGGGACTGTCCTGGACCCTTGGGAAGAGTGTATCAACCACTCCCCCCACGAGCACTGGGTCCAGGGTTTCCGTCAGTGGAGGGACCCATGCGCGGAGCTTGCCCAGTACAGTCTTGTACGGGCGGCCCCATGGATCCCTATCCAGTCCCTCGAGGAGTTCGCTCCAGGACCGAGACCTGGCTTCAGCTATGGCGCCTTGGAGCGCCTTTGTCGCACCTCGGTATACCTCGTAGGCTCTATCCGTCTCTTCGGCAAGGGCTCGCCTTCTTCTTCGGGCTCTGGTGTACAGGCGTCGGGTGCGCAGGCATGTCTCGCGCAGCCGCGCAAGCTCCTCCGACCACCAGTACACCGCCCTACGCTTGGTTGGCCTGGCTCGGGGCATGGATGCGTCACAAATCGACGTCATCGTTGCCCGGAACCAGGCTGCCTCCCTCACAGGATCAGGCATGGCGTGGCCATCCGGCCAGGCCGCGACGATGGCTGCGGCTTCGAACACATCCCTGTCGAGCCGCTTGAGGGCCCATCGTCGCGGCGGGCTGCCATCGCGGCGGGACGCACGGTCCGGGGGGCGGAGGGCCACATTAAAAACAATGTGGCGGTGATCGGATAAAGTGACCACCTCTTCCGCTACTCTCCATCCCGACACCATGTGTGTGGCAGAAGGAGTCGCCCAGGATATATCCACGATCGACTCCCCCTGCCACCGCACACATGTGCTTACGGACCCCCGATTTAGCAATCGGAGGTCTATACCCGCCGCCCATTCAACAATGGTCTCTCCTCTAGGGTTGTTTTGGGGACTCCCCCACTCACTAGAGTGAGCGTTGAAGTCGCCCAAGACAAGCACGGGACGTGGAAGGCACCTGCGAATGCAATCACCTACCGCGTCCAGGTACACCTCAAACTCGACCAGTGTACAGTTGGGAGAGATGTAGCAGCCCACAACGGCTAGGCGACCCCATTCCGTGGCCACGAAACCCTGACCCTTCTCCAGAAGGGCACAGGGGGGGTCACCCTGGTTGCCGCCCCAATAAATAGCGACGGAGTCCAAATCGTCCCCAAACCATCGAGCGTGATCCGGAATACGATAGGGCTCCGCGACTACGGCAAGTGCAATGGACCACTGCGCGAAGGTTTGCAGGACAAGATCCTGCGCGCTCCGGCAGTGGTTCAAATTGCACTGGAGGACTCGTATGGTGTGATCCATTACGAGGCCTCCATGCCTTCCTGGGGCGAGCCTTTAGGACCCGACTTAGCAGCCCCTTCTGTTGGGGCCGCTTTTCCTTCCGGTGCTGGGGCTGGAGGAGATGGTTTCCTCTTACCCTTACCCTTGGGTGGGTGGCACTTCTTGCTGCCCATCCTGTGGTCAGCTTTACAGCCCTTGTCAGTGCACAGCGGACATTTGTGCGGACGTGTGCACTGGCTCGCCTTATGGTCGGCTTCGCCGCACGCGTAGCACAAGCTACTACGGTCCACTGTGCCCTGACACATGCTGCGTACGTGCCCGTACTCCAAGCACCGGAAGCACTGGAGTGGCCTCGAGGTCAGATAGTCGACCCGAGCCGACACCCATCCGACAACGACGTGCTTTGCCGCAGCTAGTTTCCGCACGGAAACTAGTGGACAACGGACCCATACCGTGCCCAGGGCAGTGGGTGAGCGTCGTATTTCGCCCACCCGCACGTCGATGACTGAGCAGCCTCCGGCCTCGGCAACTGCAATCTGCACCTCACGAGGTGTGATGCTGTCGTCAAGGTCCTTCAGCCGCAACTCCCCCGTTTTCACTGGGCGCGCAACACGCACATCCAGATCTTTGAGGGCCACGCTCATTCGTTCAGCCAATTTGTCGGCTTTGGAGGCGCAGTCGGGTCCCGACACCTCCAAGATAAGTCCTCCAGTGATTGCTTTTTTCGAGCGAACGGTGTCCACCCCGAATTCAGCCAGCTTTATTCGGGCCTTAGCAGCTGCCATGACTGCGGCGAGAGTGATGTCCGAACCCTCCGGAACCGTCACTGTGATCGCCGCAGATGTCGGCAGCCGCTCGGGCCTAATAACAGCCTTGGGGCCGACTTTGGGGCCAGCCTTCAGGGCAGCCTTTGGGCCAGCTTTGAGACCAGCCTTCGGGCCAGCCTTGGGACCAGCCTTCGGACCAGCCTTGGGGGCAGCCTTTGGGCCAGCAACGGGGCCAGCCAACGGCCCGGATTTTGCCGGCGGTGGAGCTCTCTCCTTCCCCTTTCCCTTCTTCTTCCCCACCACTGTCGCCCACGAGGAGGCCGATGCCTTTGGCACCTGTTCCTCGAGAGACCACGACTGCACGGGTGGCAGGGAAGTGGGTGGCAAAAGCCGACTACTCGCCCTATAAGTGGGTCCTTTTGATGGCCCTGGCACTGCGGGTGCTGCTGTGCCGACCTGCAAGTTAGAAGAAGGCTGTGCTCTGCTAGCCGCCAACTTCTGATCAATGAGCGCGACGATGCGCTCCATGAACCGGCCTTCCCAGTCCGTCCCTCCGGTAGCAGATGGTGACGCCACCGGTTGAGCCACGCTACCAGCACTGGCTTGGGGACTGTTTTGCTGACGGATCGCATCCGTCAGCTTATCCACTTTGGTGGAGAGGTCAACCAGTTTGGCTCGCAGCTCGGCATTCTCCCGCTCGAGCCGCTCCACATTCACGTCCACGAGGGAGCGCTGCGTTGCTTCCCTCATGATGGCCTCAGCCCTCCGCACTGAAACTCGAAGACCCTTGACGAAATCGCCGCGCAAGTTTTTGGACCTGTCGGCGATTTTTTCAATGGTCTGCAGTTCGACCACCATGCAGGCCTCCAACTCCGAAGTTGGCAGCGCTCGCATTTCCCCCCCTAGGTCATGTGCCGACGGCAGGTTTGCCTTAGACCTAATGGTCAGGTCGGGCATGACTTCGGGGTTAAAAGCCTCTTCCTCTTCGCTGTCCTTCCGGTTTTTTAAGAACGTGGCGCGCTTGGCCTCGAGGTCCGAGGCGCCATCGTTCACCCTCTTCGAACGCTTCCTTCCAATTCGCGTCGCCTCCGAAGCCGTTGAAGCGACCGAAGTATGCGAGGAGATGGACATGACTGAGCCGTCTGACTCCTCACCTCCATCACTCGCCACGTTCGCCCGCCTCTTCGGCCTCGCAAACGAAGCCTCCTTCACTCCACCAGCCGCTGCCGAAGCTACAGCTGCCGCTGCCGAAGCAGCCGTCTTCCGCGATGATGTTGAGCCGCGAGAAGACCCCCTTACGTCTTGGCATTTCTTTCCCCCCTCAGATACGGTGGGGTTGGATGCCGTAGCACCGTGGGATTCTTCAGCATTGCTGATACCCACCTGAGGTAATATGTTTTTTAGATCTGCCATTTCATGTTTTTTTTTTTTTCCTTTTTTAAGGGGTGAGGTCCCCGTGTGGCGCCCTAGCAGCCGGGTTCCCCCCGACCATACTGCGCGTGTGAGCCCGGATGCGCACCGCGACCTCCTGTCCACAACCGCTATGTACATCCTTGTACACCGCGGCTGCGGACAGAATGCGGCAGTGCAGATCCGGACTCACACACACAATACTCCCTTCGGCAGGCGCCAAAACCATATATTGGGATTTGGCCTCCTCTGATCCTTCCTCGGATCCAACGAACTGGACGGCTCACCTGAGCGCGTCCCACCTACCCGGCGGAGAAGGAACTCCTTTCCTCCGCCAAGCTCCATCCGCAGTGCTGTATGATACACATAGAGACACGCGGAGGAGCCTCCGTGTCGGGTTTTCGGCCACCGCTAACAAGATCCCACAAAAGTGAGAAGTTATTAACAGTGGGAACCAGGGTGCACCGGCCTACCATGCTTCCGTTCCTCCAGGACAAATCCCAGACGACCAGAAACACGGCTTCAAGGCTCACTAGGAGGTAACCCGACCACGTCACCCCAACCTTAACCTAACCTAACCTAACCTAACCTAACCTAACCCAGTAACAGTCCAATATCGACACATACAACATAAGGCTCCGCGGAAAAAATTAATAATAAATTGATTTTACGAGCCTCGCGCAAACAAGTGTTTTCTACGGTTTACTAAGTGTCCAACTCACCAGGATTATCGTTTGCAGCAGTCCACCTCATAGGGTTCAGGTGCAGGAGACCCTGAACTTTGGATCCTTATACCGGCAAGGGGGTTAGTGCAATCTCTTATTTTTATAACATCATTCTCAAGAATATCAAAAGGCCTATCCAGAGACATTGGAATTTTGGAAATCCGTCGATGAACCACGGAGTTATAAGGCACCGAATAGAGAGCATTTAACCTCCAAAACCGCGTGGCCGCCACACGTGTAACCCCAAATCGACACGAGGCGTGACGTTCGAGCACCACTAAGCACCGGCGTGAAGACTTCGAAGCCGGCTCCGGGACTTCGCCCCTTGTTGAAGATCAGCGTGAAGGATCCTCATCAGGCCACCAGCTCTTCAAGTAGACCTCAAGGTAACTCCTAAACCCTTATACCTGGGATACCCGTGTCTGGACTCATCTGGACGGGCAGACCAGGACCTTCCTCTTCCCACATACCTCACCCTCCTAAATTTTTAGCCCTTCTCCCCCTTCCCCTCAGAATTTCCTCACCCCCCCGCGGCCTATCTCCTTAACTAGAGGAGGTAGATCCAAGTGATTGGTGTCCCTGACATCGGGATTAGGAGCAGTGCAACTTGGCTCCAAAGGTTTTTCATACCCCTCTACTCCTTTACCCCTCGGGATTACCTCACCCCCCCGCGGTCCATCTCCTTAACCAGAGGAGGCAGACCCTTGGTGTTTGGTATCCCTGACATCGGGATAAGGAGCAGTACATCTTGGCTCCAAGGGATTTCCTTTCCCCCCTACCACACAACCCCCCCCCCCCACTAAACCCCTCCTCTAAAAACCCCCCCAAGCCCTGCAATCCCCCCAAACTCACCTGAAGCCCCTCCCAAGCCCCTCCAAGCTCTCCTTTCAACCCCCAAACACCCCCCAACCCTTCCAACCCCCTTCCCAAGAACCCCCCTTCAAACCCCCCACATCCCCCAAACCTCCCCCAACCTCCCCAAGAACCCCCCTCCCTCCCCCCCGTCCCCCCTCCAAAAAACCCCTCACGCCATTTCTCCTTAACCAGAAGAGATAGACCCCTAGTGTGTGGTATCTCTGAAATCGGGATAAGGAGCACTACAACTTGGCCCCAATAGAATCCTCAAATTCTTACTTCCATTTCCTTTTCTCCTCTCTTTACCTTGAGGTTCTCTCCTGTAAGACATTCAGCACTGCAGAACAACACTCACCACGCAGGGCCCACTTCACCCCAAGGCCCTGGCGCGTTTCACCATAGACGTTACTCAATAAACGCAGAACACCAGCAATTAAGGAACACTAGGTTAGTTAATTAAGTATAGCATAATTTAGAATAAGAAATTTCTTTTGTTTATTTTTACACTAATTTTTCATCTAGAGATATCTTTATCAAATATAAAAATGTCTTCTTCTTCTGCGACCACATCCGCCCCGAAGGCAAAGGTTGCCCTTCCAGTCACCGCCACCTCACACAAACACCGATCGTTGCGCCAGAGAGTACTCAAAAAAGAAACGGTCGCAAAATCCGTAAAATCGGAAAAGCTGGCAAAACCATCAGGGAGAGTAACCGCGGTCAAAAAGGCGTCGTCGGAGGGTACCGCTCATGCAACATCCCCTGTGGTTCCACCAAGAAGGAAACGCTCCAAGGAGCCCGAAACTCCTCAGGAGTTCGAAACTCTTCAGGAGCCGAGCGATAAGTCTGCTCTATCCTCCACAGTTCTGGAACCACAGTCAGCCTCGGATTCGGTCAAGGAGAAGGTTATAAATTGGGAGCAATGTGGCATATCTCCACCAAAACAGATTATGTCAGATGATGAGTCAGTCACGTCATTCATCGACCTAGCCACCCCTATTGCACATAAAGTTCGGCGTAGCATGCTAGTCGAACACTCTGGCAGACGGATAGGGGTCGAAATGGACATGGCCACTAAGCTTGCTAATGATGTGATGTTGAGGGGAAAGGACGCGTTAGAAGCTGCGGGAAACATGAAAAGGGAGTGCAAAGTCATCGCACTCGAAGGCCTGCAGACCCTTTACGAGATTGTCCTTTCCCTCTCTGACTCGAGATCTAGACACATAACAAATCTGGAAAAAGAAAGGACGAGACATGCGATTGAGCTCGTTCGGGTGGAGAGGGCGCATAATAAACAAATTGTAGATATAACAAATAAACTTACACTTGAGATGTCTCTGGTCAGAAGTGATGTCGAGACCTCACTTAAAGAGACGAGAGCGATTCGCGACTGGCAAGGTTTTGAGACTCAAGAACCCCATAGGTTAATTAGAGAAACAGCAGAGGAAATCCGGGATCTAGATAAGCGGCTCAGGCTTCTTGGAGAGACCATAACCAACGAGGATAGGAGTAAAGAAATCGAACTCCTCAGAAGGGACGACTCCAGCTTAAAAATTGGAGTAAGCACCCTACAAAACCAGTTGGATGAGCTCCGAAGAAGCCTTCAAAAAGAACAAGATAAGACGCAGCAGATCCTGGAAATAAATACAGTAACTCTGGATCACCTACAATCAATTCCACCCCAAAATACTGAAACGGGAGATACGAAGGAAATCCTAGAGATTCGCGAAATTCTTACAGCGATGTCTAAGATCCCAAAAGCGCCCGAAACCGCCCCACAACCGGTCCTCATTAACATGGAGGACCAGATGCAGCCAATTACTGAGAGGCTTGAGGCGGTTTCATCTGAGCTTCGAACGTTGCGGCAAGAAAAGATGAGGATTCTACCACCGGCCCTAAGCTTGGAAGCTGAGCTTACAAATGCGGAGGCGAGAAGCGGCACAAAGGCAACTTACGCCAAGATTGCTGCAAAGCCGCCACCGCACAGGCCAAACCATACCCTCATCATCACATCTACGAATCCTGTAAACACAAGTGATAATGTGATTGACCGCATCGTAGAGGCCTTAGACACAAGAACGAGTGGCGCTAGGATTGATAAGGTTCGGAAAGCCAAGAACAGTAAAGTGGTCCTCAGCTGTAGCTCAAAAGAAGACCTTCTTCTAGTCCAAAACCGAGTCAGGATGGACAAAGGTCTCAAGGCAGAGGTGGCTAAGGCAGGGAATCCCCTACTTATTGTGAGGGATGTGCTCTCTCACCACAAGGATTCTTATCTTGTGGAGACATTGTTGGCACAAAACAATCGTCTCCTGCAGGATGTGGATCTGAAGGAGTGTACCATAAAGGTTAGGTACAGAAAGAGAGCACGAAATACCCACGAGTGTCATCTGGTGCTAGAAGTCTCCCCTCCCATACATAAACGCTTCATAGAGGCAGAGAAAGTTCACATAGGTATCCAGCGGAGACCTGTGTTTGATCATTCTCCTCTGGTGCAGTGCACCAAATGCCTTGGTTTCGGCCATACAAAAGCAGTATGCCAGGAAAAGGACAATCTCTGCAGCCACTGCGGAAGGTCCCACACCTGGGAGATATGCAAGGGGAGGCTAGAGGGTAATCCCCCAAAATGTAGGAACTGCGCTGCCAAGCATGGAACAGGCACAAACCTGGAACACAACGCTTTCAGCGATGGATGTCCAGAGAGGCAAAAATGGGATGCCATAGCGCGGTCCCGTGTTTCCTACTGCTAAGGGCACCTCACAGCATCAAAGCTCGTTCCCCCCAATGTCAGGCGGAACAGGTTTGCGGTTCATCCAAGCAAACCTGCAACGCTCAAAATTGGCTACTACGGAACTACTTCAGGTTGCAAGGGATAAGGGTATCGCCATCGCCCTAGTACAAGAACCCTATGTTGGAAAAAATGGCGTCCTAAAACAACATCCAGGGACGCAGGTGATCCAATGTACACTTAACAGGCAAACACCGGTCAAGGCAGCCATAATAGTTTTTGGAAACCAGCTGGAGGTCATTCATGATCCTCAGCTGGTGACAGAAACTGAGGTGGCAGTGATGGTGATCGGAGGAGGCCTAAAGTTAGGAGTAGTTTCCGTTTACTTTGATGGGGAACAAGATATAGCACCTTACCTTGAGAGAACGAAGAGATCCTGCGAAAAGCTCTCAACGCAAAACCTCATAGTGGCAGGAGATGTAAACGCCTGGAGCCATTGGTGGGGTAGCAGTCTGGAGAATGATAGAGGAGCAGCCTACAATGCGTTTTTGAATGAGATGGGTTTTCAGATTCTCAATTTCGGGGATTCACCAACGTTTGAGGTCTTTAGAGACGGAAGAGCCTGTACAAGCATAGTGGACGTGTCCGCTTGCAGTGTATCTTTACTTGGCAGGATAGAAAGGTGGAAAGTAGACAGTAGTCTCTTAACTTCAGACCACAATGCTATCACTTTCACTCTACGTCTAGGAAAAGCCCTGGAACCTTTACGGCCTATTACCACACGCAAATATAACACTAAAAAAGCGAAGTGGCCGGAATTCAGGGCTCTACTAAGGACCTCCTTTGCGGAGAGAGACATCACCATTGCCTCCGTAAACGAGTTGGAATCCAAAAGGAGCCTCGAAGGTAAGATCACAGCTTATACTGAAGCCATCCACGAAGCCTGTGAGCAAACTATGCAAACAGTGGGCACAAAAAAAGGGGCACCAAAGCCCCCGTGGTGGTCTCAGTCGCTGGAGGATCTTAAAAGAGAGGTTCTGCGGAAAAAAAGGAGAATCAGAAATGCAGCCCCAATGCGCTTGAAGTTCGTCATAGAGGAATATCAAAAAGCCAAATTGGAGTACGCAGCAAAGGCTGAAAAAGCTCAAACGGAAAATTGGAAGGAGTTCTGCACGACGCAGGAGAAAGAAAGTATGTGGGATAAGATCTACCGAGTGATTAGGAAGACCTCAGGAAGGCAAGAAGATATGCTCCTGAGAAGCCCAGAAGGAGACACTCTATCCCCACATAAGTCAGCAGAACTCCTAGCCAAAACTTTTTATCCGGACGATTCGGAGCACACTGACCAGCAGTGCCACACCGAACTCCGGGAACTAACAAAGGAGAACCCATGGGAGGATCTTTCGGAAGATGACCCACACTTTACGTCAGCTGAATTGGAAATAGTGCTCCAAGCACAAAATCCCAAAAAAGCCCCCGGACCAGACGGGCTCACAGCTGACATCTGTGTCGCAGCAATCCGCAGTGATAGGGAGGTATTTATGGCTATAGTCAACAAATGCCTATCATTAAAATACTTCCCAGCACAGTGGAAGACGGCACATGTGGTCATTATCCGGAAACCCGGAAAGTCGGACTACACTCATCCGAAATCCTACCGTCCCATAGGGCTCCTATCAGTTCTCGGAAAAATCGTCGAGAAGCTTTTGATTGGCCGGCTCCAATGGCACATAATTCCATCCTTAAATAAAAACCAATACGGCTTTATGCCACAGCGAGGAACCGAGGACGCCCTCTATGACTTGGTAGAGCACTTAAGAAAAGGAGTAAACAATAAAAACATAGTACTCCTGATCTCTCTAGACATAGAGGGGGCCTTCGATAACGCATGGTGGCCCGCCTTAAAAAACCAACTAGCGAAAAAGAGATGTCCAAAAAATCTTTACGAGATGGTGTGCTCATATCTCAGCGACCGGAAGGTCAAGGTCAACTATGCCAGAGCAGCATACGAGAAGGAAACTACGAAAGGTTGTGTCCAGGGATCAGTCGGAGGACCAACCTTTTGGAACGTTATCCTAGACTCGTTGTTGCAAAAACTGGAAGCTGAGGGAGTACACTGTCAAGCTTTTGCGGACGATGTGGTCCTCGTATTCACAGAAATCTCTATAAACAATTTGGAACGTCTAGTTAACAACACGCTAGAAATAATAGCTGACTGGGGTACTCAGAATAAACTTAACTTTGCACCGCACAAGACCAACGCGATGCTGCTTACAAAGAAGTTAAAGTTTGAGATTCCTCAGTTAGTTATGTCTGGCACTAGACTGAACCTGGTTAAAGAGATAAAACTGTTGGGCCTTGTCATTGACAGTAAACTCACTTTTAAGTCGCACGTGTCTGCACAATGTAAAAAAGTCACAGACATTTATAAACAACTTGCGTGCGCTGCAAAAGTGACGTGGGGCCTGAACAGTGAGATTATTAGGACCATATACATCGCAGTGGTTGAGCCAATTATGACGTACGCTTCAAGCGCATGGTCTCAAGCGGCAGACCTCCAAATGAATCATAACCAGCTCAACGCTATCCAGAGAGGTTTTGCACAGAAAGTGTGCAGATCATATCGCACCGTCTCGCTGACGTCCGCACTCGTGCTGTCAGGTTTGCTGCCATTGGACCTGAGAATCCAAGAAGCAGCAAATCTTTTCAAATCTAAGAAAGGCATCTCCCAACACTATCTTCCCCCGGGTAAGAAGCTCGAACTCAGGGTGGGATATCTGGAGCAACCTCATCCATCCACATTAACATCCATAGAGTACGGGCTACTAGAAAGCGCACCTCACAGTATCACCGGACCACAAATCTACACAGATGGTAGCAAGATAGAAGGTCAAGTGGGGGCTGCGCTTACCTGGTGGGAAGAAGGCGTCGAGTCCAAGTTTGCCACCTTTAAGCTTCACCCTTCTTGCACAGTCTTCCAGTCGGAACTATATGCACTCAGCAGGGCTATTCAGATGGTGAGTTTATGCAAGGATCCCGTGGTTAGCATTTTGAGTGACTCAAGATCTTCACTCGATCTTCTGCGGAATCCCAAACTGAGCCATCCCCTGGTGAGAAGTATAAGAGAAGACGTCGATAGGATTGTGAGAGAGGGAAGAGGTGTTCAGATGTTTTGGTTACGGGCGCATGTAGGCACAGCTGGCAACGAAAGAGCCGATGAGCTCGCAAAAACGGCTGCACTCAGCAACATCACCCAAGACTACGACAGAGTTCCCCTGTCTTACGTCAGAAAGAAAATTCGGGAGGAATCGGTCCGCAAATGGCAAGATCGATACGTAACCTCCAGCACCGGCGCAGTTACTAAGAAGTTCCTTCCATCCGTCGATAGAGCATACCGGATGATGCGGACTACACAACTGTCGCCCACTCAAGTGCAAGTACTGACGGGACATGGAGGCATTGCTGAATACCTACACAGGTTCAAACTTAAAGACAGTTCTGGATGCGAGTGTGATGAAGATGTGAGTGAGTCAGTGTGGCACATACTCCTCCACTGCCCCCGTTTCTTGGCGGTACGAATAGATCTTGAAACTCGGATTGACAGAAATTTGGTTGAGTCGGAACTCCAGAACATACTTGAAGATCCGAAATGCAGACCATATTTCTTGTCCTATGCCGAAAAGGTCTTCCAACTCGCAGCTAGGAGAAACAGCACGCTTCCACCACCCCAGCGAGAGCTAACACATTCCCAAGACCCAAATACACGCAACATTGCAATCCCTCAGCTAGCACCCTCTCCGAATAGCATGGCTATCTCCCAGCTTTTGGCATGTGGAGAGAAAGGCAATGCTGGAATCAGAATTCGAGGTGTGGCTCTTTTTATGGATGACAACAACGAAAGGCTGGGCTTGAGTTTCTGCTTCTGCCCAACCGGGAAAACAAAGCGAGTAGCGATATCTCCCGGTTTAGCATCTCTGGTTAATGGGAGCACATCAAAAGCCACAATGCGCTTTAAAACATACAGCGCACTACCTGTGATAGAAGTGGGAAGCCATCAATGTCGGTTGGTGCGATCGAAGAACAAAACGATCGCACTACTTGAATTGGGTGGATTAACACCATTCGCACGGGTGAGTTCGGTGCTCACTACAATCGGAGATCTGACGGCAGAAGGGGTATCTATCACCCCCCGCATAATAAGCGTAGACGCGATGGTGATCGAGTATGAGAAAGGGGAAGTCGTAGACCGGCTGGGTTGTATAAAAGCCTCAGAACATCATGAGGTTGTTGTGTACGAGGACAGGGGTGAAAACCTTAGCTTCCTAAGAGTACACAATTGGAATACAGCCACAGACAGCTGGGGACATCCCATACCAACGTCGATCAGTGGATCCGAACGCGTCCAGCAAAATGCAGCTGCTAAGAATGAGGCGGAGAAACTTAAGCAAACCGGAAAACCTCCAAGCGATAGCACAAGGTTGGCAGAGTTTCTGGACGCTTTCAGTGCAGCAGCAAAGAGTCTGATCGGGAAACCTTCAGAAACAGCAAAAGGGAAAGCGAAAGCTAAAAAACAACTCATCCCAATATCGCTGAAGGTGACCCGTACGCGAGCGGACATGGGGCAGGTGAGTCCGCCAAGTCTCAGACCGGTATTGTGCCCGTCAGACCACGTAGCAAATGCCTTCCTCGAGTTCCTTGCTCTAACTAAGGCATCAAAAGAGGTGAACCTTCAAACCTGCAAAAAGATCTTGCAGACCTTTGAGCAAGGAAATGAAAGCCTCCTAAAGGTGAGACTCGAGGAGGCGGAGGCTGCCATATACGACAATGACAAATCCCAAGTAATAAAGGGTACAATGTCAGGTAGTTATATGGCGGCTTACAATGCAACAAGTGGTTTTGTGGCACAAAAGGAGGGTGAGACGGGGCAGACTGAAAAACCAAGTTTCGCGACTCCAGAAAGTGACCCAATAGTGGTTGTAGCCCAGTGTACCAAAATTATGCTAGATGACCGGATCCTCGAAAAGGGTAAAACCATATCGGGGGGTCAGGAGGCAGATTGGAATAACTGGGCGATACCAAATATTCGCTGGATCAACGGAGTTCCAGGATGCGGCAAAACAACCTGGGTGGTAAAGCACTTCAACGTGGACAAGGACACCATCATCACCTCGACGACAGAGGCAGCAAACGACCTCAAAGAGAAGCTAGCGCAGCGCATTGGAGACTTGGCTAAAACCAAGGTGCGCACTATGGCTTCAGTTCTAGTGAATGGTTTCAGGGAGAAATGCTTTCGTCTTACGATAGACGAGGCTCTCATGAACCATTTCGGAGCTATTGTCATGGCTTCTCGTTTGTCTAACGCTGGTGAAGTTGTCCTCATTGGAGATGTGAACCAACTGCCTTATATCGACAGGAACAACCTCTTCGAGATAAGGTACAACCGCC
Organism: Epirrita christyi; assembly: GCA_951392215.1. NCBI lineage: Eukaryota > Metazoa > Arthropoda > Insecta > Lepidoptera > Geometridae > Epirrita > Epirrita christyi. The sequence goes on from OX595853.1 coordinate 9,025,548, forward strand.
CAAACCTGGTAGCTAACATCAGCCAGGAGTTGTTGTGCACGCATCGGAACCCAATGGATGTCGCGTACGCCCTACGAGAAGTCTACTCTGGCATATACTCGTCCAAGCCCATAGTTAAATCCTTGAAGCTGAAAAGTTACACAGGCGCGCGAATTTCCAAGGACCCTCCCAACACACTCTTCCTTGTTCACACCCAGGAGGAGAAGGAAACCCTCATCAACCAGGGTTACGGAGAGGGTGCAGGATCGCGTACGCTTACCATACACGAAGCTCAGGGTTTATCTTATGAATCTGTTGTTGTCATCAATACTAGGCGCAAGATGAAGCTGCATGAGAGCGTTCCACACGCAGTAGTAGCTATATCGCGGCACACAAACAGCTGCACCTACTACGCCGACGACACCAAGGACGCTATAGGATACTTCGCCGAGCGAGCAATGGCAGCGCCAGCTAAGACCATCGTTGAGTACAATCTGAAAATGGCAATAAAAGATCGCAACGCTGTGGTGTGGGAGGCTCTGGCTGGAATGCCAGAGGAGGGGGGTGGGAGTCAGTAACATATGTTATTTTTGTATTAAAAGTCATTGTTGTAATTAAGGTTTAAATGTTTGAAACCTAGTCTTTAAATTCAACTACTGTAAGAATGTAACCCATAGTTTAAGCAATAAAGATCCTTAGTAATATATAGCTCATAAGCAACTATGTAAAATATCAAATAATTGTAAAACCCAATGTAACCTTATCCCTAAGTTTCCTTAGTTTATTGAGTAAGTTAAAATGGAAAGAAATAATATGTACAAGAAAAAGAGTTAATAAATAAAAACCTAGTTAAATAAGAGCACGGACAAGAAGGTCTGTGGTGAACGCATAGTGACGTTTCGAGACGTCAAAAAAAAAAAAAAAAAAAAAAAAAAAAAAAAAAAAAAAAAAAAAAAAAAAAAAAACCTAACCTAACCTTAACCTAACCTAACCTAACCTTAACCTAACCTAACCTTAACCTTAACCTAACCTAACCTTAACCTAACCTAACCTTAACCCAACCTAACCTTAACCTAACCTAACCTAACCTAACCTAACCTAACCATAGTGATGGTCTTTGACGGGAACACTGCACTGGATATCCAGAGACAGGCAAATGCCGCTCTCGCCTATGTTCAGGAGTGGGGCATCAAAAATAAGTTAAAGTTTGCGCCGCAGAAAACAAGTGCGATGATAGTGACCAGAAAACTGAAATATGATGCGCCACTCCTGAAGATGGGTGGGATCGACATTGCCATGTCAAAGGAAATGAAGATATTGGGGCTTACGATTGACGACAAGCTGACTTTTAATCAGCACACGTCAATCGTCTGTAGGAAAGCCGTCAATATCTTCAAGCAACTATCCAGAGCAGCCAAGGTAAGCTGGGGTCTGCACCCAGAAGTAGTCAGAACCATATACACTGCAGTTGTTGAACCAACTGTAATGTATGCAGCAAGCGTCTGGGCCCCAGCAACCAAAAAGCTGGGCATTCGAAAAGTCCTCAACTCGGTCCAGCGCGGGTTTGCTCAGAAACTATGCCGGTCATACAGAACTGTTTCTCTGAACTCAGCACTGGCACTGGCTGGAATACTACCCCTCGACCTCAGAGTACAAGAGGCAGCCGCCTTGTACGAGGCAAGGAGGGGGGTAGTCCAGCCCATGCTAGGAGACAGAGAAATGGAGAAGATGTCGGCATTCTCTGTGAAACCTCATCCAGCGGAGTATATGAGCCTGCAATTCGTGCGCCTGGAGGACCAGCAGCAGGTGGACATCCATAGCGATTACGCAGTGCGGATGTTCACAGACGGTAGTAGGATTGAGGATAAGGTCGGGGCTGCATTATCCATATGGACCAATCAGACCAAGACCAAATCCATCAAACTGAAGCTCTCGTCACACTGCACAGTCTACCAGGCGGAATTGCTAGCCATATACAAAGCTACTGAGGAGGTATTGAAGATGTCGGAAACCCATTTTGGTATCTACAGTGACTCACAGTCATCACTCCAAACAGTTACGAACAACAGTTCCACTCACCCTCTTGCCGTAAAAGTTCGTAAGAACTTGAAGGCAAGTGGGGAACAGAACAAGCAAGTTGATTTGTTTTGGATCAAAGCACATGCTGGACTTGAAGGCAATGAGCGAGCCGATACGCTGGCAAAGGACGCTGCCCTGAAAATTAAGACTGCACCAGTATATGACGTATGCCCTGTTTCATTCGTCAAGCGACAGATCCGCAGAGGTACTCTTGACGAATGGAACAGGAGATATATTACAAGCGATAATGCGGCCGTGACAAAAATTTTCTTCCCTGACGTTATCAAGGCTCATAAAATTATTAAAAAGCTAAAACCCTCTGGTGTACTCACGCAAATAATGACAGGGCACGGTGGATTCTCAGAATACCTGAACCGGTTCAGGTGTAAGGAGAACCCATCGTGCATCTGCGAAAGTAGTAAAATGGAAACAGTGGAGCACATTTTATTTGAGTGCCCAGTATTTGGCAAACGAAGATATGAGACTGAGCAAAGATTGGACATTGAACTAAAGGTAGCAAATGTTAAAGATTATATCAGTAGTAAATATATAAGAAATGATTTTGTAGATTACTGTACGGATATAGCTAATATAGTAATAAATAGGAATAAAGATGTATAATTTTGCTGAACACTTATATTATTGAATATAAAGGACTCAGCAATAAAACTAAACCTTAGTAAAAATATGTATAAAATAGATTTAGATATAATAAGATGTTTGTAATAAATAAGATATGATATACGATAAAATAAGATCTAAATAGAGTTATATAAGATTGAATAAGATTGAAACTTGTAAAAGAAATATGAGAAAGAAAGTTTACGATTAACACAATAAATAAAAAACCCTGTTGTTGCATCCCAAATGAACAAATTAGGCAAATAAGGACTCTGGCGATCGGTCAGAGAAACACTACGTAGAGCCATTTCGAGATGGCAAAAAAAAAAAAAAAAAAAAAAAAAAAAAAAAAAAAAAACCTAACCTAACCTAACCTAACCTAACCTAACCTAACCTAACCTAACCTAACCTAACCTAACCTTAACCTAACCTAACCTAACCCTAACCTAACCTAACCTTAACTTAACCTAACCTAACCTTAACCTAACTCAGGGCAAAGGTCAAAAGTCAAGGTCAAAGGTCACTCAAGGTAACTCCAAGGTCAAAGGTCAAGTCCCAAGGTCACTCAATGTCAAAGGTCACTGTCAAGGTCACCGGTTCCGCGTGGTTCCCCCCACCTTAATACTCCCACATCCCCCCGGTCCCGAATGTATGTTTTGGCATTTTTTTTTTTTTTTTTTTTTTTTTTTTCGAGGTGGAGCCGTGATTCGACAAATTTACCAAGTAAGTTTATTTTTTTACATGAATTCTACACTACTTTTATATTCCTATATTGTTGACGGTATCTTTTATGATCGACCATTTTTGTCACTGAGTGTATGTGATACGCATCAATCTGCAAAACTTTTCCAATATCAACTTAAATTTTGATTGAACGAGTTTCTGGGACGCACTCTCGTCCCAGGACTCTGTCAGACAGTCGGCAACTTGTTTGTGTAACCAAACAGTACCGTATTCTGGTATAAGCGGTGTGAGTGCCATTTATGACGAAGATTAGGGTAAGAAGTATTTAATAAAAAGCCTCCGTGGCGTGGCGCAAGTATCCGGCTGTTACGTGAAGTGTAGGTTCGATTCCTGCTGCGGGACATTCGCATGATCTCTAAATATTTATTCCAGATCTAAATGGATCGTCTAATACATATAGTAGATACAGGAAATAATAGTGAATTAGTACTATTTATGTTGTTATAATCCTTTCACCACATTAATTTTTGGTGATTTTTACCAACGGTCACTACTAGGCCTTTTTCAGGGTCACCATTCCTCAAGGGTGACCAAGAAAAAACCAGTGACACGAAGTTGTAGTAGTTATCATCATAATCATCATTATCACCAGCCTGTTTAAGTCTACAGATGGACGAGGACTCCCCCATTGAATTCAATGGAGGGATTTGCCATAATCACCACGCTTGGCAGGTGGATTGGTGAACGCAGTTTGGTGTTGAGTACTCAGGCGGATGCTGCTGCTAACCATCCCCTGGTGTAATCCCTTGTCAAGACTTTTCCTACATCCACGGGAGGAGGAGGAGGGGTCTATTCTTAGGCCGGACACATTACTGGATAGTAGTAGTGTGTTCATGTTACTATCCAAAGCTATTTTTTATATATACTATATACCTGCCAAGTATCGTTTGAGAATCGATATTCATCAATATTTGTTTGGGACGCGGCGGGCGGCTAGCCGGCTGAGATGCAAGAGGATGCGGGTTCGACTCCCGCTGCGGGACAAATGTTTGTATGATCTGCAAATATTTCTTCCGGGCCTGCGTGTTACGGTACCATGGTACTCGTAGTTCGGGATCAGGACTACGTATGTGACTGTTGGGTGTTATTGAACGAGCGAAGCGAGTTCTCTGAGTCAAGTTGGAAGAATCGGCGTTTGTATGTATGTATGTATGTATGTTTGTCCGATGAAAACTTCCAAACCGTTTATCCGATATTCATAAAATTTGGTATGGGAGTAGATAGTATTGGTATAATTTGTAGGTAAGGTTATGAGCTATATCGGTCCGGGGGTTGCTGAGATATTGGGGTCCAAGAGGGGGTAAAAAAAATAAAAGTGAGACAGTCCTAATGTTAATGTTAATGTTAAAGAACTCCCTTTTCCGCATTCGAACTCTATGGATGGTCCATTATGCGTGAGAGTAAACTAGCTAGATAGTTAGCCAGCCTAACTCCGTCCAGAAGCACAGAAGTTTCCTGGGGTCTTCGCAGGCTTCGCGGAGTGACCTCGGGTTGTTGAGGATTTGTTCACGTTGAGCTGCTACTCCCACGCATTCCAGGACTACGTGGGCAGCCGATTCTTCTTCGGTCAGACACCCCCTGCAGAGTGGGCTGTCTGTGGCTCCGATGTTGTAGAGGTGTTTGTTCAGGAGACAGTGGCCTGTGAGTGTCCCCACGATGGTACGAAGGTCCGGTCTTGAAAGGTTGAGCAGACGACGCGTGAGCCGTGGTGAGACAGCCGGAACGGCTGCTCTTGACTGTCTGCAATCCGTGGTCCGTGCCCAACGCTCGTTGTGTTGATTGAGGGTGCGAAGCCGCATCCAAGTGCGTAGCTGAGAAAAGGGTAGAGGTAGGAATGGAGATGGTCCCTCTGTGGTTGTTCCCGACCCTCTTCTAGCCAACTCATCTGCGGTGTCATTACCCAGCGATCCACTATGTCCCTTTATCCATTGTAGAGTCACCTTGTTTCCTATGGCGATTCTCTCCAGGGCCAGGTGACATTCGTAAACGAGCTTGGAGTTGCAGCTATGGCTCTCCAGAGCTCTGAGTGTTGCTGAGCTGTCGGAGAGGATCCTTACATTGTAGTCTGTGATCCCTCTCCTGCTCATTGCGGTGGCGGCTTCGGTGATGGCCACGCATTCACATTGGAAAATAGAACTGTGTGCGCCTAGCGTTAATGATATATTAATGTTGAGATCAAGCGAGTGTATTCCAGCGCCAGTTCCCTGTATGGTTTTTGAGCCATCAGTGTAGACACGGACCTCGCTGATTCCTGATTGATCTCTTAGGTCTTCGTAGAGTTGTATGTGGTAGTGTTTCCGAAATATGTGTTGTTTAGGGATCTTATCACACGGGGCGGCTAACAGCGGTTCGTAAGTTATCGCTCTGTCTAGGATGGATGCGTGCAAACTCCTAGTATTTCCCCACAATCCTAGGTGCTTGAGTCTGATAGCGGCCATGGTTGCTTCCTGCTGTATGAAGAAGTCGAGCGGCGGTAGGCCCAGAATGGTCTCAAGGGCGGCTGTCGGTGTTGTTCTCATGCAGCCCGTGATTGCAGAGCATGCAAGTCTCTGAAATCGCTGCAGCTTAGTAATCACGGTGCTTAGTTCAGTTCTGGTCCACCATACGATTGCTCCGTATGTAAGTGTCGGTCTGATTACGGCTGTGTAAAGCCACAATGTTATTTTTGGAGAAAGCCCCCAAGTTTTCCCGAGCATTCTGCTACATTGAAAGAAAGCTGCACATGCTCGTTGTAGTTTATGGTCAAGGTGCTTATTCCATAGCAGTTTGTTATCCAGTATGACCCCTAGATACTTGACTTCGTTGGTTAATCTTATTTCAGTGTTGAATAGCTTCGGGAGTCTAAGATTCCCTAAGTTTCTTTTGTGTGTGAACATAATGAGTTCAGTTTTTGTAGGGTTAACTGATAAACCATGGCTTGTACACCAGGTTTCGATTGTTCTAAAGGCAGAGCTAATGAGGTCGCATAAGATATTCTCGAAGCATCCGGTCGCAAGAATGGCAAGGTCATCTGCGTATCCCACCGTGAATAGCCCGCGGCCATTCAGTTTTCGGATGAGCTCGTCTACGACTATGTTCCATAAAAGTGGCGAGAGAACACCGCCCTGTGGGCAGCCTCTGGCCACTATGCCTCTGGTGGTCGTGTTGACTGTAAACTGTATAGCTCTGTATTTCAGCATATTGTCTATCCACTCTGCAAGCGTTGGAGCGACGCCATATCCCTCCAGTGCTTGATGTATGCTAGTGAATGAGGTCTTGTCAAACGCTCCTTCGATGTCTATAAAGGCACCTAGAGTTGGTTGTTTTGTGGTTAACCCATCTCCAATGCGTGATACTACGCTGTGAAGTGCAGATTCTGTGGATTTACCTTTGCTATAGGCGTGTTGTTGTGGATGTAGGGGCTTGTGCAAGAGAGCATTTCCTCTTATTTCCTGGTCGCACAGTTTTTCTAGAGTTTTAAGGAGGAACGATGTGAGACTAATAGGCCGGAATGATTTTGCCAAAGTGTAGTCGCTCCTGCCTGGTTTTGGTATAAATACTACCTTCACTTCCCTCCATTTCCGAGGTACGTAGCGATGGGCGACACAAGCTCTAAAGATGTTAACAAGATAGTCGGCTAACAGATCGCCGCTCCACCTTAACAGACCCGGGAATATCCCGTCAAGCCCAGCTGATTTGAAGGGAAGGAAGCTGTTTATGGCCCATAACACCTTGTCTCGATTGATTAGGTCTTGGGCTACGGTCCAATCTTGACTACTGGATGCTCGTTCGGCGTACACTTCCCAGTCGTGGGTGTCAGCAATCTGACATCCAGGGAAGTGTGTCTCAAGCAGTAGTTCACTGTTTTCAGCATCTGATTTGGTATACGTATTGTCAGGTTTCTTAAGACATCCTATTGTACGCTCAGGTTCGCGTGAAAGTATGCCTTTTGTTCTGGCTGCCTGACTGGTGCTTTCGATGTTTGTGCAGAAGCGTTTCCAACATTCCAGTTTCCTGAGACGCAAGCGCTTCTTATAGTTTGCTTTTGTGGTTTGGTAGTTCTCCCAATCCACGAGTTGCCGGGTGTTTATTGCTCGGTTGAACAGTTTCCTCACTCTACGACGTAGCCTCTGCAATTCAGAGCTCCACCAGTGTCGACTAGACCCAACTTTGGGTGTCACGAGAGGGCAGGATTGTTCATAGCTGTTAGTCAGAATACAAGTGAGTTTATTTACGTATTTTTCGATGTCCTCGACTACTACGTTGTTCGGGGGCGCGGTCACGGTCGCAAGAGCTGATCGGACTATTTTTACAAATTTTGACCTATCTGTTTTACGCGGAACACGCCTAGGTAGCGGTACTGGTAGGGTCATGCTGAGGTTGAAGCGTATCCACCTGTGATCCGAGCACGACGCCTCATCCGACACGCGCCAGTCAGAGATGGATCGCGACACCTCGTCTGTCGACAGTGTGAGATCAATAATAGTCTGGGCTCGGGAGCAAACAAACGTTGGTTCAGAGCCCTTGTTAAGAAGTGTAAGATTAGTGGAAAAGATATAGTTTACCAGTTCTTCTCCTCGGGCATTGGACTTATCGCTGCTCCACAGAGTATGGTGCGCGTTGGAGTCCATGCCGACGACAAGCTCCAGCTTCTCCCTCTCGCAGTACTCCACCAGCGACAGCAGCTCCGGCGAAGGTATGTCCTCGTCGCCTGGCAGGTAGACGGACGCTAGGACTATGTCACGGGATGGTTGGTTAGTAACTGCGAGGAGCCTAACAGCTGTCAGGTCTCTGGAACAGAATTCGGTGATCAATAGTGTTTGCAAATGTCTAGAGGTATAAATGCATGTTCTAGGGTTGCTTACGGTGGTGTTGAGGAGAAGCTTGCCTCCAATACCGCTCAGACCACAGATCCTGCCCTTTCTAATCCACGGCTCCTGGATCAGAGCTATGGTCTCAGTGTTTTCCTCCAGCGCTCTGCGTAAGGAAGCCGTCGCAACGAGGCTGTGCTGGAGGTTGGTTTGGAGGATGGGAATCGGTAAGGGTTTAGTCCTTTCTGATCGGAGAGGAGTTGAGACAGCTGTCGCTAGCCTCACTCCCCTCTCCGTCCAGAAAGTACTCCTCGTTTGGGTTTGAGGTCGATGGAGGGGCGACCTCTACGTCCATCGTGCCTAGATGTTGTTGGCACTCAGGTTGTTCAGTTTGAGGCTTCTCAGGCGGTTGAGAAGCAGGGTCGGTTGGAGCGTTGTCAGTGGCGTTTCCGGATTCCCCCTCCAGGATCCGGAGATAAATGTTGCCAAACAGCCAGTACAGACGTCGCTCTTTCTGTTTGATCCTGTCAACGTCAGACTCCGGGACACGTAGGAGCAGGTGGACACCAGGTGTCTCCCTCTCCGTTTGTCTCTCCGCCTTGACTAAGGACCAGGAGTTGACGTTAACAGTCGGGTTGTGCAAGGCCAATATTTTGCGCAGCTTGTCTATCTCCCTGTTCGGCTCTGGGATAAACAGCCCACACAGAATTCTTCGCTGGATTTCAGCTTGTGGTCTGACCACAAGCTTCGTTCCAGCGATTGGCGATGCCGTTTGGTTGACTGTACGACGGAGCCAACCCAGCGCATAGTCGTCCTCGCACCACAGTTTGAGGACGCCCTCGCTAAAGTGGGCTTTGCCACGGAAGTGCACCTTCGCCGTTTGGATCGTGGTTGATGGTTCGAGGAGCTCGTCCTCAAACTTCAACTCCAGCGCAGTGCGAATTCCAGTGGCTTGTTCCGCAGTAAAGTCATGGTAGGGTTCGGTCATAACCGCCACACACAGCTCGTTTGCCCTGAACGAAGCTGCGTAGCTGGCGGACCCTTTACGCTGACTGGTTCCCGGCTTCACGCGTTTACTGTCGCCAGTAGGCGTGGTCGTGTCATCTGGCCGGGAACGTTTGGCGTTTGGTTTCGGCATATTTGGGGCTGCCGCAGTGGTTTGAAGTCGGGCTTTAGCCACCAACTTGCCTGCGCGTTTACCTCTAGGCTTGGATCGGCGTCGCGGTTGGTTGCCTTCGCTAGTCGCTGGCGCTGCCTCAGGCGCTGCCTGCGCACGGACCTGTTCAGCCTGACTAACAGTCTGGCCTACTTGAGTCAGGGACTCAGCACCAGGAAGGAGCTGTCGTCCCCCGTCAGCAACCATCCGCCTTGCCTGTACCCGAGCCTGGGTGTTCGCCTTGGCCTGCTGGGGCTTCTTGCCTTTCTTCTTCGGTTTTCTCCGAGGAGAAACCAGGGTCCAAGTCGGCTCTACTGGTTGCTCAGAAATAGCTTCCTTCAGAGCCGACAGTTCAATGACCGTGCCTTTTGACGAAGCCCCGAGAGGCGCGCCAGTCGACACGGTCGGTAGGGTGTGGTATCTCGGGTTCGGTAATTGCGCATCTAAGGACGCAGCAGCCCGAGAAGTCGAGGGGGATTGCGCATCCAAGGACGCAGCAGTCCGAGACGTGGAGGGTACTTGCGCATCCAAGGACGCAGCAAGATTCCTAGTTGTGGCTGCTTTAGCAGCCTCGGTGGGTTTTTTCAAAATTCTTTTGGAATCCATGGTGTAAAAAGTTAAAAAGGTCATCCATGAAGTTCTCCACCCGCCACGGAGTCCTCAGTCGGGGACGTCACGCGCTCTGCGCGCAAACGCCAGAGTTACTTCATGGATCTAGGACCCGCACCCTGAAAGATGGACGAGACCAAACGCTGCGAAGGATACCGGAGCTGCCTACGACCAAAGAGAAAGCCGCACGCTCACCGCCGGGTCCCGCGCCTCGCCGTCTGCCCTCCTGCAGTTAGGGGCCCTAGCCGACGACCCTCAGACGGGGAGTCACAGCCGATTGATCGTGAGTGGCTAACCCAAGACCGCCCGTGTGAAGAGAAATCCAGACCAAAGAGATGTGTTGAAGGCAGCAGGCACAACCACCGGCTCGCTACGTTCTCAATCTCCAGGACTCCTTCATCCTCCGGTACGGGTCCCCGCGCACGGCACAAACACGCGGGAGATCATTACTATCCACCATCTGACTGTCGATGATGAACCCGCCGGGACCTGACCTCCGCATCCCGGCAGTGTACGTCTGACACGAGACACGACGTGAGACAGTCCTATCAAGTGGGGTATCTAATGAAAGCGCTTTGGTTGGACATTTCAAAACTGTTTTTAATAAGTATTTAGACTTAGTAATTTCCGAGATATTAGGGAAAATAAAAAACGTAAAAATCAAAAATTCTAGGGTACTTCCAGCAATCCCACAATGCTGAAATTTGGTATGCTTGTGGCTTTTGTGTCATAACTACAAGGAAAAGTCTGAAATTGAAGAATTTTGAGACATCTACCCTATAAAACACAAAACCAATATAATATCCGTTGTTGACCTCCCATTTCTAAGAATTTGAATGACGTTGGAGTTCTATGATTTCGTCAAAAGGACGTTACCAATTAATTCATCAGGTACTTGATATAGTAGTAGTAGTTAGTGTTAGTGGTAGTATAAACGCCCCGTTGCTTAGTCCTATTCAAAAGTTATTTAGATGATGTGTAGGAAATTACCTTAAAGTGAAAATTAAAAAAAAAAACTGATATTATGGAAATGTCTTACTTTAAGTAGTCGGGCTGATAAAGGTGTGATCGCGATCGCGAGGTCTCAGTTCGGGGCGAACCACTAGTATTATGTTATGTTATATATAAAGATGTTGCGTGACTGACTTACACACTCACTAACTGACTATCGACGCACAGCTTAAGCGGTAAGTCCTAGCGACCTGAAATTTGGAGGGTACATTCCTTCTGGATGCACTAAGAAAGGAGTTTTCTGTTTTTTTTTGTTAATTTACAATCGGTCCATTATTCGCAGAGGCATAATTTCGTTGCATCAAAAATTTTTACCATAGGGACTCTATAACGCTAATTATTGATTTCTCAGAACTCAGTAGTTTCACCATCGTATTTCAGTATTCCCTTGCATTCTCAACTAGCTTCCTAATTAAACATTTTCTATAGTTCGTGTAAGTGTAACCTAGTCATGTTTTGCCACTTCCTTTATGCAAATATTTGCAAGAAACGCGATGTGTTTGATTCATTATACATTGTCGCCATGTTTCTGCGTTATTTACTGCTTAATTAAATATATGACGGATGTTATCAGGCGTTACAATGCTACAGTGTCAACAATTCAACACTTGAACTACTCCATTTTTCAAGTTGGTTAAAATTATCTCACAACTCGCTACTAAAGTCGTAACTAACTAAATAACAGATAATCTGAAATAAGGAAATCTGTAAATAGAATTATAGAAGCCGAGCAAAGATACCGATCATTATTATCTGACAAATTTCGTTCGCGAGACGAAGTCACATCTTGTATGAAGCCCTCAAAAATATGGGTTCCAACCGACATGTCAACACGATATTTTTCCGGGAACGTAAAAAAAGAATAGAAAATAAAAAGTGTAGACCGAAAGAGACAAGTGACGCCAACGTTTTAGGCTTTGCTGTGCAACTATTCGACTAATATTTCGACCTGTTAGCCATAGTTAGTCCCAAGTCAATAGAGATAGGTACCTGTGGTAGGTATATCACGTCCCTCGTATTTCTAGGCCGAAGGACACGTAAAGCAGTATTTAGACAGTGCTGCTACGTCACAAAATGAGGTTCACAAAGTGTACGCTAGGGGCGCCCATCGGTGTTGCCATACAAAATCCGTGTCCTACACGATACTACCTTGTAAATGCTTAGTAAATCTCAGACTTTGGTCTCAGATCGGAACCGTGTCGTGTTGATAAATGAGTGACGACTCTTGACCGACAAGGAAGCGAGGTGGTCACAAACAGAACGGCGACTTTACGTGTGTACGTTAGTGGGCACAATAAGACAATGTAACAGTAAACCAACTCTTTTGCCTTTCCGTTTCTTGATTTTGTTTTAACCTTTTCATCCAAAGGTTGTCTAGAAGAGATCACTTTTAGCGATAAGACCGCCCATTGTACGTTCTTTTATCTCCTATTTATAATTGGTATGCAGTATAGAGTCTCTAACTCTAAAAAAGCTTTTGCCTTGTTTTGGCGTATGTCATTTTACATCAGAGATAACAAAACATAACTTTTAATTTAAAAAACCGACTTCCTCCATTGTATTCGACTAAATATTTGCATGAATAAAAAATATGAAAGAACCATAATATAGTGGTGAAAGGATTATGATACTTTTGAATGCAAATGCTTGGTTTGTTGCCGAAAATATCAAAATCGCCATGTATGTATGCCTACAATATTTGAGGAGTTCCGTCAATTCCTCATGGATTCCATCATCAGAACTGGATTCTGAAAAAAATGGGACCAATCTGGAAGTATATCTATTCAAATAAAAAATAATTTTCCAAATCGCTTCATAAACGCCGGAGATATTATGAAGTAACAAACATAAAAAAAAAAAAAAAAAAATACTGCCGAATTGAGAACCTCCTCCTTTTTTGTGAAGTCGGTTAAAAAGCTATTTTAACTAAAAAAGGTTTAAAAATTGATTATGAATAAGGGGGTAATTATCTATCTATTTAAGCTGTATATTGTACTGTTTTTAATGGTAATGTGAGTAGGTTAGGTAGTGTCTCTTGTAAACCCTGGGTTAGGTTGGCTTACCACAGAGTTCATGTTCCTAACCTATACGGGCAACAGGGAAGCAGACCGACATTTCGAATGAGCGAAATTGCTCTACTGCACAAAATACCCTGTGATCAGGGGTCTGCTGTGACGTGGAGTCGTGGACAGCACGATTTTGCATTGTAAATTCGCATTGGGGTTGGAGGCGACCGGAGAATATGCTGGCAAGGACGAATCTTGTACTTACGCAAGCAGGTTCTTAATGGAGGTATTTTGAAAACCTATGCGGAAATTACATATTCAAGTGCTTTTGAACGTATTTTATGTGTAAAGTAATGTATTTTCTGTAGTATAAACTTTGACCATGGTGTGTTCGGCCTAAGAATATACCCCTCTGTCTCCTCTGGTGGAGGTGTCGTAAAAGCTGACTAAGGGATAACACCAAGAGATGGGCAGCAGCATCTACCTGAGTACTCAACATTAGTACTGCAATCACCAATCCAGCTGCCAAGCGCGGTGATTATGGCAATGGGATTGCAATGGGGAATCCATTGTATTCTATGGGGGAGGCATCGGCCGTCCTGGTTGATGAAGAAGAAGAGGACACATACATGTTGGGTGTTTGGGGCACTTAGTTTATAAACCAATAAAATAAAATAAACCAGCCAAGTGTGAGTCAGGCTCGCGTGGAGAGGGTTCCGTACAAGAAGACTACCATTATTATTTTTTTTGTTTTATTGGTTACTACCTTGTTTGTAAGGCACGCCTCACCATCTTTCTGCACGCCCAGGATGACTGGTAGATAATGCTATTAGCATTAAGTCTTCCTTGCACTAATGTTTTGTGTGAAAGTTTAAATAAATAAATAAATACATTATTGTAATGATCTGCAAATATTTGTGTTGCGGTACCATGGTACACGTAATTCAACATACCCATGACACAGGGAATCCTGGTGTGGGATCGGGGCTATGCATGTATTTATGTTACGTTATGTGTATTTATCAGATTATTACACGATTTTCCTGTATTCATAAAAAGACTCGTAAGAGTCTATTAATCTTTTTCTCTTTATCTTGTGTACATCGGAATACCAGGGATATTGTAAGTCAGACGGGAGTTTTTAAAAATCTAAACCCTACGCCCGTCCAAAATGTTTAGCTCGTAGCCTGTTACACTCGTATTTCTTTTACACGTCACTACAACAACGGCAATTTACATAACAATATATCATCGAAAATATGGCTCCACGGGAATTTCCAAAGCCGATTTTAAAAATACAAAGCACGTTTCAAAAAATAACCGCTCTTCCCTAACAATGGGGCAGACTGTTCCATACCAGTTTGAGAATAAACCGCCAAAAAAATCACTTCCGAAAGTTCAATTCATTTTCTTTCATGCCTAGCTGGAGTGTTCAGTAACAACCTGAAATGCCCGTTGTTCCGTTGATTGATGAAGCACGATCTGCATTTTGAGCAATGAAGCTGTACGTCCAACACACGAGATTTCCTCCGAAAGATTGAATACAAGCTACAATCATGAATTTGGCGCAAAGAAAGGAAGTGGTAAAACTATAGCCTAGGCATATGAATAATTACTAATAACCAGCAGAGCTGACACTGGCTCTAGGTCAACAAAAAACTCAAAGCCGCGCTAAATACCAAATCACGCGCATAGTCTGCTAATCAGTGCGGGCTGTTTTGAGTGTTTTAAGTGCCCCTCACCGATTTTTGGAGTTTTCGATCTCTACAGTTTCATATAAACGGGCGAGCAATTTAATAGGATCACAGAAAAACAGCAATACCTCCAAAACTATGCAAGATATCGAATTAAAATTAAAATCATGTTAAAATATATTTCATACGGCACTAAATACAATACAATTTGGAAAAAAAAGAAGCTTATTAAAGAGTATAATTTTTTTGCATGCTCGTTTATATAATGGAACGCGAATTTTCAGAATATGTAGGTACCTGCTTGTATTTCAGAAATGCTTAGAAAGCTTATAGTACAGGCAAATTAGCAAAAAGTGTGGACCTAAGTCGTGTAGTCGTGGATTCTTATGTAAACGTTAGATGACACGAAAAGAAGCTTATCCTAGGTTTGCACCGTTTCTGGCGCTTACGGAACCCTTTTAAATATTAGGTACAATCTTAAAAAGGGCGTAAATTTTAAAATAGGAAGAAATTACTTGATGCAAGTTAAATTACGTATAGAGAGACTGTTTTAGTGCATTATGATTTTAATAAAAACCACGTGCATGTAGGGAACAGAGTGTTGAACAAATGCATCTTCCGTAAAAAAAACCAGTATAAAACTTCCGGCGGATGTAGTACTAATTAAATGAATAAGTTTAAGTCAATTTCCAGACCTACATTAATTTTCCCCGAAGTAGAGCGACAATAAATATGAAAAAGTGCCTTCCGTGAGACGCACCATGGTGAAAACCTGGTAATATATTTCGAGCATTTTTCTGATAAGTCTATCAATTTGCACCGACTACCTTAATTTTCCCGGAGCCGTAATAACCACAAAAAGTTTTTTTTGTAAACGATTTTTTTTTGTATGTTCCGTATGTCGGATTTAAAAAATACTTGGTGCAAATGTAGATCATAACGGTTCAAAGTCTATGCCAAATTGCACCGAATACTTCTATTTCCCCCATTAAGTTACGGATATTTTTATGGTTTTCACCCTATTTCACCCTGTTCCGGAGGGTGAAATTACTGATGCTTATTATTACAGGTGATTTTTAAGCCATACAAAACAATTAGAAAAGTTTTCATGACTACATCTAATTAGTTCCACACTTTTGCAAAATATCACCTAATTTGACTGTACTATTATTGGACTGTTTTTATAAGTATTCCTACCAGTATTTTATGAAAAATATATGGAGCGTCAGAACAACAATACGGCTTTTTCATATTTAATGCGTGGTGCAACTACATGTTTAAATTCATAAAACTCATATTATGAACAGAATAATTAAAAATAAGCTTCAGTAAGTTTTTGTAAAATATGCTTTTCCTTACACAATTAATTGCGAGTCACAGCCCAACATCAAAACAGCTTGTTATTGTTATAACTATAATATAGTATCTATTACACGATCATATAGTAGGTACGTCCGTCATACAAACAGACGACGGAGCGTAGCGAGACCCTCTCAAAAGACCGACGATATCATAAGAGCTCAGGAAGTCGGTGGATGGAGGCGGCTCAAGACCATTCGTTGTGGTATTCTATAGGAGAGGCCTACGTCCATTAGTGAACTTATACAGGCTGATGATAATGATACGGACCTTATTAATTAAATCTAATTGAAGTAAACCGTACACTTCGGCCGACCTCTGACCCCCGTGGCACGGCGGGTGAGTATCCGGCTGAGACGCAAGAAGTGTGGGTTCTATTTCCGCTGCGGGACAAATTTTTGCATGATGCAAATATTTGTTCCGGCAGTGCTATGCTCTATAAGCGACAGGTTTACAAACAGTAGCTTTTATATGAGAAAAGCGACATTTGACAGCCATGATCGCACAATTTACGCCTGTCGCAAGATAGAGAATACGGGGCCGGGCCTGTTGGCCCACGACACAGCAAGTCATAAGTCCGTATTCAAGAACTATGGCTCCAGCGTGAATTGAGACGCAAGCATAGATATGGTGTCATTTTTTCATTGAAATCTGTCAAAAAATCTCGTTTTAGTTTGAGTTTAGTTCTAGAATACGGGCTTAAGTGTGAGATCAGCCCCCTTATTCGCTATGACCAAACGTGACATAACGCGGGCTCTTTACGATATCTGCGTGGAGTCATCGCTAAATAGCATGGGTGACGTCACACGTTATTGACAAGGAATCTCTTAGGTCATAGCGAATAACCACCCAGGGCTATGTATGTGACTGTTGTGCTGAGTTTTGTTATGTTATGTTAATTACAAAACACCAACACTTACATATTATACTACCACAGAGAGAAAGATAAAGTTGAAAAAAAAACGAATTTTAAATATTATTTTAGTGAAAATAATCCCAAACAACTGGGTATCTTTTCATCTTTCATTACGTTTAATAACCCCGGTTAAAATACATAGAAAATTAGATCAAAGAAGTAGAGAAACTTGTAATTATTGTTACAAGAGAAGAAAAAAGGTCAAAAAAGGAATTATAATTAAACGTTCCATTGGCTCGTGATCGCAGAATAAAAAGAGCCTAATATATAAAGAGGGAAAAAGAGTCTTGTTGCCATTTGAAGAGTAAGCAAGCTCTACACCGCCCTTTTTATGGCGTCGCATGATATAACCACGGTAGCGCAATAGGAAGCAACCTATATCGTGGGTTTCATGATGCGTTTAAATGTGGTTATGACTTCTATGTCCAGCCCCCTTATTCGCTATGACCAAACGTAACATAACGCGGGCTCGTTACGATATCTGCGTGGAATCATCGCTGAATCGTATGGGTGTGACATCACACGTTATTGATAAGGAATCTCTTAGGTCATAGCGAATAACCACCCAGGCGACAACAAATGTAAAATTGACCAATGACATCGGGGTAGCTTGAAATCTTTGTAATTTGATTGGTTAATATTTGACAGTTACTATTGTCTGGCTAGCGTTACTAACATTAGTCAGTATGGGCTAAGCCGTACTGTGGTACAGCAAGTTCTATACCGCAAGGTCCATTTTTCTCTTACTAGTGTCGTATGATGGTGGCACTTCACTTGGTGTGTATTGGCAAATGTTTGTGTTATTAAGACAAGGAAAACAACATTATGTACTGATAGACTCATGGTTGATTTTACCTTGACAAAATAACGCAAACATTTGTGAATATACACCAAGTGAAGTGCCACCTTTATAACCAACGACCTCTGTGGCGCGTTGGGCGAAGGTTGGCCTGCGACGCTGGAGGTTGCGGGTTCGATTCGTGCCTCAGAACAAATATTTGTACGATCTGCAGATATTTGTTCAGGGTGTTCTGGGTATTTTTCTATGCATAATAAAAAAAAAATATATATTTTTATATATAAATATATATTTTATTAAATATACATAATACATATATGCCACAACCTCTAGGAAGGCCAGCAGCTCACTGATGCTAGCGCAAGCCTGCCCGAAAGTCCCCGGCGGCCCAAGGAAAGTTCTCCTTTGAGACGTCACGCTAGTGCACAGCAGTGGAAATAAAAAGTTTTAAAATCATGTACCTAGTAGTCTGATAAGAACGTATATCAATGATTCATACTTGCATAAGCTATAGCTTGCTATAAGCTCTCTTAGTTCACGATGGAAATTAGAAAGTTAACTTCCCAAGGCTCTGGGCTTCTTAATTAATTAATAGCTTAATTTAAAATAGAATCTGTAGGCAGTTGTAAACGTTGGTATACAAGTTACAACGGCTTTTATCGACTACTGGTTAGACGGTTACTAGCATGCGCCCGCAGCTTCGCTTGTGTAGCACCAGGGCTAAAATAGGTAGGTTTAGGCCTTACTCGATCATTTATCTCTCTACCAAATTACATCTAAATTGGTTCAGATGTGATTGAGTGACACATCCAAACTTTCGCATTTATATTATTAGTTGAATTTCTGTTTAAATAAAACAGAACCATTTTTACTGTCTTCCTATAAGGTTATTGCCAATGAGACGGCAAGAATGTAGGTATTTTTTTTATTGGTCTAAGTACAGCAGTATCTATTTTAGTATTTAGCACCAAACTGCGAACAAAAATCTACCTACCAAGCGTGGTATTATGGCAAATCCCCCCAAAGTATTGATTTTATTTGAAGATGATGTATTAAACCGCAATGGTTGGTCGTATTTTTTTATTTGCTGTGTGTGCTTTACCCAAAATGAAACTTCTATACTAATTTCCAAACATTAAGAGCTTGTCCAGATGAGGCGATTTACGCCCGATTGATGCGCGTTTTGCGCTCGCGCGAGCGGCAAAACGCGCAACTGCATGTGGACGGAATGTATGAAGTTCTATAGTATTTCACAATCGCGCGACTCTAATTGCGCGAGTCGAATCGCGCGTAAATGACCTCACCTGGACAAGCTCTTATAAGAATTTCAAAAAAATTCTAAAACACATTATATAAGCCTAATACACTACCTTTTTATATTGGGAACAAGTTTAATTCAAAATTCCAAGAACGTAATAAAATTACTTTAATCCTGTCCAAAGTATCAAAAAAGTCTTCTAATAATAAGCCAATCAAAATACTGGCAAAAAGCAAAAAAACCGGCGACAATGACTAATTAAGTTTAATATAATAACAACTTTCTTTGTTCTTGGAAATAACTTCGTTTTCAAAAGACAGTTTTGATCGACTACTGCTTTTATAAGGAAAATTTTTTTGGAATAACACTGTGAACAGAACTTTGTTCAAGGACCTATGATTAAGGAACAGCAATGCGATTCCAAAGATATCATAGATCAGCCTGTAAAAGTTCACTGCTGAACTATAGGCTGATCCCTATAGAAAGCCACGACGAACGGTTCTGAGTCGCCTCCATCCACAGACTTCTTGTGACCTTTAGCACGAATTCTGCCCCGCCGTGACCATGTGAGGGAGCTGGGGGTTTGCCATAATCACCACGGTTGGGGGCCGTCCATTAATCACTTGAGGCTTGAAAGGGGGGGAGGGGGTTTTAGGAGAAATCACGAAATATCACAAGGGGGGGGGGTGGTTTGGTTGTTGTAAGATATCACGTGTATTTATTTTTTCGTCAAACGCGCGATTTCTAAACCGAGAAGCGGCGTGACTCGCCGTTGCCACGCAATGAACGAAGTCACACTAATTAATAATTAATTTAAAAATACACGTGGGGGGGGGGGGGGG
This sequence comes from Epirrita christyi, assembly GCA_951392215.1. NCBI lineage: Eukaryota > Metazoa > Arthropoda > Insecta > Lepidoptera > Geometridae > Epirrita > Epirrita christyi. The sequence goes on from OX595853.1 coordinate 9,045,411, forward strand.
GGGTGTTAAAAATGCTAAAAAAACATCACGTGATTAATGGACGGCCCCTTGGCAGGCGGATTGGTGATCGCAGTTTGGTGTTAAATATACAGGTTGATGCTGCTGCCCATTCCCTGGGGTGATCCCTTAATCACCTTTTACGACATCCACAGGAGTTGGAGAAGTCCTATACTTAGGCCGAGAATACAAGGCTCCACTTGAATGATTGGTTTGCCCGATCTGTGTATTGGGATACATAAAGACAATCACCAGCATCATCATCATCATCATCATCATCACTAGCTGTTAACGTCCACAGCTGGACGAGGCCTCCCCCTTTGAGTATAATGGGGGGAGTTGCAATATTCAGCACGCTTGGCAAGCAGATTCATAATCGAAGTATGTTTGGTAGATGCTGCTGCCCATCCCCTTAAGTAATGACTTAGTTGGATTCTACAACATCCGGGAGGACATGGAGGGTCTATTCTTAACACTCAACACGCCCCAAATATATATAGATGTATAATGCGTTCTTTGTCTTCTTTATAACATCCTCCACAGTCCGCTTTCTCCCAATTACTTAATGGAACGTTTCTCTCCCCGTTTTCCTCCTGACCGTCCCTCTCGTTCCTCGCATCATTCAACATGATCAACTCATGATCTTTGTCCATAAGACCTCTTTTTACACGGACTCTATTACGGTCACTGCGATCCACTTGTGGAACTCCCTTCCAGTCGAAATCCGGAAAGCTACTTCCATAGGAATCTTCAAGTCCAAACTGTACCAATACTTTTTGTCGTTGCAAAATTTTGAACAAAATTGAGCGCTTTATATATTTATTTGTTTTCTTTTTATGTATGTAGGTATATGTATTTGGTAGGTTATAATAATATATATGTCGGCGCGAGCTAGTAAAATTCCTTTGCTCAAACGATAGAGTGACGTCAACAGCTCGCTCAGCGGCTCAGGTAGCAGCGACCGGTTCGGCTAGCGCCGACGAAGTACGAAGCGTGGCGAACGGGTGCAAGCCGGTCTTATCGGCGCGAGCTAGTAACATTCCTTTGAACGATCGAGTGACGTCAACCCCTCGCTCAGTGAATCAGGTAGCGGGCGACCGGTCCGACGAGCGCCGACGAAGTACGAAGCGTGGCGAACGGGTGCTAGCCGGCCTTTATAAGCGCGGCGCGCATCGTAGCCAGCACTTCAGTCGAGGCGTTCGTCCAGTGCGCATCGCTTTAAATGTGACATCGATCACGACTGAATCACTTTATAACTGTTTGATTATAGTTAAATTTAAATATCGAATTTTGAACTGATTTTTGTTATAATAGTTTCTACTAAATTATTGTTTTCGGAATACCAATTGTATATGAATTATGGATGAGATATCCCAACCTGACAGTGATCATGAAGGTCCCCGTTCTCCTATCTTACCCTCTGATTGCACCATTCAATCCGAAATCAGAAGCGGGATCGCCCAAAATGAGTCATCATCAATGCCCGGACGTGCCGATGGAACAGAGCCTAGTTCCTCTCAGACGCTGACTGCTCTTGCAAAAATACTAGAAACTCTGACACGTCAGCAACAAGTTACAATGCAAGCAAATCGCGAGTTTCTTGAAGGATTAATCAGCAATAAACAAACAGTGGTTCCACCTAAGCGACCACGACTAAACGATATTTACATAGCTTCATTTAACCCAGATGGTGACATACCAGTTCGAGAATGGTGTGAACACGTCGACCGAGCAATAGACCACTGGAAATTGACCGATTACGAAATATGCAACAAAATTGCTGGCTTACTGCAAGGACGTGCCAAGACTCTTGGAGATACTTGGCTTGTAAAATCCCCAGTGTGGGAAGATATGCGAGCAGCTCTGATACAAACTTTCGAACCTGAAGCTAGATATTCCAATGACATACTAAAGTTGCGCAACTTTAAGTTCGATTCATCAAATCCTAGTGAATCCATAACCAAAGCCTGGCATATTTGGAAGAGAGTGATTAGTGGCAACAAAGATAAAGATGCAGTAGAAGCAGTTATTGGTTGCATCGATAATGAATATCTCCGTTTACGATTAATTTCTAGTAAATGCGCAACCGTCCCCGAATTGATTTCAGTTGCTGCTACAGTCAGACCACGAGATCCTAAACTGGAACCACCTGCCAAACGCGCAAGATTCAGGAACACCCGAGAGGAATCTGCTGTCTGTTTTAAGTGTGGCAAAACTGGGCACATTCAAGCTAATTGCAATAAGACGAATGATCTTAAGCCACTGTTAAATACGAACACTCAACCGGCCTCGACAAACCAAACGGAACGCCCACGGCCTAAATGCAGTTACTGTGATAAGATTGGCCACACAGAGTCTACCTGCTTCAAGAAAATGGGTGACGAAGCTGAAAAAGTTAACCTCATTAGAGAACATGAAGAAATATTAACTCGGATGACAATTGATGTTAACGGCCGCAAGCTTGTAGCTTTTTACGACAGCGGAGCTGCCCGTTCCTTAGTGAGACGATCAATAAGCACTTCTTTGCCCGGAAGGCGCAACGATTGCTCATTGTTGCTTAGAGGTATTGGCAGCCAAAGTGTACCAATCCTGTCTAATCAACAAATCGATGTGACATGCAACATAAATGGCGTGTTTGTGGAGATAGCTTTCCATATTGTCGAAGACCACGAAACACCTTGCGACCTCTTGATTGGAGCTGAAATCGTTAAAGGAACAGGCTTAAATGTACTTGTCACTGAAGAAAGAGCTACTGTCATGAGGAAGTCAACCATTTACAGCATACAAGCCATTGAAGAACCCTTTGGAATCCTTGATACAGATTTGACTGATGAAAAAGATATTCTCGAGTTGAAATCTTTGCTAACAAAATACACGAATTCGTTTGCTGGACTGGGATTCCCAGAGCCAAAGTCACCACTGGGACTTTGGACATCCAACTGAAGGACCCATCTAAAATAGTATCAAGGCGACCTTATAGAATGGCACCGATAGAAAGACAAAGGGTTAAACATATTATAGACGATTTAATAACAAACGGAATTGTACGAGAGAGTACCTCGGATTACGCAAGTCCTGTTATTCTTGTGAAGAAAAAGAACGGTGACGACAGGATGTGCACAGATTACCGCGAACTCAATAAAAATACTGTCCCCATCAAATTTCCACTTCCGATTATATCGGACCAGATTGACAGATTATCAGATGCTGCCTACTTTATCAGTCTTGACATGGCCCAAGGATTTTATCAGATCCCTATTAATGACGCATCGATTGCAAAAACAGCTTTTATCACACCCGATGGTCTTTATGAATATGTGAGGATGCCATTTGGATTGATGAATGCTCCAGCAGTGTTTCAACGAGCAATAATGGCAGCTCTACGACATTTACTGGATGACATTCTTATCTACATGGATGATGTCCTAATCAAATGTGGAACATTCTCCGAGGGACTACAGACGCTGGACAAAGTCCTAGCTGCTTTGAGCGAGGCAGGATTTACTGTCAATGCCAAGAAATGCTCATTCTTCAAAACTTCTATTGAATATCTTGGAAACCTGATCTCGAAGGGAACTGTTCGTCCAAGTCCAAGGAAAGTTGAAGCTCTTGAGAAATCACCCGTACCGACTAACGTCAAGCAGATCCGCCAATTTTGTGGATTGGCAGGTTACTTTCGCCGTTTCATACCATCTTTTTCTGAACGCATGATACCACTATACAATCTGACAAAAAAAGACGCCAAGTTCGAATGGACTCCAGAATGTGAATGTGTCAGGCTCGATGTCATCCGCCGCTTGACCTCAGCACCAGTTCTAAGCATTTTTAAGGAGGAATGGCCGATCGAACTCCATACCGATGCTAGTAGCGCAGGATTGGGTGCTATACTCATTCAAATCAATAACAGCAAGCAACAAGTAGTAGGATATATGAGCATGAGAACGACAAAACCAGAAAGTCACTATCACTCATACGAACTAGAGACACTCGCTATTATCCGTGCCGTTAAGCACTTCAGACAATATCTCTATGGCAGGACCTTTACGATAGTTACTGACTGCAATGCTATAAAATCATCAGCAAAAAAACATGAACTCCTGCCAAGGATCCACAGGTGGTGGTCATTCCTTCAACATTATGATTTCAAAATTGAATACCGCCAGGGATGTCGTATGAAGCATGCCGACTTCTTCAGCCGAAACCCAATGGTATGCATCAATTTGACACAAAATGTAGATACATGGCTGAGAATCGAGCAACGACGGGATGAAGAATTGTCCAACATCATTAAGAAAATAGAAAATGGTGAAGAAATTAACAAATACCGTGTTAAAGATCTTGTTCTGGAACGTCAACACAATGAAGAAGTGCCCGGATGCAAAAAATGGAAAAAAGTGATTCCAAAATCATACCAGTGGAGCATCATTAATGCTTACCATACGGCGTTAAAAAAATTTGGATGGGAAAAGACACTCGGCAAAATTAGCGAGACTTATTGGTTTCCCGAAATGTCAACAACAGTAAGGCGATTCATAGACAATTGCGTTATATGCAAAACAAGCAAAGGATCTTCTGGTGCCAAACAAGTTCGAATGTACCCAATTGAAAAAAAGCCTATTCCTTTCGATACAATTCATATCGACTCAACGGGTCATCTTACCAAGAGAAACAATAAACATGAATATGTCATTGTTACCATAGATGCGTATACCAAGTTCACGACCCTACCGTATGCAACGAATAAAACAGCAAAATCAATGCTTAATGCTCTTCAAAATTTAGTGTCTTTATTTGGAGCTCCCAGCCAGATAATAAGTGATCAGGATTTAGCATTTAAGGCAGAATTTGAGGAATTCTGCAAACACCACAGTATTCACCAACACTTCATAGCACCTGGAGTAAGTCGCACTAATGGGCAAGTTGAACGCATGATGTCTGTGGTCAAAAATGGGCTGACTATCATCCGAAATTATGAAACAAAGGGCTGGAAGAAGGGGTGGGATGCTCTTCAACTGGCAATCAATTGTACCAAAAATAAAACTACAAATGTAAGCTCAATAAAGGCGCTTACTGGAAAACAATGTGCTGTACCCGCAGAGTTAGTATCCTTGATTGATGAAACAGAAGGGACAGTGAATCGAAACCAACTTGATACCTACATGCAAAAAAATATTAAAGAAAGAGGCCTCCAGGACAAGGAAAGGTTTGACAAAGGGAAGGCCACCGTTAAGGGATTTGTGAAAGGAGAAGTGGTTTTATTTAAAACAAACCCAAGAAATCAACTTGGACTAGATCTCAAATATCCCGATGCCTACGAAATTTGGAAAGTACTCCCCAATGACCGTTACCAGTAGGGCTAAGATGGCAGACAAAGACATATGTCACGCGAGAGAAAGAAAACGTTGTCGATTTCAATTCGTTTATCACGCGCCCACGACAAAACGAAATGCTAACACGTTTGATTGGCTTAAACCTAAATGCTACGACTACTTCGTAGTATTCTGTGGTGTTTTGTCTATAAACCCTAACATGGTGCAATAATTGTATAGCATTTTGTCATGTCTACACGGCCTCTCTCTCGTCTATCATTTTCATTGTAGACTAGATATGAGATAAATAAAATCCACCGTTTGCGTTGAAAATTGGATGGGTCTCCTCTCATGGATGTGTCTCCTTCCATGATGGGTCTCCTCCCGTGAATGGGTATCCTCCCATGGATTGGTATCCTCCCATGGATGTGTCTCCTTCCATGATGGGTCTCCTCCCGTTGATGGGTATCCTCCCATGGATTGGTATCCTCCCATGGATGGGTCTACCGCCATGGATGAGTCTCCTCCCATGAATGGGTCCACTCCCATGGATGGGTCACCTCCCATGGATGGGTCACCTTCCATGGATGGGTCTCCTCCCACGGATGGGTCACCTCCCATGGATGGGTATCAACCCATGGATGGGTTACCTCCTATGGGTGTGTCTCCTCCCATGGATGGGTCACCTCTTATGGATGGGTCACCTTCCATGGATGGATCTCCTCCCACGGATGGGTCACCTCCCATGGATGGGTATCAACCCATGGATGGGTTACCTCCTATGGGTGAGTCTCCTCCCATGGATGGGTCACCTCTTATGGATGGGTCACCTTCCATGGATGGGTATCCTCCCATGGATGGGTTACCTCCTATGAGTGGGTCTCGTCCCGTGGATGGGTCACCTCCCATGTACGGGTCTCCTCCCATGGATGGGTATCCTCCCGTGGATGGGCGGGGGTAGGTGTGTATTATGTGTAGGTATGTTATCTATTTTCATTCCCGTTTCGGCCCGTTTCACAAAAATTTAATGAAAACAAGGAACAGTGTTGCTAATATAGTCTATGTTTATCGGTTTCTTACCGCGAGAAAACGAAATAGTCTCGAGTTGTTTCGAGTGCACTCGAGTTGGCGGCCATGTTAGGAAAAACGAACCGGTCGACATGAAGACATAACGAGACATATCACGTGAATTCACGTCTCAGCACGAGATAATGCTGTGAGAAAAATTTCTCGTGCTGCGCATGTTAGCCGTACAGGTGAAAAAGTTAACAGGTAGAGGAAGACCAAAGAAAGTAGCACATGATCAACTGCGGTTGGCGCCCAAACCAGGCGAATGCATCAATCAAGATTCCGTGTCGGCGCAAGACGATCTCAACGAACAAGCGCAAAGTGAACTCGACCTAACACAAGAAGGACCAGTAAATGATCAACTACGATTGCAAAACTTTGAAGAGTCTACTGCTGCTAAATTGTAGAGGTAGCTAAACGGCCTTTTCGACAACTATGGTGAAGGCGACCATAATGAGGACGTGACTGGCGGAGGTTCTGAAGGTTCACGTTTGATACCTGTGGCGTATGTGTGATGACTATACCTATAGAGAACAGGACCTGTGACCACCTCCATGGCATGGCGGGCAAGTAGCCGGCTGAGCGGTAGGAGGTGCGGGTTCGATTCCCGCTGTGGGACGGATGTTTGCATGATCTGCAAATATTTTGTTCGCGGTCTGAGTGTTGTGCTGCCATGGTACTCGTGGTTCCTAATGCCCTACAAACGGGGAGTCCTGGTGTGTGATCGGAACTGTGTATGTGACTATTATGTTATGTAGAGGACAGGGGCCTCCAGATATAAGAAAAGATAAGATGTATTGACTGGTTGAGGACAGGGGCCTCCCAATCACTGTTGGGCAAAGAGTAAATCGAGGGCAGGGGCCTTCTTTCTCTTGGGCTTGTATCAAAGGTTGAGGACAGGGGCCTCCCTTGTAGTTCACTTGAATAGGTTGAGGACAGGGGCCTCCCTTGTAGTTCACTTGAATAGGTTGAGGACAGGGGCCTCCCTATGTCAGATTATGAATTATGTGATACGCGAACGTGACAACTGCTTTATTACAGGTCGGGGGCGACCTATATGCAGAATGGCCGTGTCGGCGCGAGCTAGTAAAATTCCTTTGCTCAAACGATAGAGTGACGTCAACAGCTCGCTCAGCGGCTCAGGTAGCAGCGACCGGTTCGGCTAGCGCCGACGAAGTACGAAGCGTGGCGAACGGGTGCAAGCCGGTCTTATCGGCGCGAGCTAGTAACATTCCTTTGAACGATCGAGTGACGTCAACCCCTCGCTCAGTGAATCAGGTAGCGGGCGACCGGTCCGACGAGCGCCGACGAAGTACGAAGCGTGGCGAACGGGTGCTAGCCGGCCTTTATAAGCGCGGCGCGCATCGTAGCCAGCACTTCAGTCGAGGCGTTCGTCCAGTGCGCATCGCTTTAAATGTGATATCGATCACGACTGAATCACTTTATAACTGTTTGATTATAGTTAAATTTAAATATCGAATTTTGAACTGATTTTTGTTATAATAGTTTCTACTAAATTATTGTTTTCGGAATACCAATTGTATATGAATTATGGATGAGATATCCCAACCTGACAGTGATCATGAAGGTCCCCGTTCTCCTATCTTACCCTCTGATTGCACCATTCAATCCGAAATATATTATATATTATATTATATATATACCCACAACACAGGTTTTCCTAGGGTGGAGTTAGTGTACACACAAATTTATGTCTATTATTTATGTGTATATTATGATGTGTGTAGTAATTAATTTTGTTTCCTTTATTTGTTCGATATGTTTTATTACCGTATAGCACTACCACCCACTCTACATTACCAAAGGTTAGTTGGAAGAAAATGCTAATTAGCATTAAGTTCGCCTATGTACTTGTTTTTTTAGTCTTGTGCTATAAAGAATTTTCTATCTCTCTATCTATAAATGTGTATAATATGTGTACAGTAAAATAAGGTATAATAATAATGTGTAAATATACGGTATAATGACAATGTGTAGGTACCTATGTAAATACACACAGCAACATAAACTAAGAACACCGTTCATTGAAGTTAAATTGCACAAATTGATTGATTATTTGGCTATTAGTGATTAGTCTTCTGTCCATTGAACCCAAACTTTGTAATTAGTGCGCTATCTGGACAGTAAACCAGACGATTCATCATCTTGACTAGATTGGTACATAATTTACGCGTATAGATACGTTAAGCCTCACTTGCACCAACAAGGGTGCAAGTTGTTGAATCTATTATCAGTCGAATGATAACGTCAAACTATTTATAAAACGAAGAATCCCCCCAATGCAAGCTAGTCATGCAATGGATGCCTATAGGCTGATAAACAAGAAAAAATCAGGCAAATTCGCGTCATGAGTTAATAGTAGATTGTTATACAAGGAGCTAAAATTACCCATTATATACGAGGTAATAAAAAGAAACCGAGTTTTAATGGGTTTTTAGCGCCGTGTGTTACTCTACTTTTTACTACGATTGCGAGAAAATAAAATAATCCAATACAATATGAAATAGTTTATTTTTAAATTTGCAACTATAGAAAAATTCTAAAGATATCGCACCAATGTCTTTTTTTTATTTCTTCTGTAGCCGCAACGCATTACATGCATTCTACCAAAGAGATCGTAGATTTAAGCTCCATTTTCAAAAATAAAATGTTGTTCTTTTTTTATGAAACAGTAATCGAGTATTCATGATTATTCTACTTATGAACTATTAACTTATTTACTTCTTCGTTTTTGTAGGCTCATTGTCATTTGCCAGACAAAAAATAAAAATTAAAACACTTTTTCCCCTAGAGGAAGGAATGCTATTTTTTCTTCGCTTTGGTACGCCACAATGACTGTCTTTTAGAACAAGAAAAATATTAATATATTATACGTTTTTTAATGCCAAACGGGCTACAAAATATGTTTATTTCCATCTTCATGGCAAAACAGGTAGAACAGCTCAAAGTGGCCTTTTGTCGCAGTGCAAGCTCATTTGGAGGTGCCTCGGGTTGCCAATAATTAGGAGGGGTGAAGTAAGACCGCATTTCACTTTGTTAACACGTGAACGAGTGACAAACTTTGACGGCTCGACGGCCAAGCAGCAACGTATGGAAAACGAACAGTATATAAACATTAGTTAGGTAGCGTTAACTTTGTTGGTTAGTCCCATTCAAATGGTTTAATCATTTACATGGTTTTATTAGGTTGTTATTTATAAAGATAAAAGATAAAAATATTTATTTGCTACATAAAACAGGTTTAAAAAAGGAAAAAAAATTATAAATCCAAAAAAACTAAACTAAAAAGCTACATATTTACTAAGCAAATCAAATAAGTAAAGGTAAAATAAAACTAAAGTAGAGATTTGATTCCCCCTGTGCGTCACAGATCGCTGCAGCAAATAGGTTTAAGCTCAGCTGTGCTGGATAATTTACAAGGAAGGTTGTATTTTTTTAATATCCAGCGCTGATTTTCAGCCAAACCCAGATTTGACCGAAATCACGACCAACGGTGATGAGATGACATAACATACATGTACAGATATAAGTATATCAAGCGAAGCGTGTGCAGTCTTATAAAATCTTGCCGATGTTTTTAACTTTTGACCTTCCTAAGGTTTTGAAGTTCTCATATTCTATGTATCAGCTTCTACCTGCTCCGAGGCACCACACAGACGCTTCTCAGCTACTGGTAAGACGGATCATCAAATTAAGCCAATCCGTATTTGTTGCCTGATTTTTCTAGGCTTGGTTGCGTTGGAACAAGAGTAATTTTAATTTATACGATGATTCAAAATGATCCTTGTGATTTTAATGAATACAATTCTTTTGATTTGATTTGAATGGCTGTTTTGTTGCTTTGTAGGATATGATCTCGAGATGGTCGCATGAAAATGTTATCTAAATGTTATTTGAAGATGGTTTGAAAGATTTCAAGATTTTTAGATAAAAGTGGTTTTACTTTTTTTCTTTTTTTTTTCTTTATTTGGAAATAAAGTTTCAGAAGTTTAGTTGATTTGTTAGTAAAATATGAGCTGACATGAACTTGTTCAAAAGTCACTTAAATAAAAGAAGAAAAAACTCTAAATAATAATCGTTTTGTAATGTGTGTGTTAATTGGTAGAGCCAGTTTTAATAGATCTGAATAACTGCGTTACACGTTTATTGTGCCACTGCATACGATTCAAGTTGCTTAATACTCAAATTACTATACTCAAATTTTTACTCGTCGAGTGGAGTTTATTTTGGGTTCAAATTTATTCAGAGCTTTTATTTTCTTGACTTTTAAACTTTGTTGATTTCATAACAATTTCTGAACTTTGGATATTAGTAGAGCTTCATTGAACCTATGACTGCTTACCTGACCTATAACCACCTACTATCACCTAGTAGTAATAATATAATATCTTAATATATATAAATTACGTGTCACGTTGTTTGTCCGCGATGGACTCCTAAACTACTTAACCGATTTTAATCAAATTTGCACACCGTGTGCGTTTGATCTAACTTAAAAGATAGGATAACTTACATCTCAATTTATAGCCGCAATATTATTTTATTGCAAATTATTTGTTTATTATTTGACAGTCACAATTATCTGTTAGCTCCAAGCGATTCTAACAGATGGCGGTATCTGTTGATTGGATTAAGTATTCTAACAGATGGCGTTTGTAAATGTTTTTTCCCTTTTTTTTTTTTTGTTTTTTTTTTGACGCACCAGGTTGAACCGGTAAGACATTTTTTTTTTCGTGGACGCACCAGGTGGAACCGGTAAGACATATTTTTTTTTTGTTTATCGTTTTTGGTTTTGTTGTGTTCATAATTGTCACGGAAAGGTTAAAATGTACCGGGGCCACCGGGAACACCGGGACCACGCGAACGAAGTCGCGCGCGGGCTGCTAGTATAGTATAAGTACCTACCTGTACGTATGAGTCAAGTAAAAATTCATTACCTACCTGCTGACTCCTGTAAATAAAACATAGATACCAAAGATTAGGTATCTGCTTACCTATATAAAAAGTGTCTCTATGTTTATAATTGTGTGGTGGGCACTGTTGGGTCTGTGAATTGAACTAATTGAACTGAAAATTGTCCATTCACCCCTATTTCCGAAATTGCTAAGTCAAAAATGTTGATACAAATGCGGAATATTTACGCTTTACGCATAGTTCACAGGAACATCTAAATAAAAATCCTTAAGTCTTTAAATTCTAAATAATAAATATTGTTTAAGAGAAAATGGGTATACAATGTATCGACTAATAAGTTTAATAGGTCTAGTGAACTCTAGTGGTTACTATGGTAGCCTACTTACTTGTACGGAACCCACTTCACGCGAGTCCGACTCGCACTTGTCCAGTTTATTTATTTCTCAGACTTACGCTTAAATTTAATTGTTGTTGTTAAGCTTGTACTATTATTTATTCTGTGATAATAGTAACTTAAATCACAACTTTGAATCGCGTTCCGCAAATCTCTAATTACACTATTCCCTTTGTTATCATATTACATTTCTCTGCGAAACCCCCGGAGTTTTTCTGCATTTTTCTGCCTCTATTAGTGTAAGAAAACACTGGCTTTTAGTAATTGTTTCGTAATTACTGGGAGCGAAAGGCAGGGGTGTATTCAGGATGACGAAAAAAGACCGAAGAAGAATCGGCTGCCTACGTTGTCCTGGAATGCGTGGGAGTAGCAGCTCAACGTGAACAAGTTCTCAAAAACCCGAGGTCACTCCGCGAAGCCTGCTTAGACCCCAGGAAACTTCTGTGCTTCTGGATGGAGTAAGGCTGGCTGACTATCTAGCCAGACTCTAGCCAGCTCTCAAGCATAATGGACCACCCATAGAGCTCGAATGCGTAAAAGGGAGTTCTTTAACATTAACAGAATGACGAAAAAACTATTATAGTAAAAAAATACAAATGGCATGTATAATATTTTAACGCAGATTGGTTTTCATTGAAACGGTGGACAGGGAGACGCTGCTATTTTAAGGTCGTTTCGCTGCGTCACATAATTTCGTATTTACGTAAAACACACGGCCGTGTCCACAATACAGCAATGCCAATTTTTTTGGAGCTGTTTTCTTACACCAAAATTTATAAAAACCAGAGTCCATCCCTGGTCTCAGGCCTTCTGCTAGGTGTAATCAGTGTAGTGTGTCACACGGCACACTAATTTGTTCTTAATTGACACTTTGTGTGTTTTCGAACAGAGTTAAGACTTTAATTATGGGCTAGTAAAGCTCTGGTTTCCTAGGAAGCGGCGATTTCAGTATATAGTGGAGACGATCAGACGTCAGTTATCACTTCTGCTATATTACGGCTGTCATATAATGTTGCCGTAATATGCCACCGCTTCTTAAATAACCAGCCTTATTGCCTAACAATCTGAAAATTGCTTTCGTTGATGATTTTGCAGTATATGTATATGATTTCGCAATGTACTTTAAAATCGTATTCGAAAGTGATTGTCAGTTCGTTAGGCAATAAAGGCGCTGGTCATCGCAATAATAATTTCGTAAGAATATTCCTGCGACTTGCAGAGTCGCCAAAGGCCAAAAGGGTCTCTTTTCACCGTAGGTTGCACACCCACGGTGAAAAGAGGCCCTTTGAGGCTCTGCCTGGTTTCGGGGAAAAAGGTGTGTGTTTATGTATGTTTTATATAATTTCGCATTTATGATATTAGTGAAAGTGAGAAGTGGTATAACTGACACGGACTGGAGATGCTGCGACAACATTTGTTACGAAAAAAACCATATTGTATGATAATTAACACATAAAGGCTAGTACACATTAGACAAGCAACAATGTAGCAAGACAAATAGCCCTAAGTACGAGTTGTTTATTCACAGTGGTTGGTTGGGTTAATTAACGTCTGCCTTCAGGGCCTGGCCTTCGTCAGGAACGCGCGGTCATGTCAGAACATGTGTTATATGTGTGTGTAACTTATATGAAGTGCCGCCATTTATATAAGTACCTAATACAGATTCCCATTTTAGTTTCAAAACCTTGAAAGTGATTAAATCAGAATTCCATATATTCTTAACTAGCTGCGCGCCGCGGTTTCATCCACGTGAACAATGGTGAAAATTGATGATGATAATGAAAAGTAGCAAAATATTTTTATCACCATTAATCTCGTACCGTTCATTAAATAAAGTAATTTTTTGGATAAATCACAAACCGTCTTGAAGCCTAATGCCTATATGTACAAACTTAAACTAAAATGTAGAAAATACTTTAATTACTTCAAAGCAATGAGAATTAAAGGACAATCAACGAATTTATTGATACTTATATATTATATGTATTTACAATTTATAATCACTTATTTTTTGAGTCAAGTATCATCAAAGTCAATGCATAATTGACGGAGAAATCGCGCAACAAACATACAAAAAAAAATAACATACGGGTCGAATTGAATAGAATAGAATAGAAGAATAGAAAAAGTTTTATTTGCAACAACAACAACACAGATTTAACAAATTAAATAAAAAATAAGACAGTTTAAAAAAAAAAAAAAAAAAAAAAATTAAAAAGCATTGCTGTTACAAAAAGGCCCTAACTCAGCATATGCAGGTCGTAAACAACCTACGCTGGTCTTCCGTTAGAGCCCCTTTCAAAACAAGAGAACACGTCTGCTGTAGTGTTCTCTTGTTTCGAAAGGGGCTCCTCCCCCCTTGAGCCCCTTGAGGGGGAATTGAGAACCTCTTCCTTTTTTTGAAGCCGGTTAGCGACATATCGTTTGTATTCCAATAAGGTCTCATTGACTAAATGTTATATCCTACAAAAAACGTCACGTAACGGTGAAGTTGGGAAGCCCTAGATTTCAGCTGCACAGATAGCGATTAAGGTGGCTGCCTTTACACCGAAGTGTAACAAATAATGCATGGTCTACAACAAAAACATGAATCTAATAGTGTCTATATACCTGCTATATGTCTAGATATAGTAGGTAATTAAAGGTATTCTATCGGTTATGTCTTCTTCCTCATTTTACGAGTTGCATTCCTTTAAGGCCCAGAATTCTAAAAATACAGTCTTTTTATTCAGCGTACTTCAATTTGTAGAATAACTGTAGGTATCATTTCTAAGGGTATGAGTTTTAAGCTTTTTCCTAAAAGCTCTCTAAAAGAAAATACGACTATATAAAATTTCCTCAATATTATTATATTATTATTATTATTATATTTAATATTATTATTATTATTATCCTTATTTTCCAAAGTTCTACTACTATTTTGCTTGGCATCCCGAATTGATAGCAATTTGATCTATGATTTTTTGCACACTATAACGTTTTGTACATTGTATTGTTCTCTCGAAACAGAATTTTATTTTATTAGTAAGTTTTTGTTAAAACATACATTTTGTTTTGGTGCCTTAGTCGTTTAAAATAAAATCCAACTAAACTCTCCGCAATAGGCAATAGCATACTGGGCCTTAAGTGCTACCTTGATGATGACGTGTATGAATTAGGCTAGTATTTTAAGCTCATTTGAGCATAAAACCAGAAAGCCAAAGTAATGTAACAATTATTGTGAGAAACCAAGCATCGATAATGCTCTCTCAAAACATTGCCATTTAAGGGAAAATTAGCAAAGTGGAGCGAAATTCTAATTTTATTGTGTTTTTTTGATCAAAGCTTATCAAAACTTCTTGAGATAGCGAACACTGATTTTGAATCAGGAGACCTAACACACATGTTTTAATTGATAGTATCTTATAAATATCATTAGTTTTGCTACGAATGACAATTGACATAGTATTGTTTTGCTTCATTGATATTCGTAGCTAAACTAATGATATTTGTGAGATACTATTAATTAAAACATGTGTTTAATTAATGGTCTTCTGATTCCCGCGAAATCAGTTTTCGCTATCTCAGAGCTGTTGTAATCAAAACACAATAAAATTTGATTTTCGCGCCTCTTTGCTAACTATTCAAGGCATCCACGTTATTTCCAACATCGTTGATTTAAGTTTAATCAGGCAATTGTAACTTTATTAAATTTATATTGACGGTAAAAAACCTTTTTATAGCAAACATGCTACAATTCGGTACAAGTAAAGGAAGAAGACTTTTCTACTCCCGAGTATTTCCTTAAGGAGATATTTCCTTGACATATTTTCCTTGCCAACGTAATGAGGTGCGATATTAGTGGATTTATACGGTTGTTGAATCTGTTACATTAAGTAACTAATCAGCTTTAGAATGGTATTGAAAAGTCTACTAAAAGAAACGAACTAGCATAATTAGTTGTTTAGACGTTAAGGCATAACAATGAATTACCTATTGAATGCTAGAGCGCGGGCACATAACCCGATCAATACTGGGATCACGTTTTGCCGACGTGGGTGGTCCATAACATAATACCCACCAGTCACATACGTAGTCCTGATCTCACACTAGGATTCCCTGTGTCGGGTATCAGGAACTACGAGTACCATGGTACCATAACACCCAGACCCGGAACATATATTTGCAGATCAAACATTTGTCCCGTAGCAGGAATCGAAGCCGCAACCTGTCGCATCTCAGCCAGCTACTCGCCCACCGTACCACAGAGTTTGTTATGGCGTCGTACGACGTCTTACAATCGATCCTAACAGTCGAAAACTGAGCTTATCATAACAAAGTTCCCATTTCCAACTAGCTCCTAAATAGTTCTAGCTACTAATATAAAGTTACTAATACAAGTGTATAATAAAAACAATGCTGCTATGAAAACACTATCGTAATTTGATCCAGTTGTTTAATGAAATGAATGTTCTTAGAGAAACATTGTAAAGAAATCCTTAGATTTCGGAAAGAAACGGTTTTACACTATGGTTACTTGTCAAATATTTATATTATTTTTGATATATGCACAGTTTACGTACGTATCCACATAATTACGGGTGTTTTTAAGCAAAGCCGTTTAGAGTAAAAAAAATGAGTTTTGGATGTTCGTATATTTATTTGTGTGTGTTTTAATCTGCATGAGCGTAAATGCTCTAATCTAAAACATGAGCCGAAAATTACGTCATTTTGATGGTTCAAAGTATCTAAAATAAGCAGCTAATATCCTCGGCTGCTTTACTCGTAATACGCATACTGGTTACGAAACTTGTTTTCAAAAACATGGACGACCAAATGCATGTTTTTACATTGCTTGCTTAGAATTCAAGCAACAATTATTTAAATTGGAAAGATAGAGCAAGCTTTTTAAATGTATAGTTTGCAGGAAAACAAGTTGTAAAACCAGAGTAAACATTCTCGTTCTACGCAATTTGCTACGCCGTAGCATCGTATCTAATTCGTAGCTTTACATTAAACTTGCAACGGATCAAGATTCCGAACCATTGAAGTAAAGCCATTTTTTGTGTAGAATAAGCAAGGAGGTGATGTCCTACAATTTGTGAGGACGAAGTGCCATGGCTGGATTCAAAGGACGAGTCGACTGTCTCTCCAGAGGCTGGAGACCAATAGGGCCTATTCCAGGTTCAGGTTAATTATGAGCTCCTTAATCCGGGTTTTCCTTGATTCCGGGGAACATTTGTCCCGTAGCGGGAATCGAACCCAATAACCGAACGTAGATCGTCGTTAGACGTCTTGTACACTAGACATAGGTAAATATTTATTTTACGATAAAGGGCGATGTTTGAATACTTATTTGCAGTCATGTTCATGTTGCGAATCATGATGTTCCAACATTTGTCGGTTCGACTAACTTGCAAAGTATCAAGATTCAGCAACATTGAAGTGAATGTATAGCTGGAAGTTAGACGTCCGAACAAAAGCACGAGTTCAAATAGTTTCCGAATAACTGTTTTATTGTATCGAACACGGAGATTATGTCAATATTAACCTCGCGATCTACAATGGAGACGGTTCGAGGGGTGGATAAATGCTTTATTGGTTTGTTTAATTCACTTGTGA
This sequence comes from Epirrita christyi, assembly GCA_951392215.1. Classification (NCBI taxonomy): domain Eukaryota; kingdom Metazoa; phylum Arthropoda; class Insecta; order Lepidoptera; family Geometridae; genus Epirrita; species Epirrita christyi. The sequence continues at coordinate 9,062,715 of OX595853.1, forward strand.
ATTTATTTCGGTAGTTTTACTTGTTTTCTTAATTTTAAAAGATAAATGATCATTTGCAAATTTTTTTAATAGATATATCAAGAGGGATCAAAGTTTTTAATCCAATAAAAGGCTATGGGCTTGCATATGGAATACATATAATACGCATAGAAAATAATATTGGTTGTCTGGAAGAGATAGCTCTTAAGCGATAAGACCGCCCATTGTACGTCTAATTTGAAACTTTGTATTTCTTTTTTTTTTGTAATTATAGTGAATAATAAAAATATAATCCTATCTATATCTATGGTCGAATAAAAAAATCGTTAGTATTTCCTCTTCAGTAGGAAGAAAACTGGAAAAGAGTAAAGTAAAGGAAATCGTTCCAATCCGTGGGCCGATCATGCTCAGTACGTCTCACTTCCGGCGTCACTCCGCGCCGGAAGTGCGCCGTATCACCCTATATCCTATTAGGGCCCGTTTACACAAAGGCTCGATTCACACCGTAATGGCTGATGACGGCACAGCATCCAAAATTTACTCAGAATTTTAATCATTATATTAAAAACTAAAATACATAGTATAGCTTGACGCTGGCCGCTATCTTGATGTGAATCGAGCCTAAGCCTGCGTTTCCACCAGAGATGAGCAAGGATGCGTAGCGAGGGATGTGTTTGTTGAGAACCAATGGAATCACTTCATTTACTTAGCCTCGGTCAGCGCAGCTCTGGTGGAAACGGCTTAGCGAGCAAGGTTTTTATACGTACAAAACAAGCTAGGGATGTGTGCGAGGAATGTGTAAGAGGAATGTGTTACGAGGGATGTGTGCGAGAGATGTGCGCGAGGGATAGCAGTCAGTCTGAAAAGAGTCCGCTACACATCCTCGCACCGCTCATCTACGCACCGTTCCTCAGCCTCGCTACGCATCCTAGCACCGGTCATCTACCTCGCACATCTTTGGTGGAAACGCAGCTCTTGCTTTAAATTTTTATACCCTTTGTTGAAAGTATGAGTGTGAAGGTTTTAGATGAATACATCATGTTGTACAATGTTTTTATAACATAACATAACATATTTAACAACTATGCTTGCAGTGTTGCATATGTATAATATAGTTTAATGGTTAGGAGTACCATTATTCAATCAATATTGATAGCTCTTTCAAAAGCTTTGTTAGTAGTAGAACTGTTTGTGAAAGAGTTCGTCCGGGGAAGTACTACCACCGTACCTATTTCTGCCGCCAAGCAGTAGTGCTCGCATTGCTGTGTTTTGGTTTGAAGGGTACGGGTGCCTGTGAAATTACAGGCACATGTTGATCTGACACTCATTTTTTGGATTATTTGTCGTAGCGTTCGCCCAATTTTGTTAGAGTTAAAAAGTTATTAGATTTGTGATAAATGTTTTTTTATTGCATGTCAAAAGTACCCCAATGTGCAGTCACAACCAAGATCCGTATTTCACAATATCATATGATATAAATCATACAATGTCAGCCTTATGAAACGCCGAACGCAGCAGGTGTGTATATAATCATATATCCTCAAATATCTATGCATGGAGGATATACCGCTCATAACTTCCGATATGAAATTCCTAGTAATTTTATGATAGGGTTAAATTTACCATATTTTTTTTATCACACGCGCACTGCCGACCCTCAGACATAAAGATGAAAAGTCCCATGTACCTATAATTTCACCGGCTACCCTTCAAACCGAAACAGCAATGCGAGCACTACTTCTTGGCGGCAGAAATAGATACGGTGGTAGTACTTCCCCGGACGAACTCTTTCATAAGAAGTTCTACTACAAACAAAACATATTGGTTGGGTTTGCCATATCCACCACGTTTAGCTCAACAATAGTCGAATTCAAGCATGCGTTAAGTACTCAGGTAGATGCTGCTGCTCCCATGGTGTAACAATTGCAGGCAGTCAGTAGATAAAAGCGACTCAACGCTTTTATGTCTCAGAAAAAGTGCAGTGCAACGTCACGTTGGGTGCGTCCTAGGTGTTATAAACTAGGGATGTGGGCCACAAGCTCAAATAACAAAAAAAGTTCGTCATGGTAATCTATGTCCCAGGAAGCTATGTCCAGCAGTGGACGTTTATCGGCTCATGCTGATGATGGATTCAAAGTGAAGAGGGTGTGAAGTCAAGCAATTACAACGTATTGATGAAAGAAAATCCCGTCACATCTGCCTGTTAGGATTACAGAAGTATTGTAATTATATTACAACCATATTGAAAGTTGATTGAAACGAAACTGAATTGTGAATTATCTGATAATCGATATTCTGCTTTAACCAAACTGTATCGGGAGATACAGTTTGGTGTTAGGTACGCCTATCATCTACACCCAAAACATAATTACACTACTCGATAGCTAAAGCATTAAAAAGTTCGTTAAGTTGAGAGAGGACGTGACGTATCGCTCGCGGCGGAAAGAGCGTCACTATTTTGCGGTCGTTTTTCTGCGTTACATACTTACGTATTCACGTAAAACACGCAACCCGTAGAAAAAGCCGCACCCGATTTTTTTTCCAAAAAAGTAATATTATTTAAGAAGATACTAATAAGATAATACTAGTATAGAAATAACAGAAGTGCATGATTTACATTGCTTTCTTGTAGATACACTCGCTTAGCTCTTGCAACGTGATGCATAGTTTGTGCAACTGTCGACCGCGCGAACTGCTCCAATATAAAACGTGACTCGAAACACTGTGTGTGGACTTACAGAATTTACTGTTTCCAAAATAGTATTACTGGGTTTGTTAACTTCATTTTGAACTTTGGATATTATGCCTTCTCTTCTTCAACAACCTTTAGACGTTCACTGTTTGACGAAGCCTCCCCCAATAGAATGCATTGGAGGGATTTGCCAGGCAGATTGGTGATCGCAGTTTGATGTTAAGTACTCAGGTGGATCTGCCCATCCCCTGGTGCGATCCCTTAGTAAATAGACTTTAACTACATCCACGGGAGGAGGAGGGTCTATTCTTAGGCCGGCCACACCACAGCACGGATATTATGCCTCGAGAAAAATAAATAGAATGACCTGGATATCTGGCTTTTAGTTTTATATAGGACGTAGGTATTAGGCTGGACGAGGTAATAAGTACCCTTTAGTCCACGTTCTTAGCTGATCTTTGATAACCAGCTACGAACATGGATTTTTTTTCTTGTTTGATATCCAGTTACGAGAACGGAATTTACTTGTTGTTTTCATAGCCATGTTTCGTAGCCAGCTTCGAAAGTGGTTATTTTTATCTCTGTTCATAACTGGTTATTAATTAATAATATTTTATCCACTTTCTGGTTATCAAAGATCAGCTACGAACGTGGACTAAGGGATAAGTACTTCTTATTAGCAATAGTATGCAATGTGTCTCGTCTTCATAAACCTGAGGCCCAATTCTCAGACTAAAAAATAGTTAAAATAGGTTTCGGATCATGTTTCGATCTTGTGTCTTAAATGTCAGAAATGGTATTCTCCTAGCTTAAAATGCAACACTGTAATGTGATTATACCAAAATGTGACCGAAACTTGAACGATTCATAGTTTTTCGATAATTTTAGCTTAGTAGATGGAGTCTCTCTTTACTCTTTCCAATGATATATATAACCATCCTTCTCTAATGGCAGTCACTGTGAATTGAAAGTAGATTAAATTGTTATTTATGAGGGAGCAGAATACCAACTTTTTGTCAATGCACAATTCAGTCTCGATTTTATTACCTTTCAGTGTAGTTTTAAAATAATTTAGAGAATTGGGCCTCTGACCCCCCTCAATTGCACGACAAACAGTCTTGACCTCTATTTACAAACTTCCAGCAACCGTTAAAATGTCATCGGTTCATCGAGTGGGGGGACCTTCCTACACTTCGTTGGCCGGTCGTGGTCGCAACTAGAGAACCTTTATTAATTCCCCAGCGGTGTACAGTTCAGTGGGCCTAGCCAAACGGCATTCGCTTCGAGCGATTCCATTTCTACAGTCGTAATACAATACAATAGACCACGTGACATATCGATAGCTAACTTCAATCCCATACATTTTGGATTATTCTACTAGCGTCATCGCTATTAGAATGTTACTTTGTCTAAGGCCTCTGGTGCCTGCTAATATAACCCCATACAAACAGTCTGGAAGAAGGGATATCTCTACAACCCTGTAAGTTTGCTAATTACCTCCTGCACTAATTACCTATTCTACCTAGGAACAGCTAACGTAATATTTACGAGACTCATGTCTAATCTTTCTGTTGTTCATAGAAACTTGTCAATTTGACATGAGTTAAGTGTCTCGTAAGTGGTAAGTATTTCGTAATTAGTTGGTGAAATGAGCATACCTTACTTAATTGTTGGTGGTACACATATTAAGTGTCAGACTGAATGACCACCCTCTATAATAGTGATGTAAATTATTTGTTATCGCTCTGGCGATCTTACTGCAGTTACCTCGTTAGGTGTGTGGTAAATGTGATATTATAAACTCTGTATCCGAACCTTTATAGAAATCTCTGCTATGTTAATCCCAGTAATAAAAAAAACAAAAAAGTGAATTAGATGATGTAAAAGTTTATGAGGATGCATGGATGTTTGTTACTTATTTTGATGAAACTTTACTGTGTTATAGCTTACGTGGGATTGATCAGTGAAACAAACGGGCTTTTGGCAGCAAATTACTTCATTTTTAACCGACTTCCCAAAAAAGGAGGAGGTTCTCAATTAGGTTGTATTTTTTTTTTTTTTTTTATGTTTGTTACCGCATATTTACGGCGTTTATGAACCGATTTGGAAAATTCTTTTTTTATTTGAATAGATATACTTCCAGATTGGTCCCATTTTTTTCAGAATCCAGTTCTGATGATGTAATCCATGAGGAATTGAGGGAACTCCTCAAATATTGTAGGCATACATATGGCGATTTTGACATTTTCAGCAACAAACCAAGCATTTGCATTCAAAAAGTATCATAATCCTTTCACCACTATGGTTCTTTCATCATTTTTTTTTCATCTAAATATTTTAGTCGAATACAATGGCGGAAGTCGGTTTTTTAAATAAAAAGTTATAATCTTTCTATAGCACCATAATTTAGTAAAAATCCTACACAACCTACGTTTGTTCGGTACTGGTTACCATTTCAGTCCTACACTTATACATCAAAATAACATAATACACCAATATCATAAATGCGAAAGTTTGTGAGTATGTATGTTACTTCTTCACGCTCTGTAAAAAATTGTGTAAACTGACATATCAATCCGCGATGACGCGCTGAGCGCGGCTTCATAAAGAATAAAGCAGACGATTTCTCCATACTCCTATATCCCGTTTACCATTCATTTTATTCACGACTAGTCTGAATTGAATACGGTTGTATAAGCAAATTAGCAGTTTCTGTGATACGACTGCTATACGACCGCTATTCAACCGCTGAACGTCTGTTTTTACGAGCTCGTCAATTCAGTCCGTAGTGCTTCAACTGGACCGATTAGCTCTAAACTGGGTAGTTTTATTCTTTACAAGTTTACAACCGCAGTAAGCATAGGTAATTATACTAACTACTAAAATTATTGCTTAAACTAGCTTCCGTCGCGGCTTTGCTTGTGTTATACCAGGATAAAAAGAAGCCTTAAATGTTTACCAAATTTCGTTGAAATGTGTTTAGAAGTAACGGCAGCATGATTGAGTTACAAAAAAACATCTACTCAGCATCTAAACATTCGTATTTATACACCCAATAATTAGTAGGATTCATTTAATACAACACTTTGTAGAGTTCTGTACGTCAACAGGAAAAAACGGAACCCTTATTATAGGATCACTTTGTTGCCCGTCTGGCTGTCTATCTGTCAAGACCCTTTTTCTCAGGAACATCGAAAAGTATCAAAATTAAATGTTTACGAAATATAAAGGTATGTGAGTGCCGTAAAAAACCAAGCTTTTTAACTTTTTTACCACTAAAATAGGATGGTGAAGTTTGCAGAAGCAATTGGCTGAAACTCGAAAATGGCTTTGATGATTTTTTTATATCACCTAACAGTCACTTACATAGTCTTGATCCCACACTAGGATTCCCTGTGTCGTGGGTATCAGGAACTACGAGTACCATGGTACCATAACACCCAGACCAGGAACAAATATTTGCAGATCATACAAACATTTGTCCCGCAGCGGGAATCGGACCCGCAATCTCTTGCATTTCAGCCGGCTACTCGCCCGGCGCGCCACAAAGGTCGTGATTTGGAAATATTTACGGATCGGAACCCTCAGGGTCTGAGTCTCACTCGCACTTGTCCGTTTTATCTGTAGATATTCATTACATCTCACTATTTTCTCGGTTTCCCTTTTCTGTACCTATCATCTTAATATATATAAATTACGTGTCACGTTGTTTGTCCGCGATGGACCATTTTAATCAAATTTGTACACCGTGTGCAGTTTGATCTAACTTAAAAGATAGGATAGCTTATATCTCAATTTATAGCTGAAATATTATTTGTTTATTATTTGACAGTCACAATTATCTGTTAGCTCCAAGCGATTCTAACAGATGGCGGTATCTGTTGATTGGATTGAGTAAGTTTCTAACAGATGGCGTTTGTTAATTTTTTTTTGTTTTTTTTTTGGATGCACCAGGTGGAACCGGTAAGACATATATATTTTTTTTTTGGACTCACTAGGTGGAAGTGGTAAGACATTTTTAATATCGTTTTTGATTTTGTTGTGTTCATAATTGGCACGGAATGGTTTAAATGTACCGGGACCACGCGAACGCAGTCGCGCGCGGGCAGCTAGTAAGAGTATAAATGTACAATAGCATTCTAACAAAGTCTTCCATTCTATACAGCACGATGCTCTAAGCGGACTGGGGATGTCATCATTCCTCAAAATGATTTTTGAAGTCACAAGAAAAATAAACCGTAACGTAAGTACTTACTTAACTTAAAGTCCTACTACCAGGGTATCAAAAATACATAAAGCTTCATATTTTCCCGTTTTTATGTTCTTTCGGTTTCATGTTCAATTAGAAGGCGAATTGATGACCGGAAATGTACCGCCTTTAGTTCCATTCGAAGGAGTACTTTTACCTACTTCTACTTTTATTTTACGTCGGTACTCAGGTACGTTGATTGTTTTTATAGTTGTCCATTCCGATGTTGGTTTCTAAAGGAGCTGTGGTTGTCATTTACGAAGTAACGTCAAAGAAAAATGAACGTCTCGGCTTTTTTATGGCCGTCATAACATAACACCCAACAGTCACATCACCATCACCATCATCATTATCATCAGCCTTTAGACGTCCACTGCTAGATGAGGCCTTCCCCATAAAATACAATGGAGGGATTTACCATGATCACCACGCTTGGCAGGCGGATTGGTGATCGCAGAATTGATGTTGTTTGGGACAGATGCTGCTGCCCATCCCCTGGTTTAGTCCAAAGTCAAAGTCAAAAATAACTTTATTCATTGAAATCACAAGGATCATTTTGAATCGTCTTATATAAAATTAAATTACTCCTGTTCCAACGCGCTTGGTCGCGTTGAAACAGGAGAGACAGTCTGAACTAGAAGAATCAGGCAACAAACTCGGCTTGGCTTACATAAATGGTCCGTCTTACCACTAGGTGAGCAGCGCCTTTGTGGTGCCTCGGAGCAAGGAGTTGCTGATACAATATAGACATAAAACATAGTTCATAGTTCATAGTTCTCATTTACTAAAATGAGAACTTAAAAACCTTAGGAAGGTAGTCAAAAGTAAAAAAACATCAGCAAAAATATGCAAGACAGCACACGCTACGCTTGTTATACTTATAAATAATAATCTAATACAAACAAGTAAATAGGTAAGTACAGATATTGCAAATTTCCATTTTAGGAGTCGAGGGGCAGAGCGACATCAGGCCACGCGGCTTTATATTTCCTGATGGAAGAGTCTATATTCTTAGGCCAGACACACCACGACGGTGTAAAAAATAAAAATCAAAAGTTTCAGATGGCGCTACTGCGCTATAACATTACTACGAATAATAAATCACGAACAAACGCTATTCCACGAATACGCACTTTAAGAAGACTGTAGTGAAACTAGAGTACTGACTGATCAGAAAAGTAGTAGGTAAGTACATTTTGAACGCCCAGTGCGATGTGATGAGATTAAATAATGAGATGCAGAAAATAGTGTAGGTAGAACTATAGTAGGAACCGAAAAGAATTTTGAAAAAAAAAACTGGTTTTGCAAATATAAATCGCACAAACGACCACCCTAAAAAGCTTTGGTATTCAAATGCTTTTAACTGTAGACAACACAATTTTTTTTACGAATTGAAATTGCTAGATGTTTGGATTTTAGGATCATACCACGCCTTAAATTAAATGGATCCCAGAGGCGACTTATTTTGACTGATGCTAATGTATGCTGGTTTTCGAATATCCTCAAATCGCAAACAATACTCAACCCTAGGGATCAAATGCCACATTTCACAAATTCGCGAGTATCTATAAATAGTGCAAATGATACGCGGGTTTTCCACAGAATAGTAATGAGGATAATCCACAGACTAATTCCCGAATATTCCCGGCTTGCAGGTTTGGTTACATCTAAATGTGTTTGTTTCTATTAGTGATTGCTGTTTGAAAATGTGTGGGTCAATCCATCGTGCGTGTCTAGTGTGAACTGTTGCAAAAAAGTGCTTTAAATTTTCTTATTTGGGGATATGCATGTTAAGTCGTGAGGTCGAAGCCGTGGTTTAAGGCCAATTCACACCGGATGCGTATGCAGTACGTAACGTAGACACATGCGTCACTTTGTATGTAACACGCTTGCGTGCACGTCACGCAAGCGGTGTGCCATGTCTCATAGAGTTCCATACATTACAACGGTGTACAAATGGTACGACGATGTGCACGACGACGCTACGCGTACGCAGGCGGTGTGTTTGTTACTTCATAATCTCCAGCGTTTCTGAACCGATTTGGAAAATTCTTTTTTATAAATATACTTCCAGATTGGTCCCATTTTTTCAGAATCCAGTTATGATGATGGAATCCATGAGGAATTGAGGGAACTCCTCAAATATTGTAGGTATACATATAGATATTTTGATATTTTCAGCAACAAACTAAGCATTTGCATTCAGAACGTATCATAACCTTTTCACCACTATGGTTTTTTCATCATTTTTTTTCATCCAGATATTTTGTCGAATACAATGTCGGAAGTCGGTTTTTTAAATGAAAAGTTATCCATTATAATTTTTGAAAATTTTCACCTCGACGGAATTTCCTACACATCACCGAAATAACCTTTGAATAGGACTAAGCAACGGGGCGTAATACTACATACCTGTTAGTATATCAAATACCTGACGAGTAAACTGATAACGTCCTTTGACACAAACCTTAGAACTCCAACCTCATTCAAATTCTTAGAAATGGGAGGTCAACAATGGATGTTATATTGGTTAAGTTTTATGGAGTACAAGTTTCTAAATTTTTCAATGTCAGACTTTTCCCTGTATTTGTGTCACAAAACCTACAAGCATACCAAATTTCAGCTTTGTGGGATTGCTGGAAGAACCCTAGAATTTTTGAGTTTTACGTTTTTTATTTTCCTTAATATCTCAACAACAACTTAGTCTAAATACTTATTAAAAACATTTTTGAAATTTCCAACCAAAGCGCTTTCATTAGACACCCCATTTAATCTGACTGTCTTACTTTTATTTTTTTTATCCCCTCTTGGACCCCAATATCTCATCAACCTCCCGACCGATATAGCTCATAACCTTACCTACAAATTATACCAATACTATCTACCCCCATATTAAATTTCATAAAGATCGGATATACGGTTGGGAAGTTTTCATCGGACAAACATACATACATACAATACATACATACATACAAACGCCGATTCTTACAAGTTGACTAGAAGAACTCGCTTCGCTCGTTCAATAATTGCAAGTAGCAAAAAAAAGTAGCTATAGTTGCAGTAGTTGCAATATTCCGTAGGTTTTTGAGAATTAACCTACGAAAAATCATTGCAATCTAAAAATTTACGAGTGTGTACTTTCGTTAGCCAGATTCTTGTTTTACCAGCAGCTCCATAATTATTAAATGGGAATTTGAAATGAAAAGTTCTTAAGTATTTAGTGTCGAGACTTTCCTAAGAGTACCATTGCTCTGTAAATAGGTTCGTTTGACTCACAGAGGTGCGAACATACTTAACAGGGCTTATTCAACTGAAGACACTACCTATACAGTCTCCACTCTGCAGCGCGGCGTTTGTTAATCTTTACAGCTTTTATTTCATAAGATGCAGTGACCATTATTTGTGGCCGTAATTTAGCGGAGACGTTGTCACCATTTTTCAGGAAACCAGAACTTAAACGAGACTTGTAGAATTGTTGAGTTGTACAGGTTTTCTATCGATACTAAAATAAATACTACTAGTGGTTCGCCCCGAACTGAGACCTCGCTATGACACCTTTATCAGCCTGACTAATTCAAGAGGGGAAGAAAGGGTTTTACATTTAACGGCTATGTAAGTATGTAAGTTGTATGGATCAAAAATCTAAAACCACCCAGTCAATTTCTCTAACATGAGAGAGATTTTGTGAAGCAAAAAAAAAAGATTTGTTTAATTAAACAGTGCCATCTAGTTGTAGTTTTGCCACCTAATTTTTAAAGATTAACGTTTTCTACGCTGAAATTGGATTTTACAAAGAAAAAATCCTCAATGTTCGACTTCTTGTCGTAGAACAAAATATACTTAAATAATAGATTTCAGCATTACCAGAGAACTTGAAGTATCTTCGAGATATTTTTTTCATATTTTACTTTCTTTACCCTTCTAACCAATTTCTAAAAATATTTACTGCGAAAAAAAATTAACCTCTAGGTAATTTCCTACACATCATTGAAATAGCCTTTGAATAGGACTAAGCAACAGGGCGTAAATACTACATATGTTAGTATTTAAAGTACTTGACGAATTAATTGATAACGTCCTTTTGATATAAGTCATAGAACTCTAATGTCATTCAAGTTCCTAGGAATGGGGGGTCAACAATGGATGTTATTTTGGTTTGTGTTTTTTAAGGTTCAAGTTTCTAATTTCTTCAATTTCAGACTTTTCCCTGTAGTTGTGACACAAAAGCTACAAGATTACCAAATTTCAGTATTGTGGGATTGCTGGAAGTACCTTAGAATTTTTGATTTTTACGTTTTAGATTTTCCCTAATACCTCAGAAACTACTAAATCTAAATACTAATTAAGAACAGTTTTGAAATGTCACCTCACTTGATCTGACTGTCTCACTTTTATTTATTTTACCCCCTCTTGGACTCCAATATCTCATCAACCCCCCGATCGATATAGCTCATAACCTTACCTACAAATTATACCAAGACTATCTACCCCCATATTAAATTTCATAAAGATCGGATATACGGTTGGGAAGTTTTCATCGGACAAACATACATACATACATACAAACGCCGATTCTTCCAAGTTGACTAGAAGAACTCGCTTCGCTCGTTCAATTAAAGAAGTAAATGCTCAAGGGAAACTAGACTCTCTAACTTTAAGTTAGTAGTAGGTATATGGTACTTGCGCTCATATTTCCGTACAGAATCTCGCTTCTCGAGGAAGAAAAATTAGGTTATAGCTAGATCACTCAGTATCGCTGAATGAAGACATCCTGTACGTATGTTCTGATCGCGAATGTTTATAAAATTCGATTGTTAACATACTTTAATACCTAAGTACTTTGTATAGACTTGTTTTTTTACTTGTATTTCTTACAAATTTTTTTTTTACAAAATAAATACTATTGACTATTTACTACTACTATTGAGCTATTGACGTATCCAGGAAGAAGTGCAAAGAAGGAACGGGCTGGCTCATATGCTTAAAATTGGCACATAAGACTTGCCAGTTGACACAGAGTGCCTATAAATAAAACAGGTAAGTGCGAGTTACATTCGCTCCCAGAGGGTTCCGATCTATAAATTATTTCTAAATCCCCTTTTCAAGCGTTTTTCGAGTATCAGCTACTTTTTCTTACAAACTTCAACATCCTTAAGGGGTAAAAGTTAATTTTTCATCCCACCATCTCGGAAAGAGTATTTTTGCTATTCGATATCTGAGTGTAAACGCCGTTTTTATCCACTAGAGGATAAAGTAAAATTGAATTTAGAACATCGTGTGCACTAAGTTTGTGAATTCAAAATATCATTAAACCTATTTACTTCTACCTCCATGGTGCCGAATTTATCATACAACCTTTTTCAATTTGTTAAAAATTCGGACTCGGAACCTTCTTGGTGTATTACTTTTTTTTAATTTGCTTTACGCGCGCCATTTTCTTTAACGTTATATTGTTAAAACCTTAGGTTAAAAACAAGAAACTTGAAAACTAGTGAAAAACCTAAAATGAGTGATTCTAGCGACGAGGAAGTTTATTTGATGGCAACAGAATTGACTGAAACTGTTAAAAATGTGCAAATGTTTTTTTTGCATTTAGTGATTTCCTCGCTGAGGTGGGATGAAAAGTTACGTGTTGCACTCGAGTGCAATGATTTTTCACCTCGTGCTCTTTTGATTCCCTCGCTAACGCTCAGGATTCTAACTTTTAAATCACTCGCTACGCTCGTGATTAAATTTTAGAATCCTTCGCTTGCTCGGTCATCAAAATTGAGCACGCGGTTAAAAAACAACTTTGCACTCTTGTATAACAAATAACTATTAGACTTGGGCCTTTATTTGAGTCACAAAGTCTAACACACTTAACTCACTAGCTTATTTACTATGTAATGGTTACTATGTACCTACTATGTTTACTGAAAATACCCTAGAGGTTTTTAATTTTCGCTATTTCCATACAATAATTAGATATTCATTGCCATATCTTTTTAATTAATTGAGCTTGAGTTTTGTAGGTACATCACTAATAAGCTCAAAGCAGCTTTAAATTTATTACGTTTCAAGGTGATACCTTTAGCCGTTCCTGAGAAAAAGTGTCAGTGTGTTGACAAACAAACAGTCAGAAAGATGGACAACAAAGTGATCCTATAAGGGTCCCGGTTTTTTCTGTTGACGAACGGAACCCTGAAACAGGGATGTATAAAACAGTGCAAAGCTGAACGGCATGTAAGAGTATCTCCATAAACTGTTTCATTGTATCCTCAGTGAACTAAACACCTCAAACGAAGAGTGACCACGAAAGACCAGAGGCCCAATTCTCTTATTAAAAATTATAGTCAAAATAAGGTTCGGATCACGTTCCGATCTAGTGTCAATGTCAGTATTTTCCTAACTTTTAATAAAACACGGTAATGTGGTTATATCGAAATGTGATCGAAACTTGAAAGATTCAAAGTTTTTGGATAATTTTAGCTTAGACAGGTGGAGTCTCTCTTTACTCTTTCCAGTTATATAATATATGTACTTATACAGAATGTTTTTTTTAAATGGGACAGTATGGGGATATCCGAATCCATAAGAGATACGGGAAAACTGTCTTTGGAACCATTTGCTCATTTTGTATGAAAATGATTTTGGCATAGTTATTTTTGACGTGACAACGTCTTATAATTCGATAGAGCTGGCTGCACGCACGAAAAAACATGACTCATGCGGCGTTACCTCGCTCTGAGGCGTTCCATGTAAGGCTTGAAGTGCAAGCGAGAGCGCGGAACGAGCGACAAAGAAGACGTTGTCACGTTCAACTATCGTCAGTAAACCGACTTTACAGACAACCAATTTTTTTTTGGTCAAGCGTGAGTTCTCCATAAAAATGAGTAGTTTTGATCAAACATTTTTTTATGCGTATCGACTCGGTTTCATGTAAGGATTGTTTCATTGTATCGGAAAAAAAAATCTGAGCAGCAGAAGTTAGTCAAATTTTATAAAACGTTTTCTCACACAAATTGTAAGTAATCTGGTACCTGCGTTAATAAAACTATCGCAAAAAAATTTCAAAATGGCCTCCCTCTTGCTGTTTCCAGGTACGGGCACGTTTCAAAACATCTCTAGTGGCATTAGACAAAGATGTGTGGTGAATGTTGTTCTACTGCTCTGATGGTCTCGTGGAATGAGAAAAATCAGAGCTGTAGAACTTAGTCAAACTTTAATAAGAAAATCTTTGTCTAAGGCCACAAGAGGTATTCTGAAACGTACCCGTACCTGGAAACAGCAAGAGGGATGCCATTTTGAAAATTTATTGCGAAAGTTTTATTAACGTAGGTACCAGATTACTTACAATTTGTATGAGAAAACATTTTATAAAATTTGACTAACTTCTGCTGCTCAGGTTTTTTTTCTTCCCATACAATGAAACAACCCTTACATAAAACGGAGTCGATACGCATAAAAATTTTTTTTCATCAAAACTACTAATTTTTATGGAGAACTCACGCTTGACCAAAAAAATAACTATGCCTAAATCATTTTCATACAAAATGAGCGAATGGTTCCAAAGACAGTTTACCCGTATCTCTTATGGATTCGGATATACCCATACTGTCCCATTTAAAAAAAACACCCTGTATAACTATCCTACTGTCATGGAAGTCACCGTGAATCGAAGGTAGACTAAATTGTTATTACCTACCTATGAGGGAGCAGAATTGAGCTTTCTGTCAATTCACAATTCGGTCAACTTTTAGTGTAGTTTTAAGAGAATTGGGCCTCTAGTGACACGAAGTCGGAGTACTACCTAACGGTTTCTTATAAGCTGTGGCACAACATAACCCGATTCAATGCACCGCAAGCTTTCTAAAATTATACGGGACTCTCGTGTGCATTCAGATTTCATGGACAACTCTATTCCAACCCTGAATGCGGTACGTGAGTGTGTTTGATTTTTAGATGCAGAATTATGGAGTGTGCTGAAAGAATCCAAAGCTCTTATTTGTTAGTTATTCGTGAACTCTCGCCGTATAATTTAAACATTTTTAGCCTCGCTTATATTACGAAATTTAAAACTAAACTAAGCTAATAGTATAGTGTAGTATAGTTTATCAATTTGGAAACATATTTTATTTCCTAATTTATTTAATTTCTAAATGTATCTAATCTTTTTTGGTACTTACCTTCCTATCTATATTCTATTATAGGTAAACTTCTGAAATTACATTATTCAGTTGAGCTGTTTTTATTAAATTTGCAATTATTATTATTAACATGGAAGAGAAACTCCAAATTACGGGAACGTAGCAATTAAACGAATAATTGTTTTAAAATTTCCATTGAACTTTACGAATAATGAATACGGAATTAAAACCGCAAATTATAAAAAGAAGATAACGAAAATTGTTGGCAATTTTAAATCAATTATTGTGTTTATAGTAAAAACCCACAAAAAACTACGGCTACGATGACATTATGTCAAAATGGATGATTACCAAGGATGATTACTTAGATTCAAAACTTGGGGTGCTGGTTTGATTACTGTTACGGGACTTTGCATGATCTCCAATTACCTATTTGTTTCGGGTTTATGTATTGTAGTATTTTGGTTATAACGGGAATCTTTGTTAGCTACGGGCGTAGCCAGGTTTTAGTTTTGGGAGGGGGGGGGGGGGGGTCCAGAAAATAAAACGACAAAAATGTACACGAAATTACATTAATATTAATGTGAAAAAAAATACACATTCACCCCACTAGTGTTTCTTAAATAACTTTTCATTTAAAAAACCGACTTCCGCCATAGTATTCGACTAAATATTTGGATGAAAAAAAAATGATGAAAGAACCATAGTGGTGAAAGGATTATGATACTTTTTGAATGCAAATGCTTGGCTTGTTGCTGAAAATGTCAAAATCGCCATATGTATCCCTACAATATTTGAGGAGTTCCCTCAATTCCTCATGGATTCCATCATCAGAACTGCATTCTGAAAAAAATGGGACCAATCTGGAAGTATATCTATTCAAATAAAAAAAGAATTTTTCAAATCGGTTCACAAACGCCGGAGGTATGCGGTAACAAACATACAAAAAAAAAAAAAATACGACCGAATTGAGAACCTCCTCCTTTTTTGGGAAGTTGGTTAAAAAGTATCAGATTTTGTGAACATTTTGAATATTTCGGGGGGGTTTGAACCCCCAAACCCCCCCCCCCTGGCTACGCCCATGCTTATGAGGTAATATGATAGTTACGTTTTCATAACTCACACATTAAATACAAAATCAGAGCAACAGCATCTATTCACATCAGCAGGAGCACAGCACAATACCTACCGCGAATAGGTGAGTAGGTAGATACTACTGAAGGAAATAAAAGCACAAGCTTACAAAGACCCTCATCAAAAAGCCCTCACCATAGACAACCATCTGTGGCCGCATTAACAGAAATAGGCGTCTTTTTACAGATTAACAACAAGTTATCACCACAACTTTGGCCATAAAACAGGTAAAACTCGCTTTTAGAACAGAAACTCGTCAATTCGGCACCCTTCGTTCATTTCCCCGTTCGTCCACTCGGTGCCCGTTCGTCCATTTTCCAGTTTGTCAGTACGCTATGCCCAAAGTCAACTCTTCATTAACAGCAAAATAAAAGCTTTGGCATTATGTCCATGAGCTTTAGATTAATTTTGTTTATCTGACAATATTATAATAAGTTTTAATCAAATATGGTCCCTTATTACTTGGGAGGTCAAATGATACAACCGTTACGTAAAACGAATATTATTATCGCGAATAATAAACTCCAATACAGTGTCTTGAGCGGTGGCGCGGAGATGACTATGCGCTCGCCGTGCTTCGATCAAACAAACGAGTCAGCATTTCTGTAGCACACACTGCTACAAAGTTAAGATGTTTGTTTGTTACTCAATCACGTCGTAACGACTGAACTGATTTTTACACAAATATATTATGACCTGGGTTGAGCTATGGGCTACTTTATATCGTATATTCTCACTAACCACCCCAAAAACTGCCACTCGAGACGACCATCCGACCGCTCCATTTCTCTGTTACCAGCCACCCGGCCCGTATTATAATTAGTATAACGAGTAGTTTTCCTTTTTATTTTCTCTCGAGTAACTGGTTATTTTTTGGTCACCCTAACGTGTTTTTTTTTATTACAGATATTATTAAATCTGTAACATATTATTTAAGAAAATAAATATTTCAACGCGCGTCTATTGTTGTCGTGTATTGCTGTTAAAATACGCCGTGTGTATAGGCTCAAAAACAGTTAAGTTTGAAATTGTTCTATCTATATTGTCCATGGGCGCTTATTTTCTCAGCACGAGGAATATATACCGGAGTTCCACTTCTATTAATATCTATTGTATGCTTTGGCTTTGGCCGAGTTCCAATCAGTTCAAAAGGGACGCGTTTATTTCTAGGAGACCACGTTTCGTTGACGCGATAATCAGACTCCAGAATTGAATTCGCACCAATTCGTCGTGAAATAACTTATGTAAAAGGCTAGCTTGCAAGTCACAGTGCTACAGGAGCCACAGATCGTGAAACAGTTAGTGAAGGCATCAGTGATGTATGAAATGGGAAAAGTTTAAACTGCAGTGATCCAGTTTGCGCTAAAATGTGTGTATTTATGAGTTTGTTTTGTTGTGTTATTGTGTTTCTTTCATGGTTTGGTTGTTTTATTGCAATTGAATAGGGAACTATTGGCACCATCGGTGAGTCTTGTGGTTTGTTCTGACAATTAAATGTAAGTAAACAAAGTGTTATTGATGGCATATTAAAAAAAACAACACACGGCACTTAGGTAGGCACAGAAAAGAAAGGTAGAAGGAAAGCGTAGAATTACAAGCAATAACACAGATTACCTGTTTATTTTGTGACATACCTTTGCACACATAGGTGTGCTGCTATGCTACATTCGGGACAGCTTGATTCGGCTGAAGTCTATGACAGCTGCCGAACCGAACCATTTGAACCCTTTAATAAGTGTAATCAGCTGTGTAATAGGTACATGAAAAGACTCAAATGATTTTTTTCAGGTGCCTAAAGTACGTATTATTGTTCCTGGCTACGGCTTCCGTCTCAACCGGCCAGCTAAGCAAATGCGACCAGACTCCGCCAGACACTAAGGATAGGGAGCCCCGTGAAGATAAACACCCGTATAGGTTAGACATTGATAATGCCGAGAAAAAGGACGGTAAAATTATCTACACAGCGGACCAGACCTATGTTTGTAAGTATTTTACCCCTCCTCGACCTCCTCGACGACCTCTGTGGCGCGGCGGGCCAAGGTTCACTTGCGACGCAGGAGGTTACGGGTTCGATTCCCGCCTCGGAACAAATATTTGTAAATCCGCAGATATTTGTTCAGGGTGTTCTGGGTATTTTCTATGTATAATAAAAATAAATCTATCTATGTAATGTATTTTGTATTAAGTATATCAGTTATCTAGTACCCATAACACAAGCTCTGCTTAGCTTGGGGCTAGATAATGTTGTATGAAATGTCCAGCATTTATTTATTTTCAACTCAAGATTTCTAATGATTTTTCTATGCGCAAAAACACGTAATTCGTTGCGTGATCTTTTTTAACAGGCGCTTACCAATAATGATAAGAAACGATTCTAATAATTTTCCGCATAGCAAATATAATTATTTAGGTACTTTTCATAATTGGGGTGAATGACCCATAGGTATTAACTTTGTTTAGATGTATTTTTAGTTGTTTATATAATGTTTCGTGGCGTTTTGATCGTGGTGAGTCCGGCCTAAGAATAGACCCTCCATCTCCTCCCGTGGCTCCCGTGAATGTCGTAAAAACCGACTAAGGGATTAGACCATGGAATGGGCAGTAGCATTCGCCTGAGAACTCAACACGAATACTGCGATCACCAATTTGCCTGCCAAACGTGGTGATTATGGCAAATCCCATTTCACGCTATAGGTTGTACGCTATGCATGCTATGACGGAGGTCTCATCCAGCAGTGGATATCTACTGGCTGATGCAGAAGAAGAAGAAGGGTAAGGGTTTTATACACATTGTAACTAGGTACATACATATTAGTTATATTTTGGCTATGTTGATCCGACCAACGAAATTCCTTTTTTTCCAGTGTCCTTAACTTCTTCGAACCAAAACCGTTCCTTCCGCTGGTTCATGATCACTGCGGAGGACCCTGACGTGGACAACATCGTCAACAACCGGCAGCGACCCAAGGACGTAGGCAGCCTGAAGACCCTGGACATTCAGCAGTCAAGGCACAGCGAGCGGTGCGCGAACTCCGTCGAGAACTTTGATAATTCCGATAAATTACAGGTTGAGGTATGTTACACAGAGTTTCTGCATGATTTTTCTCTAGCATGTATACCTACTTATCTTTAAATCTTTGATCATGGTGTGGTTTTTATCGTGGCGTTATATGGGGGAGGCTGAGACGCAAGAGGTGCTTGTTTGATTCCAGAGAGCTGATTCTACGTTTTGACAAGCAATTGGCACGGACGTCAGGTGTAGTGTAACACGGATTTTTGTATGGAAAATGAGGTTCACAGAGTGTACGCTAGGGGCGCTCATCAGTGTCTCCATACAAAAATCCACACTACACTACACGAGACGTCCGTGCCAATTGCTTGTCAAAACGTAGAATCAGCTCTCTGTTGCGGGACAAACGTTTGCATGACCTGCACATATTTGTACCGGGTCTATGGGTGTTGTGGTACTACTCGTACCTGATACCCACGACACAGGGAATCCTAGTGTGGGATCAGCCCCCCTATTCTCTATCTTGAAAGTCACTCGGTGACCAACGTTAGACAAGTAAAATTACCATCAATTGATAATTTTGAGCCATTGATGGTTATTTTACTTGCCAAACTATAGTCACCGAGTGACTTTCAGCTAGGGAATAAGAGGGTTGGACTATGTATGTGTGACTGTTAGGTGTTACACCCCACTGTATACACCTTAGATTAACGCCATGGCAAATGTACGCGTTGGGTTTTGGATAGAAGTTTTATTGATTACCCAAATAGCAATTTGCGTTTATGACATTCATAATTGGAATTTTACCATCAGATCCACTGGGTATCGCCACACGAAACAGGCAGAGTAAGGATCAGAGCAATGGTGGCTGAGAACGAAGAGAGCTGGTACGAAGGGGTGAACCTGACCATGACTCTGGTGAAAGAAGAACGACCAGCCAAAGATAGTTCACCTTATCCCGCCAATAAAGATTGCAATATTTGTAGTGAAGCCCGTTATGAGGTATGTCAAAACAGTATCTTATTATATGATGCCTTGGTGTGTCCGGTCTAAGAATAGACCTCTCCAATTCCTCCCGTGGATGTCATAAAAGACTAAGTGATAGCACCAGAGGATGAGCGGCAGCACCCACCTGAGTAGGTACTCAACACCAATACTGCGATCACCATTCCGCTAGCCACAAGCGTGGTGATTATGGCCTCGTCTAGCAGTGGACATCTGAAGGCTGTTGATGATGATAATGATGATAGGATTGTCACTCAGATTACATTATTGTTGCTATATTTTTATCTACCTACTAAGATATGATAACCCTGTTGTGGGCCTGCGTCAATTTAGTACATTGTTTGGCCTTTGATTCATCATCAGCAGCCATTAGACGTCCAATGGTGGACGTAGCTTCCCCCAGGAAAGAGGGAAGGAAGGATGGAGAAATGCCATATTCACCACGCTTAGCAAGCGAATTGGTGTGATCGCAAAAGAACCAAGGTGGATGCTGCTGCCTATCCCCTGGTGTAATCCGTAAGTCGGTTGTTACGACATCCACGGGAGGAGAATATCTTAAGCTTACACACCATGGCACTCTGTTTGATTGCATCTAATAGATTGTCCATTCCTACATGGAGAACGTTATCGTACCTATTTCTGCCGCCAAGCAGTAGTGCTCGCATTGCTGTGTTTCGGATTGAAAGGTGCGGGTGCCGGTGAAATTACAGTTAATGAGACTTTTCATCTTTATGTCTCATGGTCAGCAGCGCGCGTGTGATGCCTCTGGTGTTGCAGGCGTCCATAGGTTACGGTAACTACTTTCCATCAGGTGGTCTGTATGTTTGTTTGCTTGCCATGTAGTATAAAAAAGGTCGTGAAACTATGTATTTACGAATTATGTTCAATTGCAGGTAATCTTCAATGGCAAGTGGTCCCGTGTGGCACACCCCCGCCACTACCCGACTAAGCCTGACGAGAACGGTTATACTCACATGGTAGGGGCTTCTCATGACTTCTACTACTACCTATGGAAGGCAGGCTCTAAGGCCAGTGATGGCTTGAAGATTTTACTCGAGAACGCGAATACTACTGTGCTTGAACGAGAAATTATTAATACGGTACCTCTATTTGGAATACTAGAACACAGTCTTATTAAAAAATAACTCAAACAACCGACTCATTCACATTCTGACAGGTTGCCATTTACTACCTTGGTCTAGACAGGTAGCTTCGAACCCTGATATTAACTACATACCTTACCACTTTAACTACTTCTAATTTACTAATGATGATTGATAAATAACGACCTCCGTGGCGCAGCGAGCGATTAGCTGGCTGAGACGCAAGAGGTGCTGGTTTCATTCCCACTGAAGGACAAACGTTTGCATGATCTGAAGATATTTGCTCCGGGTCTGGGTGTTGTGGTACCCGTAGTTCCTGATACCCACGACACAGGGAATCATAGTGTGGGATCAGGTTATATATGTGACTATTATGTTATGTTAATGATCCATATGGATTGGAAAACAGAAGTGGGCTAGCCAAATGAGATGATTTCAAATGTAAACAATTATGGAAAATATCGTAAGAGTTCTGTAACTAAAAATCGAAGGCATTTAAGGCAATGAGACATCATAGGTGTAGTTAAAAATTCTTTTGAAAACCTTTAGTCAAACTGTTACTGCTACATGATAGAATCTGAAATGAGAAAATCCGAAGACGAATCAGTACATAGTTCTCAAAGTTATCAAGCTGAAGCGGCAATGGGCAGGTCATAAAGTTCGCAGAACTGATAGCCGTTTGCGAATTAAGATTCTCGAGGGACGATGCATGAAAGAAAGGCCTCCCTCTCAATGTACCAAGGACATAATAACGGTTGCAGGAAGTTGGTGGATGAAGGAGGCTCAAGGCTGTTCATCGTGGCATTCCATGGGGGAGGCCTATGCCCAGAAGTATTAGGCTTCTACAGGCTGATGAGAGTTGTAACTGCTATCCTAGATGAACGAGACATCCGGCACCAGAACGCTTATCCGAGGCAAGCGTCGTCACCATCCGTACATGTTCGAGCCATCCCACTCGCTCTTCAGGGTAGATAGGATCCACCATCTGTTCTCTATGGTCGTGGGGATGAGGCCTTCCCCTGACTGGTTCCTGGGCATGACACAGTTTGAACTTTGCGTCAATGACCAGTGGCTGGAGAATGCTGAAGTGCCGCTGTACCCGTGGGACGCGGGTACCAGGAGTGGGGTGTCTTATGAGGTATGATCACAAAATTAGTTAGTAGACTTATTGTTAGTAGTAGAACTTCTTGTGAAAGAGTTCGTCCGGGGAAGTACTACCACCGTACCTATTTCAGCCGCCAAGCAGTAGCGCTCGCATTGCTGTGTTTCGGTTTGAATGGTACGGGTGCCGGTGAAATTACAGGCACATGAGGCTTTTCATGTTTATCTCTCAGGGCCGGCAGCGCGCGTTTGATGCCTTTGGTGTTGCAGGCGTCCATAGGCTACAGTAACTACTTTCCATCAGATGGGCCGTATGCTTGTCTGCTTGTCAAGTAGTATAAAAAAAAGCTAAGGAGATGATAATGTTGTATTTGTAGCTACAGTGTGAACAAGCAATGTCAGGTACAGTAGGTACTTATTAAGTAAGAAAGTTGGAAATAGCTCTCTCGAATAGGTGAAAGAAGAAAAGAGCTTCGAAACAACACCCAAGCTTGTGGAATATAACTTTTCATTTAAAAAAACCGACTTCCGCCATTGTATTCGACAAAATATTTGAATGAAAAAAAAATGATGAAAGAACCATAGCGGTGAAAGGATTATGATACTTTTTGAATGCAAATACTTGGTTTGTTGCTGAAAATATCAAAATCGCCATATGTATGCCTACAATATTTGAGGAGTTCCCTCAATTCCTCATGGATTCCATCATCAGAACTGGATTCTGAAAAAATGGGACCAATCTGGAAGTATATCTATTCAAATAAAAAAAGAATTTTCCAAGTCGGGTCATAAACACCGGAGATATGAGATATTCAAAACCCAGTTCTGATAATGGAATCCATGAGGAATTGAGGAAACTCCTCAAATATTGTAAGCATACATATGGCGAATTTGATATTTTCAGGAACAAACCAAGCATTTGCATTCAGAAAGTATCATAACCCTTTCACCACTATGGCTCTTTCATCATTTTTTTTCATCCAGATATTTAGTCGAATACTATGGCGGAAGACGGTTTTTTAAATAAAAAGTTATTGCTACAATAATCTTCATCCCATTTTAGGAGTCTTTTTCTTTCTTTTCTTTAACAGCCTGTTTACGTCCACCGCTGGACAAAGCCTCCCCTAATTGAGGGATTTGCCATAATCACCACGCTTGCATGGCAAGCGGATTGGTGATCGCAGTATTGGTGTTAAGCACTCAGACGAATGCTGCTGCCCATCCCCTGGTGTACATACATATCTGCCTCAACATGGACAGATCTCCAATCTGCCGGCCAAGCGTGGTGATTATGGCAAACCCCTCAAAATGGTAAACATAGGATGACCGTTTGCCGAGGCATTCTATGGGGGAGGCCATGGACTTCTATAGCCTGATAAATAAATAAATAAATAAATAAATGCTGGACATTTCACACAACATTATCTAGCCCCAAGCTAAGAAGAGCTTGTGTTATGAGTACTAGATAACTGATATACTTAATACAATACATTACATAGACACAGATATTTTTTATTATACAAAGAAAATACCCAGAACCCTGAACAAATATCTGCATATTGTACAAATATTTGTTCCGAGGTGCGAACCGTCGCCCGCCGCGCCACAGCGTCATCATCATCATCATCAGAGTCGTCCTCTGATGATGATGATGATCGTGTAGCATGTGTAAAAGCTGATTCCTCTAACCATATCTAGATATCAATCAATCAAGTTCACACTGTCCCAGACTGACTGACGGGAAGAGTGATGTTCGTGAATTCCCTAAGTGGTGCCATATTATACTCTCAGCGGGTATAAAACATTGAAATGCCTTTTTTACGCCATTTATGGGTTTCTTTCCTCATTGGCCTCGTTTCCTCATATGGAAAGAGAAGCACTTACTATGACCTCAATCTCAATTTCAGGTTCCGAAAACAGAACAATTTGTTTTCAGTGTTCCGAGTGAATAGATTTTGATAAATTTTCAAAATCTGGTGTAGTTTTTTTACAAGCTTTTAGTGAACTTTCCTTACAAGATTGGTACGTACCTACTAACCTTACAAGTCGATTTTAACTCACCTAAGGATGGCTAATTGAGCTGAAAAACCTGTTAATTTTCGATACGCGTGCTCTTCAAATGGTGCTCTTAGTAGAAGCCTTCTTTCTATATTTTATATCACTTTAATATAATAGTTTAACTCAAAACAGAAAATGCTTTTCGATTGTACTGTACTGTATTGTGGACACAGTGAGCTTATCTGATGATGGAGACGGAAGGTGGATAACGGAACTCCTCGATAGAGACTCTCCGTATTTAGGACTCATTGTCATCACGGTTCTGATTAATTCTGACGACCTCTGTGGCGCGGGCGGGCGAAGGTTCACCTGCGACGCAGGCGGTTGCGGGTTCGATTCCCACCTCGGAACAAACATTTGTGCGATCTGCAAATAATTGTTCAGAGTTTCTGGGTATTTTGTATGTATAATAAAAAATATCTATCTATGTAATGTATTGGATTAAGTACCTATATCAGTTATCTTGTACTCATAACACAAGCTCTGCTTTGCTTGGGGCTAGATAATGTTGAGTAAAATGTCCAGCATTTTTTTTTTATTATTTATTAAATTTTTTTCATCGTCAGCTTAATTCATAAAAACTAGTCTTTAGGGTGTTGGACAATACTCGTCTTATTTACAGATATCCCCACCGATTACGTAACTCCTGATGCTATGTGCTATATTTCTAACAGTTTCAATGCTGTTTCTATTTTAAAAGACGTTGCGATTACTTAATTTACGTAGTTTTGCTAATAAAGCTATGTAATCTATCTATAGTAATGTTATAAAGAGCTGATGTTTATGAGTTTGGAGGAAGGAAGTAATTTTCATTTCATTTTTCATTATTAAGATTCTACACTATCCCTGAGTGCTATATAATGTTATTTCACGCGGACGCATGGCAGAGGGTTCAGCTAGGTTAAGCTAGTCTCAAATAAAGAAATAAATAATGCTGCAGCTAAAATATAATCTGGGGAGTATTACCCATCAAACAGGTAATCGCTTTTTATTACAATTTTGCAGTACATTACGCCGCGTGTTTAGCTTCTTTTCCATGAGCAGAAATGTTCGAAACATAAAGAGCAACCGTACCGTAAAATCATATTCGAAAGCGATTGATAGACAAGCGATTGATTGCAGTTTGATAGACAATACAGAGGCTGGTCTTTTTAAAAATCTGCCTTCTTTTACATTTCGACGACGAAAGACAAGGACTTCAATAGTGCACGTGTTCTCTTATTTCAGTCGGAAACAGTGCCAGCTCAGGACAACATAGAGCGCGTTGAAGTGGGCTCCTTCAATAAGGAATCTCCGTTCTATCAGATGAACTTGAATGATCTGAAGGAGTTCGCTAAGCTGCAAGTGAGGAGGCTGGACGTCTACCCTTGGGACGAGTCTCAATGCTCGGGTAAGTTTTTGCTTCAACAGGATGTGACTTCTAGGATTCTGGTAGATTTACCGTCACATCCGGTACCACTACGTCGCGAATAAAAATCTATTGTTTTGCAATGTTAATGTTTATGCTAAGTCTCGAAGTGGACCTTGTTCGGACAAAGTACGCGGAAAGCACAAAAGTAAAAAAAAATTGCCTAAAACCTCGGGTCGTATACTCGAATAATATAATTAACGTGAGTTAAACCAGTAATGATCAATTTAAGAGAAAAACCTTTGGGTACTTCCCTTTGTACTACTTTTAGTTATTACAAAATTCAGAAAATTGGAATGCTACGTTTGAGGGCTTGGACACAAATATATGAAAAAGTCAAAAATATTACTTTATTACCCTTAAAATGGGATGGTGAGGTTTTAGGAAAAGTTGCTGAAAGTTGAAAAGAGCTAGTGTCTATTTCAAAGTAATTTACGGATCGGAACCCTCAGGCACGGGGTTCGCTCGCACTTGTTCGTTTTATTAAAATGTTTATCCACACTTATGGGAGATCCCCGCCCGGTCAGTAATTATGGGATGTTGTCTTTGTGGCCCAATGTTTGAGTACCATTTGACTCTGCGTCCCATTATTGGGATGTATTAAAATATTATTTTTGTCCTTTCATGATTTGTAGATTTTGTAGATTGATTTTACGAGCTCACCAGCTTTAATTTTTTTACGATGGTTGGGTGAATGGCTTTCAGTAAGGTGAGATGGAGGATTCATCTCAATTTATCTTGTAACCTAGGCACCACTTGGACCAGCTAGCTGATTCTTCGTTACACTATGTCACTATGTTTGAACTTAGACAATATGAACTCATATTTTAGGATTGGGTTGAAACAAGAATATAAAAAATATCAACTGGATTGAAAGTCATTGGGTTCAATGTACAATTTTGTGCAAAATACAAGGTTGACGCGCCTACTATTATTTTAGAGCAAAGCACACTGAGTGACATTGACTTAAATTATGTGTAAGTAATATAAATAAATAAATACATTTTTATTTTTTTAGACTCCGACCCTGATGATCAAAATAATATTGCTGAGCGTCCACCTTCAGAGTAAGTCCTTTATTCATAATCGATTAAACATAAATTAAAAAATTAAAAATAATCCCCCAGTACATACACCACACTAGGATTCCCTGTGTCGTGAGATTACGAGTACTATGGTGTCAAAACGTTCAGACCCGGAACAAATATTTGCAGATCATGTAAACACTATGCACTACAAAATCATCAGCCGTTAGACAATCACTGTTGGACGAGGCTACCCCCAAAGAATGCAATAGGGAGATTTGCCATAATCACCACGCTTGGTAAGGTGGATTGGTGATCGCAGTATGGTGTTGAGTACGTCCATGCTGCTGCCCATTCCCTGGTGTAATCCCTTAGTCTGCTTTTACGACATCCACGGGAGGAGACGGAGGGGTCTACCTATAAACTCTTAGGCCGGACACACCACAGCACTTGCCTACTTAAGGGTGCGCTCCGAAAATATAATGCTGATTTGCCTAGTTATTGTGAGTAAACCAGAGGCCCAATTCACTATCTTAAAAATAGTTAAAATAGAGTTCGGATCACGTTTCGATCTCGTGTCGAAGTCTTAAATGTCAGAATCTCTAAACATAAAATACAACACTGTAATGTGATTATATCGAAATGTGACTGAAACTTGAACGATTCAAAGTTCTTTCGATAATTTTAGCATTGTAGATGGAGTCTCTCTTTACTCTTTGCGATTATATATATAACTATCCTAGTCACCGTGAATTGAAAGTAGAGTAAATTGTTATTTATAAGGGAGCAGAATACCAACTTTCTGTCATTTCATAATTCAATCTCGATTCGGTTAACTTTCAGTGTAGTTTTAAAATAATTTAGAGAATTGGGCCTCAGATATCACATCAATATAATAACTGAAATACGTGATTTTTCAAACTTTTTTCTATCCGAGACCAAGCCAGAAACACAATTGGCAGACGTTAACTCATAGATGCAATTACTCGATCCTTTTTTTGAAAGTTATGCCTTTAAACAAGATTTTTTGAAATTTCTAGGAAACAACTTCAGTCACATATCCAAAATAAATACTAACCGAAGGAAAATATAGTTTATTATCCGTGACCAAACGAAAATTTACCTAGACTAATTAGTATTCACACAATAAATTAAATAAGATTTGAGACTTTACTTCTGTGCATGATACGGTCGTGCGATATTCAATCTTATTTCGTATTTGCGCCTAAAAGGCGATTCATATGCATATATGCATACTTATTATATTTTCGGAGCGCACCCTTAAACTTTTTTATATTTACAGCGAGCCGCAAGCTTATCCAATACTTAGCGAATCCAGGCAGAAACTAGATTCTAGATGCTTTATCGGCGAGTGGGGTGAATGGTCACACTGCGTGCCAGACGTCGGTAGCTGCGGTATTGGAGCGAAGACTAGGACGAGGCAACAGTCCAGGTCTTATTACTCCGATGTGAGTCCACCAATATTACGTACATCAGTTCTAAAAATGCCACTTTACAAATCATAATACGACGATTCGTATAAAGGAATTGCTAAGGATCTGCTGAGAATTCGGAAAATGAATTGCTACCAGATGAATTTGCCACATTGACCAATTCATCCGGTAGCAATTCATTTTCCGAATTCTCAGCAGATCCTTAGCGACTCCTTTATATGACTCGTATTATGATTCATATAAAGTGGCCTTTTTAGTCCTGCTGTTGGTAGAAGATGAACCTTCCTAGAACTTTTTTGGTCCTTAAATATAACCAAAGAGTGCGTAGCACGACTTGCGCGTGGTGGCAAAGTTAGAACGCGAAACTGGACGAAATTTCGTGTTTCGTTTCGTGCGATCGGTACTCTAATCAAGCGTCAACCGAAACTTCGGCATGAAGTTCGAAGTTTGAGAGCTCGAACGTCGCGCACCCTCTCTCTCTCTCTCTCTCTCTCTCTCTCGTCTCTGATCGCCGCACGACAGCGGCCGATCCGAAAGTAAACAAGAGTAACTACAAGTTACGTTTTGCGGTCGTTCTTCGTTCGGAGCCGCAAACTGCGGATGTATAGAACAAGAGTAGACCTCTCCCTTCAACTAACGCAATTGGGTAAAAAGAAAGTAATTTCCAAGTTTCCATGGCAAATCCTTTTAATGCTGCTGGCACTTACTAAGGCAATTTTCAATAAAGTAGTAGTAAAGCCACTTTTGAAAGGTTTCGTCCGGGGAAGTACCAACCATACCTATTTCTGACGCCAAGCAGCTAATGCTCGCATTGCTGTGTTTCGGTTTGAAGCGATTTAAATCTTTGGTTTGAAGGGTATGGGTGCCGGTGAAATTACAGGCACATGATTCTTTTTATCTTTTGAGACATAACGATGACGGACGCACGGCAGTGCAGTGTCAAGAAGGGCGCGTCCTAGTTAGACGTGACCTAAGAGGTATTGCATTTGTTATCGGCTGGGGTTACCGCTCAACGGTGGGCGTGGGACACATGTCAGTTTCCCCATTTATTCAAATAAAAAGAGTAAAAATTTTGCAAGTCAACCGAAAACTAGAAAATTTGAGGAAGTAGATATTACAATCGTATGTTTCCTATATAATCTGGTATTTTAAAGAATACCTAGGCATTCCTAAAACTTTCAGGCAATGTATAAAACATAATGCATAAACAAACGCCTTTTTTCCCGAACAGGGTAGGCAGACAGAGCCTCAAAGGGAATAAAACATCATTTTATTCCATAAATAGAAATCAAATCAAAAGAATTTTATTCATTGCAATAACAAGGATAATTTTGAATCGTCTTATAAACTAAAATTACCTACTCCTGTTCCAACGCGACCAAGACTAGAAGAATCAGGCAGTAAACACGGCTTGGCTTACATAAATGATCCGTCTTAACACTATAGGTGAGAAGCGCCTGTGTGGTGCCTCGGAGCAGAGTTGCTTATAGCTACATAGTAAATGATAACTTAAAACCTTAGGAAGGTAGTCAAAAGTAAATAAACATCAGTAAAAGTATGTAAATAGGTAAATACAGATACTTATTGCAAATTTCCATTTTAGCAGTCGAGGGGCAGAGCGCCGTCAGGCCACGCAGCTTTATCATTAATATAGTCATCAAGAGTGTAATACGCTTAAATAAAGTAATAAATTACTTAAATAAGTAATAGTAAATAGATTATTCTATAAGTAGGATTTAAATCTTCGAATAGGAAGTCGAGATGCACCTTCTGGAAGTTTATTATAGAACAGTACAGAATTCCCCATAAAAGACCCACTTACTTTCTTTAATCGAAATTATGGTAAGTACTTATATTTAGTTTGTGTTTATTTCTCGTGTTAATACCATGCACGTCACCCTTTTTCATAAAACTATCCAAGTGTTTATGTAATCCTAGAAAACCGAGCAACACAAAACCATCATCCATAATTAGTCATTAGGGGTTGTTGATGCACCTGTAACTTAACCAGCCGGCACCCCCCTGCTAACCAGCGGCTTATGCATAGAACATATATAGGAGTTGGTACAAAGCAAATTTGCAATTTCAATTTCGTTTTCTTTCCGTTGTATGCTGCGGGCCCATTGACTTCGCTATGCTCACTCTACACTGCTTGGCGGTAGAAATAAGGGTTATCTTCATTTGGTACACTCTATTGATAGGGTATGGAGGTATTCAATTATTGTTCTCCATGCGAACTATATCAGAAGAAGCTCTTCAAAGTAGTCTGTTCAGAAAGAGACCCGTCCTGGGATTTGAGGGCGTAGCTGAGCTAATTACCATTTTTGTTTAGCTAGCATTACAATAGCGCGTCTGTTTCTTTAGTTTATGGTGTTTATGGTTCAAAATACCGACAGAAAGAAACTAGCTCCTAATTACTTAGGTATTTATCAGTCTGAACTCGGAACGTTAGTTCACAATTTGGTCACGAGACGGCTCTCTTTCTGAACAGACTGTACTAAGGTAGGTAGGTACTATGCTTGATTTCCTTTACCCTGAGAGGATTGTCTATGTAGGTATTGTAGGTAAGTATATCTTTCTAATTTAGATATATATAATACCTATATCTTTGATACTTAAGTAGGTAAGTACTTATATCTTTCTAATTTAATGATTTACCAGGAAAAATCTAAATGAAACGGAATAGAGAGAAGTACTTACCAGAGCCTTTTCTCCAAATGAAAAAATCTCGAAAAAAAATGTTTTTGAGTAAAAAGGCAGATATAATTAAAAGGTACCTACTTACCTAATAAGAAAAAATAACAAAGCAGAATAGATAGGTAGCTGTACTGAAAAAAGTAAGTACCTACCTAGTATCCTATATCTCATGGATACCCCAGCAATTTCTTTAATTTTTGTTAAATCGCTTTGGGCACCCACGACACGGGCCTAGAGCCTAGTGTGGGGCCATTGTTTCTGTTATTTATAGAAAACCATAATGTTACTCAATTTTTCCTTAAATGTGTTCCATGTATATTTCTGTACTGTACTGTATTTTCTGGTAATAAATGATTTATCTTATCTTATCTTATCTTAGACTAGTACTACCTATTCGCTCAAAATGCCATGTGAAGTCCAAATCACAGGTGAATGCCCAATGGATGACTAACTTTGACTTAACTGAACCATTATAAATAAACTGAGAGTTTATTTATTCTATGACAAAACCAAGCTTTTGAATGTACACTAATAAATCTGTTTTTAATTTCAGGAAGATAACAGCGCTGGGCCACGATTCGCAGACGGCAGTTGTCAAGATGAAGACTCGAACTTACCTGAAATTCAACACTGTTTTGTTAAATGCTAACCAGATAGTTATAGAATAGAAGATCGTTGAATGCTAATCAGTATTGTTTCTTTAGTTTTAATTAAATACTTGCCTACTAGTTACTTAAGTTAAGAAAGTACCTACTATGGTTAAGTATTAGCTAAGAATTACGACGCCAGTTTATTTCCAACCTGGATTGACTAGTAGATGTAGTGTAGACTCAACCTTTGAAAGGCTTGCTGTCTTGTCTTCGTTTTTGCGCGAAAACAAACCAGTGTTACCGGTTTTAGATTTGCCGGCCGGCAACTAAACGGCAAGTCTTGGTGGAGAGAGCAGATACCTAATAACTATCATTTAATCTGTGAGGCAAGCACAGGCAAGGCGCGGTGGACGGCTTCGGCGTCCACGGGGGGAGGGGTGTCAACAATGTTGTGCTGGTCGAGTATGAACATAGCCGCGACACACGCATGCTCCGCGGGCGCAACGGCCCGCGTCGCGCGCTGCCCGCAACTTGTTGATTGTTCGCTCACTTCACTCCAGTTTGAGGCGAGCGATGCTTCGGGCGGTCGTGTTACGCGTCGCGTCCGTTATCGCTCTCAACTTCGAAATTATTTTACGAAAATATGTGAAGTTACAAAACATAAAAACGTGGAGTACTGCCGTGTCGGAACTGAAGTTTAGTGCTTAGATAACTTAGAACGCTTCGTATAAGTAGTTTTAAGTCATTGTAATTTAATAGGCTCTATCGTCTTACCTGCTTGCGTCCCACGACTGTGAAACGGCAGCCTACCTTATCGGATAAACGGATAATTTTCAAATGGGTGTGCGTTTATACCTATAGTGAGATAGTGTGTGTAGTGCTACAAGACATCGTGAGAGAGTTATAGGAGTTTGTGACAAGTTTTTACAATAGAATAGTGTCGTGTTTGAAATTGTAATAAAGTTTGAATTGAGAACATGTTGGTGCGCGGGAGTGAGACAGGCATGTTTGCCGCGCTGTTGGTGTGTTCGCTGGCAGTGGCGTCGGCGCAGTACACAAAAGGTAAAAACCTCTTTCTCTCTACCTGTGCCGGGGCAGCCTTGCTGTGTAGACTCAGCCTTTGTTCTATGGCCTTTTGTTCGCTCCTTGGAACATTTTGGGGACATCAGAATTATGAAGTAAAGTAGGACGTGACGTCAGCTACAATCACGCTTACCTGTGGTTTCGCAGAAAAACATGAATAATGTTTTAAGTGCGATAACGAATTGTTAGTCTGTGAATGGATAGGAATTCTGATTACCTACTTATCATCATAGCTAATGCATATTCATCATAATAACTAGACGAAATAAATAGGTGCTTGCTTCGCATTTTGCATTGGTAGGTTATGTACAGTCAGCAACAAAAGTTCTATACATTCAACCGAAGATTTAGGTAAGCAAGGTAACCTTCCTTGGTAAGTAAAACTGACAACAGACTATTGGTTTCCGCGATACGCCATTTCATATTTAGGCTTGTGTAAATCTACATGGTAATAAAAATATGAACTCCCTAGTTCAGTCGCTATTGGAAAGTAAAGCCCCTTTTCAGGTTGGTAAGGAACCCTGAAAATTACTTAAAATCGATGGTTTATACTTAGGTGAAAAGGTAGGTACTTACCTACCTATACCTACCTATTGCGTGACTTTTCAAAGGGGTGAAAATTGTTCACCAAAGTTTTAGTAAAACTGACACCACTTTACTAAAACATGACTTGACTGAGACTGAGACGATTTGAAAAGAGTGTACGTTTAAAATTGTAAAATAATCTAAAAATAGGTACTTTACACTGGCAAATGCACAAGCCGAAATGAAATGATGTGAAACCTACGTACTACAAAAACAAAAAAAAAATTACCCGAAGACATAACTCACGTTTACCTCAGTAAGTATATATATATATATATTATATATATATATATATATATACTATAGTGTAAGCTGAAGTGTAGAATATTGCAAAGCACATTCTAAAAATCATTTTTTATCGTCTCTTATTTATGTAATCTATGTGATTGTGAATGTCAAACAGAAAAACTGAACGTGATTTGTTTCCTAAATTGCACAACAAAGGTTTCTCGAACCACTGAACCCAAACATCACGACAAATAAAATGTTTTTCCCAATAAGAATGATAGAATATTCATTGAAACATTATTTTTGTCTCGAGAGATCTTTTCTTAAGGTTCGCAATTGGCGCGAAATTCAAATTTTATTGTGTTTTTTGCACATTACTACACATTAGACTTTTTAATATAGCAAACACTGATTTTGCGAGAATCAGGAGAACTAACACACAAGTTTTAATTTAAAATATATCATTAGTTTAGCTACGAATGTCAATGAACCAAAACAACACTATACAAATCATTCATTGACATTCGTAGCTAAACTAATGATAGGTATTTATGAGATAGGTACTATTAATAATATAGAATTCTACTGGTGAAATAATTTTGAATATCCTGTAGTTTTTGATTTTATTACTTACTCTTCATTGAGTGCTTCTTAATTGAGTGAGTATAGTTCATTACCTACAAACAAAAATACAAATCTTTTCTCTCTATAATATTAGTGTAGGTACCTAGATAGATAGAAAGTGAAATATTCGCCAATTTACCTACCTTTTTGCTTCGTTGTCGGGTAAAAGACAACATCACTAAACAAAAGGCAAACTAATAAAGATGTCCGATAAAGTAATTTGCGTCGGTGAAAGGTGATCGTGACCACGAATAGGAAACCTATTGTTAGTTGAATTAAGTTAACAACAGATCAGTCAGGAAGAAAGTCTTTAAAACTTCGTCCGTTTATCTAATCAATAGGTCAAAGATCTCTAATTAGAATTTTGAACTTCTAATAAACTGTCTTTAACTTTAGATTTGTCAAATTAGTCATATTCCCAGTTCTCTCACTGTAGGGATTGAGCGCACGATACAACATAAAATCGTCGGTAAAATTCACATAACCGATAAAGTCCGAGACTTGAAACGTAATTATGGGTATCAGGAACTACGAGTATCATGGTAACACAACACCCAGACCCGGAATAAATATTTGCAGATCATGCAAACATTGGTCCTGCAGCGGGAATCGAACCCGCACCTCTTGCGTCTCAGCCTATGCGTCCGCCTATGTGGTCAAAATTGCTTGGTAGAATGAACTAAAGTTGTGAATGCATTCAATGCATCTCGCAATGAAGATGGATTCATCATCTTTATATCCTGTAGAATTCCACTGCTGTACATAGGCCCCCCATTTCTATGGGCCACGACGAACATAGACACAAAAATCTCATTTTGTAATCGAAGGTTTTTTTTTATATTTGGCTTCGCACGGCTTGTGCCTTTATTAGTTTAAATTACTTATTTGTAATGTAACTCTTTCCAAGTCGTCAAAGTCTTAGTCAAGTCATGTTTTAGTAAAGCTGTGGCAGGTGTACTAAAACTTTGGTGAACAATTTCCACCTCATTAAAAAGTCACGCAATACACTTCTAAAATGTAATTTCAGCTATACCGATAAACTACACCGGTTAAAATGCCACGAAAAACTTAAGTACTTAACTAAAAAAAATACAATATAAAATAAAATTACTTAAATAAAAGTAGACGACGTCTGTTTTCAAAAAAGGCGGGATAAATCGATTTTTGTTTCTGCACAACAAGTATAAAAAATACATGTTATGAGATTCGTTTGTGAACAGAAGCCTTATAGTATATAAAATATAACGATTCAGTTCGAAAAGTATTCAGTACAAAATATTAGTGATTCAGTTCAAAAACTATTCAGTACAAAATATCGGTTCCTTGATGTCCGCAGTATATTTAAAGGCACAGTAGCAGAAGGTATATATAGACTTCTGCGATTAAAGTAATTCAATGATGTCGAATGTCAACGACGAACCGATATTTTGAACTGAATCGCTCATGGTAACCTCCCAGTTCTCATAAAGGTTCATGCCCATATAAACTTTAAAACATCCCAAAACGGTGCTCCGAAAGCCAATTAAAATTCTGTCACTAAGGCAATCCAGAAATCGCTTGAGAGTTTATTTTTAAAGCGAGCAATGGTACGCTTCATTTCAAACTGTACCCTAGGGTAACATACAGACGATGTTCGTTTAATAGGCATCCATTGTATTATCAGCGGCAATTAATTACGGACTCATTTGTAAAGAGACTCTTTATGTTTGGTGATCATGTCTGTAGGCAAAAAAGCTAAAAGCGCTAAAAAGAGATTACGCTTGAAATCGCGTACGAGTTATAAAAGTTACTGGTCTGTATCACACTAGGCCATGCGCTGCAGCATCCATCTGAGTGAACTGAACACCAAACTTGCCAAGCGTGGTGATTTTGGCAAATCCTCCAGCAATGGACGTCTAATGGCTGATGTGTGATTACCTGAAATATTTTAAGATCTCTTTATTTCCCATGTATTCCCCTAATATCGAGACAATACGGCATTAGACACATGAAAACAGTATTTGAAAAGCTTTTCTGTCTCCGATTAGCAATCCGCCGTTTCATAACTGCTTCGCTCGTTACTGTCCATCCAAAGTTTGCCTGGAACCGCTTTCAGCGATAAGGCCGCCCATTGTAATGCTTATTTTAATAAATCCTGTTATGTACCTATTCCTGGTGTACAATAAAGTGTTCATCTATCTATCTATTAATCAGTGTAATACTAGGTACTTGGTTGCCCTAGACAAGACGTTTTCTATTGTTAAGCAGTACTTAGACTTACGTGTTGTGAGGGTTATCGCCTAATAAATAAGTAACCGAGAACCTTTGTTTACCTACCTATCTACAATGGAAAGTTTTTGTTGTTGGGTAAACCCACGAAAGAAATTACGGCTTAAAACTAAAAGGACTAATACTTGTTATTAAAAATCCGTTTGAAAGCACCCAATGACATTATCACCGTTAAAGTGTTCCGTAATTTCCTCAACGTCTTTTTTTCTCTGACAAAATGAAGCTAGCTGTGATGGCTAGTATTTCAGCAACAGGAAGTAACAAGGGCCATGAGGCCAGTCGGCTCGTATTGCCACAGTGCACCCTCGGGAGGAATATCGACATTGTAGCACTAATAGGGATCTATTGTGTTTACTCGGGTTCAATTACAACTGTTCCTGTCGTATGGGGTCATTTGCTGGGCGCCATTCTTTATTTGCTCCTAAAAATACATAATCTTTGCGACTAAATCTTGTGTTACTAAGAACTAGTTCTCAGAAATTGGAATAGCTAAATGCTTTTACTTGGGTTCAATTACAACTGTTAATGTTGTATGGGGTCATATGTTGGGCGCCATTTTTTATTTGCTCCTATAAATACATAATCCTTGCCACTGAATCCTGTTACTAAGAAGAACTAGTTCTTAGAAATTGGAATAGCTAAATGCTTTTACTCTGATTCAATTACAACTGTTGTATGGGGTCATATGCTGGGCGCCATTTTTATTTGCTCCTAAAAACATAATCCTTGCGACGAAGTCCTGTGTTTCTAAGAAGAACTGGTTCTCAGAAATTAGAATAGCTAAATGCTTTGTTCGCGAGTTCCGAATGAACCACTCTGCTATTCTTAACAATTCCCGAATCGGGACTTCTGAGTATAAAAATAACTAAGAAGGTGACGTTAGTTACTATTTGGTAGGTAGATGTTTATTTAAGCTCTCGATCGTTGAACTCATAAGATAAACTTGAAAGTAAAGTGACTAAAGAAAAAAATATTTTTAAAATTACTTGAAATTTCTTTCTGACTGATGATAATGAAATTAGTTATCACAACTCTGAGCTGATCAAAATGAGCCTAAACACGACCAGTCTACTATTTTCCATTAAAGAGTTCCGTTGCCCACCTTCCAGCTCCATCATCAGATCAGCTTACTTTCACCATAATATTGTATTGTCATCGGAACTTGACAGGTATGCAACATTTCAGCTCAATCGGTTGTGTGGATTGGTTTAAAACAAAGTCAAGATTGGACCCACCCAACATACAAACAAGTGAAAATAAATTAAAACTTGTAAAAAATGAAGATTTCAATTTTAATACAAAAGTTGCAATGGTAAGCACATAACCTGAAAGTAGAAAAGAAACAAAGTAAATTGAAAGTTGTAATCCAGCAGGTCTAGGAATAACAGAACTCTGTTATCGGATCGAAAAATGTAATCCTCTTGTTTTCTCTTAGAAATTTTTCTCTAACGATTTCGAAGCAGTAAAACCTAATGGGCTATTTGAGGGAATGGAAACACATTACAATATAATTGCGGGACTTTTTCAAGAGCAATAACAATCAATGTTGCAGTTGCAACTTAATACACTCTTGGAAGATACACATTCAGCAAAATCGTAAGTAGGTCACAGTTTGATCATCATCATCATTAGCCGTTCACTTTAGGACGAGGATCCTCCCATAGAATGCAATGGGATTTTGTCCGCAAAATTTTTGGCGGATATTGATCGCAGTATTGTGGTTGAGCATCTATTTAGGTGGGTGCGGCTGCCATCCCCTGTTGTAATCCTTTGGTCGGCTTTTACGACATCTATGGGAGGAGATACAGGGGTCTATTCTTACGCCCGATACAACGGCAATACCGTATTTAACAATATGATACCAACTAAAAACTTTAACATTGTTTAGATACTTAACTCAGATGTCTGCAAACTTTGCTGATTTGGGACTCGGCTACAATAGCGAAGTGCCCATACATAATACAACCTATCCTATAGCAACACGCTCTCATCACGCCAAGCCCGGCTATTTTGTAATAAATATGGCATACTTATGGCTAAATGCTGAATAAGTAGTATCGTTTTTATTACCAATCAAGACAACAAGACTTATAATGGCCACAGAAACACAAATAAGCGTAGACATTTAAATAATGTTCCTTTCCACTAGAATTTATCGACTGGAACGGCAATCGAGGATATCAAGTCCTGAATTAGGTTAGCTCTAGTTTTACTCTTTCGTTTTGATGTTCTTCTAGATGCAGTGAGGTCTTAACTTCATACTTTTGTTGAAAACATAGTTACTGGGTTCCGAAATTGGTCTGCGGATTTTTAAAGGATATCGAACATAGTGTTAGTGACTGTTTTATGGACTATTTATTTCAGGCTTTCGCAGTAATTAAGCTGTTGCGTTGCGAATGTGGACCATGTGAATGTGTTTAATTTCTCTGATGAAAAATTGAAAGAAAGAAAAACAGTTTATTTATGATCTAACAAAAAACACACAAACACTAAAATATCAAACATATTAAATAACAATGACAAAATGTGTGTGCCAGTTGCAAACCATAAAAGGGTCCCCAACTCAGCATTGAAAACATTTAATTATTAAATTATTATTATTATTTATTTTATTATTAGGCATTGAGCATTTAATTGGTGGTAGAAGGTACCTACACATATATTTATAATAAGTATTTCAGTGGCGCGTTTTCAAAGAGAGCTAACAAAAAAAGTTTAATCTTGCTATCGCAAACTATTTTTCTATTTCGGGATCTTAAGTTGCTATGTTGATT
Source organism: Epirrita christyi (assembly GCA_951392215.1). Lineage (NCBI taxonomy): Eukaryota > Metazoa > Arthropoda > Insecta > Lepidoptera > Geometridae > Epirrita > Epirrita christyi. Next base: position 9,101,908 of record OX595853.1, read on the forward strand.
TTGGCTTTTGAACTTTCGACCTAATATTTAATTACTTAGGTAATAAAAGCAATTCTGACGTCAAATCCGAAACACGCTGTATCAGATACACTTGCGTTGTAAATGTGAATCGTGACAGTATCAGACACAAGTTGGTAGTTTATAAAAGCATCAACGCTACGAGAACATAGGATATCCATTAGATGCGTGCTTGACTTGACGGCTGCCAACTCATAGGCATGATCGAATTACCTCCTGACATTTCCACGGATAATATTGGAAAATGTTGTTATTTTGTTATGTTTTTTTTATATAAAAAACAAAGTCTATTTTTCAGCCGCTTCCCCAGTTTTTCAATAAATAAATAAAATAAATAAATAATGCTGGACATTTCACACAACATTATCTAGCCCCAAGCTAAGCATAGCTTGTGTTATGGGTAGGTACTAGATAATTGATATACATAATACAATACATTACATAGATAGATATTTTTTATTAAACATAGAAAATACCCAGAACACCCGGAACAATTATCTGCAGATCGTACAAATATTTGTTCCGAGGCGGGGATCGAACCCGCAACCTCCTGCGAAGTCATCGAATAGCCTACAAGGTGATGAATTGTACTGAATTAACTATTACGGCCTGCCTCTGAAGCAGTTATTGAACGAGCGAAGCGAGTTCTCTGAGTCAAGTTGGAAGAATCGGCGTTTGTATGTATGTATGTATGTTTGTCCGATGAAAACTTCCAAACCGCTAATCCGATCTTCATGAAATTTGGTATGGGGGTAGATAGTATTGGTACAATTTGTAGGTAAGGTTATGAGCTATATCGATCAGGGGGTTGCTGAGACATTGGGGTCCAAGAGGGGGTAAAAAAAATAAAAGTGAGACAGTCAGATCAAGTGGGGTGTCTAATGAAAGCGCTTTGGTTGGACATTTCAAAACTGTTTTTAATAATTATTTAGCCTTAGTAGTTTTCGAGATATTAGGGAAAATAAAAAACGTAAAAACCCAAAATTCTAGGGTACTTCCAGCAATCCCACAATGCTGAAATTTGGTATGCTTGTGGCTTTTGTGTCACAACTACAGGGAAAAGTCTGAAATTGAAGAATTTAGAAACATGTACTCCATAAAATAGAAACCAATATAACATCCATTGCTGACCTCCCATTTCTAATAATTTGAATGACGTTGGAGTTCTATGGTTTTCATCAAAAGGACGTTATCAGTTAATTCGTCAGGTACTTGATATAGGTACTAACAGGTATGTAGTATAACTAAGCCCCGTTGCTTAGCCCTATTCAAAGGTTATTTCGATGATGTGTAGGAAATTAGAGTAGTTACTGGTAGATCCTGTACTGTACTGGTAGACCTCGAGGGATTTTTTTTCAAAAATAATAGTAGAAATAAGTTTTCATTTAAAAAACCGACTTCCGCCATTTTATTCGACAAAGTGGTGAAAGGATTATTATACTTTTTGAATGCAAATGCTTGGTTTGTTGCTGAAAATAGTAAAATCGCCATATGTATGCCTACAATATTTGAGGAGTTCCCTCAATTCCTCATGGATTCCATCATCAGAACTGGATTCTGAAAAAAATGGGACCAATCTAGAAGTATATCTATCCAAATGTAAAAAGAATTTTCCAAATCGGTTCATAAACGCCGGAGATATGCGGTAACAAACACTAAAAAAAAAAAAAATATACAACCGAATTGAGAACCTCCTCCTTTTTTGGGAAGTCGGTTAAATATGGAAATTACTTAGTTAAGTAGTCGGGTTGATAAAGGTGTTATCGCGAGGTCTCAGTTCGGGGCGAACCACTAGTAGGTTCTTTGTTAAAATTACGCCACCGTAGGTAATATACAAATAATTTTACTATACAATTTCTTTGGTAAGCTTACTTTTAATACACCTACTTTGAAGTAAATTATAAAATTAGGAAGTAGGTTCAGAAAACTTTTCAAAAGTGATGCTACCTATTACATTGTATGTCCGGGAGGTAACATTATAGAATAAGTAAAGTTCCGTCCGCTCCACGCTATCAGAACCAAAACTCGAAAGTAAACCGCCAAATCGTAGCAATTACCGGCCAATTAAAGCGGGCGAATCCGAAAATCATCAAAATTGGCGAAGTTGTTCGCGTGACTCGTATCACGTAACTTTGCAGTGTTATACGTACCAGTTTCTTATCGTCACATCGATAACGGGTAGCCGTCGGTTATCAACTTGAGAATTTCTTGTATTTCAACGACCGCGCCTACGCAACCATCGTGTTAATATACAAGCGTCAAATTTAGGGTTGTCGTTTGACACATTATCACATACGAATTGTGGTCCGAGCCTTGACTTAGAAATATTTTTGGCTAGAATTGAGAGTTGAGACTTTTTGGAATTGAGACTACCTTACATTAGAAAGGCATGCTTCTTACTCCTTAAATTGCTACCGAAGGTTACTTAGGTCCGAGGTGAAAAAATATCGCTGTCTTCTTTCACAAAGTAATCGGAAAATTCTAGTAAGTAGAAATAAAACCGACTTTTTTCTATCATATCATAATATTTCTAGCTTCATCAGAGTTTAAGGCTTTTGAACAGCGCTCAATGCACTGTTCTGATAACTTTCATTGGATTTTTACCTTTATTGGTAATTCCGCCTGTAAATTGAAAATTTATTGCAGAAATAACTTCATTATTCGCATCGCAAAATCAATTTGCTCATCATACTCAGGCTCGAAAATTTAATTTTCTTTTCCAATAGGGTCAGCCCTGAACAACGTATGCATACCAACCGTCATTTGAATTGTCCGGTTGAGATGACGTCATGGCTCAGGCAGCCGTGTCACAGAAGCCATACTTTAGACCCGCCACTGTCGGCTGTGTGACTAATCACTAGTGCGGTTTGCATTGCTGGCTGTATTTACGATTGGTTGAAACGGTTATAATGCTCGAACAGCGATGGGTAGTAAATAGGGAGGGGTGCACGAGTTATGTTTTTTATTAGTCAGTGGGTGAGGTGAGTGCAAGGAGCATAAATTAAGGCTAATGAATGGCTTATTATGAGGGACAGGAAATTATTATTGGTAGGCGGGTTACGAGAGGGTTACAATGCATGAACCTAGTCGTGTGTTCAAGACGGTTGTAACTTTTGAACAGGTACAACAAAATTTGAAGGTACCGAGTTCTTCTCCGGATGGTACGATGGTGTAGTGTAGAGAATGTATTATTGTATGGTTACACGTAAAATGTGCATGTAGAGAGAGTTCTCGTCGCATTCGGCCATTGCCCCTTGCTAAAACACCAAACATTTTCGTAATCTGTGTGTAACACGTGGCGTAATGAGCAAAAAAGCAAAATAGGTAATTTTTAAAATTTATTTGTACGTCCGCATGTTTTGCAATTTCATAAAACCCTCATTATTAATACACGTCTTAAATGGAAGACAATTTTCATTTCCGACCGCGTTTACTAATAATACCTAGACCTTAATATAATTCTAAAGTTTCTGTAGATACGACACAGGAGCAATAATAGTAGGTAGGTACGTAAAGTATCTCGATACAAATGTTTCATATTCACGCTAACTTGGTAATCCGCGCGGATTTGGGTTATTGAAAAGGTAGTGATTCTTGAACTAAGTCTGGCATTGTTCTCAATACGGCTCTGCTAAGTGACTCAGAAGTTACAATGGATTACAAGTTGGAATACAGAATGAGCAATAAGTAGTTGGATATTGGTAAGTTTTGAACTGGCCTTACTGCCAATTGTTTGACTGTATAAGATTTAAAGTTGTGACCTGCAGGGCGATTCTAAAACGTCGGGAACGTTTCCGATCGGATTCGTTAGTTTTTGCATTTTGATGTGGTAAGTAACTAAAACAATTTTCTAACAATTTTCTCTAGTAAAACACAGTAATATACAATATTTATTGTTTTTTTCTGTGTTTTACTAGAGAAAATTGTTTTAGTTACTTACCAAATCGAAATGAAAAACTAACGAATCCGATCGGAAACGTTTCCGACGTTTTAGAATCGCCCTGCTGGGACATTGAATAGCAGAAAAGTATGGTTCTATTTTTAAACCCTGACTAAAAAGAGGGGTGTTATAAGTTTGAGGCCATAGCATGTATGTTTTTGTCATCATAGCTCCGGAACGGGTGCTCTGATTTCAATGCGGTTTTTTTTATAAATGATGGTGTTTGCGAGATAGTTCTTAGCTTATATTTGGTGGAAACCAGCTTCAGGATCATCAGCTAACAATAATTTTTTTGGAAGAGAACTCCGGCATATTTGCAGCTAGCTCGTTCGGCGTATCCGCCTCCTAGGTATTTTCATGACCAACATAAGATAAACTGGATCTAGTGTTACTACAGAAGCAGAATCTAAAAGTTAGAGCACAAATTAAAACGACATGACATATCTTTTGCTCACAGACTCCAGGTTCTGATGATGTCCAGCATAGAGAGAACAGGATTTAGGGTTATTTAAAAAAAAATTGTAGACATTTGTGTTTCCATTTTTCAGTTCTTTTTTCAATTTTAATGGATTTAAATTGAATGGGATTAATTGTACTAAAGTTTTTATTTTTTTTAATTAATTATCGTTTTATTCTTCAAGAAAAATGTCTTACAGCTAGGAATGTGAAAAGTACACGAATTTTCTTTTATTAAGGGGCGCATAGTTATGTCCATATTGCTCGGTAAGTATCTGTCAGGTACACTGACGAGCGACGTAAAGTGCCATTATACCGAGAGCCGTAAAATGAAGTACGCCTGCCTACCACTATTAGCACTAGAACCATATGATTGCTTATTGTTGCCCGCCACAATAGCCAATCAATGTCCATTCGCTCGACCAAGACTTTGATGCTGAATCTAGTTAAATTAATACTTTTACAATTGCGGGTTTTATGTTATACTTCGAGCGCTGAATGGTTATTCTTTAGCAAAAATGATTGATTTTTTATCGTCATGACGCTTGGTGAAGGTGATGGTAAATACCTCATTAATAACCCAGTAGAACTGCTATGAGATTAGCTCCAAGCACCTCCTCGCAGTCCCTGCATCTCGCTACTCATAGAATAATGAATGACACTGCGACAGCGCGTTCCTGTCTTTACAGCCTCAGCTGCAAAGGTCACCGTTGCGGTAGCTGCTGACAAAAAAATGTAGCGCAACCTTAATTTTAATAGCAAAGCTATCCTAATATTCATCTCACGACTGTAATCATCCTCGGAATCCTTCGTCCGTCTTCCTTTATACGGATATTTTACCCCCATCCTCCATAAATGGCGCCATTAAAGTGCTAAGACCGGCACGGAAAGAGAGCTACTTAAATATACTTTGCACGAATGCGCAAATTGATATAAAATACTTCATCTTTTGATATTTGAGCGCTGGCACCGAAACGCGAAAATGTTTCAGTAGTGCTTTGTTGAAACCAGTGTAACGTAAACTGTTGATCTGATTTACTGAGATCGCGAGGTTATCCTGCCCTTCGTTTCGTATCCAAAACATAAAAGCATCATTCTTGAGTGTATTGTGTAATTTCCAAAGTCAAAGACAGGTTTTGATACACCGGTGGGCTCATATAACTTCCATTGTATGCCCTTTGGACTGGAAAAAGCACTGTCTCTTTTGATAGTTTCAGTACTTGTAGAAAAACTAAGGGTGCCACTGTTTTTGTTGAGTTGAATTTTACTGTATAAAGGAATTTTAACTCCAGTCTGCGTTTCCAACTTTTCGGTAGAACTGCTACCAAATCGTATATTATTATAATATAATTATTATTTTAATTTTATTATATTATTATTTTGCTGGTAATATTGTTACTCGCTACTAAAAATATAATGTTTGGACTACACTCAGCAATCGCACAGACATAAGAGGTCTGCATTACTGGTCATCAATGCTCGGTTCGAGTTACCAGTTCGTGACTGGAAGGCGAATCATGCATGTGACTGGTGAATTCTGTGCAGTAAGCACAAAAAGTAACTAGTTTTTGTGGGTTAAATATTGTAAACAGGGCGACACTGATAATGCAATGACGCTTACTGAAAACTTTTGCTATTTATTTTTCCCGCCTATAATCGTTACGTTACATCATCAAACAATTGCTTAAACTAGCTTGATTACTAGGTATATGATCTCTTTTCATAGAAATAAACCTATTGTAAGGAATATCAGAAAAGCAAAAAGTAATTTCTCTGTATAAGATTCATTGGACTTTGAGTTATTCGTCAGTAAAAAGTAATTTATCATGCAGGTATTAATCTATTAACATTGTCTTCATCAGCGATGCTTCTACATTAATCACTGTAACATTTATCATAATTAAATCGGCGTCTTACAGTCTCAAATATCAGCCTATAGTACAACGAGCATCTCGTTATATTTTATTAGATTTGTGAATGATACTGGCGATTAACAAAACATGTGGAGCGAGCGACGAAACATTCACGTTTTTTTGTGACACGCGTTCTATGTTAGGTTTTTTCACACGATGTCACACGCTTCACTGGCGACATGCCGCGACTTCGTGAGCCTTTCTGCAACGTAGTGGTACCGTACTGTGCATTTATGATCATCCCCGTTAGTTTCGACGAGATATGGAGGGTTATAAAATAAAAAATGCTTGATTTTTACCACCGAAAGAAACGTCGCCAAAGCATTTAACTTGTGTTACAAGGAAATAAAGCCTATGTCTCAACCAGTAAGAGTATTGTCTACCAAACTGATATTTGCTTTCTATAACGATTTTACAGCTCATTGCGCTTTACGTTTTGAATATTTAAGCTCTTGAAAAATATAGTAAAACACGCAGCGTAATGTATAGCGAAATCGTAATTGAAAGCGACAGACGGTTTGTTCCACAATAAGGGGCAAGGTCATAATCTGTGTACCAAATTGCATAGAAGTCGGTTCAGTCGTTGCAGTATGATTGAGTAACAAACAAGCATCTAAACTTTCGTATTTATAATATTAGTACTTGAGTAGAATTACTACGATAGGAAGAGTATTACTTTAGCAATTAATCTGTGATGTACTCGGTAAAAAACATTTTCGTGAGCCCAGTGAACTTCTTACGCCGTTTGTAAGAGCCTCAACTCGCTTTGACACATGTTTTCAGGAAACTGTGACATGTTACGTATTCGGAGTTCCAGGGCTGCCAGACACCACCCGCTGCGCGCCACTCTTCCTGTTTTTGACAACCCTGCAAACAATATCGTTTCTCGTATTGTTATGTTACATGTTTATGTACTGTAATTAATGGTGCTTAATTCATTTGATATTAAATCTCATTTGGTGTTTCAGCTGAAAATTGATACATATTGATTCAAAGCGATTTTCAATCAATTGACAGTTAAAACAGGATTAATCATCTCTCAATCACTATCCTATTACAACATTTCGAGGAAACGTGTATCCTAGAACCAAAATTCGAAGAAAATCTACGAATTTATGTTACTTATCATCAACATCATCAGCCTATAGAAGTCCACTGCTGAACATAGGCCCTAGAATTTATCGATAATCGGTCTTGAACCGCCTCCTTCCACCGACTTCCTGCGACCTTCATAATGTCTTTAGTCTATCGAGTGGAGGGCCCCGCACTTTTATCCTTTCACCACACTGCACTCTACCGGTCATAACATTTGAAACACAAAATCTCAGGCAGATACCAAGAAAGAATCGGTTACAAAAGTTTTTTTTTTCTCGAAAACCAAGCTTGAACGCGTAACGCTTACATACCAAATTAATTATTATGAATGTTGTTTGTAGAGTGCCTCTAATTAATCTAAAACTGAACGCCCCACTATTCCCTTTATGCCAAAATAAAATATTCCATAATCCGTAACCACAAGGACCATTTTCGAACGTCAAGCTTATGTCAAGTGCCAAGTAAAAGCGATGTAGGGGCTAGCAGTCTTAGGTCCAGATAAATGGAACGCACTTCACGGTGACTAGTCTTACTTTGAAATCGTCCCTGTCTCTCTCTAATACGCGTGTTTTAACATTTGTGTGACTGTGACAGGGACAGGTGTACGTGCTAAGCTTGTGCTAAGTAACGTCTATTTATCTCGGCATTATACTAGATGCACCCTACTCGCACTTAGCACAAGGTACAATCATCACCAGCCATATAAGTCATTATTAGTTCTTGTGTACACTAGGCATAACTCTTATCAATCTCGCTGTGCTATTGATTTCCTATCAGTTCCAATGACAAACGATTAGGGAGTGTCAACAAGTCAGCCCAGCTATTATTTTATTATTAGAATGCTTACGAAACCTACATCATTTATTATTGAAAAGCATTAAGTATCGGCATAGCGCTGTCACTCCACGGAAGCGAACACTGAACAAGGGAATTATATTAAAGTCTCATCGAAGTTTTGTTTTGAAGTATCTCTTTCGACAACTTTGGAGGACTAAATGGGACTTTGTGGAGAGTTTATAACTCTATGGTTACACATACATCATTTAAAGCGTCTTTGCTTTAATTTCATAAAGAACAAGCTATAATATTAGCTAAGTAACCATTTGCGAATCTTATTTCAATATACGTTTATTAAGTATACGTCGTACTTAATAAACTACGACACATTTTGTCTACATAATAGATCCAATTATTGCTCATATTGATTTAAGGCCAAGCCTTTTCAAATCTTTAAAGCTGAATGTGCACTGCACTTGTGTTAAAAATAAATTTTATGGAGAAAGAAAAGTGCGCTCCTAACCCCACACGACCCACATGATATTTGCGGTAACAAAATCGTGCGGTTTCAAACCGCAGAACCTAAGTCAAAGCAACGGGTTTCATAAAAAGCTACACGATCGCTGGAAATAAACGAACAATCCCCGGCGATTCTAAGAAATTTACAGAATGGAGCAAGCAGTAGACAAAGTCTTTGAAGGAATAATAGTACCTACTAACGTACAGAAGTTTCACTGTGACTATGGGCCGTCCGTACTTATTCCATAGTCTACTAATACCTACTACAAGAAGACTAAACTTAGATTTTTTGTCGAATTTCTATTCCAAATTGACAAAAACAATCCATTTTCTAAGTTTGTGATTATCTTGTTCTAGAATAAGGGCCTATGCAAACACGTAAGCGACCGATATTGAAATTAAATACAGCGTGTGACTGACTATACTTACCTATATTCATTTGTCTAATCGACGATAAACGTCACCTACCACCTGTCGCAGCCCGCAAGCCAGACAGAAGAGACGTAGGCAAGGACGCGTCGCAGACAGGGAGAGGACGCGACTTTTTATCTATACAGACGAGACGGCACGCAAACGTTTCGGTTGCAATAGTTTAATAGTTTCAATAGTTCTGTTGAACCATTGTAACGGTAATGCCAGGGATGGCACCCCGCACCCTGTATCCTGTGTATGTTTTGCAATTGGGCGCAGCGCAGACGACGAAGCTTCGCGTCCACGCCGCGCCCTGTGTCCTTTGTAAGGCTTTCGTCGTGTCGTGAACTCGTGACACTTAATATACATTTTGTACGAAAGTACAATAAAGGACCATCACGTTTTCGACTCGTCATCGCTTAACGTCTCTTCTATCTGGCTAGCACTTTAGTATTGGTCGTAATCGAGCCATATTGAATCTTAAGCCAGCACGACAAAGCTCAATTCAAACTGCAAGCCGATGTGGAGTGACAAAGACCTTGGCAAGTTTCGCAAGTATGTTGCTTGATCGCGGTGAGTCACGGTCCGAGATCGAATGGTACAGAACGGCCAACTTTCCGCCTTTATTGCCTTTCAGACCGAAGCCTTAAAAGTAACACATTAATAGTATGTAGGTTGAGTTCCCCGGTCGGCAACTCTTGTGTTGTTTCACTTAGAAAATGCACTGTAAAACTTGGTAAATATAAAAAGAATCTAGATTACATTTCTGGTCATTAGTTTCTGTTTAATTCCTTGACAACAATAATCCGGCTCGAGGGATCATGTATAGAAAGAGATAGAGAGAGAGAGAGACAGAGAGATGATTAATGTTGCGTAACCTTGCGCCACTTTGGTGGTTTCGCCCGAAGAAGGATTCCTCCAACCCTTGCCGTGAATGTCTAAGGGATTACGCCAAAAAGTAGCAGTAGCATCCATCAGTCACCAATCCGCCAGCGAAGCATGGTGATTATAACAAGTCCTCCCTATTCTATGGGAGGCTTCGTTCTGCAGTGGACGTTTGCCATTTGCAGATCATGTTAAATAGCCAAGCATTTGACCACTATCTCAGCTGGTGAAAAGTGACGATGTAGCCGAAGAGATGTAGCACGTTTGCATATTTACCTTCGACTTGAAGACCTAGAAGTCTTCAAATTGTGTTTATCGAAGAAAACGTTCGCTGGCAATGTGATCCATTCTTTTGCTGTTCTAATGACTCAATTCGTTTGGTTACGTTGATTTGTTAATCTGACTTAACCCCATCAATCGGTCGCTAGAGCCTTTTCCGCTAGTCGCCAAGATGTTCCATGACAGATAAGGTTGACTTAAGTTACATTCCCAAACAACTCTTCGTATGAAGCAATTTTATAAAACCTTGTACAGTATTTAAGTTACATTGTCAATATATCGCCAGCACTCTGTATAAAAGCAGCCACTTGAAAAATGGAACGTCTTTGGTCCCTTGCGTTGCATGTCTCGGTCATAAAGCCTGGGAAACAATAGAAGCATGTGATTATTATTTACTCCACGTCAGCTAGGGATTTGCCCTTGAAACTGACACAATAATACTGCCACAAAAGCAATAATAAACTTGCTGAAGCTTTACTTGAACGACATTGAAAATGTCATGAATCTGTGGCATGCATGCGATAACTAAGCGAAAGCGTCAGGGCCAAGACACATATCATCGTGTATCGCAGCATCGTGCCCAAACAAAAAGCGTGTTTTGTTTTGAATACCATCAGCACTTGTGCGATCATCCGGACGGCATCGCACAAAACAGGCTCGTAATGTTTGAGATGACAGCCGTGCAGTGCTATCGTTGCTGTCATTGAATCAATTGACAGTGGAATACTCAGAATAATGACTAAAGCAACATTATTCCGAGTTGGGATACTACGAACTAAAATTGTACGTTTCGGTATGAAATCCGAATGAAACGTTTATCTGTCAAATTCAAACTTAACATCGATGATCTCAAAGATGAATCTGAAAACGAAAAGCAATCTTCGTAATTTCGAATCCGAAATATTATTGGAAGTGAGTGAAAAAGCGGCAGTCACGAAGATTGCCAAGGCGCATTTATAACTTCGTTGTAGTGCAGAGACTCATGTTGCTGAAGCGTAAGATTACGTGCAGCGTGCTTGATATATGTAATTGCATATTGGCATTGAAAGCCGGTCTATAGAGTGATACAGGTTGCCTTCTATAACCCCAGCCGATGACGCAGAACACATTTATAACCCGGATAACCCCAGTTGACTAACCAATAGCAGCCGTTATAAGGCACCTGTCTTGTCGAAAAAACATTTTGTTTGCGAGGTCCATTTATACAGTTCCTTTGCTGGCAGTTCCTTTCTATTTTCTGTCAGATTGAAGTAAGAACCGACGAAGCTTGAAGTGGTTTTATTTGAAACGTTTTCAAAAGTTCCCTAATTTATTCAAAGTTTGTGTGAGCTTATTACCCGTGAGCTTATGAGCCGGTGATGATTTTTTCGAGCAGAATTTAAAAGCAAAATTGACAATCTGGTCCAAGCACCAATGCCTTAATGATTATCTAGATTATTAGATTGATTGAATAAAAGTTATTTAGAACGCTAATTATGTACTTAGAGAGTCGGGGAGACTAGGTACGTGTGCGCTTAGAATGAAAAGAGAACCAAATAATTGTTATTTACAAGAAAACCAAAACTTTTATTAAAAAACTGTTTTTGGGAAAATTAATAATTTATTATTACCTAACTACTGAAGTAAAAATAATTTTGAAATACTTATTTACCTAAGAATATAAACTTACTTAAAGTGTGTTTTATATCTAATTTTCACACTTGGTCTTTTTTAAAAATATGAGTCCAAGTTTCATGTGTCCAAATATCAAACTCTTAACTTAAATAGCTATACCAAGATTGTAAGTGCTAAACATCACATAATTATAAGTAAATTTAGGTGCATGTATCATGTGGATTCTTATTTCCGGACGAAGTAAGTGATTTCCCACCAAATAAAAACTGTTATACAAAATTACGCAACAGCTTATTCCAATGCACCCAGAGATTTATCTCCGTTGGTTGGTACTTGTTGATGCATTCATAGCGGATGACAACAATTTTGTTCATATTTAATGACAGTCAAGAGACGCACGCAAAGGATGCATCAAAACTCGAAATGGTCCATGACATTTTACATTTGACGGGATAAGTGTTCTTATGTCCATTTGAGCCATTCCATTGCTTTATTATGGCCATGGTATGTGTTCAACCTAAAATATACCCCTCCGTCTGCTCCCGTTGATTTCGTGGGCAGCAGCATCCACTTGACAAGGCCGTCCAGAATTGGACATGAACCGGCTGATGATCATGATGATGAATTGCTGTAAACATACGTTCACTGCATCTAATATAAAGCTTAGCTAATGCATGCTTGCGACCGTTGATGAAAGAGCCAGTGTGGTGAAAGAAATAAAATAAACGGTTTTGAGCCGCCTCCATCCTCCGAAATACTGCGAACTTTAACAGTGTTCTTTGTTTCTTCCGGTTCGTGGTCGGCACTCGAGGCCCGTTATTGCCCAGCTGCTATCGGTTCTGTGAGCTATATAATGGCCTGCCTATTGCCACATCAACATACAATACAGGCATAACTGTTCTGTTAAAAAAATAAGAGTTTTAAAAAATCTCAAAAAACGTCTCCATTTTATTCCCGTAATTCCTTGGTATATTTTTGTCTCCGCAAGATCTGAGTCACAATGATTTGTCGAGGTCTGCCCTCCCTTTTAATCTCTCGTGATTTACTGCGTGGTCGATAACCTTTAAGAAAAGTAAAACACTGTAAGTAGGTACTTCAGTAAGTACTTACTCGAATCAGTAGGTAATGTAGGTCATTGACACTTTGCTTTGGTTGTCGCTTGTGATTGTGATCCCTTTTGTTAGGCTTTCTTAGGCTCTGTCTGAAAACCAGCGCTGCTCCACATGCCTGAAATGTGGAGCAGCATTATGCTGAGACAGGGCCTGATCGGCTCCATGCATCACTCAGAGCGACCTTATTGACACTATTGTTTATTAAAGACACCTACGTATGTATTGGTTTGTTTGTATTATTGTTTGCAATTTCTATGATTTCCTTTCTTCTGCCTGTTTTTTCTGTGTGTTGTCGATAAATGTATTTAATTTCACTTAATTTTTATTTGTTTTAATGTTTCTTTAATTTTATTTCTTTATATTTTTTTTATTTGAATAAATAGCGGAACATGGCCCACTTCCTGAGCGGTAAGTTATCGCCGGTCTACAATGCCTCGTATAAACCCTTTAAAAGATTCACGGAGCTAAAAAAAAGAAGTTTATTTTGATCCCAGATTATCTGAACAAACAGATAATATTTTATTCGTCATGTTTTCCGAGAAACCGTGCGATATAAAATCACGTCAAGAATTGTCATTGTTTATTTTCCGATGTATCCATCGATCGTCTGAAGTGCCGCGTACTCTTTAGAAGTAGACTTAAAATACTTCTAAGCTAGTAATCTCTAACTAATCCAGTAACCTCTAGCTGGTTCTAATTAGGCTCTAGTAAGGCGAGCCGTTCCGAAATGAACGATTCAAGGAAGGTTTCAAGGATTTTTGATCGTGCGGGCCTGTGAACCTTAGTTCCACCTTCGCATGAAAAATCGATTACATAGCATGCATTGTATGTAATTTATTCCAATACAATTGTGCGACTATAATGGTTTTCACATGCCACAGTCAAGAAAAACAAGAAAAATTAAACAATGACTTCTTGTGACTCATAATGTTCTCAACCTAACGGTGCTGGCATTAAGATCCTCATGACTTGGTGACGTTTGAAATCACAGGCCGTAAACTGTGTTTTGCACCGCTGCTGCTAAGACTCGCTCGCAGTCGTTACCATGATTCTCTTATTTGTATAGGAACCGAAACAGTGACTGTAGAAGACAGAATTGGCCCCTAATTTCTTCAATAAAATCCTGTGAACACGCTCACGAGTAAGAATGAAAGCACCCCCTAGCTATCCTAGATGGACGTGACCTAGGTATAATTGTAATAGGCAAAGATTGCCGCATAACATCCAGTGGACCATAAACTATTTAGCCACTTTTTATGCCTAGTTTGGGCCTTACAGCTAACCTCTTATAGAACTTAGGAAATCCTTGTGTTTGGTCCTACCTTTAAATATTAATATAAAACTTTTATTGGCAATAAACATTATCTTATCTTATCTTACATTTGGTATTCAGGGTGTCCAAGAAAAAATGGTGACACCAGCTAAGTACATTATGAATAATACTTTCCTTATTCGCCTCACTTCAATGGTATTTGTGAATAAAAATGGTCAATTCAAATAACATTCTTATAAAAATATACCTAGCTATAAACAGAAACAAATCCAACTCGATCCAATTTAACCTTTTAAAAGCCGTGTTATGTAAAAGTAAATTCAAAGTTTTATTGGAACGGGCGACGTTTGAATACATTAAGCCGCGTCTAAACTGCGCTACCGCAATGTCACTTTTCAAATAGCTTGTAATGTAAATTGAACTTATCGCGCTTGTTTTAGACTAGCGGTCGCCCTCGGTATCATCCTTGTTATCCTGAAGGAATTTGATATCGGGATTAAAAGTACTTATGCTATATTTCAATCCAGGTTTTAATTGACTGAGCGAGATCTCAGTGTTAACTCGAAGGGTTCGGTATCTATGTTTGATGGGAGTTTGTTCGATGATAACTTTTTAACCGTCGATCCAATCGCCATGAAATTTAATTGCTAGGTTGATTCCAATACAATTGGCAAATTCTTTTATGAGCATAATCGGTAAAGGATTCGTTGAGATAGGGGAGAATATGGATTACCGTTTTGCATCAGCTGGGCCATATGAATGTTCAGTCATTAAAAAAAAATCAGGCCCTGCACTAGTAGGGTACCTAATTTCATCAAAATTGCAGACATTCAAATGCATCATAATCCAATATTCACTTTTGTATTTTTGTAGGGAAAGGGATTCTTAATATGGAAATGGAAGCGCGCAATTAAAATGTTTTTTTTAAATTAAAGTAAGAGTACTCAATTTTGCCAATGTCAAGTAGAATAGATATTTAATGCAAATGAAAAAAAAAAATACAACCGAATTGAGAACCTCCTCCTTTTTTTGAAGATGGTTAAAAATGTTGAGGAACGAAGAACGGGTTTATGAACCTCAGAATAGTCTTTATTCTGAGGTATGAACGCTTGTCTAATTTTAGCCGTCATTCATCTAGATTTCAAAAAAACTTGCGTGCGTCACGATGGAGTGAAAATTCAGGAAAATTCTGTATCTTAGCACTATTATTTATTCTGCAGTAGCTGACAGGTGCGGTGACACGAATCGCACGCCACGTGATTGGTACAGATTTATTTATTATTCAATCTATGCTGACGATAAACACGTCACTCTCAAAGCTATCAAAAAGTTTACGGTGAAAATCCAGTGAAAACTATATTGCATGCACATGCCAAATATTGAGAAAGGTGGAATGGTTTGAATGTTCTTAGGTTCTAAGTCACATCGTTACTCTACCCGTGAAAAATCTTTACAAGCCACAAGGTAGTAATTATTATATATTTGATTTGGTTGATATTATATTTTACAATTACTTACTTAAACGACATTGGCTGGGGATAACTTCGTGGTTTGTACATTTACTCATATATTTATTTAAACGTATGTATCAACTGTTTTCCCCAATAAAGTAAAATAAGATAAAAAAACAAATAAATATATCTGGCTGATTGTAGGTGCATGTAAACAGAGACCCATTAAACAAGACCTTTTAAACAATACTTTTATAACAAATGAGGCGCAAATAATATTTAATTAAATTTTGTTGAAATTGAGACTATAGGTACCTATCTAAAATATCCGTAAACTACCTATACCATTCATTTTCACTTTAGTTCATAACTGTGAAAGTTATGACTCTATGTACGAACGATCTTGTAAGGGTTCCTTGTTAGACTACGGAGCCCTAAAAGCAATTCGACTTCCAAATTGTCCACTAAAATGGCAGTTTAACTGTTAAGTGTTTATTCAAAATATTGTTAGTTCCAAATATATGGTAAGCGTAATCGGTATGGGTTAAAATAGCGGTAGAAGTTGGTCCCAGCCGAAACCAGTTTGAGCCGGAAAGTGGAACGTTGCCCTCATTCCTGGCAAAGTGTAGTTTTGATTTCTTGTTTCGAGTTACTCACGGTGATGTTGATTGGAATACTGTTATACCTCAATTCAAGTGTAACTAGTTCCTCTGATTCATCGTGTGAAATTTACCAGTTTAGATTGCCAGATATTGCATGTACCTATTTGAAGTTCATACCAAGCACATACACGATTCTTGGAATTGGTAGCTGATTGTGGCAAGGAATTTCCGGTTTATCATCATCTGCAGCCGCTAGAAGTCCTCTGCTGGACATAGGCTCCCCATAGAAAGAACTGATCTTGGCCGCCTCCATCCACCGACTTGCTGCGATCTTTAAAATGTCGTCCATCGAGACCCTTCCCTTCCATACTGCGTCGTCCGGTTCGTGGTCACCACTTGAGTATCTTTCTTCCCTGACGGCTGTTGGTTCTGCGAGCTATATGGCATGCCCATTGCCACTTCAACTTACTAATTCTGGTCTGTGGTTTTGGTTATTCTACGCAATTTCTCGTTTCTGATTCTATCACGTAGTGTAATTCCGAGCATAGCTCTCTCCAGAGCCCGTTCCGTGTCTTTGAGTTTGTAAATGAGGCCAATACTTAGGGGCCTTGTCTCAGTGCTATCACCGGTTACATAGGGTTCAATTCCTATAACACCTAACATTAACATACGTAGTCTTGATCCCACACTAGGATTCCCTGTTACTTGGGTATCAGGGACTACGAGTACCATGGTACCATAACACCTAGACCCAGGACAAATATTTGCAGATCATAAAAACATTTGTCCCGCAGCGGGAATCGAACCCGCAACCTCTTGCATCTCATCCGGCTACTCGCCCGCTGCACCACAGAGGTCGTCAAAAACATTGGCCTCCCCCTTAGAATGCCACGACGAACGGTCATGAATCGCCTCCATCCACCGACTTCCTGCGACGTTTATAATGTCTTTAGTACATCGAGTGGAAGGCCTTCCTCTACCCCTCCTCACATCTTCTCTTCTCTTCGTTAATTAGGTAAGTACTACTCGTATTCAAACAAAAACGTACGTATCGTTAACTTTTAGTTGTTTTGAAAATTTTGCATGTGGTCTGTTTATTTATTCCTGAAGTACCGTTAAACCTTTTTATCTCACAATGCCAATTGTTAGGCGCTTAATTTTATTGCAATGGGTCGACACTCCCCACAGTCATTGAGGAATTTCCAAGAGCCTAAAGTTCTTACTTAGCGCTTTACAATTCGCAAACAATTTGGATTCAGCTACGCAAAAGTTGGTTGCTAGCCAAACGGGTCACCCAATGTTTTTATTAAATTTTCTTTCGCCTTTTGTGGCAATTCAGCCTCTATTTTGTCTAAAACTGCGGTGGGAATTGCATTTTTCTCATTTCAGCTGTCGTTGTCATTATGTGTTATGGCTAATTTTGCAATATTTAGGTCCCAGCTGTAAAAGTCAGTGGCCTTTCCTCAGTAAAACCGAATTAGAAAGTGCAGGCATAAGTGCACATAATACAACTACCTACCATAGTACAGAATTTTAATAACTTTTCATTTAAAAAAACCGACATCCGCCATTGTATTCGACTATATATCTGGATGAAAAAAAATGATGTTAAACCCATAGTGGTGAAAGGATTATGATACTTTCTGAATGCAAATGCTTGGTTTGTTGCTGAAAATATCAAAATCGCCATATGTATGCCTACAATATTTGAGGAGTTCCCTCAATTCCTCATGGATTCCATCATCAGAACTAGATTCTGAAAAAAATGGGACCAATCTGGAAGTATATCTATTCAAATAAAAAAAGAATTTTCCAAATCGGTTCATAAAATACGGAGATATGAGGTAACAAACATAAAAAAAAAAAAACTACCGAATTGAGAACCTCCTCCTTTTATGTGAAGTCGGTTAAAAATACAAATAAAACGGTTGTTATATCTAAAGACCGTTAAATCTAAAGATTGCTTAACTAATCCAAATCACTTTCCTATGAGAAAGGAAGTGTCTCTAAGAAGCTACATGGCCACATTGAAATGATGATGCTCATTTGAATCGTAAGTTACGCTGTAGGTAGTTTATATGTAATAAAAAAAAAGGAAAAAAAGCGAGTGAGGCCACTACCCCTAGGATTCCGATCCGTAAATTATTTCAAAATCATTAGAGCCCTTTCGAGTTTCAGACACTTTTTCGTACAAACTTCACCAAAAAAACACACACACAAAAGAATGTCTAAGTCTAAAATTTAGTGATTTCGATCTCTTTGCCCCTAAATTTGTGTTAGGGGCAAAGAAATCGAAATTACTAAATTTTAGACTTTTAGACATTCTTTTAAATGCATGGAATTACAAACTTGTTTTTTGTATGTCACTATAAGTTAACATTTTTTTGGTTAGTTTCTAGTTGATACCATAATATAGCTTTTCCTGAGAAAAAGGGTCATGGCTGACAGACAACAAAGTAATCCTAAAAGGGCCCCGTTTTTTTCTGTTGACGTACGGAACCCTAAAAATAAACAAATTAAAAAACTAGAGAAGCAAAAAGCCAAATTACTAGTTTAAATGAATACGTTCCACGGATTTTCGCACCGACGACTCTCCGCAATCCCGAATTCCTGCCCAATTTCCATTTTTTTCCCACCTGCCTGTTTTCTTTTTATTACAGCCTGTTTTGCTCCCGTGATTCCAGGAAATGATTTTATTGACACGCCCGTAACAAAATTATCTCACGTCTCTTGTTACCGAAACTTCCGCCCAATTTAATATGGAACGGATTTTTTTATTATTTCTTAAAACCTACATTAAGCTTAATTATCATAATCAGCCTGAAAAGTCCATACGCCTCCCCCTTAGTGTGCCACGACGAATGTCTTGAGCCTCCTCCATCCACCGACCGAGTTAAACGAA
Organism: Epirrita christyi; assembly: GCA_951392215.1. Lineage (NCBI taxonomy): Eukaryota > Metazoa > Arthropoda > Insecta > Lepidoptera > Geometridae > Epirrita > Epirrita christyi. Next base: position 9,121,155 of record OX595853.1, read on the forward strand.
TATAAAATAATATATACTGAACGAAATATAAATTACAATGTAGAATTAAATTTTATTTAAAACATAACAAGATTTAGTAAACCGAACTGGTGATCTCGGTTTTGTGGCTTATTGAACCGTTCTCATGATATCTCGTTTCCCATATTTCATTCGATACCATTATGCGTGACCAATATGTTACTGATTTGAATATCGATGTAAATTTTTAATAGCTCGAATTCCTATTACTGTGTGAAAAGGCTGAAAGTTAATCGTTATTCATTTGTTATTCTTGACGTGTTCTTCAACTACATCATCAACAGCCTATGGGACATTCTAACTTATATTTAATTACCTAGTTCTTTCTTTGGATAAGTAATGGTTTTTTTTCTATCTTTAATTTTTCAACAAGGCTCGTCACAGAAGGCATGCTACCAAACCAACATAGCGGGATTGATTCCTACTCTTTCTGGCTTCGTTCGTAAGTTACCGAATTTTGGTACCGAAACACGGGTACCGTAAAACGGACTTTGAATGGGTTTAACTTCAAAGTTTGTTATTTGTAGGGTTTCGTACCTCAACACAGGAAAATACGGGACTCTTAAATAGGATCACTTTGTCCGTTTGTCTGTCTATCATGATCCTTTTTCTGAGAAACGGCTAAAGGTATCAACTTGAAATTTATACCAAAACTAGTTGCGCCCCGCGGTTTCACCCGCGTGAATAATGATGAAAATTGATGATGATGATGATGATGAAAAGTAACCTAGGTGTTAATCCAGGGCGTAAAGTATCTCCATTCCAAATTTCACTCAAATCCATTCAGTAGTTGTTACGTGAAAGAGTAACAAACATCCATCTATACTCACAAACTTTCGCGTTTATAATATTAGTAGGAAGGATAGGATAGGATATAAAGGTAAAACCTAAAATGCTGTACAAAAAGCTTCTAATGCATTAAAAAGAATTAACGAATGTGTTACTTTAGTATGGAAATAGCAATAATTAAAAACCTTTAAGGTACTTCCAGTACCCTCATTATTCAAAAAATTGGAATGCTCGTGTCACAAAAAAATAGTCTAAAATTGAGGATTTTTGTCTATTTTACCCTTTAAATAGAGTAGTTATTGATAGATCCTGAGGATGGTGAAGTTTGTAGGAAAAAGTGGCTGAAACTCGAAAAGGGCTCTGACGATATCGAAATAACTTACGGATTTTTTTTCAAAGAGTAAGCCATGGCCACTCTTGGAGATATGAAAACTCCGATCCAGTGGATCTGCCCCCCAATTACAGTAGCAAATGGCAATGGGGAATGCAACAATGGAGATAATTTTGGCAGCCTTAGCGCTGTCCAAATCTTTTGAAACTTGAAAGGAGGAATATTTAGGTCAAGAAGTTTCCACTATTCAAGTTCCATTAAATTTAGATAGCGCTAAGGCTGCCAAAATTATCCCCATTGTTGCGTTCCCCATTGCCATTTGCTACTATAATTGGGGGGCTGGTACCCGTAGTTTCGCCTCCAATTGAATTGGTCAAGGCATAGCCCATTAGAGGCGAAGTCGCGGTTTTGAGAGCCGCTGGATCAGGGTTTAACGGCTATCATAATCCATTTTTTTTATAGAATACCAAACTTTACGCTTCATATTTCGCTTCCTTATAAGCACCACTAAAAAGTGCTGCCACATAACTTACGTTTATTGATTACGTTTACGAGTAGTAAACAACTTTACTTCGGCTAGCTTATGATTGCGCGTTTCCATTTACGGACGACTAAAGCCCAGCCCCTTTATCATATTCATCATCATCATCCTGCGACCTTTATTATGTCTTTAGTCCATCGAGATGATCGAGGAGGACCTCTATTGTGTCGTCTAGTATGTGGTGGCCACTCGAGAATATAAACCTTTATCGGTTGTCAGTTCTACGAGCTATATGACCTGCCCATTGCCACTTCAACTTGCTAATTCTGAGAGCTATTTCGTCTATAGCTATATATGCTATAGCTCTAGCTAGCTGCGCGACTTTGAGCTTGTGTACAAGGCCCACGTTAGCGACCACGTCTCAGTGCCGTGAGCATCGCTGGCAACATGCACTGATTATAGATTTCGTCTTGAGGCTCTGTGGTACCTGTGACGAGAATATGGAAGAAGTTTCCCGAACGCTGTCCATCCGAGTTGCTAATATATTAGGCTCTAATAACATCTTGACCTGCTAAAGATGATATGACGTAAAAAGTCGTGTTCCCCGAAACAATGGAAACATGACGTCATGGTGATAAAAGTAAGGCGGGGCTTATCTTCAGTTTTTATGGTACATTGCGTCGTAACGCACCGGCTTGGCATGGCCGTTGAGTATGACTCGTTAGAGCTTCGACCATCCACGCTAGTTACTGGGCCACATGCCAGTAACTGGCAGAAACAAACTGCACTGGCGTGTTATCTAAGCTAGTGGCATCAACGTGAATAGATCGCAAAAGCAAGGGGCGTAAGACGTTCGATTTTCAATCGTGACTAGGGAAAAACGTTCAAAAAATCGTGACAAACGTTCTAGGGAAGCCTATCTCCAGTAGCGGACTTCTAAAGGCTTGCTGATGACATAGTGATGCTTCTAATATCACTAATATTTAAAGAGGCTTAGCTTTCTTTACTAACAAGTATACTATATAAGTATATATATATTTCAAACAATTTAACCTAACTATAATGACACAAATATATTTTGATGCAAGTAGTTTCAAGATTACCGACTACGCTCTCAGAATTAGCAAGAGTGGCGACAACAAACCGGACGACGCATTAGAGAAAGGCCACACTAGACTGTTTATCGTGGTATTTTATGGGAGAGGCATATGCCCAGCAGTGGACTTCGACTGGCTGATGATGATGATGATGATGAGTGCCACTAGTTCATAGTATAGTTACCGGCATGTGTGCACGCAGCTTTATACGTGGTGCTTTGCTTTGCTTGTTCACTGAATAATACGTAACTAGATGAACGCGTGAGGTTAGGTTGGGTTCAAATTGTTACAGTTTGGGCCCTCGTTTTGTAAGATGAGCCTGTTTAAGACAGAATTTGCGCGAGAAATTGTTATGAACACAGTCGATGCAAGAAAGTTCGGGCTGTTCTCGTTGTGGCTCGAATTCTTGATGTTTCGATATGGCCGTCATTTAAAATCTCCGGCTATTTTGTACGCTCGTGTTAAATTAAGTCTTATCAATCAAGCAAGTCTATTTCATTGTAAAACGGCAGCGTTGTAAAAAAATAAATGAAAAAATCCCGGGAATTCTTTGATGAGTATGCTGCATATTTTACTGTCCTCAACGTAAACTCAGGAAGCCAACACGGCAAAAAAATCGCGACTCGCATTTAAATTCACCGACATGAGGTATGGCTGAGAGGTTTTTTTGCATTGTCTCACGTACCAAAACCTATTATAGCACCATGATATAAAGATATCATATATGATATCTCTATATGGTTAATATAGTTATGACTTTATAACTGGCTCTTACGCAGCCAGCGTCTTAGGGATGCTTCCGTCTAGTAGTGATTTGGAACAGTTGAGCTATCCTAAGATCGTTTGAAACTGTCTTTAGATACGTCATCTGATTAATTTAAGATGTATGTTTTAAATGTTGTATATTATGTATACTTGTAAAAGTTGTATTTTAAGTATACTTTCTTTTAATAAGGTGTTAATCTGGATATTATTATGTTCCGGTGCGATGTGGGGTTCGATTCCTGGGTCTGGATGTTGTGGTACCGTGGTACTCGCAGTTGATACCCACGACACGGGGAGTCCTACTGTGATTAGGACTATTTATAGTAATTCATCAGCTAGATGCTTATGGTTTTCTTTGAATACCTAGATGGTTATTTTTTAATTTACCTCCTAGGTTCATTATTATACAAACCTTCAGTAGAATGCCTGATATTCCTCAGTTGGTGTTCTCAGTCATACTTTGCTGAAATCATCTTATTATTGTACAATCACAATCACTTAGCCTGATTTTCCAAACAATAGTAAACAAGCTAGGTACTCTTAATCATCAATTACCTATATAAAATCGTCGCGTGACTGACTGACTGACTGACTATCAAAGCACCGTAAACCGTAAGTCCTATAGACCTGAAATTTTGATGGTAAATTCCTTTTGTGGTCTTAGGGTACATTAAGAAAGGAATTTTCGAAATTCACCCTCTAAGGGATTACAGCAGGGTATTGAAGTTTGCATGGAATAATCTCTAAACGGACGAAGTCGCGAGCGTTCCACTAGTGACAGCATAATTATGCAAAACAGTCGGTTTCGCACAATTATGTTGATCAATCTTGAAATCCAGCACGAAAAAAAACCCTTATTCGTGAAAACATTCAAACCATAATTTCGTTAAATGCATTTTAATTCATGGCAGGATATTAATGAAAACGCGACTTACTGGCTGATTAACTTGTCATTCCCCCGAGAATTGATTGTGCAGTGCCATTCATTCAGAATGAACAATAAATCTTCATAAAAACAGGACAGCCAGTCACGACTCACGAACCATAATCTTGGTAGTTCTTTAAGTTTTAAATGAACGAAGCAAAAATACTGCTTTACACCATAAAAACGCTGGATTAGAGCTTTATTTCACATAGGATCTTTTATTGAATGTAGAGAGTAGAAAGATATATACACAGAAAGTGTGTTGACGGTAAAATACCACTTAATGGACGGATAGTCAAAGCTCCAAACGACCACAGAGTTGCCGGTTAACGTTGGTCCCATATGACAACTAACAAAACGTATAATAACAAACTAAATAGAAAATGCCCCGATGATCATCTGTGAGGAAAAACGTTGAAGGTGAGTTAAACAAACCTTTTTCACGCTTTAGACCGAGATAATTAAACGTTACTTGCGTTTTAATATTTGTGTGTCAGTGACAAGCATTATGAGACGCAGAGTCAATGGTCCTCAAACCTTGAGCCACAAAGACAACATCCCATTAGTACGGACTAAGTAACCTCTTTTTATTTCGGCCTTAGTATTCAGTTTACCAAGAAAGCTTCCATTCAACTTAGTATGTTACCGCACTCACACACAAATTACTCCGTTCCCAAGCCACCTCATTCCCTCGTGAAAACTAAAAAAGGGGTAACGCGGACCCTTAATTATATTCCGAGTACCTTCGTTAACACAGCGTAAATCACAATTCTTTAACATAAAAAATCTCATCGCGCGCTCATTCATTACTTAACTATGACGAAACAGCGCGAAATGACACTGGATTATTTTATCAGACGCGACTTTTCATCGCGACCCGAGTTGTATCTTGTTCGTGAATAAGTTATCGCTATCAGTTACAAAGCTGGGTTGAGATTCAGTCCAGCCCACAGAACTGCATCAGAAGCACAATTAAAAAATAAAATTATAAAACATTCAATTCACAATATATTATAATCTCATCTCAGTCCACTGTCACGTCTGTCACTGCGTGCATAGACGTGGTAACTATTACTTAATATTCGCATGCATGCGTTATCTTTCTCGCTCTAACGAACGCCTTCCTGAGCGACAGAAAGGTTGATGGTTAATCGAAAGTTGACTGAGATGAGATTATATTGTGAACTGAATGTCAAATAGTCACGAGAATTTAAACTCTTTTAGCGTTAAGCTCGCCTTTGTACATGTCTTATGTGTAAGTTTATTTGTCTATAATATTGTGTACAATAAAGAATTAAAGAGAATTGGGCCCAAAGATACATCTCTAGATACATTTGAGCCGAGTTATGCAGAAGGCAGCCAGGTGGGGCTAGCTGCGGGCCGAAATATGTGAGCGTTTTTCTAATCGAGCGTTGCACTTCGGCTGTTTGTTGACTTTTTTTAGTTTTTGTAATTATTTCAAAAACTAAAAAAGTTAATAAGTGGCTGAGGTGCAACCTTCGATTAGAAAAGCGCTCATATTTCGCTTTGTAGTTGGCCCCATTTGGCTGCCTTCTGCATAACTCGGTCCATTTCATAGACTACAGTCGTCTGATCACAAGAGATCCATGCGTCACGATATTGGAATTTGTCTATAGACGACAAGGCTATAATATGCTTATAATAGGCTGACGTCGATATTTTTGTTAACATGCGTCGAATGTTCTGCTCTGTATACATCTAACTAGATTACCGTTGGGGATGTTTGTAGTGTATGCATTGTAGGGTCGCGCGCGGCTGTCGCCTCGTAACGTCGCGTTTCCTAAATTTTGTACAGCCTTAACGGTTCCCCTGTCAATTAGGAAAATTAAATAAACCGATGCGGGTTGGTCCGTGGAAATTAATATCACTTTCAGCGTCAATTTTCCGTCGAAGGCGAGCCTCTACGTGCTACCCGAAAATGCGGAAAATATGTGAGAACGCCGGTTAAGGCGTCAACGAGCCTTATTTACGAGCCTCTATTACACTATGTTCTATGGTTTAGCTAAACGGAAAAAGATTCTGGCAGAAATTGTTGGCACGAAACTCTTTGAGGAAATTATTGTTCATTTGACATAGATTTTGCCCAAACACCACTCAATGTCTCTAAAGTTCATCATCAGTTTCTTGCAAAAACAGTAATGAACCCGCCCTAGGTGCCTGTAAAAAATAAACACTTAAATTGGAACTTGTACAGGTATGAAATAAAGGAAAGAAAAACTTATAATAGCGGTACGAAGTTGCCGTTTAAACATAGTGGCCACTTTGAATTCAAATTAAACCTACATGTTCCAAGATTCGTGATTTTGTGTTTTTTTCACACATCTAAATTAAAAAATACTATGGCATTCTATTGTTTGACTTTCAATTGTTTTTACATAACCAGAAGAGCTAATTACCTAAAAATAAAACGTAAGTGTAAGATTTTTTGTGACCATGTGATTTTTTTATTTATAATAATAAACTTTATAATAGGAAACTGCTAAATCCACAAGCAGAAAATTTAATCGGCAAACATCGTTTCGCGGACTCTCGATACAGTTGCTGACTTGGCAAAACGTAGACGAACTAGGTATGTGAAATTCGTGATGACTGAACAGACCAATCTTTCTTTCCCAAAACAATGCCTCGCTTTGATACCCGTGTTTTAAATCAGTCATCAGATGATCTCACTGATGGAAACAAGGTGCAGCTAATTGGCCGGAAAGTTCGGTTTCTAAGAGAAAGCGGGAAACTATCTGATTACACTGCTATTTCTAGGTAATAGTGCTAATTTTCTGTCACGAGTCTCATTTAGCTTCCTAGGTTCTTGTATTTTTAACCGGCTACAACAAAGCAAACGGAGGTTTATGATTTTAGCAGTCTATGTATGTATAATATATGTATTTCATCTGTTCTCACGTAGCTACGAATCTACTTGATGAATTTTGACAATTGAGGTATCATATGAAGCGTCTTGACATTTCACGTGTCATATGCTATAGATGTGCCACTTAAATTTAATATGGTGGAAATATAACTTTTCATTTAAAAAACCGACTTCCGCCATTGTTTTCGACTAAATATTTGGAGGAAAAATAATGAAAGAACCATAGTGGTGAAAGGATTATGATACTTTTTGAATGCAAATGCTTGGTTTGATGCTGAAAATATCAAAATCGCCATATGTATGCCTACAATATTTGAGGAGTTCCCTCAATTCCTCATGGATCCCATCATCAGCACTGGATTTTGAAAAAAATGGGACCAATCTGGAAGTATATCTATTCAAATAAAAAAAGAATTTTCCAAATCGGTTCATAAACGCCGGAGATATGCGGTAACAAACATTAAAAAAAAATACAACCGAATTGAGAACCTCCTCCTTTTTTGGGAAGTCGGTTAAAAAACGCCTCTCCTGATGGAAAGTAGCCTATGGACGCCTGCAACACCAGAGGTATCACATGCGCGCTGTCAACCCTGAGGCATAAAGATGAAAAATGTCATGTGCCTGTAATTTCACCGGCACCCGTACCCTTCAAACCGAAACGCAGCAATGCGAGCACTACTACTTGGCGGCAGAAATAGGTATGGTGGTATTACTTCCCCGGCCGAACTCTTTCATAAGAAGTTCTACTACTAACTAGCTAACATAGAACCTGTCATTCCCAACAACTTACCAATACCACATATACAAATAGTAGGTTTAGGATATTGTGCAGTACGCCACAACATTTCCAAGATATGCTATTACCTAAGCTTCCGTACATTGATACTACTAAACAATCTCGTGACTTCGGTTAGGGATGTTGCGTCTTCCTAGTGATTTGGACCGACTATTCTTGCCGTGTTGTGCCCGGCCTAAGAATGTACTACCCTGGATGTCGTGAAAGCCGACTAAGGGCCGGTTTATTGATCCGTAGTAACTAACAGTCTAACCATTTGTTAGATTAACTATAGTCAACTCGTCAACTAATGGTTAAAGGGCTTTTACGTTTTTCAATGTCTATTTTAACTACAGTCAAATCTAACCATTGGTTATTATATTGCCAGTGTAATGAGAAATCATTTACTAAAAATAGCTGCAGTTTTTTGTGGGTAATATTTTTATTTGTGACAACACTGGCCATAATAAGTGAACGATACCAAATTAAATGTCTTTTTTGACAGTCTAGTGTCAAATCTGTCAAACTGTTTAGAAAGAATACAGGGGCAATGAATTAGCTGACACTCTTGCTAAAGAAGCGGTTACATCTGGTGCCCAAATGTTTTATCAAAATTTTTCTCAAGAAACTCTCCAAAAAAGTTTATTATGTTCTGAATGGTTTCGTAAATGGTATTTAGTTTAAAGTTATTGGTTGGGGTGTAGCTAAGGGGGCGCTGAGGAAAAAAGACTCTGGCAAAATATCGCAGAAAAAAAGACTTCAAAGAATCTCGCTCAAATTTTTCCTCAGCGCCCCCTTATCGACACTCCGACCGGGTGGGTTACGTGGTCTAAAAATGTTCGGCCTTCTCATCAAAACGTAGTTACCTACTGCGCAAAAATATCATCGTCTGATAAACTTTCCGACGTAACATCATAGTACGTATCTAACTATGTTTAAATTCATGATAATTATTATTTGAGAAATAAAACGTTGTTGACAACAAGCAAACTTTCACAAAACATCTGTTAGGGGTTGGTTTTACCAGCCGCCATATTGTTAACTCTCCGACATTGGGTGGTTACTTTTTTCAACTAATGGTTAATTATTTGACCATTGGTGAAACTAACCATTGATCAAAAAACGCATTTTGCCGAAATTTAACCATTGGTTGCCATATTTAACTATTGGTTGAGTTAACTACGGATCAATAAACCGGCCCTAAGGGTTTACTGCTATTGGGCAGTAGCAGCCACCTGGGTACTTTACACCCAACTGCGATCACCAACCCACATGCCAAGCGTGGTTATTATGGCAATGACGGACTACGAGTCTAGATATTAGTGTTCTAATTATGTGTACAACATTTTATGGAGTTTGATCAAGTAACAGCCAAAATAAAAGTAAACTTCTTTCGCGTAACAAAAGGGCGTAAGTGCCTTACCTTCTCTTAAGAGCTGCATGCATCTGATGGAGTGACCAACAAGGAACCAGTGGCGCTAGAGAAGAAGCATAAACCCAGCCACATCTCGAGGACCTTTGCGTCAAGTCCGTGGCGCGGTGGACGAGTAGCCGGCTGAGACGTGAGAAGAGTGGGACAAATGTTTGCATGGTCTGCAAATGTTTTGTTCCAGCCGCCCAATTACAGTAGCAAATGGCAATGGGGAACGCAATAATGGGTATCATTTTGCCAGCCTTAGCACTACAATATAAAATAGACGAACAAATATATAGTAACAATTCCGCTCCTCTCCAACGAAAACTCAGAAAGAATTCGACACGTGTTTCGCCTCTCACCGAAGCATCCTCAGGAAACAGTAGGCTCACTGCGTGCTAGAACGACAAAGACACACTACTGCAAAAACACCGCAGCCATGTTGCCTCTTCGAACGCCGAACAGAAAGTACTTTCTGTTGTGTCGTCTATTTTATATTGTAGAATGGATTTCCGCAAAGTCACGCTTGAATCAATTAATTAGCCTTAGCACTGTCTAAATCTTTTAAAACTTGAAAGGAGGAATATTTAGGTCAAGAAGTATCCCATAGTCAACATTTAGATAGCGCTAAGGCTGCGAAAACGATCCTCATTGTTGCGTTCCCCATTGCCATTAGCTACTGTGATTGGGGGGCCGGTCTAGGTGTTGTGGTACCAAGGTAGTCGTAGCTCCTGATACCCACAATACAATCAATACAATATCCTAGTGTGTGATCAAGACGCTGTATGTGACTGTTGTGTGTTATGTTATCTCTTTGGACTTTTCGGAGTCTGAACTCCATCACATCCCTACGGGTACTAGACAGAATGCTTCCGTCTAGATTGTTACCAAGATACGTACGTTTACTAATTCGTCGTTTCGCACGCTTGTCACGTACGAGGCCGTATCGTATGACAAATAGTTCTGTAGGAAATACCCTATTTTTGCCCTTTATCAACTTAGTCGACCCACATAAATTAACTGTAGATTTGGATGAAGAAACGTTGAACGTTGTCTTCTTTTGCCTCGTTACGCTAAGCTAGGGTTTTCTAAAAGGCGGTGATCCTCATAAAGTGACGGTCGTAATATAGCGGCGACAGCTATTTACATCTTATTAAATTATTGTTAAATAAAAACTTCAAAAAACAGAGGCTCAATTCTCTTAGTTATTTCAAAACTAATACTTACACTGAAAGTTGACCGAATCGAGACTGAATTGTAAATTGACAGAAAGTTGAATTTCTGGTCCCTCATTTATAACAATTTAATCTTCTTTCAATTCATGGTGACCACCATTAGAGTAGGATAGTTATATATATAATTGGAAAGAGTAAAGAGAGACTCCATCTACTTATGCTAAAATTAACGAAAAAACTTTGAATCGTTCAAGTTTCGGTCACATTTCGATATAATCACATTACAGTGTCGTATTTTATGTCAGGAGAATACCATTTCTGACATTTAAGACATCGACACAAGATCGAAACATGATCCGAACTCTATTTGAACTATTTTTTAGTTAGTGAATTGGGCCTCAGGTCTGTCGGTTTAATTATGTAAATCATCTTACTCCATATTTAGTTCATCGAACATTTAAAGTATGTTTTCAGAGTTTGTAAACTTAAAAATATACTTTTAAAAGTAACAAAAGCGCGAAGATCCAAAGTTAAAAAGTTTTAGCACTTGTTATGCAACATCTTGTTTAAAGTTCGCCCTCCAGTCGTAGATCATAACATCGCTGCGAAGAACAGACTACTGCTGCCAAGAAAAATAAACTTTACGTCCTGGTTTGCTGTGTAAAAACAGTAAAATAATGCCTGTATAGTGTCAACCATAAAGTGCATCCATCTTGCAAAGAAAGAGAGACTGACTATTTTAGCAAAGGATATTAAAACAACGGTCAGCTCCTAAGATATTCAAAAAAGACATATAAATGCGAGTAGGACTCGGGTCCAGAGGGTTCTATATAGTTTCTACTATGCAGTTTATAAATTTTTACCCATTAGCAACATCATCATCACCACCACCATCATCATCATCGGTCTGTAGAAGTCCACTGTTGGACATAATCCCCATTATACGGGAAGAGAATTCAACTTCCTTTATTTCAGCCATTTCCTCTTCCCTATTCGTGATAGATAATGACATTAACGTGGCAGGTCGGTGGATGGAGGCGGCTCAAGATCGTTCGTCTTGACATTCTAAGGGGGAGGGTTATGTTAAGCAGTAGACTTCTACAGGCTTATGATGATGATGATGATGATGATGATTCGTGTGAGTCTCCAAGCATGCCAAATTTCAGTATCGTAGGGGTAAGACGTAGTGGTACCGGACATAACGGTAATATACCAACAAGACGTACGCTAGAATTTTCGAATGCTAAAACGTAATTCCTATTGTTAAAATGATCTTACTCTCAAATTCTTGAAGCTTGAACAATTTCAGATGACATAATTTTAATTTACTGTTCATTCTACCACGAACTACGTCCACATTTTGATAGCCAGCTCAAAACATGCAGGAATATAACATTACTGCATGCACTTCCCAAAGGCAGACGTTCTAAAATTATCGACTACTTATGGGGTAATCTAATATAGCCCCCGGCCACAATCGATACTCTTCATGTAGTGGTCGGTTAATGTACACTTATACAGTCGTTATAAGAAAGCTGAACAACTCGGGTCCGAGTCAAAATTACAGCCAACACGTCAAAAGATCCTTACATTATCCTTTCGATAGCTAATTTTGCATTCTGGCACAATATAATAAATCTTACGATCTGCTTTCTTTTTGTCATAATTTATTCACAACTAATTAATTACAAAATAAAAGTAGCTACTCTATCACTCTATCTAAAATTATAATTTCATTAAATTACGATATAAATTAGTGCTTTTATAAATTGTATTTGTGTATGTACCTGACATACTTACCTTGATAAAAATATATATATATATATATATATATATATATATATATATATATATACACACATATATATATTACATATAAATGCACATGACCATACACCCAAACTAATAAGTATTATTATAAACATAACATTACACAATATTTCTGCTTGAATCAGATTATTTATTACTTATATTTAAATGCCGCATCCATTTACATCATTATTCGCCATGCCTACCTGTGAATTCAACGAAGACGACTCTGTTACTTTATTACTTACTAGTTGCGCCCCGCGGTTTCACCCGCGTGAATAATGATGAAAATTGATGATGATGATGATGAAAAGTAGCCTATGTGTTAATCCATGACGTAAAGTATCTCCATTCCAAATTTCACTCAAATCCATTCAGTAGTTTTTACGTGAAAGAGTAACAAACATCCATACTCACAAACTTTCGCGTTTATAATATTAGTAGGATGTTATTTTTTTAGAAATTGTGTACCTACCTACCAATAATTTGTGTATTTTTTAAATGTGTTTTTTATTGTGCTACCTACACTTAGCACTGTGCGTTATAAAACTTTAATTGATATTATTATTTAAGTTCTCATGTAAGTGAATTCTTTAATTCTTTATGAGAATAAACAATCTATATATCCTGAAAAGCCAAGTTTTTTCTTGTTGAACGAGACCTCCCTATCGAATAGGGGGGATTTGCCATAATCACCACGCTTGACAGGCGGTTTTATGATCGCAGTATTGATGTTAAATACTCAGATGGATGCTGCTACACATTTCCTGGCGTAATCCCTTTGTCGCCTGTTACGATATCCACAGAAAGAGTTGCAGGAGTCTTATTTCTTAGGCTGTGATCACCAGAGAACCAAAGAAAAAATAATCTTCTAGAATACGTCTTTACTGTAAATTGTAAAAGTCGTATTTTTGTTTTGTGTTATGAGTTGCTCAGCTACTGCTAATAACGACTGTGTGATGCTACAGATAGCGCAGCAGTATCTACGGTAATAAGTTCTTCGCTATCCTCAAGATACACATCGGTAAACAGGCTGGGGTAGCTTCCTGTGGAATACGCCATTTAGGGCTGTGTACCGTTCTTTGTATATTATGGTGTTGGGATTTATGTACTGCCTGCTGGGTATATTGTTTGGTGTCTTGTTTTTGCGTGATTTCACAGCTGTAATGACCTCGCCTGAGGCGCTATTCCATGGTCCCATTTGGAATGATTGAAATTAATGATTAGAATCCATTTATCGTAGTTTCCTGTTGAGTAGATTGCCAGGAACTGAATTACCAGTTTTTCTCTTTTAGAAATCAATCGCTGTTTACAGATCCGCTCTGTCTAGCCAAAAGGCGTTTTCCAAGATCGTTTTTCCCTATCCAAAACTCCCATCCAGGCTAGCAAGGTATACAATAACATAACACCTAAACACACATGCATAGTCCTGATCCCACACTAGGATTCCCTGTGTTGTGGAAAGGAAACTACGAGTACCATGATACCAACAACACCCAAGACCCGTAACAAATATTTGAAATTATTTGTCTCGTAGCGGGAATCGAACCCACGCCTCTTGCGTCTCAGCTGACTAGCCGTGCCATGGGGGTCGTCTTATATCTCGTTTAACTTCAATTTTTGATGGGTTTTGTTTCGTCGAAAACTAAAAGAGCCAATAGTTATTTGCCGTCAAATTCCCCAATCGATACAGTAATCCTCTTTACTTCCCAACAAAATTAGAACTTCAATGCCCAAAGAAAATAACAACTCCCCAACACAATTATTTGAAACCGAATACGTAGAAAGGCTATCGAATAAAGAATCTTTAGTTTCCAATCCAATTTGCTGTATTCCCTTGCGTGTCTTAGCGGGAAGCGATTTATTTTGATTATAGCTGTTCAAGCTGTGGAAAACAAGCAATAAATTAACACCGACGACTTAATTAGGGCCGTGTTTCCAATACCATTAATGGCTGGTGATGACAGCCTGATGTCTATTGATGTACTTGGAGGGTCGACGTGGTAGACAAATTTACTACATGATGGGGAAAAGTGGTTGACCAGCAGACACAAATAAGTTCTGTTGTAAGAGAAGCCTGTTTTATGATGGGCTATGCGATCTAAGCATACAGGCATTACCATTAATCGAAAACTAATATAGGTACATATTTTGTTTAGAAGGAATGATGATAGCTAATTGATTCAGTCGTAACTTTACGAAAATCCATTTTACAAAAGCAAACATATGAATATTTATAATAATATTACAAATAATAATAAAAATTATAAATATTTAATATAATGTGACTTTCTGTTCGGCGCTCGGCGAAGCAACATGTCTGCGGAGTTTTGTTGTTGTTTTGTTTTAGAGCGCAGCGAGTCAACTTTTTCCTGAGGATGCTTCGTATAGAGACACGTGTTGAAAAAAAATCAACACGTGTTTTGGAAATTATTACATAGATGTGTGTTTTAGAATAATGAACAAGTAAACTGTGAAATACAAGTTTTTTTTAACGCTTGAAATTAAATACTTTTATCTCTAATAGCGTGTGATATTGTTTACCTTATTGTCTATATTTCTCGGGAAAGATACCTGGTCCTGGAACGATGAATTTGGCAGCAAAATTAAAAGAACCTTTTCATAAAAATCATGGCTCATTATCCTTAAACAAAAGAGAATTTATAAGCCAGGTTTGGGCGAAGCACTGGCCCAACAAAGGGAGGGTTTCTTAAGAAGTTTATGATGTTAAATTAAAACGGAAATTAAAGGTATCAATTTTGTATCCGAGGGGCTGATTGGTGCCTTCCTGGGCTATTGTGAGTTTGTGACTATAGTAAAAGTGTAAGTACTTGATTGTGTGGTATTTAATTATTAAAGTACCAAAGCAAAGTAATTATTTATAGTACTAGTAGCCTGTAGTAAGTCGTTGTTTAATTTTTAGCTTCCTGGAAAATAAGGGTATTTCGTCATAAACTCATAAGTTAGTAATTTGAATAAAAAAATAATCGAAAAATATAGGGTAAATCAGTCACAAAAAAAAAACGGAAATATAGGGTAAATCCGTCACAAGTCGAGTTATTCAATCGAAAACTATAGGGTAAATCCGTCACAAGTCGAGTTAATTCAATATTTGAAGGGTAAACTCGGAATCAATCATCGGCATTATTATTAGTCTGTAGAAGTCCACTGCTGGACATAGAATGCCACGAATCCACCGACTTCCTGCGACCTTTATAATGTCTTGAGTTCATCGAGGGACTTCCCCTACTCGTCCAGTTTGTGGTCGCCATTCGAGAACCGGCGGTGCTTAGCCGAGTTGATAGCGCCCAGGAATCTGCATTAGCTCGTTCCATGGTCGAATTGGTCTTGACAAATTTCATCTTCGCCTCTAATCAACTCTAATTCTAGAGGCGCAGATGATTCGAGCCCCGCTGAAACGGAATTTTTTGCTCGCATTTATATTAAAAATTCTTTAAGGAAGGCTCATGTCTAGCAATGGCCTTTACTGGCTGATGATGATCATGTCTTCTTCATCAGCTGGTAGACATCCACTGCTGGATGAGACCTCCCCCATAGCATGCGTAGCGTACATCCTATAGCGTGTAATGTTGGCATTTGTTATACTAACCACGCTTGGCAAGGCGGATTGGTGATTGCAGTTTGGTGATAAGTACTCAGGTGGATGCTGCTGCCCATCTTCTGACGTAATCCCTAAGTCGCCTTTAAACATTCCATAAGAGGAGCTGGAGGAGTCCTATTCATAGGTCGAGACTATTACGGCTATGATAGAAGTAGTCTTGTTAGTAGTAGAACTTCTTGTGAAAGAGTTCGTCCGGGGAAGTACCTACTACTACCGATACCTATTTATGTCGCCAAGCAGTAGTCGCATTGCTGTGTTTCGGTTTGAAGGGTACGGGTGCCGGTGAAATTATGCAGGCACATGAGACTTTTCATCTTTATGTCTCGCAGGGTCGGCAGCGCGCGTGTGATGCCTCTGGTGTTGCAGGCGTCCATAGGCTACGGTAACTACTTTTCATCAGGTGGGCCGTATGATTGTTTGCATGCCAAGTAGTATAAAAAAAAAAAAAAAAACATGTATGAAACCCATAAAATAACCAAACACAATCAAATTTCACACCTGGCACTAAAACGAAGGCCACATTACATTTTGGTCTCATATAAAACCGCAACGAATTATGAATGGGAAGAAATCGTTTCGTCTACAATAAACAAATTCGGGTACAGTCATAACGAAACTCCTTTGTTCTGCCATCCATTTGACCTCGACTGTACAGTAAGTCCTCACAATAAACGGCAATAATAAAAAAAAAGTGAGAGCTTTAACCCTCTCGTAAAGATAATAACTGGGGTAGTCACAGAAACCCAGAAGTTTGAACACTTTAATGAGTGTTAGGTTCAAGGATCGTAGAGCCATGTTTGCTCAGACATTCTAAAAATAAACTTGCCTAAGTTTTTAAGTTTCACTAACAGAGGTTGGGTTGTATGAGTATCAAGAAATAGTCCTGCAATATTTTATAAATTTATCGGTTGATATTTGAGCCTCAATTTAGTTTTCTATAAAAAGTTGCGAGTTGAATTATAAAATTTGTAAGAAAGTTACTAATGAAAGCAACGTAGAGATGAGATTATTATTGTGAATTCATTGTTGCAATGCAAAACTCGTAATAGGCCCTCTGGTACTGTACACGTGACGCCTCAGCGTGACGTCAACATCATTTATTAATGGAGTGTCGCAACTCATCGATTCTATAAAGAGGTGTAGGTCAACATCGTTTATTCATCGAAACTCCCACATGCTATGATAGATTTTGTTTTGTATGCAACAATTTGTTTGGGTTCGGGTTTCACCAATTAAGTTTAATTTTGGAGTAAGTTTAAAGAAACAAACATCATGACATTTCCACACAGTACATTTATGTAAACCCAAAAAAAAGCGACAATAATAATGTAAATACATAATCATAATGTAGGCTCCATAAAATTTGTAAATCGTTACAGGGCGATGTGTATCCCAAGCGACGTGCTAAAACTGTCAATAAACAAATTTAAATACATAATTCTACATAAACTTTCTAAATAACTTTTCATTTAAAAAACCGACTTCCGCCATAGTATTTGACAAAATATTTGAATGAAAAAAAATGATGAAAGAACCATAGTGGTGAAAGGATTATTATACTTTTTGAATGCAAATGCTTGGTTTGTTGCTGAAAATATCAAAATCGCCATATGTATGCCTACAATATTTGAGGAGTTCCCTCAATTCCTCATGGATCCCATCATCAGAACTGGATTTTGAAAAAAATGGGACCAATCTGAAAGTGTATCTATTCAAATAAAAAAATAATTTTCCAAATCGGTTCATAAACGCCGGAGATATGCGGTAACAAACAATTAAAAAAAAAAAAAAAAAAAAAAAATACAACCGAATTGAGAACCTCCTCCTTTTTTGGGAAGTCGGTTAAAAAGCGTCTATTATTAAGCGTTTATTATTTATCTCAGATTATTTAGATGACAATAAAGCTTGGGACTGAATTTCCAACACGGTTCAAATAAATGTAAAAATTCATATAAAAATGCAAACTAGGTAGGTATGTATATTTTATAAAAAAAATTGACATGTCAAGAAGATTTTTAAAATCCTACAGAATACATCATTTTGATTGTTAATGTTTTTTTTTGATCCCAAACTAATCCTAGGATTCCCTGTATCATGGGGCTCGTGGGTATCAGGAATTATGAGTAGCATGGTACTATGGTACCACAACACAACACCCAGACGCGAAACAAATATGCAAACATTTGTTCCGCAGCGGGAATCGAACCCGCAACTCTCGCGTCTCAGTTGTTTAATCACGCACCGCGCTACAGAGGTCGTCAATTTGATTTGATCAAGTTTTCGGGGCCAGTGGAACATAACCCGACTACACTATCAGCGAGAACTCTCGATGTTTTTACTAAAAGTCTTGTCGTGTCTGTTCATTCCTGGATCCCGCTCATCCCATTAGGCCAGCACCAAGGAGAAAGCACCAAGGGATAGATATAAAGATAAACAACACGATTTATATCCAAACACATTAAAACTTTTCTTAGCTCTACTCTTTTTACACAACTTGACCTTTCGAATTTAGTTTTTATTCTCGGGTTCCTTTTCTTAATAGAAACTAATGGTAAGTACAACTGTAAACTTATTGCAGAAGAAAGTCGTTTCTGGGTTCGTTTCTTGGTACATTTGAATAGGACTTATTAAGGAATGTTTCTTTCATAAAATGGCTATTAAACGTTGGTTTCACGCAAACGGCATATAACACTGGTGGTGGAAAATTAGCCGTATTCAAAGCACCATATTATAAGCCGTTACCAGAACAATATGCAAAATCTTGCGTGTCAAACTCAATACTACTGTTAGGTTGCGTACAGACATGCTTGCAAAGACTGGGAGAGTCCGTGTTTGAAATAATTGGCATAATTTGAATATTTTTACTGTGTTATTTCTTTTTCTTTCTAGTTTATTCTTTTGTAAGGTCTTATTTATTCGTTCTTGTTGGAATTTATGAGCGCTCTGAATTGGACGGGTGTAAACACGACACTGGACTGGATTGAAAACGTGTTTTACACGCGGTCAGTCGGTTCAGGAGCCAGGATACTAGATTAATGTAAATCAGCATTTAAGTGGTAATAGTATAGTGAATACCTTCTAGATCTAGACCTTTCTTGCTCCATTGTTGGCCACATCGTCACTTACTAGCACTAGCACTTACTTACTAGGCTGACTATACCTATCTACGTCGGTTGCTAGCGAGACGATCTCAAATGTTAATATATTTTCCAATGACATCGGGGTAGCTTGAAATCTTTTTGATTTTTAACCGACTTCACAAAAAGGAGGAGGTTCTCAATTCGGTTGTATTTTTATTTTTATTTTTTATGTTTGTTACCTCATATTTATCTCCGTCGTTTAGAAACCGATTTGGAAAATTCTTTTTTTATTTGAATAGATATACTTCCAGATTGGTCCTATTTTTTTCAAAACCCAGTTCTGATTATGGGATCCATGAGGAATTGAGGGAACTCCTTCCTTGTTTTGTATGCATTTAGCAAATAAAAACATGCAGATAGCTGAATTCAATGGCGGAAGTCAGTTTTTTAATGAAAAGTTGTAGTTTACATAGGTTAATATTTGACATTTACTATCATTAATTTTGTAAAAGGAAATTTTCACGCACCAATATGTTGGTGGAAGCACCAACAGGTTTCAACCCTAATCGAGGGTCTTAATCAGGGTGAGTGCGATCCGCGCTACACTCTCTCCGCGTCCTCTTGTGCGAGGAGGGACAGTTATTTTAGTAATTTTACTATCACCTCGCAAGCGACTCGCTTTCGTTACTGTGAGGTAGCTGTCAAAGAAAGATCTATAAATGTATTTTTATTAATCGACTTCACAAAAAAGGAGGAGGTTCTCAATTCGGTTATATATATATATTTTTTTTATGTTTGATACCTCATATCTCCGGCGTTTATGAACCGCATTGTTTTTTTTTTTGTATTTGAATAGATATACTTCCAGATTGGTCCCATTTTATTCATAATGCAGTTCTGATGATGGAATCCATATGAGGAATTGAGGGAACTCTTCAAATATTGTAGGCATATATATATATAGCGATTTTGATATCTTCAGCAACAAACCAAGCATTTGCATTGAGAAAGTATCATGACCCTTTCACCACTATGGTTTTTTCATCCAGATATTTTGTCGAATACAATGGCGGAAGTCGGTTTTTTAAATGAAAAGTTATAAAAAAACTATAGGATTTGGTGGTAGCTCGCATTTTATTTTAACATCATACAATTTTATGAAAAGCCGTGTACAATTGTACATAAGACCCAGAAACTGGTGTCGGGAAGGAATGCTGGCATCGCGAACCGGTGTGATGTGTTGTATAATGTATACGCCACTTTAAAACGTGTGTTGTGTGTATTTCATTCAAAAACTGCTGGTGAATTTTAACTCAGCATTTCGGTTGTAATGAAACAACGGACTTTTATATCCTTGATTTATGCAAGTCTTTGTACAGTCCAATTAAATACAAAACTTGGAAAGCTGTAAATTAGATCGGACAGATAAACAAAGGCTTAATAACTTCACAGTTGTTTTTGTAACATGCCATGGAAAAAGATTTCATTTATTTTTACTATTTATGTTGGTCATTCTGAAAAAAAAAAGATCGAAAGTTATTTTCATAGAAAACTATTTTTTTTTCAATTGTGTTTACACTCCTTTCGAGGCACAATTTTATAAGTTATGAGAACCACTCCAGAATAAATAGATAGATAATAATTTTGTAATACCTTAGTTTGTTCTCTAATTTACCTTACATGCTAATCAAAATTGTGATAGAAGTCGTTGCAAGCAACAACCACAGTCTCTCTTCACAAGTTTAATTGAATTTCCCAAGATTGAAGCCTTCGCCAAGGTGTTCATGTCTGCGATTTCCCAGTCACTTGGCAGCCTTTTCACAGCGAGCGCCCTAATTAAGGTAACAGCCAATAAAATCTCGCGTGCTCAAGACCTGTTTCACGCAGGCATTCACGGTCGCATAACTTACTTAGTGCGTATTATTTATTCTGTGACTACTCTGAAGATGAGAGCAACAAGTCAAGAGTCAGGTACAGACGCTATTTGAATGTCAAATCTCTGGACTCGGGTGGAACTGCAGAATGGTTAATGTGTAACATAGCTCCTTGGAGGAATGAGGGCTTTTCATCTTCGATTAAAAAAAAAGTAGTTCAGATTGGTTCGATAGATGGCGCTGAGTCCACTCTAGCTGTCAAGATTGTCAAACGTGGTGTCAAATCTGTGGTGCATGCGTACTAAGCTAATATCTAACTAGTCTGTGGCTATTAGTCATGTTATTCTGTTTGCTTCGTGAGTGTGCGCTAGTGATTTCGTGGTGTTTTTGGAAGTAGGCAAAAATAAACACCACGAAACGAAAATTATTTCTACGTTGTTGATGTTGACATTTCAATTTATTTTGACACTTGATAGCTAAGAGCAGCGCCATCTATTTTCAACGCTGAAAGCATGATTTGAAACGGCTGTGAAAACCCCTCATTACAACCACCAACCTTTTTATGCCGTGAACCAGTAACTTGAGAACTGCTGTTCCGGTTTGAAGGGCATGGGTGCCGGTGAAATATCGGTGACAGACACATCAACAGCACATGAGACAATGTCTGTCAATTTGGCGCAGTCCAATGCCACGTAGTGCTCGTTCAAGGTGGACGTGACGTAAGAGTTATTACTGTTTACTGTTGTAATGGGTAAGGGTTAACGCTGCCAGTCCAGTCATGGTACCCAAATAAAAAAATGAACTGGTTAAGTGCGAGTCGGTCTTGCGTGAAGAGGGTTCCGTAAGGAATAGGCTAACATTATAGTAACTACTAGACTAATTAACTTTTAGTCAATAGAAACAATTTTGTACATTAACATACATTACTCACATTAGGAGTAATTTCCGTTTCCCGTGAGAATTTGAACTCTGGATTTTCAATTTTCAAACTTGTAAACTGAGTTAGGCCCAATGTTACATATTATTTTTAAAATTTTTGCTCCAGTAGAATCAGAGAATATAGGCCGTTGCAGACACTTGAGTTATCCAACAACGGTCCCGTTGGTTGGTACCTTTTGAGGTACGGAACCCTGACAAGTGAGTATCTAAGCACCGAAATTCACAGAAACTAGTCATTGCACTTGTATGTACCAAACCTGAAACAGCTCATTATAACCATTTGCAAGAGATGTTAAAACTACTTGAAGGTGATAAAATTTTCGCTGAAAATTTAATTTCACTATCATATAAAACGTGGCTCCCACACTAAATTAGATTGCCATTTGCACAATCCCAGTAACAAAATACACAGAAGCACAACAAGCAATAATTAAACATTAAAGCCAACACAATTATGTATTCAAGCCATGCGAAATAAAACAATGATGCTCCGTAGTTTATAAAAAGGCCCGCCTAATATGTAAATGGTGATACTGATAATAAAACGAAGTTAGTAACAATATAACTTGCAGTCACAATAGACCCCCAGGAGTGTGATTTTTGAAAGTCATCAACTAAACGTCGTTTTATTTGAAACTCATTGATAACTATAATACTTATTCCTATGATATTAATACAAGCGCCAATCCTCCAATAAATCTCCTGAAAAACGGGAATTTGCGACCTTTTTGATGATTCATTTTGACTCAGTGACTTTCAAAAATCCCACCACAAGAAGACAAATCAGAATTCATCAATGATAAAATTTCGCGCCTTAAGGTGATTCCTCTCGCATGTGGCGCGAAATTCAAATTTTATTGTGTTTTTTGTAAATCACAGCTAATCAACACTTCTTGAGATAGAGAAAACAGATTTTGCGAAAACTAAGAGACCTAGCACACATGTTTTAATTGATAGTATCTCATAAATGTCATTAGTTAAGCTACGCATATCTTTAAACCAAAAAAACACTGTAAAAATAATTGAAGAGTATTCGTAGTTGAAGTAATGATCTATATGTGAAACCATAAACTAAAACATGTGTGTTAGGTCTCCTAGTTTTCGCAAAATCAGTTTTTACTATCTCAAGAGCTATGATTTACAAAAAACACAATAAAATTGGAATTTCGCGCCACATGCGAGAGGAGGAATCACCTTAAGTTGTAAGGGGTGACCCCGACTTTCGATCCTAGAGTTGTGGGTTCGAATCACGTCGAACGTGCACTGACGCACCACGGGTACTGATCAAGTGTACAAAATTTCATGGAGTTAATGAATAAATAATAGCCAAATTAGAAGCATACTTCGTTCGCGTGAAAATGGGCTTAATACCAGCTCAGCTCCTTTATTGACTAACGGACTGATAATTGCTTTCGATTCAAATTTTACAGTACATTGCGCTTTATGTTTTGAATATTTCTGCTTGTGACAATAAGCTAAAGCATGCTGCGCAATGTACTGCGAAATCGTAATTGAAAGCGATTACCAGTTTGTTAGACAATACTGGGGCAGATCAATTATTCAACCCAATAAAACAAAATGGAATGATTCTATGAAGCTTTATCTACTGCGGGCACACTAAACAACAATCGAGCATGACACAGTTTAAATTCTAGTTTGTGCTTTCCTTCGCAAAACTTTTGCCTATGTGCGTGTTTAGGTAAGCTAGCTTATTGTTAGATTAAAGCTAGACTATTCTATAGAAACGACAGCTGTATAGCAGATTTTTGCATAATTTTGACGCAAACTGTCCAATACCGCGTCATGCGGTCTCGCGATCGTAACGCTCAACGCGGCGGTATGCGACATGCGGTGCCGGACGCATGATCGTATGGAAAACGTCTTGAATGGTCTCTTGTTTCGTCGGAGTCTGCGTCAGCGGCGAAGGGCAAGCGCGGTGAAGTGGGGAGCGGGTACACCGCACTGCGCGGCATCGTGCTCGTTCATTCGCTGCGGTGTGCGTCACGGGTTGACAATGTTTGAAGATTAATTTAATAAAATTAGTCTGCGGCAAAATCAACAGACCTGCAGAGACTAGACGTTACGTCGTGACGCTGCGTAGAGCCACATACCGCAGAGTTGTGCGTTACGATCGCGAGACCAAAGCTTTATTACTCCTTCTCCTACTGTTATTAACTTGACATCAAAATATCATCATAATCCTACCTTTTTAAATTGTACTAATGGAACACGAACTTCGTCCACGTGGAGTTGTTTCCATACAAACTTAACGCCTGCCAAGCGTGGTGATAATTTGCCATAATCACCACGCTTGGCAGGCGGACCGCAGTTTGTGATAAGTACTCAGATGGATGCTACTGCTTATCCCCTGGTGTAATCCCTTAGTAAGGCTTTTACTACATCCACGGGAAGAGGAGGGGTCTGTTCTTAGGCCGGACTTACCACGGCATTTTCGTTATCAATATTTATTCTTAAAAAGGATTAGTTATAGATTAAAAACGAAAGTTAAAAGCTTTACTTACTGCGGGTACACTAAATAACAATTGAGCATGACACGGCACAGTTTAAACTCTAGTTTGTTACCTTCGCGAAACTTTTGACTCGTTTAATAATAGCTTACCTACAACTCCACTTCCCTCGAACGCAGCTTAAGAATATAATAGCTAGGACAGTCTATAGAAACGAAAAGTAGAGCGAAAGGATCACACGACACAGTTCAAATTCTTTTTTTTTCCTTCGCGAAACTTTTTATATAACTTCTTTTTGCTCGAACATAGCCATCGAGACATTCAAAGCAACATTGAAGACATTTTAATGGTCGCAGGAAGTCAGTGGATACAGGCGGCTGAAGACCGTGCGTTGTTGCATTCTATAGGGGAAGCCTATGTCTAGCAGTGGACTTCTAAAGGCTGATGTCGATGATAGCCTATGGACTATTAGGTTTTTAGAGTTTCCTTTGCGTAACTTTTTTCTTAATAATAGTTTACCTACACCTCCTTTATCCGAATATAGCTTAGGTAGTAAACAGCCAGAACAGTCTATAGAAACGACAAGTACAGCTTTCGCTTTTTCATGTATACTTTTGTATAACACGACACAGTTTAAATTCTAATTTGTTTCCTTTGCTAAACTTTTGCCATGTTAATAGCTTGCCTACAACTCCCTATCCTTCGAACACAGCTCAATATATTATGGCAGGTTCACTTCATAATAAAACTGTAGTAGGAGTGAATAGGACATTGAATCAGAGAAACGCCTGGCTATACGCCGCGGTGACCGCGCAAGAAGCAAAAAACAGCACATCTTTTATTTATCAGCTGGATTTTCCATAATCTACCACGCTTGGCAGGCAGGTTGGTAATCACAGTATTGGTGTTCAGCCCCCCTATTCCCTAACTGAAAGTCACTCGATGACTAACGTATAACAAGTAAAATGACCATTAATTACTCAAAATTATCATTAAGAATTGTCAATTGATAGTCATTTTACATGTTAGCCACTGAGTGACTTTCAGTTAGGGAATAAGGGGGCAGTACCTACTAGATGTGCTGTCCATCCCCTGGCGTTTCATGCATTACCTTGGTACTTCTAGAAAATCATCAACGGCTTTATTCCTATTTTCGTGAATGGGCAGACCTGCTCTCACCATATAGACTACTGGGTCAGGTTATTAGAGCATAACCGATGGAGGTCTAAGTATGCGTTAATATCTAATACGTATCTATTCGTAGGCCCATATTAATAAATCAAACTTGACTCAAGAAAGATCTTGAGTGTGTTCCAATTTCAAAATTCCCATACAAAAATTACATTTTTGGTGTTCTTAATATCGTTCTCAGAGTTGAATTAGGTCTATTCGGGCCCTAGTCTCCTATTATAACTTGACTATATTTTTTTTCTACTATTTTTCCTAATTTTTTTTTCTACTATTTTTCCTCTGCCCATTTTTGATAAGACTGACCTAGCTAAACTCTGCACACCTACGTCACTGATGAGTAATTATAGAATTAATCCAACGAAGCACCTAACTGACGGTGGTAACTTTGTTTTCGTAAGAAATAAGAAACAATAAGAGTTCTGTGTGTTACAAGTTTTCACCTCTTAAGGAACCTGCAGTATTTATTTATTGGGTTACAAAACAGATTACACAACAATATAATTATATTATATATTTAATTACAATCAACTTAGTGTACACTTTAACATTGTCATTAGTTCAGATCTAGATTCGTAATCAAATATGTAAACACGACAAAGTTACAGTATTGCAAATTTATAAATTAAATTAAGTACCCCAAAAACCGGGAACTGAAAATTATTAAACATTGTTATCATTAAAACCTAATATTATGAAGAGATTCTGAGAATATTACGGTATACCTTATATAAGGTCGGCTCTAAATATGTATATGTTGGATACCTAAAGGACAACATGCATTGTTTTTAGGGTTCTGTCAAGACCCTATTCCTTAGGAACGGCAACCTCACAGTTCTGAATATCATAAATAATATATAATAATTAAATATAATTTAGATATAACAATGGAAAATATATCACATAAAGAAAAAGTCTAAAATTGAGGAATTTATACTTTTTTTACCCCTAGAATGAGATAGTGAAGTTTGTAGGAAAAGTGACTGAAACTCGAAAAGGGCTCTTACGATTTCGAAAGTCAGGGCTTGAGTCTAGATCGCACTTGACCGATTTAAAAAAAATATATAATATAGTCCCAAAGGAGAGTTCGTAATTATGTATGACGATAGGCTCAAAGCTAGATATGTGATCTACCTCATTTGACAGGGCTCTTCAACCTGATGATTCTTTATTATGACACTAAACAAATAAGTTACGGGAAATTAAAGTTACAAGCTAAAATAGAACAGCTAAATAAAATTCAATCAAATATTCTTTAATTTCCTTTCTGGTTAACTGAATCATCACAAAATTTCTCAGCCAGACCACAAATTCTCAAATCGTTTCAATGACGCTGTTACTGTACATCTGTCTGTTAACTGCAATCGCCCATACGGTACTGAACAAGTTCGCTTTGAAGTCGAAAATGGCATTTCAGAGGCCTTACCATGAGCTCTTATAGCTATTCAGTTCAAAAACTATTTAGTACAAAATATCGGTTCCGTGATGTCCGCAGCTATATTTAAAGGAACAGTAGCAGATTAAGGTCTATAGACTTCTGCTATTAAAGTTATTCAATGATAACGGATGTCAACAACGAACCGATATTTTGTAATGAATAGTTTTTGAACTAAATCGCTATAAGAGCTCATGGTAAGGCCTCAGTTGCACTGATCCAGAGTTCAAACTTGTTTTTCTGATTGGTTATATCACCTAGTTCAAAGGAAACATTTAATATATACCTTCCACGGTCACAATGTATTATCTGGCAGATAAGATAATATTATCTAAGTGCTTAAGTAATTACAACAATTAGTCATTGGATGGATTGGACTGTTGTCAGTAACTGGTAGCTGTGTGGTGACGACCTCCGTGTTACGGCGCCGGCGAGTGAGTAGCCGGCTGATTCGCAAGAGGTTCGGGTTCGATTCCCGCTGCGGGACAAACGTTTACATCTGCAAATATTTTTCCGGGTCGGGGTGTTATGGTACCATGGTATTGCTAGTTCCCTGATACCCATGACACAGGGAATCCTAGTGTGAGATAAGGACTATATGTATGTGACTGTTGGGTATTATGTTTTACTTTGCCTATAGTAGTATCGTAACTTGTTACCACATATAATTATTCGCATTCCATTTTAGCTAGGTTGCATAACTGCATTAAAACTATCAAGGTTGAAACAACTAGGTACCATAATATTTACTAGACTAGAGTGTTAAACCACTTTTATAGGAGCTCCAATATTGGAAAAATCTTTATTTTACTTCAAAAAGCAACAGGTCTTCTTTATTTGGCTGTCACGTGAACTGATATGGAACGGATAAGCTGTGATAGGTGAAAGATTGTGTTATAAAATCGGATAGGAGGATATGGCTATCGATTGCAGCCGTGTTGAGAGACAATTTGATTTGTGCAATATTGTTTTCTATTTGAAATTCAATCAAAACCACTCAAGAAGCACTTGAAATTCAGCGGCGTAACATATTTTAAAGAGCTATATTATAAATATTGCTGTCATTTTTTTTACAAATAAATAAATAAATTAAATTTAAAAGAATATGTACTAAGTACTATGAATGACATGACACATGATTATAAGAACATAGTGATGAAGACTTAACTGGCAATTAGAAACCACCTCTGAAGACCTCTGTGATGTGGCGGTCGAGTAGCCGGCTGAGAAGCGAGAGGTTGCGCGTTCGATTCCCGTTGCGGGAAAAATGTTTGTATGTTCTGCAAATACGGACCCTTAGTTAAAGAAAGAGAGTTTCTTATAAAATTATAATATGGTTCCCAAATCATAAATAAAAAAAAACTTATTTTATTTGTTCCGAGTCTGGGTATTATGGTACTCGTAGTTCCTGATCCTGATCCCCACGACACAGGGAGAGTGTGGGATAATGACTACGTATTATGTTATGTTAAAATCATCTGTACATGAAATGTGGTGAAACTCATTTAAACTAAAAAAAAATAAGTGAAACACTGAATGAAACAATGAAACACTTTGCTAGTTTGTAAGTGACAAACTAACAAAGTTTTATAAGTTACGGAGTAACATTCCGCGTTGAATATAGAGCTAAATAACTTTGGTGACAGTACCAAAAAACAACGTTCCAAAGTTAAAAACGACGAAAAAGTGTTCCAATGTCTCAAGTTCTTAACAACACTTTCATCTTCATCACAAAAGCATTTTAAAAATAAAACAAAAGAATATCTCCAAGATATTGTCATTCTTACCTGAGAATATCTCCCAAGTAATTCAATATTTCCACCTTTCTCTTTGCCTCTGCAATGACATTAGTCAAATTTATATAACATTATAGAAACCGAGTTTAATAGAAAAAGATTTTTCAAACTATTGGACAGTTTCGTGATAGTTGGAACAATGGCGCGTCACTTTGAAACCGCAGGAGCTAACTATGAAATAGATGCTTGGCTTAGTTTTGGAGCAAAAGCCTTGTCTGGGAGGATAAACTTTATAGGACAAACTTCCACTAAGCTTAATACAGCTAAATGGGGCAATAACCGTCGAAACGAAGTTATTCAAGTGCACAATACTGTTTCATGGAATATGATTCCAATTACTCCTCCCTCCGACCTAGTTACATTCACTTTAGTTTTCTGATTAGAGGTAAATAGATTGATTAGAGATATAATATTAAGACATAAATATTATATCAAAGCTATATAAGCAGATGTCACTGTTATATGGGCTTGGTGTGTCCTACCTAAGAATGGCCCTCCATCACCTCACGCGGATGTTGCTATCAAAAGCTGTTGTAGGTATTACATCAGGGGATGGGCCAGCGGTATCCACCTGAGTACTCAACCCACATACTGCGATCACCAATCCGCCTGCCAAGCGTGGCGATTTTGGAAATTGCCCCCATTGTATTGGAGAAGTGATCTTAAATGTATATTTATTGTTATTGGTAAATAACGTTTGTACCTTTCTCTTTTTGTCGTCTTAAAGACTGGCGATATAAATTAGCTCTATCAAACCCGTTGCCGCTTAACAATAACGTGGTATGCGACAATTGACACACAATACTACTGTCATAATTCACTTAGTATCTGACACGCGGCTTCCTCACTTACAGCGTATCGTTTCACTTCATTTACGCATTACTTTATGTTGCTCGTTCATTCACTACACTTTGTGAACGTCGTATAATGAGGTCCTCAGATTTATAGGTTCTAAAAGCTTTTCATCATCATTATCTAGTTTGCGGTGGTGCAACACTGAACTAGGTACCGTTCGTTTCTTTACATTCCCAAAGTACTAGTTTATGACATGGCATTTTTCTCACGATACACTTTTTATCACCGTTTTGAGCAAAAGGTAAATCCGTCACACATGCACATGTCACAACACGCAATGATTCCTTCCGAATTTGAATCCGTGATATTGACTGTTTATTGTTTCAACCCAAGGTATTTATATCGATTGTACCTATTCTATTTCTATTCCCGTTTCATCCCAATCCTAAAATAGGAGTCACAGTGTATTTTCAAATGCATTAACACTATAATAATCACCATTAACTGTAGAAGTCCACTGCTTGGTAATCTGGGCATAGACTTCCGATATAGAATGCCACGTCGAACAGTCCTGAGCCGCCTCCGTCCACCGACGAAACAACCGGTTTTAGCTATTATCACGCCAAAAACCTCTAAAAGGCAAAATCACAGCTTACTCCGTCCATGCCATACCTCACAATTAAGACTGCCTTGGTCATCTTAGACCGAGTAATAGTTTGGGTCGCAATCGTATTTCGTACCCTAATAATGTTGTAATGGCGCTTACGACAATTTTGCGGTCCTCTGACATATTGCAATATGTTTATCGCTCGCGTTTACGCACTATGTTTTCCCCGTTATATCTTTTACGCCAGTTTCGTGTTACATTTTCATCAGATTTTTTGTCCCACAATAGGGGCACAGATAGTTGATAGTTCGTTGCAATATTTTTCGTCCGGGGTTTTGTCGTATATTTTGATGTTGCGAGCACAAAACTGAAACTAGACATTACACTGAGAAAACAGTTCATCAAAAAATATGGTGATTTCACGTAAAGTAGGGAGCATACGGAAATAACCATAAAGTACGATGAAACTACTGTTGCTGCTGCTAACCATATATTATGATGAGCTGTCACCATGCATTAGTAGTTCGTATCACCGTATGTCCGGACTTACGGTGACGGTAATCGTAATGGACCATTACTTTTTGAGAGACAGCATAACATTACATATGACTGTCATCATATTTTTGTATGCTTTCCTACTATTTTTATGTGCTCTCCTCTAATTTCCGAGTAATCCCTATTATTTTATCATACTATTTATCCATGCTTTCCTACTAGTATTGTATGCTTTCCTACTATTTTTAATGTGCTTTCCTCTCATTTCCGAGTAACTCCTGTTATTTAATCCTACTATTTATCCATGCTTTCCTACTATTATTGTATGCTTTACTACAATTTTGAATGTGCTTTCCTCTTATTTCCGAGTAATTCCTGTTATTTCATCCTATACCATTTATCCATGCTTTCCTACTATTATTGATGTGCTTTCCTATTGATTTTTCTTACTATTTTTCTATGCCTCCTGTTGTAGTATGGCTCGGGTATTGTTCCTTTTTCTTAAATATGTATGGGCCAATTAATAAAGATAATTGACACATACAATAAGCAAGAGTACGGTTAAGAAAATGATGATGATGTATAGTCGTTCATCGTCATCACTCCCGTAACCGTACTTTTGCACGGTTATGGGTCAGAGTAGATTACTAAGTGTCAATTATCTTTATAAATTGGCCCACACATATTTAAGAAGAAGGAAAAATACCCGAGCCATGCTACAACAGGAGGCGTAGAAAATTAGTAAGAATAAACAATAGGAAAGCACATCAATAATAGTAGGAAAGCATGGATAAATAGTAGGATGAAATAACAGGAAATACTCGGAAATGAGAGGAAAGTACATTCAGAAAAAAGTACCTACGCAATACAGAAAATAACCCTAATAAAGTAGGTAATTCTAGACAGAAGTACCTACTTTATTAGGTATTATTCTAGAACAGTGGATTTGGGATTTGGTGAATTATTTGCTATAATGGAAAAACATATGACGGATTAACATTTTAATTAAAAATTACAAAATATTATTAAATAACGCAAAATATATAATTTAGAGTAACGGAGTAGTAGTTTTGGGGTAACGGAGGCGGGCTCGCACCGTCTCTTGCCAGAGGGCGCACGACCTCCTGTCACGGACCAGCTGAGGGTCGAGACCACTGTTCCAAAGCTGACTGCACCTTATCCGCGTCACCTGTACAAAATTGCAAGTGGTTAGGTCAAATAGATTTTTATATATGGGGGTCGAAAGTAGCTTTAAATTTGGGGTAGTAAATTCTGCCGAAGTCAGCCTACAAAACTCGAAAGGAAATTAGCTAAATTTACCTAAATACAGTATTTTGTGACATGTTTACTTTATGGTACCATAAAGAGTATCTCTAATTAACATGGGCTTTCACATTAGATATTTTACTTAATACGAGACTAAAATCAATACCTTATTCAAATCCCTGGTGATTGATCCTAGAACACGACGCGACTTCAGGCGTGCTGGACAGAGAACGGGATCGAGACTCGGGCTTTGCCAGGATACCCAACGTAATAAGATAGGCACGTTGAGCCCTCCAGGCGTTCACCAACCAGCCATGGTTTGGTAGGCGTCAGCAGGCAGATGCGTAGTAGAAAGGTGGAGATTATTTTATGTACAACCACATCATTTTAAATGGACATCAGCTGGGCATCAGTCGGCAAAACTGGGTTATGTACTGTCACAAGCTTTTACATCAACAGCTTGCATAAACTGGTGCACTAATCTTAAAACACTTATTTTTGTACACGAACAAATGTTAGGTATTATGAAACCCAGCTGATCTTTGTTGCACTTTGTTGCTTCAAATCACTTCACATTTTGTAACACTAACTATAGACAATCCGTAATATTTAAAATAAAATTACAAACAAAAGGCGGAGCGCATGTGCTTCCCTGCTAACTAAATAGAATAAAATGACCGGGCTAGGACCTACCCGCGTGCCGTTCGCAGTAGACTGGTGATTTCACAGTATTTTAATATGCCGGTCATCCAATATTATGAATCTGTAACCATACTTTAGTAAAACGATAAACGTATTTTTGTGTGATGATCACGGTATTTTGGAGTGCCGCGTCAAATAGTATGGTTCCGTAATCATATTCGATGGTAATTTGTTACGTAATTGTATTTTTGTGTGCTAGTCATGGTATTTTGGTGTGCGGTGTCAAATATTATGATTCCGTAATCATTATTTGATGTTTGTTCATTTGTTAATGAATTTTTGTATGCCCGTAGTTACATAGATAGATAGATAGATTAACACTTTATTGTACACCAGGAATACATAAAAGGATTTATTAAAATTAGCAGTACAATGGACGGCCTTATCGCTGAGAGCGATTTCTTCCAGACAACCTTTGGATGGACAGTAACAAGCGAAGCAGTAACGAAACGGCGGAAGATATAGTCCGTAGTCGTATATTATAAGGATTTTATGCATAGAAGCTTCAAGAAAATTGATGCTAACTACAAAAATAAAGTGACGAAAACTGTTATATCTTAGGTATCATCGAATTTCTGCCAAGCAGACATCCAGCAGACCATTTCATATTACGTAGTGTTATTTTAAGAGGAAAGCATCGTAAAGTATCGATTTAATCTTCTTATATTCTGTCACCGTTTATTACGGAGAATGGTCATCATAATATTGTATTACTTACTATTTAAACTAGATTATTTTATTATATATACATGATACAACCTTATTTTAGAACAATTCATCGTATTTTTGAAAGACGTATTGATATTTTATAATGAAGCCAAAATGACATTTTTCTCAGTGTACACTGGTTCAGGATAGAGTATTTAATGATGCCGTTTATCATTTACACGGTAAATGATGTGTGTGGTATGTTGCCGCATGTTGCGTAACCGAGCGTTCAGTTCACCGCTGTCTAAAGGGATTATGAATCAATGGA
Organism: Epirrita christyi; assembly: GCA_951392215.1. Taxonomy (NCBI): domain Eukaryota; kingdom Metazoa; phylum Arthropoda; class Insecta; order Lepidoptera; family Geometridae; genus Epirrita; species Epirrita christyi. Next base: position 9,154,864 of record OX595853.1, read on the forward strand.
ACCAATCAATGACTCACTGGTACCTAATTCTTTTAAAGTTAAAACTTACCAAATACTTGAGGAAGTAAAAGTTGCGCAATCAAAACCCGTATTCATGAATCACCACAAGTCTTCAAATTTAAAACGGTGATTGAACCTATTACGATTAGTTCCGAGTATAAGACGCTAATGTACATTACCGTTCAAAATTAGAATCAAAGCATTTTATTTCAAACTTTGATTTATTCTGTGGCTCTATGCATTATAGCGACCCAGATTTGATCTCGAAACTACAATGGTCCTTTTCTGACATGAACATTATTGTTTCTGATTAGAAAGAGACAGATTACTGGTCATTTGAGTCATACGGAATCCGTGAGTCACGAACTCTCGTGGTTACTGAGTCACGTGGACTGTCGTGTCCATTGCTGGATTAATCATTGGCGCCATTTGTAGGGATAGTACCTACAGCAATCGTTTATATTCAACCAACATATTAAGTACTTGGAACTGAAATGTACCTATACCTACCTAAAAGTATATTTTAAAAATAATGTGATTACTTATGCCTAACGAGGAGGCATATTTTTAGCATTAGATCTGTATCTAGACTGATTATGATGAAGCACTTACAAATTAAAACTATGGCGGGCCGCGGCGGGGGCAATCATCATACAGTGTTGCACAATCCTTTAGGAAGATTGTGCTCCTAGGGCATTTGAGCCCTCTGCATAAAAACAAAGTTTGCTCCTATCTTGGATCTCCTGTCTCATCCAACTTCATTCAATTTTTTAAACACTATCAATACACACTAAGCACTCCTAAATAACCTGTTTTTTGTCAGTTTTCTATAAAATTATATATTATGGTTTCCAAATTACATCGACTTAAACATTTGTATGGAAATCTTATAACCCATTATGCTAATTACTCAGTTGCATAGTTTAATTCTATACAATTTAATGGGAACCTGACATACCAAAAGTCTAGTTAGGTATTAGTCTCTACATTGTGTCTACAAAATTTAATTAGTTTGAATTAAATAATATCCAATTGAGAAGCTAACTTCGTTTTGAGCGTTTTCGTTTTGTATGGGTCGGCAAGCGATTCACTTACTTAACACTTTTAACTACATATATACACTTGAAGCTTCATATCCGAAAACGATAAAAAATGCAGCTGTTAACTTGTTTTAGATGTTGTAATAATACTCCTATTTTGGAAGTCGGTTAAAAGACGAATCTAATGAATAGCTAAGCTTTGATCTCTGGGTTATGCAAACAATTTATTATTAATAATGTTGCAAAGGGAATAGCGGTGGGCAGATAATTTAATATTCTACCTACATTTAAGAGAGCATCCGAACAGTCATTTACAGTTATTTTCAATGAGAAACGAGTAGAAGTAAATGGAAGTACAAAGTCAAGTACACCAAACGATTTTCTGACTCAAAAGTCAGCTTTTCAGGGTTAACGGAAAGGTCTATCATAACTTTTCATTTAAAAAACCGACTTCAGCCATTATATTCGACTAAATATTTGGATGAAAAAAAAATGATGAAAACCATAGTGGTGAAAGGATTATGATACTTTCTGAATGCAAATGCTTGGTTTGTTGCTGAAAATATCAAAATCGCCAATGTACGCCTACAATATTTGAGGAGTTCCCTCAATTCCTCATGGATTCCATCATCAGAATTGGATTCTGAAAAAAATGGGACCCAACTTAAAAAAATAAAAAAAACCGAATTGAGAACCTCCTCCTTTTTGTGAAGTCGGTTAAAAAGGAGTCTTGCGTGGGGCGATTCGAACTTTAAGCGATCTACAAAACCTAAAAACCTACCTTACCCATCTCACCCCAATCCAACTCAGCGTGAAAAGACGATTATACCAGAAAAGCTTATTAGCATAATCAGACTTCACTACACGCCGATCAATAGCTTGACATTCAATCATGAATAGTCAAGCTGGATTGCGACAGGCAATATGGCAATAGCTGTAAGAGTTACCTATTGACCTATTGAGACAGGTTAGCAAAAATACTAATACTTTGATGCTAATTCTGTCTTAAAACAAACAATGATAAAATGCGGTTTACCAGAATCCCAGTAAAATTGTAAGCACGGAAGCTTGGATGTTTCTTAATCCTGGATAAGCCAAGCCTTTTATCCCGGCCTATATCCACATGGAGAAAGTCCCGTGCAAAAAATAGTCAAAATAATATCTGAAGGTAACATTTCAGCTTTTTTTTCGCTACACAAAATTCCTCTTATCTTTTCATGTTAAGCCTTTCTGTACTTCATTGAACCTGTCAGTAATTTGCCTAAAAAAATAATGTTTTTTTTGTACTACTACGCCAGAAAACAAGCATACGGCCCACCTGATGGAAAGCGGTTACCGTAACCTATGGACGCCTGCAACACCAGATGCATCACACGCGCGTTGCCGACTATTTATTAGTAACATCATATTCACCGGATCTTTGCCACCAGCTGGTCTAAAAAAGCCACAACACACTTTATATGAATCATAATACGACGATTCATAATAAAGGAATTGCTAAGGATCTGCTGAGAATTCAGAAAAGGAATTACTGCCAGATGAATTTGTCACATTGAGCAATTCATCTGCTGGCAATTAATTTTCCAAATTCTCAGCAGATTCTTAGCAATTCCTTTATATGAATCGTAATATGATTCATCTAAAGTGGCCTTTTTAGACCTGCAGTTCTATCAGTAACTACACTCTATATTGGTATAACTTAACAGTCTTTGATAATTATGGGTTATTACAAAGGTGTCTTTGCATTATCGACCCTAAATCACGTTACCTGAGCTTCATGTTATAATATCCTCAGCAAACACCCCATTTCATAAAATGTTACACGGCTTACTGGAATCCCGTTAACGCTATCGGGGGCGCGACTAACTAAACTCTAATTGAATTACCGTCTCTCCGCTCCATACTATGAAAATACAGTTTGTATTTGCTCTTAGTAACTTATTCTGAGAAAATAAAAGCCGGTTAAAACGATTAATTGTCGATTCTGAGAATAAAATACGCTGAACGTAAAGTTATTTTTTTCCTTCATTAGAGTTTTTTAACATATTTTTTTATTGAGTAAATGACAGTTCTGACATGTGGCGACATGAATATGAAATAAAAATAGAACACCCAACAGTCACATGTACATGTACATTCATATAATAATGATCTGGTAATTCATTTTCCACGAAAAATTCTGCTACTTTAATAATAGAAACGATTAAGAACTCTATTCACAAATCCAATTTTATTTTAAGCGTTTTATTTCAAAGTATTGTTTTAGCTCGAATTATCTTTTTTCTACCGGAGCCGATCGTTTGCTGTCATAATAAGAAAATTATCAGTTTTAAGAGCACTTTCAAATGAGCTATGCTACACCTCTGGCCGCGTATTGGTCATCACAGTCACCCACACATTTTCTGTCTCCTTTTTTTTCCGTCCGGCCACAATATTTTTATCCGGACTCTAAAAAGTCGGAGTAGAAGTTTGTGGTACACTACCTAGCTATCTCTAAGCTTTCTTAATGTGGATTACGTATGGATTTGTAACTGTTTTATGTATTGGTTTCCGTTCATGCGTACGTAAAACATGAATTAGATCTTTCAAAGATTTCATTACTTACCACACAAATCTTTTATTGATATTTTCACTGAGCGCAGTCTTTATGGTTCATTTATTTTATCTTTGTCGTAAATTATGTTGGGTTTTGCTAATTAAAACTATTTTTGTTTCAGGTATTCATCGCAGAATGATCAAATGTCCTTTAGATAACTTCTAAATAAAGTAAGAAACAGATTTTCTTAATTTTATTAGGCCTGTGTTCCATAGCACGCGGCATATAATAAGCCGATAATGATGATAACAAACTGTCAGCTGTCACGTGCTTATTCCACAATTCTTTTAAACAGCAACGTATGTTTGTTTATTAGGTACAGAAAATCTCGAAAACCGCATTAAAGACGCTCGTGAACGCTGACCCAACGATTGGGCCAATAGTAGGGCCAGCATTGGTGATACCGTTTACACATTGGCCCAACTATTTGCCCAGTTATCCAAGGTAAAAACACACCTGCACCGTCAACGCACGCCCGCGAACCAATGTGTGAATGCACTTGGCGCATTGCCGCCAAGACACTGAAGTGTGGACTTAAAACAGACACTGCACCAACGATGGCCCGGCCGTCGTTGATGCAGTGTCTGGGTGTCATGGCCGCCAATGCCAAAACTACGCCAAGCACTCTTGCACACGCTGAGCTAGCTAGTTGGGCCAGTATGTACAAGCCCCATAACATTTTTGTTGAAAACATGATAAAGGGGTTTTTGGGACGAGAAAACGATCTAGCTTGCTCCCACAGCTGGGGAAAAACATTTCCCGAGTAAAGCTCCATTATATCGTCCATTTATATAAGTTATTTCCTTTGCCCAATTGCATCATGTCTCATCTGTTCCTTCTGAAGCCGTATAAAGGCTAATCAAAGGTTAACTCTTCAAGCTTGCCGACTGAATTTAAAGTAATGAACTCAACCTACATTCTCGTTCGTACTCTATGTCTATAGATCTTTCTAGAGAATTTGTGGCTAGAGTTTGTAGAGAATGCCTCATTCTGCTTTACTCACAAATCAGATAACTAAATTAGTTCAATACCAATTTTCAATCACCAATCAGTCTGCCAAGCGTGGTGATTATGGCAAATCCTCCCATTAAATGGTGGAGGCCACGTCCAGCAGTGGACGTAAACAAGCTGGTGATGAAGATGATGATTAGTAAATGATGGAAATGGCATGTGACCCACCTGCAGGGCGATTCTAAAATGTCGGAAACGTTTCCGATCGGATTCGTTAGTTTTAACGTAAGTTTGAGGTAAGTAACTAAAGCAATTTTTAACCGACTTCCCAAAAAAGGAGGAGGTTCTCAATAACATTTACCGCATATCTCCGGCGTTTATGAACCGATTTGGAAAATTCTTTTTTTATTTGAATAGATATACTTCCCCCCCCCCCATTTTTTTCAAAATCCAGTTCTGATGATGGAATCCGTGAGGAATTGAGGGAACTTATATTGTAGGCTGTTGTTGGATATTGTAGGCATACATATGGCGATTTTACTATTTTCAGCAACAAACCAAGCATTTGCATTCAAAAAGTATAATAATCCTTTCACCTTTCATAATTTTTTTTCATCCAAATATTTTGTCGAATAAAATGGCAGAAGTCGGTTTTTTAAATGAAAAGTTATCTCTAGTAAAACACAGTAAAAAACAATAAATATTGTATATTGCTGTGTTTTACTAGAGAAAATTGTTCGAAAATTGTTTTAGTTACTTACCATATCGAAATGAAAAACTAACGAATCCGATCGGAAACATTTCCGGTATTTATTTATTTTAGAAAAACTATCCGCACATAGAACCAAAATGGTATTTCGTAGGCCATTTTAAGACTTATAGAAAGATTCGTATTCGTAGTATTGCATTCAGCATCATCATCACCAGCCTATAGAAGTCCACTGCTAGATATAATGCCTGCCCATAGAATGCCACGATAAACTTGGTTCGTGTTCGTTTAAGAACCTTTATTACACAACGGTTCTCTGTTCTGGGCCATGCCACTTTCTAACTACAAGTTTGCTATGTCGTTTATCTTGGTATTGTATTGAGTAAATTCAATATTTATTGTTATATAACGTAGGTATAAGAGATAGTGTAATTAGTTTGAGAAATTATCATAATGAGGTTGGTCTAGTTCTGTCTGAGAAATTAAAACAATATACATATTCTGTCTGATACCTAACTTACGTAAGGTCGCTGTCACACGGGGGCGTTGCGCTACGCTGCGTCGGCGGCGCTGCGTCGACGCGACACGGAGCGGTGACGCTCCGTAGTTCTACACACAAATCTGAACGACATGCCACACGGGTGTTGCCGGTGTGTTGCGTCGTCGCTACGCGCGTCCAACGGAGAAGGGGCTGGGGAGACGAGGTGGGGAAGGGAGCTGCGTTGAAAAGACGACGGAGCGGCAGCGCTGTATTTAATAGCATTTCGAAGCAAAGCATAGCTACGTTGACGCAGCGCCGAGACGCAGTAGTACAGTCAAATTAGGTGATTTTTTGCAAAAGTGTGGAACTAATTAGATGTAGTCATGAAAAATTTTCTAATTGTTTTGTATGGCTTAAAAATCACCTCTAATAATAAGCATCAGTAATTTCACCCTCCGGAACAGGGTGAAATAGGGTGAAAACCTTATAATATCCGTAACTGAATGGGGGAAATAGAAGTAGTCGGTGCAATTTGGCATAGACTTTGCACCGTTATGATCTACATTTGCACCAAGAATTTTTTAAATCCGACATACGGAACATACAAAAAAAAAACATTTACAAAAAAACTTTTTGTGGCTCCGGGAAAATTAATTTAGTCTGTGCAAATTGATAGACTTATCAGAAAAATGTTCGAAATACATTACCAGGTTTGCACCTTGGTGCGTCTCACGGAAGGCACTTTTCCATATTTTATTGTCGCTCTACTTCGGGGAAAATTAATGTAGTTCTGGAAATTGACTTAAACTTATTCATTTAGTTAATACTACATCCGCCGGAAGTTTTATACTTGTTTTTTTTTACGGAAGATGCATTTGTTCAACGCTGTGTTCCCTACATGCACGTGGTTTTTATTAAAATCATAATGCACTAAGACAGTCTCTCTATACGTAATTTAACTTGCATCAAGTAATTTCTTTCTATTTTAAAATTTACGGCCTTTTTAAGTTTGTACCTAATATTTAAAAGGGTTCCGTAAGCGCCAGAAACGGTGCAAACTTAGGATAAGCTTCTTTTCGTGTCATCTAACGTTTCCATAAGAATCCACGACTACACGACTTAGGTCCACACTTTTTGCTAATTTGCCTGTGCTACAGCGCTCGTGTGGCATTCACTGCGTTGAAATCATTGCGTTGCGACGACCGAACGCAGCGCAGCCGCAACGACTGTGTGGCATCGCCCTAAGTCTGTGTAAACCAGTTAGAACGTAACTACTATCGAACCTTGACACGCTTACTCGTTGTTACCTAGCTACCTACTACGCTATAGGTATGTTCACTCGTCATGTCAACTAGGTAGTGTAGTTATAAGCACGGTAATTGTACTGTCGTTCTATTGTAATTTGAGGCGTAGTGAGCGACAAACACACTACATATACTGAATGACCGCTATTAGCAATAAGACCGCCCATTGTGCGTTTATTTTTAGGTGTCCGTACCTCAACAAAAAGAAAAGGGACCCTTTTAAGGATCACTCCGTGGCTTGGTCGCGTTGGAACAGGAGTAATTTTAATAAATGATCCTTGTGATTTTAATGAATTAAGGGCAATTCACACCGGATGCGTATGCAGAACGTAACGTAGACACGCGCGTCACTTTGTGTGTACACGGTTGCGTGCACGTCACGCAAGCGGTGTGCCATGTCTCATAGAGTTCCATATAGGTATTATAACGTCATGGTACAACGACACGTGCACGGCGACATCTACGCGTACGCAGGCAGTTTGCTGCAGCCTTAAAATTCTTTTGACAGCCGCATCCCGACCACACGGTTCGGAGTGGCGCCTCAGCACAGTAGAAAGTAATTAAAACAAATAATGTCCCCTGAAATACTCTCAAAACGCTTAAAAAGGCGTCGCCTGAATAGGTTCTAAAATAGTACTAATCTCCAAAGAAAGTACCTACTCTAAAACTGAGATGCTCAGCCAGCTTGCTAATGGTTATCGCCAGATGTTAGTGGCTCAATTTTATGGGCAGTAAACATAAGTAATCTAGATTCTAGATAGCTTCCGTTTAAAATAATATCTCAGGTTTATTTTCCTTTCTGAAGTGCCAATTTTATCACCAGGCCTGTGGCCGGTATCAACCGAAGTTCTCGGTGATATTGTAAAATCAGCCAATGGAAATATCATCACGTGATCTACGCGCGGTTCTATTGTTTCATTGGGTACTGGGTTCATTGTTGCTTGGGTTTGTATCACGCAGCCAGCAAGACAATGCGCGAAGCAACCAAGAGTGAGAACCTTTGGCACGTGAACGTATTAAATGCATGGAACTATTGCTTCAAATCAAATCAAATCAAAAAGTATTTTATTCACTAAAATCACAAGGACCATTTTGAATCTTCTTATATCATTCCAATAGGTATTTATCTGGATTCCACCCGTTTTATTTAGACCCTATTTATATGTGACCCTCTGTAGCTTCATATTAGGACTTACTTTGCTCCGTGTAAATCGCCAATGACAAATACCTCTATCTCAACTCTGGGCATATGATTAAAGTTTTATTCCATAAGGGAACATCGCAATACTCAGGTACCGGCACATAGTGATTGCACCAGACAATAGCAAGGCGTGCATAGCAGACCACGACCGAAACCTGTTTCAATGGCTAGTCTCGTTTCTAACCACCCGTATTAGGTATCCATGGCTGATAAAGCTGACTATTGCTTGCACTCAGCATTCAAAATACCAAACGGATAGTTTGAAATGACAGTTTGAATTTGCTTGCGAAAACGAGCTCTACGCTGCGCTGTCTGGATACTCGGAATGTGGATTAAACGTACATAAAAATAAGCTTTTCAGTAAAACTTTTTTACTGAGCTTAATGTATGTAAAACCCTGACTTAGCAGAACTTATTTAACGTTCCTTGTATTTCCTTGTTCTTTGTGTGATTCTAATCCATTTATGTATTACTAAAGTGTGTTAAAGTTCAAATCTAGCAAGACGGTTCCCATTGATATTGTTTCCTGATTGAGCTGAAAGAAGGATGGCAACGATCTATACATTTTGTGGCCCACATTTTTTGTAAATTTCACATTACCTTCCACTAGAGTTACTTTTAGTTATTGTTAATTATGTATAAGAGAATGAAAAAGCAAATTGAATGAAGCGTGTTAAAGTTGGGGGAAAATAATTGATGAGGTAAGTTACATAATAAACTTTGCAAACTTCGGTTGGAATACAAAATACGTATGACACATCAACTGACATGAAACATCTACCATCAACGTTCCTATTCAAGTTGCTGTTTGAAAACTTTGCATTAAAATATAAATGGTAAATCAAAGCCCATTATTGAAATATTTGCTTTAACGCCTTCACATTCTGATATATTTATGAATGAGGAAAACCCACCCTAATTTTCCTAGCACGCGACTTGTAGCGAAAGTAGCTTTTTCTGTAGGCGATTTTCCACTAAACGTTTTAAGTAGAAAAAATTGTTGGTGGCGTAAATTACGAGCTTTTGCTAAGCTCTTAGGCCATTTCTTAGACACATTGTATAAAACGGAACATTATTTAGAAGTTTAGTATCTAATTGAATATGGGAAGTGTTGCCTGCCTTCAATTTAGTGTAAATTAGTAAAGAAAAGCCAAGAAACTTTTAAATTTAACATTAAGATTCTCAGCGCGGCGTAATTTTAAAGTTAGCAAGCCAGAAATGCAGTTGACAAAATTTTCGAGGCGACCGACGCCGACGTGCTTCTTTAGCTTAGTGCTTAATGAAGTAGCTAACTCGTTAAAAACTACAGCTTATACAAGTCTATGAAGCAAAGTGCAAAAAAATATGTTATCTTATAAAAGTGTTGCTTTTATATCCAAAAGGCTCTGTAATGGCTTCTTCTGACATCCAAATACAACTTAAAATTGAGGCGTTCACCATGTGATACTTACTCAAGCAATACCTTTTGTGGCAGATTACCAAATCTTAATTCCGGACGTTGGTATAGAGATTTTTCCTGGCTGCTGGCTTATTTAGGAGTGTGTTCTACTTTAAGAAAGCGTTAACCTAGTTGGTCGTGGAAATCAATGGCGGCGATGAGCTCACCACTTGTCACGTCTATATTCCTGCGACCGTGCAACCCACGGTGAAAAGAAGCCCTTTGAGGCTCTGTCTACTCCTTCGGGGAAAAAGGCGTGTATTTATGTAAGTATGTATGTTTATCGAAAAATTCCGATCAAGCGGGATTCAAACCTGCATCTTCGCCTATCATCATCAAATCATTGACCAATTCAGCTATGGATCGAGCTGACTACTGGCGGAGGTTGTCAAGGCATTGCCAGTTAGAGGCAGAGATGCGGGTTCGATTCCCACTGGATGTAATTTTAGCAACAGATTATGGGGGAAGACCAGGGAAGACGTCTAAAAAGAAGGGGGGGTGGGGCAGAGCCCTACGGACTGATGACCCCATAATGCTAGTTGGACAGCAATGGATAGTGATACACAAGACCGCATACATTGGCTTGATAAAGAGGAGCCAAATAACAGTGCATCCTAGAGGCTGGTTAGATAGGTAGATAGGTTGGTCATTCCGCGATCTTGAACGTCAACATACATCATAAAGAAAAATCCAAGGTATACAATCACTACCTGTCCCTTAGAGAATTTATAGTATTCTCTAAGACCTGTCCTTATCGTGAACTGCTAGGTTATTGTTATGTTATTATATTTTATTCTAATTTTATGTAGGTAGGTATATTAAGTATATTATGTATATTTATATTTGTAATTTTTAGGTACTTGTATAAGTATAGTTGTAGGTATTTTAAGTAGGTATGTTTTAATTGTACACCGCCGTCTTTTTGATTTTTTACTATCCTATCCATCCAAAGGTGGTCTGGAAGAGATCGCTTTTAGCGATAAGACCACCCATTGTACTTTTTTTTATGTTTCCTTTTATTTTTGTATATTTTGTTTGGTGTGCAATCAAGAGTTTGTCTATCTATCTATCTATCATAAGAAATCGCTCTCAGCGATAAGGCCGCCCATTGTACTGCTAATTTTATTAAATCCTGTTATGTATTTCTGGTGTTCATAAAAGTGTTTATCTATCTATCTATCTATCTACATCATCATCATCAGCCTGTAGAAGCCCACGGCTGGACATAGGCCTCCCCCATAGAATGCCACGACGAACGGTCTTCAGCCACCTCCATCGAAAGAATTCCTGCGACGTTTATAATGTCTTTAGTCCATCGAGTGGAGGGCCACAACAACATACATACTCGAAGAAAAACTGTATAAAAGACCAAAGATAAAAGACTCTTCAACGGACTTTGATTAAAAGGCACTTTATTCGCTGAACAATACTTTACTCTGGCATTTGGTTGGTAATTGATAAGGATACAATCAAAATAAATGAGCTAAAGATTGAATTGATGTTTCGATAAATTATCGTCCGCTTTGTTGAATTGAAAGATAATAAGATCCGAGGCCCAATTCTCTAACTTAAAAATAGTTAAAATAGAGTTCGGATCATGTTTCGATCTTGTGTCGATGTCTTAAACGCCAGAAATGGTATTCTCTAAACATAAAATACAACACTGTAATGTGATTATATCGAAATGTGACCGAAACTTGAACGATTCAAAGTTTTTTCGATAATTTTAGCATTGTAGTTGGAGTCTCTCTTTACTCTTTGCGATTATATATATAACTATCCTACTCTAATGGTAGAATATAGACACCGTGAATTGGAAGTAGACTAAATTGTTATTTATAAGGGAGCAGAATACCAACTTTCTGTCAATTCATAATTCAGTCTCGATTCGGTTAACTTTCAGTGTAGTTTTAAAATAATTTAGAGAATTGGGCCTCTGATACCTGTCTGTTAGCTTTGCTTGGAATGGAGTTGGATAGAATGGTTCTAAGGTGAGGATTCTAAAAAAATCTGTAAAAGCTAAAACAAGTAGGTATCAAACTGTACTAAAAGAAGGCCCAATCCACGATTCCATAGCCTTCAATGGGCCTGGAAAGTTGCCTGGTAGTTGAAATGTTATTTTTATTTAACTTTTTAGTGGAGTAATTTAATATTTAGTGTGATATATATTTTTGTAATGTACCCATCAAGCCATTTATACCAAACTCATTATATATATTTGAATTACATTTATACATTTTACATTTTTAAGGTTGGAAAATTGCGATATTTCTGCTATATTGAAATCCTTCCAAGTAGTTTCGGAGCTATGAAGGAACAGATATGAACAAAGTTGCATAAATACTGCTAAAATCATAACGTTTTTTTTTGCTTTGCCGTATACCGGTAAAAAAGCGGCTGCAACTTTTTACGTATAAGAACGCAAAAATTGGAAATTTGCCTAATAAGTTATTTGGACTTTCGTTTGACTGGGTACTTTCTTTAGCATGTTCTCTATGGAGGATTAAGTCGTGTGTATAATGAATGTTTCACTGATAGAAAATGGTCGCTTGCCAGGGTTCTCTTCCTCTGCCTTGTTTCAAGGATTATTTCTCGTGGCCACTCGTGGCATCCTACGTCCAACAGTGGACGTCAAAGATTCAAGGGTTGAAGGTTGTGTACCGTTTCGGTAACCACACTAACGGTCAAAATTTCGTAAGAATCCCCCACGTGAACGCTCACCGTGCTAAACCTCCAAATGCGAATGGAGGTGCGCGGGCGTCGGTCAGCCGGGGTCAACGACCGGACGCTCGACAACCTTTGTAGTCTCAACGGGTTGTGCCGGGAACTGGTTTCCATTGAGACGGACGGTATGTGTTACGAGAAATGTAGACTCAAAAAACGTGAAGCTGAAGCTCTAGGAACTCTCGTTGTAAACGTAATCTGAAGAGTTTTGTCGTTATTAATTTTCTTCTTCATCAGCCATTATACACGTCCACTGTTGGGCGAGGCCTCCCTCATAGTATGCAATAAAGGGATTTGACATGATTAACACGCTTGAAAGGCGGATTGGAAATTGAAGCCAACCATCCCCTGGTGTAATCCCTAAATCGACTTCAACGACATTCACGGGAGGAGACGGAGGGGTCAATTCTTAGGCCGGACACACCTAGACGTCAACCGTTGACCTAACGTCAATGCTTAGACGGCATCCGTTATTAATAAAAATAGTCATAGCGATGTAAACAGATATGTCCATAGCGTATTCTTTCTCCCTGTCACTCATATACGAAATAAGAGAAAGAGCTGATTTCCGAAATTAGCCTAGAGAAACAGTATTCGCTTCGAAGCGGTTCAGTCGTAATACAATAGACCACGTGACGTTTGGATAGCTTTCTTAGACTTCAACTAGCGTCATCATGTTACTTTCTCTAAGGCCTCTGGACTTACCTAGGCCAAAAAATTAGTATTGGCATCGAACGAGGTAACGTCTCCAGTCTTTTGGGCACGCTCGTGCCGTATTAGGCCGTAAATTTTAACTACTAATTCATTGATATACTATTACTTACTAAATTATGTTTATTAACAGTCACAAAAGCAGCAATAAAGTACATTTAAACTGTGAACTTTATTTTTTGTCTCATCATTCTAAGCACAGTGCGCAGAGTTCGTTATTGTATAAACCGGAGGACAATGGAAATAGCGCCCGCATGCTGTCACGGTCATTCCCGATAACGCGTACAGAATTTTTTTGAATGCCCAGAAAGTGTTGTAGTTTCTTGTATATAGTTGGTTTTGTGTAAGTAGATTTTGAATCAGGTATATACTTGCCCCCTTATTTATAATAATTTTTTAAATCTATTTTAGTTAAAATAGCTTTTGTCTTGTTTTGACGTATGACAATTTGCATCAGGGAGCTTACTACGGGTTTTGATAGTTTTCGGAACTATATAGTTTCATTTCCATCCACACATTTACTGACAGCGTCCTTTGTTTTCTTCTCTTTTTCGCTAGGGGCGCTGCAAGTAAAAGTATGGAAGGAAAAGAAACTTCATATAGTTTCGAAAACTATCAAAACCCGCACTAAGCCCCCAGAGAGAACAAAACAAAAGCAATTTTAACTAAAATAGGTTTGTTAGGTTTGACATGAGTTTTGCATTCCTAGATGGCGGCAACGTTATAACAGACGTAATATTACGGAGGCGCGACAACGTAATTTGAGAGAGTTGACCTCCGTTTCGCAGCGGGCGAGTCCCGAGTGGTGTGATTCCCGCTGCGGGACAAATGTTTGCATGATTTGTTCCTTGTCTGTGTGTTGTGGTACCACGGTACTCGTTGTTTCTGATACCCACGGCACAGGGACTCTTAGTTTGGGATCAGCAGGGAGTTTTTTAAACGTTCGGAAGGGTTTCCGATATTCGTTAGTTTTTCCATTTCGATGTGGTCAGTAACAGATGGAGTGGAGTTGAGTCTTAGACCAGACACCACGGCACTGTAATTGGTTACTACAAAACATAACACCCAACAGTCAGATACATAGTCCTGATCCTACACTAGGATTCCCTGTACGTGTGTGTGTGTGTGTGTGTGTTGTGTATGTGCGTTTGTGTGTGTGTGTGTGTGTGTGTAGGTAGGCATGATGACAACCAAATTTAGTTTTCATCCCATCTATTCGAAAAGGACGACTTGGTTCGCCTTTAAGTGCACCCAAAGGTGATGTTTTCTGTATGAAGCTTCTATAAGTGCGCCGCAATTATCTTTGCCGCGCACTTTTTAAATTTGGAATATATCGAACTCAAATAAGTGCGCCGCAATTATCTTTTACGGCCCTTTTTGAATTTGGAACATCTTGAAAAGAATCAAACACAAATAAGTGCGCCGCAATTATCTTTTCCGCGCCCTTTTTAAATTTGGATCATCTTAGTGTTCAGCGCCAAAGAAGGCGAACGCAAATATTGTTTAAATAAATACTGGCTGGTACGACGGCCCATAGTCGCGCCACCGGCTGAATAAAAAAAAACAAATTAGTAACGACGGCCCGCGATTTCGTCATTTTTAACCGACTTTACAAAAAGGAGGAGGTTCTAAATTCGGTTGTATTTTTTTTTAATGTTACCTCATATCTCCGGCGTTTATGAACCGATTTGGAAAATTCTTTTTTTATTTGAATAGATATACTTCCAGATTGGTCCCATTTTTTTCAGAATCCAGTTCTGATGATGGAATCCACGAGGAATTGAGGGAACTCCTCAAATATTGTAGGCATACATATGGCGATTTTGATATTTTCAGCAACAAACCAAGCATTTGCATTCAGAAAGTATCATAATCCTTTCACCACTATGGTTCTTTCATAATTTTTTTTTCATCCAAATATTTAGTCGAATACAACGGCGGAAGTCTTTTTTTTAAATGATAAGTTATTCACGGATTGTTAGAAATTCATGGTTTTGTTTTGAAATAAAATATGAGGCGCCTTTTATTTTCTCATAGTGGGTGATGAAAAGTAGCAAAATCGGCGCAAACTCGGGCGCAAAATATATTTTTGGCTCGGGCGACGTACTTTGAATCTCTCGCTACGTTCGGGATTCAAAAAAGCGCCCTCGCCGTAAAAATATTGTTTTGCTCCCTTATGATACAATCTACTATTGTGTTTCTACTGCGTTTGTTTACATAACCAATGATGTGCTAGACCGGATGACAGTTATTTTTTATTTCAAGTCTGTAAGCCGTCTAGACGTCCGGAAACATTGGTAATGAAGAGGTAATGAATAAAAACGGTATGAATATTAATCGTACGGAAATGTATGTACGCTAGTCATTATTCACGCCTTACAAATCTTCGGGAAAGTGTTTTGATATAGTTTGAAAGCAAGAGTGCTCTTTAGAATAGAAAAAGTTTATTTAGCACAAACAACAAATACAAGACGCATACAAATAATAAAAAATTAACAATAAACTAAAACTTGTATATATCTACATAGTTCACCGATATATGTATTAACGGCTGTTTAGCTTGATAATTTTTTTTTTATTTTGCCAGATTTTGTGGCAACTATAAAATGTTACTACTTATAAACAATTTTCAGGTTTAGTCCTCGAGTTAACAAACAATTATTTTAAAAAACAAACAAGAGTTTCCAAATGAATGTAATATTCAAACGAAGCCTTTTAAATTAATTGAATTGTTTCATTTATTTTTCCGGATGAGTTTTCTATAAGTATTTCAAAAAATGCATCTATTTTATACAACAGCCATAACTTTGCTTTTACTAGCTAACGGTCACATAAAGCGTAATATGTGGTTTATGAGATAAATATCATGGAAGAAGCGGAAAGCGGCTACGGAACCCTACATATGAATCATAAAAATTATAGCTGTACATCACAAAAAAGGTTGGTTACATTGACTATTAAATTCTAAAAAAAGTAACTTTTTCCTTAGGGGGTTCTGTATTTTTAACCGACTTGCCAAAAAGGAGGAGGTTCTCAATTCGTTTATTTTTTTTTTTTTTTTTTTTTTAATGTTTGTTTCCGCATATCTCCGGCGTTTATGAACCGATTTGGAAAATTCTTTTTTTATTTGAATAGATATACTTCCAGATTGGTCCCATTTTTTTCAAAATCCAGTTCTGATGATGGGATCCACGAGGAATTGAGGAAACTCCTCAAATATTGTAGGGATACATATGGCGATTTTGATATTTTCAGCAAGACACCAAGCATTTGCATTCAGAAAGTATCATAATCCTTTCACCACTATGGTTCTTTCATAATTTTTTTTTCATCGAAAATTATTTAGTCGAATACAATGGCGGAAGTCGGTTTTTTAAATGAAAAGTTATATTTGATGTTTATATATTATAGAATGCCACGAAGAATGGTGTTGAGCCGCCAACCACTGAATTCGTGCGAGCATCAAAATGACTTGAATACGTATATAAGTTTGAGCAAATAATACGCGTAAACTTTCTTTCTTATTTTAACGCGATTTCTACGCTATCGAATCTACTGCGCAATCTATCCACCGCAAATGTCAAATTAGCAAGGTTTCGATTCACACTTGACATTGACCTATGTATTTACGACTGATATAGTTAAAAAATAATTAGTACGTGTAAAATAAAATAACATTTGAAATTAAACAATGTTTAAAATAAACTCAGCCGTAAGTAAACCGTAACGGCGGCGTTTAAACTACTAGATTATCCCTTTGATTAAATGTTAACAGATAATGTAAGATTCAAAAATCATTAATACTAAAATAAAATAAAAAACATTTAGAATAACCCAATGTTTCAAATAAACTTTGTGCAACTAAGCCGTAACCTTAAAGGCGTTTAAACTACTAGATTATCCCTTTGATTAAATGTTCATTAACTTTTAGGGAATTATGGTCCCGTTAGAAATTAATTTAGTCGAGACACTTTGTATTAGATTGCTGACACAGAAGAAATAGTACCATCTCTGACAAAAGTTTCACTTCAGAAGCAATACTTATACACACAGACCCTTTTACCCCGAAGGAGTAGGCAGAATATTAAAGAGCAGAGCTATTTTCACTGTGGGTCATAAACGTTGGAATATAGACATGATTAGTGGTGAGCTTATCGCCGCCGTTGTTTTCCCACGACTAACTCGGCTAACGCTTTCTTCCAGTAATAACACATTCGTACATAATCCAGCAGTCAAGGACAAATCTCACACCAATTTTTATAAAATTGCCAAAGAAGTCTGAGATCGTTGAACATCATCATAATCATCATCACTACTGTGATGCCTGTTTATGTCCACTGCTGGACGAGGCCTCATGAATAAAAATTTTTGGTGGGGTGTTTTGTAGACTAGATTGGTCTAGGTGGATGCTGCTGCCCAACCCCTGGTGTAATCTCTTGTAAGGCCTACATCCACGGGAAGAGGAGGGGTATATCTGAGGCCGGATATACCACGGCATATAATGCCATGCCATAAATTAAGTTGAATATAATGTCATGATTATAAAACTAAATGAAAGTTCCCAAGAACACCTCGTCTAACAATCCTGCTGAATTATGCTTCAACACTCTAAATTTCTTCTGGTTCATTGTTTCAAGATCAACCTTGATAAGCTATAAAGCGATAAGACCGCCCATTGCATAACATAGTTAGTTCTAGTTTTTTTTTGTATGTTATCGCATATCTTCGTCATTTATAAACCGATTTGGAAAATTATTTTTTTATTTGATTGGATATACCTACTTCCAGATTGGTCAAAAAAACCTAGTTCTGATCATGGAATCCACGAGAAACTGAGGGAACTCCACAAATATTATAGGTATACATATAGTTATTTTGGTATTTTCAGCAACAAGTTATTGTTTTGTATACCTTTAGCAAATAAAAACATGCAGATAGCCGAATTCAATGGCGGAAGTCGATTTTTTAATGAAAAGTTATTTATGTTTGTTACTATTTTTATCTTCTATCTATTTAGAAGTCTTATTCGATTATATCTACAAATTGTATGAACATCTGACCTATAGTTGTCAATTAATAAGAAGAAGTACGATGTGTTCTCGATTTTTGAAACAATGAAAACCAGAAAAAAGTCAGTATAATTTAGCCGGAAAGTTCGACGAGGTAGTTGGGAACCTTCTTGCTGTGAGCTGGTGTTGTGTTCATCATCATCATCATCAGCCTGTAGAAGTCCACTGCTGGACATAGGCCTCCCCTTATAATACCACGACGTACAGTCGTTGAGCCGCCTCCATCCACCGACTTCCTGGGACGTTTATAAATGTCTTTAGTCCATCGAGCGGAGGGTGTTGTGTTGATAGACCATAAAATCAACACAATAAAGTTAATTTTAAATTGAGAGCCCGTTTGGAGTGATACGGTTGAGATTGGCGAATATCTTTCGTCTTCAAAAGGGTGTCGGTAATTAAAATCTTGTTCGGGAACATGAGAAAGCTAATATAATTTAGCCCTTATTAAAGATGTGCCATGGAAAAGCGGTGGCGGCGCAATGGGAGATAAGCCGACTTTTGAGTGAAACTCGAAGCCAGGTTGCTGACGTCACTAATAATTGTTTTTTGCACTTGTCTCAGTCAAAATTATTGTGTTCATTGAAATTACAATGATAATTTTGCCATAATCACCACATTTGACAGGCGGATTGGTGATCGCAGTATTGGTGTTAGTACTCAGGTGGATGCAGCTGCCACCCCCTGAGAGCTGATTCTAAGTATTTTGCACACAATTGACACGGACGTCTGGTGTAGTGAAGTGTGGATTTTTCTATGGCTACACCGATGAGCGCCCCTAGCGTACACTCTGTGAACCTCATTTTCCATACAAAATCCGTGTTACACTACTCCATACGTCCGTGTCAATTGCTTGTCAAAACTTAGAATCAGCTCTAGAGTGTTATCCCAGTCGGCTTTTAAAACATTCGAGGGAGGGGTCTATTCTTGCTATGCCGCGCGCGAATTCTAGTAACTAATTAGGGACTAGCATTACAGTAAACACATATAACCGTCCTTTACTTTGGCACAGTAGGTTATAAACAAAAATTAGTCAAATTACTACAAAATAACTTTTCATTTAAAAAACCGACTTCCGCCATTGCATTCGACTAAATATTTGGATGAAAAACAATTATTAACCACGCACGTTCTGTTATTTTCGGAAATAAACAATTGTTAATTAAATATTTTGAATAAACGAGCAAAGTAGGTTGCAAATTAAATGGTAACTTCGCAAAAAATACAGCCACTTACACATTAACCCCCTTTTATTCATAATCATTTTTAAACCTGTTAAAATAACTTTTCTTTTGTTTTGACGTATGACATTTTACATCAGAGATAACAAAACAAAACCCATTAAAACTAAAATAGGTTTAAGAAATGATAATGAATAAGGCCCTAAATATAAGGGACTGAGCCATACATGACACAAAAACTCTGTCAACGGCTCATAATTATCGTGTAAAAAAGTGAATTAATACAAAAGATAGTTAGATTGTTTAACTTTATTTTTTCTAATGTCCTACTAATCTAATTAATTTTACAATCAAATTAGGGATTAATGTAATATATCATAATCGGCTCGATCTAGATCTAGGTGTTGTAGTACCGGTACTCAAGTTCCTGATACCAACGACACCGGGAATAATAGTGTGGGGTCGTATGTGACTATCGGATGTTTTTATATGTTATATTGTATCTTGATGGTTTGGTAGGAAATTTTGCACGCCCACCATAAATTAAAATTAATCTCTGCTAGCTTCTGAACAAATTTAACGAACAAAACGTTCCATGTCTGCGGTATTCCAATTATGTCAATTCCAGCAGTGACATCTTAAACAAGTTTCGCCCTATTTTGTATCACGAAAAGGTACAAGACAAGCAATTATTTCGTCGACATCCCAACATTCCCGCAACGAATGATTTTATCCTTAATTAATTTAGATTTAGAAGGACATTTTATTGAGTTAGATAAATTTTTGGACGAGTCGTAAACGAATGGGGAAAGTTACTTAATTCTACTCATAATTTTATTACCAAAGTCCCGGGAATTCGAACATAAGCTTTCGAATTCTCGATCGGCGGCGTCTTATGAAAACAGTCGCGCCTACGAAAATCTTCTTTCGAGTTTCGGGTAAACATTGCGACGAAAAATATTTTCTAATCACGATTACGAATTAAACAAACTTCCCAGAACAAATGTTTGTTTTCAATTTAACACGTGCCGGGACCGAGTTTAACGAAACAAAGTGTTAAATTTGAACAAAGTAGCAACCAATAACCGAGAAATATTGCATATGAGTCCATTGAAACCGTGATTCAATCGCATTGTTCCAGTTTAACTTACGCTATGTGTAAACTGATCTCTGGCACAGAAGAAATAGTACCTTAACATCGTACAGATGTTTCACTCCACCCATAAAACCGCGTCCGGTTCGTTAGAACCTGAGGCCTAACCATGAGCTCTTATAGTGATTCAGTTCAAAATCTATTCCGTACAAAATATCGGTTCGTCGTTGACATCCGTCATCATTGAATAACTTTAATCGCAGAAGACCTTCTGCTACTGTGCCTTTAAACATAGCTGC
Source organism: Epirrita christyi (assembly GCA_951392215.1). NCBI lineage: Eukaryota > Metazoa > Arthropoda > Insecta > Lepidoptera > Geometridae > Epirrita > Epirrita christyi. The sequence continues at coordinate 9,175,658 of OX595853.1, forward strand.
GGACATCACGGAACCGATATTTTGTACTGAATAGTTTTTGAACTGAATCGCTATAAGAGCAGGGCCTGTGATCTCAAAATAAGAACGCCGATACGACTAAATCTCAAATTGTTTTTTTTTCTAATTGTATAAAAAATTAGCTGTTTCGTTTTTAAACATCTGAAGAATCGTTCATGACCATCACATCACACACAGTTAAGGGCAAAAATATACTAACTTTTGGACCGCACTGTTTCTTTCTACCAACCGTCTGAATCATGGCAGAGGCTCTTTTTAGAGTCACATACTTTAGACAGGGTTACTAGAATAGAACCAGTGATGCGAGAGAAAACGTTGGCATAAAGAACCAACTTTGAAAATGATGTGGTCATGTTACACCATGTACTTACCTCTCAAATCCAAACGACTGATGTGAGCATGACACAACAACTGTAAAGTTAGTTCCAAAACTATCAAAGAACAATAGTTACACGGCTATGAGAGATCATAAATTACCTCAAACATTCTCCCTCATACCAGAAGACGCTGTCTTATTAACTAAAACCTTGTCTAAAATAATGCCTGCCAATTTTACGTCACTTGACATTTATCATCATCGAGCCACTGGTTCTTTCAGTCACCCTCAACTGTAACAGATAACAGATTACAACATACATTGTGAAAAATCCATAAGTTACATCCCGATTCGTACCACGACTTTAGGATCGGAAATTAGGAGGGATTCCACTACACCACCTCAAAATAATTATTAGTATTGGTGGACAGTAGCTCGGGCAGCATGGTGTTCCAGCGCGCATGCCGTCTCTAGTCATAATTATCATCATCACCACGGATGGTAGGTGGTTTGGTAATCGCAGTATAGGTGAGCATTCGGTGGATGCTACTGCTATTCCCTTAGTGTTATTCGGTTTTACCGACATCAGAGGGAGAAGACGGAGGAGCCGACACACCATAGCAAGTCACCGGTCATTGATCAATGATTACGTGTTAACTTACAGTTATGTCGTATGTGACATAACATAACACCCAACAGTCACATACGTAGTCTTGATCCTAAACTAGGATTCCCTGTGTCATGGGTATCAGGAACTACGAGTACCATGATACCATAACACCCAGACCCGGAATCAATATTTACAGATCATACAAACATTTGTCCCGCAGCGGAAATCGAACCCGCAACCTCTAGCATCTAAACCGGCTACGCGTCACAGAGACCGTCATGTGACGGCAGCAGCTGTCCAAGAGTCTTGGTGAACAGCAGCTCGGTCTTACACCTAGCTTACATAATTACTGCAGCGCAGCTACTCGTACCGTGTGACCGCGTTATACGAGTTACTGTCATATGGAAATTCACATTTGCCTTCGGTCTCGGACAGTGGCTGTGGTTACTCCCAATATCAGCTATCTCTCATTGTGTGAGCGGTCGCGGTGAGTCGAGCTAAATGACATACAAGTAACCGATGGCAGTAGCTGTATACTGTCAGAGCCCATACTCTAAGACACGTATTAATAACTGAACAGGAGTAATTTTAGTTTATAAGACGATTCAAAATGATCCTTGTGATTTCAATGAATAAAATTCTTTTTGACTTTGACTTGACTTAAATCGAACTTAACTCTTCTAAGAACTACTAAGAACGACCTTGACTGTGTTCCAATTTTAAAATTACCATTCATTCAATCATTTGATTTTTGGTGTTCTCAAGATGGTTTTCAGAGTTGAGTTCGATCTATTAATATACGAGTATAATTTAAGTATTAAGCAATCAATTGACACGGACGGTCGGTAGATCCGTGTTTCACTGAAACGTCCGTGTTCAGTGCTTGTTAAAGCTAAACCTACGGCCTCTGGTCAGCAGGTCGCACTGTGTAACTAGGCCCTAAAGGCCTAGTTACACAGTGCGACCTGCTGACCCGGTTTTGAATAAAATGACGTATGACAGCGTCTTCAAGTAAAAGACCTATGTTTAGGTGAAACAGCACAAACAGTGCAAGTCACGGCGCGCGGCGCAACATTACTCATTTGTAAGGTTCTGTCATGTTTCCTTACCATTTGTATGTAATAGAAAGTTGTTACAAACAAGCGTTTTGACTGACACGCCCCTATAATCAAGGTACTTATTGGAAAATTATAGACAACAAAGGAGCCACTTTAGGTGAAGTGGGACCCAAACTTGAAGTTTTGACGTGTTCCGACTACCTAAACTGAAAATTATTTTATCGACTTTTAAAACTACAAGTACTTATTTTTTAATGATTTAGAAAATTGGTTTTTATAGTAAGTGAATCCGTGGTGTGTCCGGTCTAAGAATATACCTCTCTTTCTCCTCCCGTTGATGTTGTAAAAGCTGACTTAGAAATTACACCAGGGGATGGACATTTCAGCATCCACCGGTGATCACCAATCCGCCTGCCAAGCGGGGTGATTATGGCAAATCCTCTCATTTAATTCTATGAGGGAGACATCGTCCAGTAGTGCTCGTTTACTGGGTGATGCTAAATCGCGAAGATGTTATCGTGGCACGCGTGTGGCCACAGAATAAACAAGGAGTTACATACAGAAGTCTCACTTCGATGACCGAAAACTGACACTGTAATGAATCTGTTACAAATGCAAGCGATTTTGAAACTTCAAGTTAGAGTAACAGCTCAATTCAATTTAACAAAAACAAACGTGCGGTGCGGGGAGTATAGGAAAATTATGGTAATCCAATATTTTTGATATTAATATATTTAATCTAAAGCTAGTGGCGAAGAAAAGAATGAAAGAAGAAAGAATGGAAGTAAGAATGGAAGAAAAGAACACGTTGTGCCGACCCCACCTAAATTGAATAAGGACAGGGAGATGGTGATGATGAATCTTAAGGTAGTAGCGATAAAGATCATTTTATATTACTAACTGTTTTGAAGTGGCACATGCCTGACGAGCCTACGGTAATTGTTCGCAAAGCGGTTGGCAAATTACACCTGGCAAGAAGTATGGCAGTCATCACCTTGGAATTACTATACAAACGCGTTCAAGGAAACATACTCGCTGGAAAAGAACTTAATGTTCCTCAAGGAACAGGTAAAAAAGGAGAAATTCCTTTCAGTCAAACTACATTTTGGCATTCGGAATTTAATTTATTGGCTCAGGTATTCCGGAGATTGAAGCTCGTCCCAATTTATATCATTTCTGTAATCAAGAACCGAATAAAGTTGATAAAATATAAATTATAAGGAATGGCGGCGATGAGCTCACCACTGGTCACGCGGACCAATGTGAAAAGAGAATAGTTACTGATAGATCCTTTGACAAAGGTATCTGTTTAAAAAGATTATATTATCAAAAAAATTGTTACTGATAAATCCTATGTGGGTTTTTCAGAGAAGTTAAGTACAGCCAAGAAACAAATTGAGCTCTGTCTCCACCTTTCGTGTGTATTTCATACATATTTTTTTGTATTTTTCAGTGTATTTTCTATGTGTGTGGTTGTGGTGTGCCTGTCCAAGGAGTCCCTCCGCCTTGCCCCGTGGGAGTCGTAAAAGCCTGAACCTGTGGTTTATTTCAACTTCAAAAATTATTTGAAATTTTCAAGACTTTTTTGCAGCCACTGTGGAACTCAAAACGTATTGAACATACTGAGATGCATAAAAAAATCTTGAAATTTATTGATTAATTCACTTTAAAAAGCAGTTTTTAGGTCAGTTTTTGGGTTTTCTGTTTTTTTACGGTTTTTTTTCAGTGTTCCTTGGAACGTAGCGCGTCATAATGCGATTACCAATCTGGGGGGTTAGTACGGGTTTTGATAGTTTTCGAAACTATATTATGAAGTTTCCTTTCCTTCCATACATTTACTTGCAGCGCAAGAAAATGATGAAAGAAAATGGAGAAGAAAACAAAGGACGCTGTCAGTAAATATATGGAAGGAAACGAAACTTCATATAAATAGTAGTTTTCGAAAACTGTCAAAACCGTACTGGACGTGCTGTCTGCCAAACGTGATGACGGATGACTATGCCCTCCCAGCGGTGGATGTCTATCGCATAATGATTTGATGAAATATACATAATAAATTGACCTTACCCAAATGTTTAAATAACTTAAAACAATGATGTTCACAAAATATAAGTGCATTCTGTAAAAACTTTAAAGCTTTGTAGTCGTTTCCAGCAAACCAAGGTAAAAGTAATTTCGCTCCAGTAGCATTTGTTACCCGAACACTACATATTATATGCGGTTGAGTAATAGGCCACAACACACTTGGGGATAAATTTCATTATGCCTTTATGTTTGAGAGCGAGAAATTCTTTTGTTGCCTGTTGTTTTACTCAGATTTTTTTATTTCATTTAAATTCGAGAGGGATAACCGCGCTCCTTTGTAAGGCTGTTTTATTTTTACGATTCCAAGGCCGTTTCGTTTTTACGTACCACTTTTAAGACGTTTGACGATTTACGCTTTTCTTTTCGCTATTGACAACCTTACCTTATCAGGTTTAACTTAATTTTTGGGGATTCAATAATCAAGGGCAGGAACTTCGCAGAATATACTTATTCGTTTTGGTAAAACTTCGCGTGGTTTTATTGTGCCAATAGTCAGACCAAATTCAACAGAGTTAAACCAATTTTATATTCGTTTGAGAATTCAGTTGAATTTCGGAAATTCGAATGATGTTACTCAAAAAGGCTATTTCACGTTACTTACAGTACTTATAGGAAAAAACAAAATTTCGAGTTGAAGTAATAAGTTAGTGAAGTTATAAGGAAATTGTTGGATGGAGGCGGCTCAAGTCTGGGGGGGTTAGTACGAGTTTTGATAGTTTTCGAAACTATACAAAGTTTCGTTTCCTACCATACATTTACTTGCAACGCCCCTAGCGAAAACTTGCCAGGAACTACAAGTAAATGTATGGAAGGAAACGAAACAACATATAGTTTCGAAAACTATCTAAACTCGTAATAAGCCTACAGGTCATCGTTGCATTCTATGGGGGAGGCCTATGTCCAGCAGTGGACTTCTACAGGCTGATGATGATGATGCTGGTGTACGCTTGTGGCCTAACAAACTTGAACCCGCACTAAGTAATGCCAAAGTATCTAAAGGCGGCGCGTCCCGGTAACGCTTAGTAGAAATAGTACAACTTTGGCATATAACATACTTAGTTAAACCTCTATGGAACATTAATTTGCAATTTAAAATTCCCTCTACATTCATTTAAAACACTTTTTCGTCTTATTATTTGTAAAACCGGGTCAAAAGCGTAAAATATTCTGATTGAAAACATAAAAGATCGAAGGATTCAATTCAATTTGGCTCCTATTGCCCTTCTCCAAACTTTGGAACTTGAGTTCAAGATGAGTACGATTGCACTGCAAACCTAATCCAAAGCCCAACCTTGAATTTCATTTTAAGAGTTCTGAACGAATAATAGTACGAATTAGTACTTTAGAGCTCAAAACAACTTGCGTGCAGTAAAACATCAAACTTAACTGGATTTACCTAATTAGTAATACCATATGAATAGCTTATAATAAAGTAGAAATGACACTGGCGCTAGTGTTGCACTCAAATCCGCGCTAAATACCTACTCACTTGCGCATACTAAGTCTGCTAATCTGTGCGGGCTGGCGCGGTAAAGCGGAGGAGATGTATGATGCAGCGACGCTGTCGCGTTGTCATTGTAACTGTAAAACATTTGTATGTTACTCACGCAATAAACTATGATTGAATGATGTGATGTGTTTGTGTGTTTATGTCAATTTAAAAAAAAATTGTGTTGTTGCAGTTCAAAATTAAGATCATTTGAACGCTAAAGCTTTTTTAGGGTGGTCATTTGTACGATTTGTGTTTGCAAAACCAGTTTTTTTTTCAATATTCTGTTCGATTACAACTATTATTAGTTTATTATTCTACCTACACTATTTCTTGCACTTCTTCTTCTCAAAATACTACTTTTGAGATCAGTCCTCGCCTTAAAACATAAGTAGCACTTCTAGAGAGTATATCTGTTCTATGCTAATACCATCATCATACGATAGACTTATAAAAGCTTGTTTTCAAATGATCCTTTAGCACAAGACTTATTTAATTCCAAAGTTCTAGAGGACAACTTTCCCTTGTCACAAACTAATAGTCCAACTTTCGTACTGCAAGTGATTTTGACCTTTGTAAACTCCGCTGACCTATATCAGATAACTTTGACGTATCCACCAAAACCTCAATGGCCTTTATAAAGTTCCCAGCCGAAGGGTGCCTTATCGGTGAATGAAACACTTCAATGTAATTTATGTCCTAATACTTTTTTAGCGTGGTTCGAGTATCTACATGTTTTTGTCTCTCCCTTATCTACCTAGTGTCGTTCCATTTATTTATCGTCTTTTTACCGCTGAGTTTGTGGTTTTCTTTTTACAGTAGTTTTAACACAAATCTCTTTATCATTTGACATGGTAATAAATTCTCGGAGATTATGTACGCACCTAATAAAATCTGCCTTTCGTAATGAAATATTTTGAGGGTTCTTGAGTTGACAGCAAAAAATTAAGCCTCTTCTGGTCCTAAATCAAGAGTAGCTGAAGCTGCTTACGATTTTCTGAATGTTTTCTGACATTCGTTTAAATAATAAGTCTCGTTCAAATTGAAAAATATTACTCGTGCTGATTTTATGATTGGTTCCCGTTACGTCCGATACAACTACGTCGCGAATTGATTTTATAGTTTTTAGTTGGGCCATTTCGTAATGGTCCTGAAAGTGTATTTATTCTTAGCTGTTTCTGGTTTGGTCTTACGTTGTCCAGAGGGCCTAGTCTAAAAATGTAACAAGCAAGTACACGGGCGTGTGGCGATTACATACTGTTTTTGGTATGGAAATTGAGTTGATGTCCGCTAGGGGCACTTTTCAGTGTTTCCATACAAAAATCAGTGTAGTGTACGCACACCATACGACTGTGAAGTGGCTTGTAACATTTGTAGACTGTATGCCCTCAGGCAGGCTGTGCCTGTTTGTGTATCCACTGTATAATCTTGACGTAGCTCTTTTGTTTCTATTTGAACCGGCTAGCGGTCTATGTACTATTCATCTCATTATCATATTATATATTATTCATTATTATCTCACTAGTGAATCTAAAGGCCAAAAACGACGCGGTACCGGCCGACCGGCCAAGAACGATTGAGTGAAAAAAATCGGAGTGTGGCTGTGTGGTGGACACGGCCGTGTGTTTTACGTGAATACGAAATTATGTGACGCAGCGAAACTACCTCAAAATAGCGGGAAGGTTCCCAACGAGTAACACCCAAACGAGTAACACTGTTACTCCCAATCCTCCGCGCGTGACGCGTCACAATCCTCACTCAACTTAACGAATTCTTTGATCCTTTAGCTATCGAGTGGAGTAATTAAATTTGTTCTGTAGATGATATATATTTAAGTAGCTGCAACACCAAACTGTATCCCTCGATTTCGTTACTTTCAGTTGTCTATATTACTTCTCACTATGGAAGTAAGTTTAGTGACGTATTCACGTCAAAAGTGACAGGGTCAAAATGTAAATTATCACGGATCATTCCCAAAAACTCCACCAGCAAAACTTCACCAGTGGGGTTTTGGGAAAGCGTGACCATCCAATTAGTTCTCTTATAGCTCTGAGGGTTTAACTCTACCTTTTAATGAACTGACATATTCACTTTTATGACAATACATGTACTTACTGAACACGTTAACTAAGTACAATGTGGGTCATAGAGTTAGTTTCACGCTCGTATAAATACTTTTATTCCCCACGGGGGAATATGTATGACCTGTCTGTCACCACATTAGCGTATTTTATATAAAAACCAACACGATATTGCCATTAGTAAATTTAATTCAAAGAGGTATGAAAGATTTTTAACATAATTTTGAGACGTATTCACAAGTTTTATTCCTACATCATTCATCGTTCACTCAAGCACTGGCATATTCCCGAGTAATATTTACTATGAGCTATCCTTTGCACTGCATTGTTTGTGAATAAGGTCCTTATATTAGCCTTTCACCAAGATTACCGACTTAGCTCTCAGAACTCGCAAGTTGAAGTGGCAATGGGCACTGTGAGCTGGTCATATATAGCTCGCAGAAATAACAACCGTTGGGGAATAAAAGTCCTCGAGTGGCGATTACAAACTGGACGAGGCAGTAGAGGAAGGCCCTCCTCTCGATGGATTAGATACATAAACGTCAAAGGAAGTCGGTGGATGGAAGCGGCTCAAGACCATTCGTCGTGGCATTCTAGAGGGGAAGCCTATGTCCAGCAGCGGATTTTATTTGATGATGATGATGAAGAAGTAAGTTAATTCGAGCACTGGCATGTTGCAGAGTAATGTTTACTATGAGCTATCCTTTGCACTGCATTGTTTGTGAATAAGGTTATAACAATGTTTCTAGTGAGTGCTTCGTTGATAGGGGCGTTCAATAATGCCTGTTGGTTGTTGTATTATATAGACTGCTTGTATTTTAATCTGCGGTCGTCCATTTACTCAGCTTATCAACCCAGTCTTTGTTTTTGTCCCAATCGCTATTGATTCAGATACACTCCCATGAATGTTCCTTGGAAGGGTCCCGACCACCGGATTAAGGACCCTTATTAGCAATTCTAATAAGTACTTCCGGGTGCCAGAACAAACGCTTTTTAAGGATATCAAAAGTCGTAAACGCCTACGTGTCTCTGTATGGAGGTTTTTGGGGTAATTTGAGAGAGAGCATTTTTATGGTGACTTGAGGAGTGCTTTTGTTGAGTTTATGATGAGTCACGAATTTTTAGAACCGCTTGAATGGGTTTTCGGTTTGGTTTTGTTTGCGATTAACTGATAATCTCTACATACTAATAAGTGAATTTCCCAGTCAATTTCAGGCAGGCCTTAGCAGACCTCTGAGTAATAAAGTTTAGAATAGTGATTTGGTTTAATAACTTTTTATCTATAGTCGCCTCCGTCCACTGGCTTCTTACGACCTTTAAGAACGCGTGCAATGCCAATTGCTGGTGTGTCACCGTTTAAGTTAGGTGGAAAGTTCTGTCGCTAACTTTAAAAGAAAATAGTCTGCAATTATACTACATCTTGCATCCTCGAGATTTATATTCAGTAGGTTATTATTCAGTTTCTAGTCCACTCTCCATGTACTGGACACGAGCATATAAATCTCTTCGGATGCAAGGTTCGTATAATGATGGTGAAAAGTCACAAGGTAAGTTTGTTTAACAATCAATTCTCTAGCCTAACTAAGAATTAACAAGTTTTAGATCCAAATTAATAAATCGAACTTCACTCTGAGAACTATTTGAGTGATCTTTCAATTTCAAAATTCCCATACTTACAAAAATGAAATTTTTGGTGTTCTCAAGATCGTTCTGAGTTGAGTTCGGTCTTTTACGGGCCTGAGTGGCATTGGAGATCCGTTGGGAATAAAGGTTCTCGAGTGGCGACCACAAACCGGACGATGCAGTGGAGGAAAGCCCTAAGGTAGCAGGAAGTCGGTGGATAGAGGCGGCTCAAGACCGTACGTCGTGGCATTCTAGGGGGAGGCTTATGACCAGCAGTGGACTTCTATAGGCTGATGATGATGAGTATCCAAAGACTTGTTCTAAACAATTATATTGAAGCAAATATTGAAAACCTTGAGCAAATTATTAATAAGTGATACCTACGTACGGAATGGCGTCAAAGTGCGTTATTATTGAACTAAATGTAGCTGTAATTTACATAATTAGTATTCGTAGCTATTATATATTCAAATTACGTATATTGCCATCAGAAATTACATGTTACAACTTCGACGTAACAAAGAAAAGTGGCACTTTTCCATCAGTTTTTTGTACAAAAGTGGAGGGTCAAATAAATACATCGTGTTATTGAAATAAATTCTCTTAAAGGCGGCTGCGCCACTTCAAATACACTTGTAATGTAAAATGAACTTTGTTGATTGTATTGTAAGTTCCATTGTCTGTTTAACTATCCTAGTAGGTACTTACATACTTACATTGAGTATACTTACGGTATAAACATTTAGTAAAGCGATGGATCAATTTGAATTCCCAAAAATTACGGTGCTTGTTGTAACCATGTCGTCACATTAGATTGAGTAAGATGCGCTGATTTGAAGCTTCAATTAGTGCTTTTTTACGACCAACGTATCTTGGCCGCCCTAAAGTTAGCCATTAGGCAGAGGTATCCATCGAACAGCACCATCTGAAGAGTACCTTTTAATACTTTGGTGCTCGTGGAATAGTAGAAAATATTAAAGGTTTCTCCACGAGGTACACTACAGTGCAGTAGTTTTTAGTGATGGGGTCATTTAATGTATTATTTTGAAAGGCAATCATTGTGAGACCTCTAACGGCAGGCGTCAAAGTCAAAGGCGTCGAGGTGTCGTTCAGGGCGTTAATTTTTTTTTATATGATCTAGGACGCGCCCTACTTGGCATTGCATTGCGTCTGTCATCTTGAGACATAAAGATGAAGTCTCATGTGTCTGTAATTTAATCGGCATCCATACCTTTCGACCACAAACCGGACGACGCAGTAGACAAAGGTCTCCCCCTCTCTATGGGCGCAAGAAATTATGAAGGTTGTAGGAAGTTGATGGATGGAGGCGGCTCAAGACCGTTCGTCGTGGACTTCTGACAGGCTAATGATGATGATGATACCCTTCGAACCGGGACACAGCAATACGTAATGTGCTTGGCAGCAAATAGGTATGGTGGTAGTGCTTCCCTGGACGAACTCTGTCACAAGTAGCTCTTGTTCATCAGCCGGTAGACATCCACTGCTGGATGAGACCTCCCCCATAGCATGCATAGCTTGCAGTGAGGGAATTTGCCATAATCACAATGCCTGGCAGGCGGCGGATTGGTGATCGCAGTTTGGTATGAAGTACTGAGTTAGATGCTGCTGCCCCATCCCCTTGCGTAATCCCTTAGTCACCTTTTACGGCATCCACAGGAGGAGTTGGAGGAGTCCTTTTCTTAGGCCGAGGCTACCACGGCTCACCGAGGCTCCAAGTAGTTCTATATACTTCTAAAAGGACCATTAGCATGTAGAGTGTATATTTGTAGAGCATACAATAAGGTTTTTCACTTGTAGAGAATGGAGAGATTCTTTAGTGTCTATGTGCATGAGTGAAAATGTGTTACTAATTAAAAGTGTTGTTGTTGAAGTGAAACGTCTATACGCTAGTATTATTTCTTCCGTGCCAAAGGTCCAGAAAGGAACTGATAGAGAAGATAAAGCGACGGTCAGAGGTCCGATCGGTCGCTATCTGAACCCGATGATATTTCAACCGGCAAAGGAAAACCCACTAAATCTACTCGTCTAAATTTCGTTACATTTATTGATTTCCTAGTATCAAATAATGGGAATCGGTTTATGTTGGAGGCACTTGTGGGAGATGGAATTTGTACAATATTGAGTTCGGTAGAGCCTGTGAGGCTTCAGCCAGATGATTTATTTCGGAGATAACCTATTGTACATGTTACTATAATTATATACTACCTACAGCTGTTTGTTGATATTGATTGATTGGATTTTCGATCACAAATACCTGATAGCAGGCTTGGACAATGTCCTCCCGAATGTTCACATTAGGTAACTTTGCTGTAATCATCATCACCAGCTAGAAGTCCACTACTGGACATAGGCCTCCCCCATAGAATGCCAGTACGAACAGTCTTGAGTCATCTCCTTCCACTGACTTTTTGCGACCTTTACCTGTCTTTAGTCCATCGGGAGGGCAGCCTTCCTTTACTGCGTCGTCCGGGTTTGTGGCCGAAGGGTATGGATGCCGATGAAATTATAGGCACATAAGACTTTTCATCTTTATGTCTTAGGATGACGGGTGATTCAATATTATTACATGAGACTTATGGGGCGCAGTGTTCTAAATTTTGGGAACAATGAACCAGATTTTTTTACCGAAATGTAGCCGAAATGTTCAAAGAGATGTACGTGGGAACCTCAAAATCTTGATTGCGACATGGTTTGAGTAAAAAATCACTAGTATTTTTTAAGCTGCAGAAATTTCGAGAACAAGATTTGGCGGAGACTAAAATCTAGAGTCTCAAAGAGCGCCGTAAAATTGCATGCCTTGGACGCAGTGTTCTAAATTTTAAGAACAATTAACCAGATTTTTTTTACAGAAATTCAGCCGAAATGTCCAGAGATGTACGTGGGAACCTCAAAATCTTGATTGCGACATGGTTTGAGTAAAAAAATCACTAGTATTTTTTAAGCTGCAGAAATTTCGAGAGCAAGATTTGGCGGAGACTAAAATCTAGAGTCTCGAACACCGCCGTAAAATTGCATGCCTTTCGATATAGGTTACATTTCGGGGAATATGCTTAGGAACTACACATCGTGCAATGAAACAAAGCACTGTTTCTTGAGTTAATATAGAAACCAGAAAACCCTTTTAAGTAATCCGATAAAATGTAAGGCTTCTAACGATTTTCGTACTCAAGATATAGTAATTTGGTATTCGGGACACTTCGGGGACGCTCGGCTGATTCCGGGGATGATAAAACTTGAGCAAAGTTTTTGTTTACAAATTTAACTGGGTATTACGTTGGGTTTCGATATACCTAGCACTTTAATTTTCTTAGTAGATAATATGTATTATCTATAGTTCTGCATAACATAACACCCTACAGTCACATACATATCATATCTAGTCCTTAGGCCCAAATCTCCAATTTAAAAACATTCCAGTCACAATATAATCTCGTGTCAGTCGCACTGTCACGTATAGGAACTATTACATAATCTTCGCGTATTATGCGAAGACTAAGTAATAGTTATATGTGTTTTTACGTTTTTAAATTAGAGAATTGGGCCTCTGATCTCACACTAGGATTCCCTGTGTGGTATCAGAAACTACGGGGACCACGGTACCACAAATAAATAAATAAATAAAATAAATAAATGCTGGACATTTCACACAACATTATATAGCCCCAAGCTAAGCAGAGCTTGTGTTATGGGTACTAGATAACTGATATACTTAATACAAATACATTACATAGATAGATATTTTTTATTATACATAGAAAAATACCCAGAACACCCTGAACAAATATCTGCAGATCGTACAAATATTTGTTCCGAGGCGGGAATCGAACCCGCAACCTCCAGCGTCGCAGGCGAACCTTCGCCCGCCGCGCCACAGAGGTCGTCACAACACCCAGATCCGGAACAAATGTTTCTCTCGCGGCGGGAATCGAAACTGCACCCATAAAACTCGCCCGCCGCGCCACAGATGTTGTATGACAATAGGGTAACAAAAACATTAAAGTAATATCATTGATCACTTTATTGTATTTGTAAAGCCGGGTCTGGTGCGCCATGCACATGTTTTGTAAGAAAATTTGGCGCAGTAGACCCGGCTTAATGTGTATGAAACTCAAGCCAGTTTTGAATCAGTCAAATAATTGTGACGGATCATATGTCATCGCTACAGTATACGAAGTTAAAATACCAGTTCCAAAAGTGACAGATGTGAAAACATAACGCCTAATTTGGATAAACAAGGTCGCCTCGAATCTTTCAAACAACGGCAGCTGTTTTGGCAACATATGACTCTCGTATGATTCGAACAAAACTCCCTGCTTTATTTCGTATATTCTTTAGGTAACAGAGGAGAGGCCCGTGATCTCCGCAGCTATATTTAAAGGCACAGTAGCAGAAGGCCCATAGACTTCTGCGATTAAAGTTATTCAATGATGACGAATGTCAACGATGAACCGATATTTTCTATTAGTTCTAATAGTTTTTGAACTGAATTGCTATAGGTAAGGTCTCAGATGTGACATATTATGTCTAAAATTACAATCACTAAGCATTTCTATAAGCCGTCTAGTTATTTGATGTTTAAATATAAAAAGATCTGACTTCTTTTGCAAGTAAAATGTTGAGATATAAATAAAGATCTCATTAGTTTTATAAGAACTGCGAGGCAGAAATCTGATTTTGATATTATACCGTCGCACGCCGGCAAGCTGTAGCCTTTGACAGCATTTCTATCATGTACTAGAAGCCAATAGAACATTTAAATTAAAGCCTACTTTATTTTATATTAGAAATGGGATTGGATTGTTGTTTGATTTGCTTCCAGAAAACTTATATATTTTTAAACCCTGAATAAAAGGGATGACTTTGTGGCCCAAGTTTTGAGGACCATTAACTAGTCTATATGTCTGTGGGCCTCATAGATCCGGAACAGGTGGTCTGATTACAATGCGGTTTTTTTGTATAAAAGATGTTATTTGCGAGATGGTTCTTAGCTATGTTTGGTGGAAATTGGTGTAGGCTTTTCTAGGATCGTTGTCTCTCAACACTTTTACTGAAGGGAACTCAGGCATTTTTCAGCTAAAGTGAAGGTGCTAGGAGGTTTGCGCTCGAAATATTATTTTTCAATGACATCGGGCTCCAGGTTTTGATGATGATTAGCATACGATGAACAGGATCTAGGGTGCAACAATGTGTTTCCATAAGTGTTCCGTTTTTCAATTATCAATGGAACACCATAAGTGTTCTGTTTTTCAATTATGAATGGAACACCATAAGTGTTCCGTTTCTCAATTATGAATGGAACACCATAAGTGTTCCGTTTTTCAATTATGTTCCGAATCTGGGTGTTTGTACTATACCATAGTACTCGTAGTTCCTGATACCCACGACACAGGGAATCCTATATAGTGTGGGTTATGATGGACTATGTATGTGACTGTTGGGTGGTATGATATGTGTTTTAATTTTTTTATAAAATTAACTTGTTGATCGTAACGTAACTCCATAGAAGCGCACCTGCCAAAAGTAACTTAATATTAACACAGAGGCCCAATTCTCTAATTTAAAAACATTCCAGTCACAATATAATCTCGTGCGAGTCGCACTTTCTCGAGGTATAGTAACTATTACTTAATCTTAGCATAATACGCGAAGATTAACTAATAGTTACTATACGTGACAGTGCGACTGACGCGAGATTATATTGTGACTGGAATGTTTTTAATTTAGAGAATTGGGCCTCTGAATATTAAGCATAAGGGCTGAAATATTTATCGGACGCGACTAAGTCGTGACTTTAAGTCGCAATATAGATGACTATGTGCACAATCGTGTCGCAGGCTTAGATTACTTACATAAACTGTAGTTTTTGCTATGCTATTCGAATGAGCCTTCCTTTTCCGAGTTGAAATACCAACAGCATCCGAACGCAAACACAAAGGGTCGCATATAGAGTTACCGAGTGACTCGTATTGCGGCGCTCGCGAACAAGCCCAATCGAGACATGGACTCAATCGAGCAATCGAATGCAGTCGAATCGATATGCCTGTCAACCGACAACACAGTGCTTCTAAATTTCCTCTGCTTTGTGCGGAACACTTGTTTGTTTGCAATGACGACACCCGGAGCGTGAATCGAGACATATTTGTCTAAAGCGCTTTTATTTACTCCGCAAAAGTGGAGGTATTTGTTAGTGGAATATTTACGTATCTGCAAGAGCTTTTGCTTTTATTTCTGGGTTTCAAACACAACACAATACACACACATAATATACATAATAACACAATATTACATAACACAATACAACATAATACATAATATATTATTATCATAATCATTAGAAAACACAAATTGCTGGGTGGCCTATACCACAGAATAAATATTAGTACAAGTACAGAAGACTCACTTCGCGATTTTTTTTATATAAATAGCGACTCTTGCTACGACGCAACAAAGTGCAATTCAGCTCGCATAAGCGCTTTGTACCTAACGCAATATTCACCTAAACATTGCGGCTCTCTCCTAACGCGTAACTCTGTCGCTGTCTGGCGCGGAGTGATGCATCTCGTAAGGGTTGTCGACTTGTACCTACGAATAACTTAAGTACTTACCGTTTGTTATTATCAATATTGTTGTTATGGAGAAATAAAGTAGGTAAGTATTTAGGTCCTTATATAAGTAATTTAGAGCGATTCCGAAATAAAGTCAAATTAAGCTCGTAAGTAGGTAGAAAATTCAAGTAATTATTTAGGTATCTCCAACCTAGATCATTGCAATCTATGCTAAATGCACATGAAATCACACCTATAAAAGGCATTACTTCGATATGCACCTACAGACAATAACTAATGTACATACATCAATCAAATAACTTACCTTTCATCGTTCTTCGGCAATTAAAAAATAAAATGATATGTCTCTGTTTGTGTTTTGACTACTGCATCCATTTACAGCACAATATGCACGCGAAGTCATATTTGCGTGGGAAACTTATTGTGCGAGCGCTCAGGCGTGCGCCTGACAACCGACTGTCACTTGTTTCCTTTGGGAAACGGCTTGGATGTAGGTAAATAACGCGCGGCCTTGAGCGAGTGGCGGTGGTCTGCCTATACCCAGCATTCTGTTCGCTTATACCAGCCTCCTTGGCCTTGAACGTCTCTCATCCAGTTCTCAGACAAAAGTTAATAAAATGACAAAGTTTGGCACGAACTCGAATGTTGCTAGAAAGAAAGATATAAATTATTTATTTATTACAACAAACGTGGGTCACACACAAACAAGGAACATACTTAAGAACTTCCAAAAAAAAGATGAACACATAACAAAACTAACTTTAAAATAAGACTTATATACAAGCACTAGCTGACCCGCTAGCAACTTCGTCCGCTAGTAGGATGGTAGTACATACTGCACCTACTGTAATTAACCTTACCGTAGCCCAGGGGCTAAATACGTAAACGGCGAGACTCAGCCGAATCACCGGTTGCACCGGCCCAACTGATGTCCCAGAGTTCCTGATATCCACGACACAGGGAATCCTAGTGTGGGATCAGCCCCCTATTCCTTTATATGTGTATATACACATATGATACACATACATGACACCTAAACACACAGTGGCATATCTTGATATTTCTTTGTTTACAAAAAATGTCTAAGGTTAAAAATCAGAGTATAGTCACCGAGTTACTTTCAGTTAGGGAATAGGGGGGCAGGATGTGAGGGGTGACTGTCGGGTATTATGCATGTTAAAATATTCCATAATCCGTAACCAAAAGGACTGTTTTCAAAGTCAATCTTGTGTCAAGTGCCAAGTAAAAGCGGTGGAGGGACGTGCAGTTTAAGATTAGACGCACCCTGCCTATTATCTATATAACATGCTATCCGAGTCTTTAATGCTAGCGTAATAAAGATCAATCTTTAAATAATCTTGATATTACGCGAAAGTTTCAAGTGTTTATTTCTTTACTTTAATATTATTCAGATCAGGTACTACAGGGAAATCCAATTGTTATCAAAAGGTAACCAACAAGTTATCGGTGACTTGACCGAGTTTGAAGTTGGCAATTTCTTGGAAAACTCGTTGTAGGTTGATATTTGGAGAGCGTTTTGTACGTTTTTGTTTTGATTCGTTCTCCATACTGTTTTTTGTTATAGAATAAAGTCACAATAACAAGAAATTACCTACCTAAGAAAAGTAGCAATGATTGTCACACTCGAGACAATATTAACAAGAGTATTAAAGTAAAATACAGCCGAATTGAGAACCTCCTCCTTGTTTTGAAGTCAGTTAAAAAGTAGCTTCCTTTCTAGCATCATCTATTCAGATGCCTTTTTCTGACAGGAGAGATAGATAGATAGATAGATAGAAAATTCTTTATTGCACATAAAAAAAGAAGTACAAAGGCGAACTTAATGCTAAGAAGCATTCTCTTCCAGAGAGCATTCTTTTATATACGCAAAATTACCAATACGCGTCATAACCACTCAATCAAGAATTCATAAATACGCATATTGACCAATACGCATGATGAAGAATGAAATCATAAATGCCTGAGTTTAAATTCAAAAAACGTACCCAAGCCTCGACCGAGTCAAACAATATTCAATTAATTTTCCCTACAACAATAGATATAACCTTGTGAATAGGTTTGGAGTTTGATGTCAATATGATTTCTACCTCTGGTATAATATTCTGTTTTGTTTCAGGTATGTATTGTAACATTAGCTGAAAGGGCAGCACTATTTATAACTCGACAAGCGTAAGTAACCTTAACCTGAATAATAATTACTTACATTCTAATTAAGTCCTGTTAGTGAATGAACCTTTTATCTAGCTTGTGAACGCTGAGCCACAATTCTTGTAATTATTGAACATTCAATTCTTAATCTTAATCTCATCTCGGTCAACTGACACATCTGTCACTGCGTGTGCAGGCGTAGTAACTATTACTTAATCTTCGCATGCATACGTTATCTCGCTCTAACGAACGCCTTCCTGAGCAACAGAAAGGTTGATGATCAATCGAAAGATGACTGAGATGAGATTATGTTGTGAATTGAATGTCAAATACGAGAATAAAAAGAAGGTTGCCTAAAAAGTCCGTAATTTAGCATAGCGGTAGAAATCAAATATTGAATTGAAATAAGATTGAAAATGACGGCTACCATTATATATTACGAGCCTAGATCCAAACTCTCACTAACATCAACTGGCTCACTCAAATTATGTTATGGCAACAGACATCCTAAACACATTATCCTATGTACCTCAAAATCATTCCTATCACCCTATAAATAGGATATACGGAACACAGCGGAGGCAAGTTTAATATTCAAGCAGTGAATTAGGCGCCTCGTCAAATGTAATATATCTCAGTATATCGCAGCTTGTAGGGGGTTATATATTGCGAGGAGTTGCGAGACAAATAACAGGTTAAAACGATAAGAGAACTGCAGGGCTATTCTAAAACGTTCGGAAGGGTTTCCGATCGTATTCTTTAGTTATTCATTTCGATGTGGTAAGTAACTAAAACAATTTTCTCTAGTTAAACACAGTAAAAAACAAATAATATTGTATATTACTGTGTTTTACAAGAGAAAATTGTTAGAAAATTGTTTTAGTTACTTACCACATCGAAATTAAATACTAACGAATCATATCGGAAACCCTTCCGAACGTTTTAGAATAGCCCTAGTGAATCGCTTGCACGCTACATACAAACCGAAGCTTGCTCCTAAGTTGGGAATTAAATAGTTCAAGTCAATTAAATTTTGTAGACACAATTTAGACACTAATATCTAGGCCTGTAATTTGTTAGTTTCCCAGGGATGAATTTCAGAAATTCCTTTCTTAGCACCTCTAGACCATAAAAGGAATGTACCCTCCTTTCAGGTCTCTAAGACTAGGCTGTGCATCAGTCAGTCAGCCACCCAACAATTTTATATACATGTAGGGTTTTAGTGGGCAATGGCAATGGGCAAGTCATATAGCTCGAAGAACTGATAACCGCTGGGGAATAAAGGTCCTCGAGTGGCGACCACAAACCGGACGACGCGGTAGAGGAACGTTCTCCAGTCGATGGACTAAAGACATTATAAACGTCGCAGGAAGTCAGTGCATGGAGGCGGCTCAAGACCGTTCGTCGTGGGATTCTAACGGGGAGGCCTATGTCCAGCAGTGGACTTCTACAGGCTGATGATGATGATGATGATGATGAGGGTTTTAGTTGCGTGTTCGTTGGAGTGCTATTACATGTCTGCTATAAATCCCGCCCTTGTAATTTTTCAACGTTCGATTCCATTTTTCTTCACAGCCTCAGGTATTTTGTACAGTTCAGATGTGGATTACACTTTTGCACTCCTTGAAAAATAATGATTGCGTGGAGTCGTTACGACAAACTCTTCGCAACTCTTGCTCGGGAGAAGATCTAGATCCCATCTGAAGGAATGTATTTAGCCAATAAACTGGAACTTTGTCCTTGCTGCTGGCTTATTTAGGAATCTGTTATTACTATAGTATTATATAGTAGAAAGCGTGAGCTAAGTTGGTTCTAGGAAAGCAATGGTGGCGATGAGCTCACCACTGGTCACGTCTATGTTCCTGTGATTGTGCGACCCACCGCCACATGTGAAAAGAGGCCTATTGAGTTTCTGCCTACCCCTTCTCGGAAAAAGGCGCGTGTCTATTTATGTCGTACCCCATGGTCATTCCCTATATCTACAAGTGAAGAGATGTCAGAAACCGACCTATAGAATTTCAAAAAGATATCACGCTGTCTTCTTAACCGTTCTATTGTTTATTTATAAATAAAACAAAAGAACCGCTAAATAAAATAATAGAACCGATTAGAAGACGACGATACATCTTCGCTGCGTTACGTGGTTAATACGCTTTGGCCCGTGTACATACTGGCCCTAGGGTTTTCTAAGATCCTGCTCCTACTAATATTATAAACGCGAAAGTTTGTGAGGATGGATGGATTTCACGTAAAAACTACTGAATGGATTTGAGTGAAATTTGGAATGGAGATACTTTACGCCCTGGATTAACACATAGGCTACTTTTCATCATCATCATCATCATCAATTTTCATCATTATTCACGCGGGTGAAACCGCGGGGCGCAACCGCGGGGCGCAACTAGTATTTAATAAATTAGGCCCCGGCTTAGACGTAATACAAATTTTGTGAAAAAGCAAAGTTGAATAATTCAATTTTTTCAGAAATATATGAGGTCTATGTTAGATGTTAATAAGACTAGAAGGGAAGGATACGGCTTTCAGAGGAAAGGACTGATCAAGCAGAACCTTCGTTAAATGCTCTAAGAGCAGAACCCGAAAAACGACCATGGGGGTTATGGCTTTAATGACAAAAGTTAAAATGACTTTTCCAATGACGTATGACGTTTATCACGTAAAATCCTACGACTCGGGCACGAAAGAGCCGATTTCATATTTTTATTAACACTGAAATCAACTAATATATATATATGCGATGAACCTTAAATTAGGAATACTTGTCACACAATAGATGAAGCTTATGCCCACTGTTAGGCTCATAATGATGATGATGAAATATAAACATAATCCTAGCGTTCTAGCGATATTTAATTTAACCATAAATAATCTAGCCTTGCACTGTAAAATTCCTCCACATACCGCGGCAGGAAACCGCAAATCTATACCATATCTATAAAATGGCTACATATTTGTATGAACAGCTCGTAATATCGTTTTATTAGTCCACACTCCAATGCAGAGCTTATAGTAAGCTAATAACCCATTTCCACTTCCTTAGCGTACTTACAGTTATTCCATACGTAATTTCATCTGGAATAGTTCCGGAGACAATGGCTTATTTAACTTACAAAAATCGACGTGCACCGCTTCGAGAAATAAATAGTACAGAACCTTGTCGATTTGGCAGGGAACTTCTAAAGCCGTGTTCGCTGAGCCATGTTTTGGTGTTTTACAAACATATATGAGTAACATTGTTTTCTAACATAAAGGGGGCGTTGCCTAACTGTTTTGTTAGCAAAAACACAATAAAACCTGCCCCCGTATTGTCTATCAAACTGGTAATCGCTTTCGAATACGATTTTAAAGTACATTGCGTTTTATGTTTTGAATATTTCTGCTCTTGGAAAAAAAGCTAAAACACGCAGCGTAATGTACTGCAAAATTTTAATCAAAAGCGATTGCCAGTTTGATAGGCAATACCCCCTCGGGTCCCATTTTACATGTTTTGTTAGAAAAATTAGCGCAGCGGACCCGGTTTAAGACCGAAAAACAAAAAAAACCTGTCTTTAATGTTATTCTTTCCTTCGAAACCGATAAAACATAATAATCAGAATATTAGAAATTAAATACCCTTTCTAAAATGTTAATACATCAATATGTTACAGAGGGCCACAATATCCAACGCACTTACTATAGGGTTAAGGAAAATCACAAGCTAATTTTCGGCTATTAGCACATCCCGTCCACCCCCAAACTTTACCTGTCTGAAACTCGCAGATCATGCTCCAATATTGCCTTCACCTCCCGAACTATAATCAGGTTACACATAGTGCTTACCATGAATACTAAAATCGCTAGCACTACCTATTACTAACCTGTGAGTTGTGACACGGAATAAATAGTAGGTACAAGGTAATATATTCATTGGAACCTTGCAACTTGGTGAGACGTGAGATGCTAAAGTTTGTTCGCATAAATACGAGCGCTACTATAGAATAGCTACCTTATAATGATACTATAGTATACGTAGAAACGAAACTTCTTTAAAATTTGCGTTGTAGTGCATAGGCGAAACACGTGTCGAATTCTTACTAAGTTTTCTGTTTGGATTGTGTGTGCTGCTTTCAACTTTCTGCTTTGGATGTTTTGTAGTTGTACGTATGGAAAGTTCATGCGATCATACATTCTGAATATAAATAGCAAGGTCGTTAAAAAAAAAATTATACCGGCTTGCTCGCTTTGCGAAATAGAGCTTTTTACGCGCAAAAATCTACCTAAGATTTTGGCGTGTAAAAGCTCTATTTTGGTAAATTTCGTGAAACGTATGGAACATTTCAGTTTACAAAAAAATCTTAAATTAAATTTGGAGAACCCACATACTTTTATACAACCTGTGCGTCTAGTACAAGTTTTGATAGTTTTCGAAATGAAGTTTCGTTTCCTTCCATACATTTACAGACAGCGTCCTTAGTTTTCTTCTCGTTTTCGCTAGGGGCGCTGCAATTAAATGTATGGAGGAAAACGAAACTTCATAGTTTCGAAAACTATCAAAGCCCGTACTAACCTCCTGAAGTGTTATATCTATTATCTATTGCTGTAGTAATAAAGCCAAATTCTGGTAATACCTGTTTTTTTTAACACCACTTTTCAAGCATTTTCGCAGATTATTCCCTTCATCTAAACTTTATCATTCGGATCAAGCTACGCTGGTGCCACTGTTACATTGCCAATCCCATTCTTGATGCGTCACTGCCTCTTGACCCCGCACTTGCCTACGTCAGTACCTATTGACAGGTGCTTTGTAAATGCAACCAAAGTTACGTGATCAGTTTAGTTTCACTTCTATTTGTACTCTGCGGCGATGCGTTGACGTTTTATACGCCTTTTTACCTTCGCTGTGTCGCGGTCGGAGTTGGTGTAGTGACTAGTGATTTTGAGATTTAATTCCTTAGTTCGGACATGTTGGTGGAACAAGAACTACCAGAAAAATTAGCAAAAATGCTGATGGATAAGTTATTAATACTTTCAGTGCCGACTTGTTTCCGCGATTCAGCGTGTAAAAACAGTTTTCATCCCAACTATTCGAAAAGGACGATTTGGTTCGCCTTTAAGTGCGCCCAAAGGTGGTGTTTTCTACAAAAAACTTCTATAAGAGCGCCGCAATTATCTTTGCCGCGCACTTTTTGAATTTGGAACATCTTAATGTTCGAACACAAATATTGTTTGAATAAATACCTACTGGCTGGTACGACGGCCCATAGTCGCGCCGCGGTGGCTGAATAAAAAAAAACAAATTGAAAACGCGCGAACTGCAGCTCGCGTTTTCGTCAATTTTCACGGATTGTTAGAAATTCATGGTTTTGTTTTGAAATAAGATATGAGGCGCCTTTTATTTTCTCATAGTGGGTTATGAAAAGTAGAGTGTAACACTCGGGCGCAAAATATATTTTTGGTTCGGGTGACGTACTTTGAATTTCTCGCTACGTTCGGGATTCTACTAAAGAATCTCTCACTTCGCTCTGGATTCAAAAAAACGCCCTCGCCGTAAAAATATTATTTTGCTCAATCAACAAACAATCTACTATTTTTAAATTTAAACAAAGACGTGTGCGTGAACCGTTCTGTAGGAGGCCTTACCATGAGCTCTTATAGCAATTCAGTTCAAAAACTATTCAGTACAAAATATCGGATCGTCGTGGACATCCGTCATCATTGAATAACTTTAATCGCAGAAGTCTATAGAACTTCTGTTACTGTGCCTTTAAATATAGCTGCGGACATCACGGAACCGATATTTTGTGCTGAATAGTTTTTGAACTGAATCGCTATAAGAGCTCATGGTAAGACCTCAGTTGAAGGAAAAAATAGAACGAAAAAAAAATTAAACCCTATCACCAAAAAACGTAAAACACAGAAATCTTCACGTTTTGAAGGTTTTCACGGGTCACGGGTCTGGATATTAGTGTATTGATAATGTATGCAGAATTTCATGGAGTTTGATGAGTTAATATTCAAGATAGGAGCAAAGTTCGTTTATATGCAGAGGGTTCAAGCTTCATAGCAGTATAATCGCGTCTGTCGCGTGTTCAAAGCAACTGTTGCATAATCTGTGGTGGTCCACGTTAAAGCCTCATTAGGCGTCGTCATGGAATTCCCAGAAGTACAACAGCAGGGGACTGTTTGGGCGTAAACGCGCTTGACGGATTGACGAAAATAAGATGAATTCATTTGCGAGCAATTTCAAATAGACCAGTACGTCTAGTACGGGTTTTGATAGTTTTCGAAAACTACATGAAGTTTCGTTTCCGTCCATACATTTACTGACAGCGTCCATAGTTTTCTTATCGTTTTCGCTAGGGGCGCTGCAAGTAAATGTATGGCAGAAAACGAAACTTCATATAGTTTCGTAAACTATCAAAACCTGTACTAAGCCCCCAGAGGCCCAATTCTGTAACTAAAAAATAGTTAAAATAGAGTTCGGATCATGTTTCGATCTTGTGTCGATGTCTTAAATGTCAGAAATGGTGTTCTCCTAACTTAAAATACAACATTGTAATGTGATTATATCGAAATGTGACCGAAACTTTAACGATTCAAAGTTTTGACGACCTCTGTGGCGCGGCGAGCGAAGGTTCGCCTGCGACGCAGGAGGTTGCGGGTTCGATTCCCGCTTCGGAACAAATATTTGTACAATCTGCAGATATTTGTTCAGGGTGTTCTGGGTATTTTCTATGTATAATAAAAAATATCTATCTATGTAATGTATTGTATTAAGTATATCAGTTATCTAGTACCCATAACATAAGCTCTGCTTAGCTTGGGGCTAGATAATGTTGTGTGAAATGTCCAGCATTTTTTTTTTTTTTCGATAATTTTAGCTTAAGTAGATGGAGTCTCTCCTTACTCTTTCCAATTATATATATAACTATCCTACTCTAATGGTAGTCACCGTGAATTGAAAGTAGACAAAATTGTTATTTATGAGGGAGCAGATTACCAACTTTTTGTCAATTCACAATTCATTCTCGATTCGGTTAACTTTCAGTGTAGTTTTAAAATAATTTAGAGAATTGGGCCTCAGAATTCATGATTTGGTTAAAATGTCTCTCTGATACTTGATCCTACATTGTCTGAAGAAGAAAGCCTTGGGCCTATTTCTCGATGCTTGCAATCTACAAATTACGAGTATTTTGCTAATTTTAACATTGTTATTTAATTATTTTGTGAAGGGAAAACACGCGTAACTAAGCCATTCGTTCAAAACTCACTTGTCTTGTAATTGTATCTTTCGAGAAATAGGCCCCCGGTCTGAACTCAAGGTTTAAACCATCTTCCGTAATGACACCGCTACAGTTTGAGAGATGTGTCCGTCCTCTTACTAATGATATCTTCAATGACTCGGCCAAGGCCCAAAGGCCCCCCTAACACGAGTGCTTACGACAAAGCTTTCGAATCCCCTTCACCTTTTGTCCCTTCGTGGTGAGCGCAGGAAGCTCCCGTCACGCCTGTCGCACGCGCTTGGGTTTCTTTTGACTTCCTCTACATTGATAGCTACATAGCTACATGTATCTAGGCAGTTGTTAAAGTATCTTTGACTTGCATAAGCAAAAACTACTTTTTTATAAAAGTAGGTATATTATGTATTCGACTTAAGTATGTAAAAGTTGTATTTTATCATTCTATCATTATAGTTTTTATTTTTACTCTGTGTAACGCCGCACCGTTTCGTTACTGTTTCGCTCGTTACTGTCCATCCAAAGGTTGTCTGGAAGAAATCGCTCTCAGCGATAAGGTCGCCCATTGTACTGCTCATTTTAATAAATCCTATTATGTATTCCTATGTTGTTGTTTATTTATTATTATGTATTCCTGCCGGTCTAGACAAACGGTATTTGCTTCGAAGCGATTCTATTTCTACAGTCGTAATACAATACAAAAGACCACGTGACATATCGATAGCTTGTGTCAATCTCATACATTTTGGACTTTTCTACTAGCGTCATCGCTATTAGAATGTTACTTTGTCTAAGGCCTCTGGTATACAATAAAGTGTTAATCCATCTATCTATCTGTCTTATAAGCTATATGAAAGTCTATAGGTATCAAATCAACCTGTAAAGTACTAGCGGCCAGCTAGCGACTTTGTTCGAATGGTAATAAAAAAATATCAATTTTAATTACTTACACACTAATTTGTAGCTATTGACATCTGGCTACCGAAAATGTTCAACGATATCAACATTCTACACTTATTGCCTCATTACCTAATTGAAACATGTTTATGAAACAAGTATTAGTTTAGTTATTAAAGTAACACAATGTGATTACTTACGTCTATACGACAAACGCCGTGGTGATTCCGGCCTGAGAATAGAACCTTCCGTCTCCTTACGTGAATATCGTAAAAGCCGACTAAAAGATTACACCATTGGATGGGCAATCACCAATCCCCCTGCCAAGCGTTGTGATTATGGGGATATCCTCCCATTGTGTTATTCTATGGGCTCATCCAGCAGTAGATGTCTAACGGCTGATTATAATTAGACAAACACAGACTCGCACTACACATCACATAGCATTAATTAGATTACATAGATGAGTGGGGGATTTGATATCCTATTATTAGCAGTATATTATAGCGTTGCTCATTTCTATCCATCCAAAAGTTACCTGGAAGAGATCGCTTTCAGTGATAATGCCGCCTTTGTATTGCCTTTCTATCGTAAAATTACTTGTTTATTGTTTCTGTGTGGTGATCAATAAAGTGTTAATCTATCTATCTATCTATGGTCATACGCTGCATAAAGAGCCGTCCAACTAAACTCTTTCCAGACAATTCACAACTATAATCGCGAGTAGAATTAGGGCCGCCACGCACGGGAGCTAAAACATATATTACATCCCGAGATGTATAATTTTATATCTCGAGATATATAATTTAGTATACACGCAGCAGGTATATAATATCTTAACCTCATTTGACTGCGGTAGACGCAAATTCTGTAATACAGGCTGTTACAACTTTTAAGACCTTTTTCCTACATGTTATGGACTTTTACCTACTTTTTATGGATCCATATTTTTTGTTTATTTTCTTCAGAATCATCTTCTGATGAGTCATCGAATCATCATCTTCAGTGAATTTGACAAGCGAACTACAAACAGATGCGGATCGAACGATTAGGCTCGTCTAAAAGTGAGCGTCTAACGGCTGGTGATGATAATATATTAAATAATAGCTGGATGGATACTGACACTGGCGCAAGCACTAACTACAATACTTGCATCGTCAACAACAGGCTTTATATAGAACTCAGTAGACGCGCAGTAAAAACTTTTTATTGTCATACGCTGCACACAATATGACATGGCATTATCATGCTACTCATGCATATTGTAAATTATCATAAAATTATTCATCGCCGTTGTTATGATTTTTGTCTAGACACCCACTAAAACGTGCATACTTTACTTATGCCTCTTTTATTATGTGTACATATTCAAACATACGTTATTATAGAATTGAAATTATCGTGGTTTGGTATCAATTTAGCAAAATTACGACTATAATACACCACGTAGTTTACTTTAGCCGGCCTAGACAAACGGTATTCGCTTCGAAGCGATTCTATTTCTACTGTCGTAATCTATGGTCGTAATACAATACAATTGCCCACGTGACATATCGATAGCTTATGTCAATCTCATACATTTTGGACTTTTCTACTAGCGTCATCTCTATTAGAATGTTAGTTTGTCTAAGGCCTCTGTTGACGTTTCGTTGACCATTTAGAGGTCCTTCCTCATGAGCACCGACCGCGACCACGATCGAAGGTAAAGTATGTGGTGTATAGTCGTAATTAAAATAAAAAACATCATTATGTTATGATACAAACAAACAAACCTACTGATTTCCTTCCAGTTATTGTTTATCACGTTGATAGAAAGCATGCCTATAAGCCTGCAAGCCTATACACACAACAGACTAGAAAGTAAGTAAGAGTTTCTGTAGAAATTAGACGCAGTTTATTAAAACAGTTTGCTTATACATCATTATCATCAGCCTCTCCCATTGAAAGCAATGAGGAGATTTGCCATAGTTACCACGCTTACTGTATATACCTACGCACAGAGTATTGGTGCACTCAGGAAGATGCTGCTGCGTCTAGTTATTTTTTTTTTTTAATTTTACTTCTTTATTTCGTTTTTATATTTCTACCTACTAATGTTTTATGTTGACGACCTCTGTGGCGCGGCGGGCGAGTAGCCGGCTTTTGATGCAAGAGGTTGCGGGTTCGATTCCCGCTGATGGACAAAATGTTTGTATGATCTGCAAATATTTGTTCCGGGTCTGGGTGTTATGGTACCATGGTACTCGTAGTTCCTGATACCCACGACACAGGGAATCCTAGTGTGGAATCAAGACTACGTATGTGACTGTTGGGTGTTATGTTATGTACATCATCATCAACCCACAGAAGTCCAGTGCTGGACATAGGCTTTCCCCATAGAATGTCTCGACGAATGGTATACCATATAGAAAAATTACGACTATACACCACGTACTTTACTATTCTCCTGCTGACGTTTCGTTGATAATTTTGAGGTCCTTCCTAATTTTAAGGTTTTTTAAGTTTTTTATATACTACAATAACTATATACTATATAGTTCTACTCTTCAATGAGTTACAGATGTATAGAAATTTGGAAATCGTGGAATAAACAACAATTTTACTGACGTTTAGTCTATCGATGACTTTCAGAAATCGCACCCCCAGTTAGTTACGTCATGTTTTCATTTCTAAAGATCAAACTAGCAGTACCGCTCATTACCTCTAAGAGCAAACTGGAACGCTCTGATCGAGCTAAATTGGATAATTCCGCCGACCTAGACCCGTTTTAGATCGATCTGGTAAATGATGAATTACCGGTTGGGATCGCCGTGAGCACTTATTTATAGCGAGACTAAAACTGTGGATGGATAACTTCTATCTTGTAAACATTAACAACAGACAGTTTATAATAATGTTTTTGGTATGTACTGGTTCAATACATGACGTATTATTTTTATACAATTTCCATGAATGACGTTCTTTAAAACATATGTTTGATAAAGCCGCGTGGTCTGATGTCGCTCTGCCCCTCGACTGCTAAAATGTAAATTTTTAATATCTGTACTCCTATACCTACAATCTACATGCTATTATTTGGTTGTTATTTATAAGTATATCAAGCATACCTAGCGTGTGCTTTCTTATGAACTTATTTATGCGAAGATTAATTAAAAGTTACTCACTATTGGGCCTCTGAGGCCCAATTCTCTTAATTATTTTAAAACTACACTGAAAGTTAACCGAATCGAGACTGAATTATGAATTGACAGAAAGTCGGTATTCTGCTCCTTATAAACTAGTGGTTCGCCCCGAACTGAGACCTCGCGATAACATCTTTATCAGCCCGACTACTTAACCAAGTAATTTCCATTTTTCTATTATTATTTTTGAAAATTTTCACCTCGAGGTCTACCAGTACAGTACAGGATCTATCAGTAACAACTCTAATTTCCTACACATCATCGAAATAACCTTTGAATAGGGCTAAGCAACGGGGCGTAATACTACGTACATATTAGTACCTATATCAAGTACCTGACGAATTAAATGATAACGTCCTTTTGACGAAAACCATAGAACTCCAGCGTCATTCAAATTCCTAGTAATGGGAGGTCAACAATGGATGTTATATTGGATTTTGTTTTATGGAGTACAAGTTTCTAAATTCTTCAGTTTCAGACTTTTCCCTGTAGTTGTGACACAAAAGCCACAAGCATACCAAATTTCAGCATTGTGGGATTGCTGGAAGTACACTAGAATTTTTGATTTTTACGTTTTTTATTTTCCCTAATATCTCTAAAACTACGAAGGCTAAATACTTATTAAAAACAGTTTTGAAATGTCCAACTAAAGCGCTTTCATTAGACACCCCACTTGATCTGACTGTCTCACTTTTATTGTTTTTACCCCCCTTGGACCCCAATATCTCAGCAACCCCCTGACCGATATAGCTCATAACCTTACCTACAAATTGTACCAATACAATCTACTCCCATACCAAATTTCATGAAGATCGGATTAACGGTTTGGAAGTTTTCATCGGACAAACATACATACATACATACATACATACATACATACATACATACATACATACATACATACATACATACATACATACAAACGCCGATTCTTCCAACTTGACTCAGAGAACTCGCTTCGCTCGTTCAATAACAATTTAGTCTGCTTTCAATTCACGGTGACTACCATTAGAGTAGGATAGTTATATATATAATCACAACCACAAAGAGTAAAGAGAGACTCTGTCTAGTCAAGCTAAAATTATCGAAAAATCTTGAATTGTTCAAGTTTCGGTCACATTTCGATATAATCACATTACAGTGTTGTATTTTATGTTTAGAGAATACCATTTCTGACATTTAAGATATCGACACAAGATCGAAACATGATCCCAACTCTATTTTAACTATTTTTAAGTTAGTGAATTGGGCCTCTGATTGTAGGAAGAACAAAACCATGTTTAGGTTTATTCCAAATGCGTAGTTAGTTAGCAATTCATAAGTGAGCTTATACATTCCTGAGTAATTCTGCTACCTACACCGTGTATAATATAATAAGATATCTCTGTGAAAACTGATATCCTCATAAGTACCTAAACACGATTGATATAGCTAGCTAGACAACTATATTGAGTCATGTGAAGGAATCATCGCCTTTGAATCCAATGTCAAACCACCCACGCTGTAAACGTATTTGTATTTTATTTGTTTACAAGGACCATACAGTTATACACACATCCAATATTTGAATTGACTCAACGCATCGGGGCCCCATTCGAAGAAAACTCTGTAAGTCTTCATATTATGGCTCTTGTTGCGAACTAATAAAGCAGTGTTTAGAAAAACGTGAATTTCCGTGTTTTCCGAGGAAAGCTCGGTCCCAGGTAATATATATACAGGGTGTTTTTTTTAAATGGGACAGTATGGGGATATCCGAATCCATAAGAGATACGGGAAAACTGTCTTTGGAACCATTTGCTCATTTTGTATGAAAACGATTTTGGCATAGTTATTTTTTTGGTCAAGCGTGAGTTCTCCAAACAAATGAGTAGTTTTGATGAAAAAATTTTTTTATGCCTTTCGACTCAGTTTCATGTAAGGGTAGTTTCATTGTATCGGAAGAAAAAAATCTGAGCAGCAGAAGTTAGTCAAATTTTATAAAATGTTTTCTCATACAAATTGTAAGTAATCTGGTACCTACGGCCACAAGAGGTATTCTGAAACGTACCCGTACCTGGAAACAGCAAGAGGGAGGCCATTTTGAAAATCTATTGCGATAGTTTTATTAACGTAGGTACCAGATTACTTACAATTTGTATGAGAAAACATTTTATTAAATTTGACTAACTTCTGCTGCTCAGATTTTTTTCTTCCGATACAATGAAACAATCCTTACATGAAACTGAGTCGAAACGCATAAAAAAATTTTTTGATCAAAACTACTAATTTGTATGTAGAACTCACGCTTGACCAAAAAAATAACTATGCCAAAATCGTTTTCATACAAAATGAGCAAATGGTTCCAAAGACAGTTTTCCCGTATATCTTATGGATTCGGATATCGCCATACTGTCCCATTTAAAAAAAACACCCTGTATATATATAAATATACATAATACATACCAGGGTATGGGCAGCAGCATCCACCTGAGTACTAAACACCAATACTGCGATCACCAATCTGCCTGCCAAGCGTGGTGATTATGGCAAATTCCCCCTATTGCATTCTATGGGGGAGGCCTCTTTCAGTAGTAGACGTCTGACGGCTGCTGTTAATGATGATGATGTACAAAACATACTGTGAAAATGGATGAATTAATGATTGAATGGTAGCTACACCCATTCAAGATATTATCATTTCTGAGTCACTATAAGACATACAAACAAGAAACCGGGCGACGCGGTAGAGGAATGCCCTCCACTCAATGGACTAAAAACATAAACGTCGCAGGAAGTCGGTGGATGGAGGCTGTTTAAGACCGTTCGTCGTGGCATTCTAAGGGGGATGCCTATGTCCAGTAGTGGACTTCTACAGGATGATGATGATGATGATGATGAGTCACTATAACACCACAAAAATATTATTGATGAGTTCTTAGGTATAATTTAATGTTCGGTATGATGATAAGTAGACATTATCTCAATTGCCGTTACTTGTGGTATTCTTACTAGGTTTTCCTCTTACGAGTAATATACGAGAAAACCACGCAAATATGTAGGCGAGTTAGGTAGCTAGGTAGTACTCACATAAACCTTTTGTATTTTATACCTGCAACAAAATATAATGTATACCATAATGCAAAAAATACTATTTTTTGTTATGGCAGTAATAAAAAGATCGATTCATGACGTTCTTACTCCTACCATTATGTTTTATCGTATCTCCTAAACCGGTTCACTTGAACCATCCGTACACCTGTTTCAAATTTATCCACCATTCAAAATCGTTCTTGCATCCTTTTGCTTTTTTAGGGTTCCGTAATCATTTGTCAAAAGATGAGGGTTGCCAATCGTCGACGAAATTAGGGCGATTAAAATTCAAGGCGACTGCGGGATACCAACTAAAATAATCACCCAATCATCCCCATATGTTCTGTTTGTGATTTAACGAACCATTATTGTGTTGTAGCTCCCCTCTTAATCCAATTTTGAATGCTTATTGTGTTTCCTAATTTATTGCAACAAGTGAAACGACATTTGGTATGTAAATCATGATTCATTATACTTTTAAATCGACTTTAAAAAAGAAGCAGGGTATGAATTCGTCAGTTATATGTTTATGTGTGTGTTTATTTGTTTATATGTGTGTATATGTTATATTGCCGTGCCGTGGTGTGTCCGGCCTAAGAATATACCCCTCCGCCTACTGTCATTGATGTATTAAAAGCCTTACTAAGGGATTACACCAGGAGATAAACAGCAGCATCCACCAGAGATCCACTAAACTGCGATCATCAATCCGCCTACCAAGCATGGTTATTATGGCATTTTCCCCAATTGTATTCAATGGGGTAGGCTTCTACCAGCAGTGAATGTAAACAGGCTAGTGATGATGATGATGATGATGATGATCTAATTCTACCGACTACGACGTGATGGCTGAAACAATCTTTCAATCTTTGCTGTTTATGGCATGGTACTGAAAAGTTTATACAAATCTGATAAGATTTTTTTCCATAAATCATAATAAATACTCAATATTGCGGTCGTTGCTCATGAGGAAGGACCTCTAAATGTTCAACGAAACGTCAGCTGGAGAATAAATAGTAAAGTAACTACGTGGTGTATAGTCGTAATTTTTCTAAAATGTTACCAAGCCACGATAATTTCAATTCTATTAATAAATACTACTTGTAAATTTATCTCTAGAATGTGTTTTCATTACTATTTTATTTTAGAACTTGCCATGACAATAATAAAGCATTTTTTCACACCACCTGCTCGACAATGTCCAATTACAAATCATGCA
The DNA here is from genome assembly GCA_951392215.1 of Epirrita christyi. Lineage (NCBI taxonomy): Eukaryota > Metazoa > Arthropoda > Insecta > Lepidoptera > Geometridae > Epirrita > Epirrita christyi. Next base: position 9,209,296 of record OX595853.1, read on the forward strand.
ACCTCAACGTAAAGTAAAGCATTGTCTCTCTAGGGATATAAAGTTGTATGAAACTCTCTAGGGATTAAAGTGATTTGAATTTGGAACGTCAAATTCGTGTGGAGACTCGTGGAAAACTCTAAGTAAAAAAATGCCCATACGGTATTGTAAAGAAGTTTGTTCGAAAATCGAACTGGCCATCATAAGCAGAACTCAAAAAAAAGAAAAAGGTGCGTTTACAAAGAATTTAAAACAAACACGCTGTGCGCGTGTTTGGTGCTGTGATTTTCAGTAAATTTTATTGCAATATTCATGTTGATAAAAAATTACAAACGATAGTGATTCTACTCCAAAGTTTATCAAAACAGACGCTTTAGAGATTATTGATAATCTACTACCGCAAAAATCAAAAAAAGCCCTGGCTTTTTATTGTCTCGCAGAAAGTGTGAAAAGTAGAGTATGCTCCTCTGGAATAAAGCCTGTCTTCGTCTTGGGCAGCTTGAACCCCTCGCATCACTCAGGACTCTATATAACTCCCTCGCTACACTCAGGAGTTAACTTTAGGGTCCCTCGTTACGCTCAGGGTTCAATATGTCGCCCGCGACATAAGACACTGCTTTATTCCCTTAGTGCATAATCTACTATTCATTTCCTTACCAAACAATTCCAAAATTTTAAATCTACTGTCATAGTGCATATAACGAGTGCTTCTTGTCTCAACTCAATGACGCTCAACCCATTTAAGTATTTATATCGACTCAACCCATTTTATTAAATTTCTATTCTTGTTTCTATTGTTCAAATTCCTGCCATAGTGCTCAACAACAATTACGACATCCATCCTTATAGACGGAGTGTAAGGCATTAAGTAGGTTTTTTAAGTTCAAAAGTTATTCTCATCAAACTTCGCAGGATCTTTCGAAGGAATTCGTAACGATGAATAATTTCTTAATTAAAATTTCAAGAGAGAATGCAAAAGTTCATCAAGTAGCCTTCAGATCGGCCATTGATGAACAAAATAAAAACAGTCCACATTAATTCGACTGTAATGAAAAATCAGCCATGCAAAAAAATAATTGGTTTTTCACAAAGGCCGTGCTCTATTTCCGATGAGCAAAAATTTTAATTTTGATTTAGGTATAAAAAATGCCGCTCTAACTGAATGTGAAAATTCAGCGATGAAGCGGACCAAGTATTTTTTTTCATAATTAACCTTTTTGGATTCCTTACCCAAAGGGACCCTATTACTAAGTCCGTCCGTCCGCCTGTATTCTGTCACAGGGATATATATCTCGGCATTCGAAGAGGTAATAAGTAGAAATTTTCCCAGGTTCTGTTTCTGTGTTTGTTTTGGACATGAGCAATTGCATGAAAAGTACAAAAAAACTGAATCCCAAGGGAGTTGGTTTATTCCCTGTGCAAGAGCGCTCCAATCAAAGAATTAAACCCTTCTAATCTACTTGTGGCGACATCTAGTCTTGAGTTGAGTAAACTTTGGAAACCTACACCATACGTGGTTTGAGAGGAGACGACATATCTGGTTTATTATGTATTTCACGCATGTGTTTTTGTATGTATGTATGTTACCTTGCCTTGGGTTATTGTTTGTTGAAATCAAAATCAGTATACTTACAAATTCGGCATACCTGTCAAATTCTGATGCCAGCATAATATTACGATGACAACGAGCTATTGTAGAGATGGTAGGTGGACAACCGAACTCCTCGACGGAGAAGTTTTTCATTTTGATCTTCTCACAGTTTCACCATCACCATGAGACGATTTTTTTATCCTACTAGCCTACCAAACAAGCTTACGGCCTACCTGTTGGAAAGTACATAGTTACCATAGCCTATGTTACGTCTGCAACACCAGAGGCATCACACGCCCACCCTGAGACATAAAGATGAAAAGTCTCATGTGCCTGTAATTTGAAATGAAAAATGAAATGAAAAAAACTTTATTGAGGACACAATGCAAGATATACATTTAATATAAACCCACAGTTTAAGTCCTACAATGGGCGGTCTTATCGCAGACAGCGATTTCTTCCAGACAACCGCTTATTTTTTTGAATTTACTAAACAATGAAGTTACAAGCAGAAACAATGCTACTGACAACGGAGTTGCATGGTTTGGATGCGCACACTGAGAAAACAGTTCATCAAAAAATATGGTGATTTCACGTAAAGTAGGGAGCATACGGAAATAACCATAAAGTACGATGAAACTACTGTTGCTGCTGCTAACCATATATTATGATGAGCTGTCACCATGCATTAGTAGTTCGTATCACCGTATGTCCGGACTTACGGTGACGGTAATCGTAATGGACCATTACTTTTTGAGAGAGAGCATAACATTACATATGACTGTCATCATATTTTTGTATGCTTTCCTACTATTTTTATGTGCTCTCCTCTAATTTCCGAGTAATCCCTATTATTTTATCATACTATTTATCCATGCTTTCCTACTATTATTGTATGCTTTACTACTATTTTTAATGTGCTTTCCTCTCATTTCCGAGTAACTCCTGTTATTTAATCCTACTATTTATCCATGCTTTCCTACTATTATTGTATGCTTTACTACAATTTTGAATGTGCTTTCCTCTTATTTCCGAGTAATTCCTGTTATTTCATCTTATACCATTTATCCATGCTTTCCTACTATTATTGATGTGCTTTCCTATTGATTTTTCTAACTATTTTTCTATGCCTCCTGTTGTAGTATGGCTCGGGTATTGTTCCTTTTTCTTAAATATGTATGGGCCAATTAATATAGATAATTGACACATAGAATAAGCAAGAGTACGGTTAAGAGAATGATGATGATGTATAGTCGTTCATCGTCATCACTCCCGTAACCGTACTTTTGCACGGTTATGGGTCAGAGTAGATTACTAAGTGTCAATTATCTTTATAAATTGGCCCACACATATTTAAGAAGAAGGAAAAATACCCGAGCCATGCTACAACAGGAGGCGTAGAAAATTAGTAAGAATAAACAATAGGAAAGCACATCAATAATAGTAGGAAAGCATGGATAAATAGTAGGATGAAATAACAGGAAATACTCGGAAATGAGAGGAAAGCACATTCAGAAAAAAGTACCTACGCAATACAGAAAATAACCCTAATAAAGTAGGTACTTCTAGACAGAAGTACCTACTTTATTAGGTATTATTCTAGAACAGTGGATTTGGGATTTGGTGAATTATTTGCTATAATGGAAAAACATATGACGGATTAACATTTTAATTAAAAATTACAAAATATTATTAAATAACGCAAAATATATAATTTAGAGTAACGGAGTAGTAGTTTTGGGGTAACGGAGGCGGGCTCGCACCGTCTCTTGCCAGAGGGCGCACGACCTCCTGTCACGGACCAGCTGAGGGTCGAGACCACTGTTCCAAAGCTGACTGCACCTTATCCGCGTCACCTGTACAAAATTGCAAGTGGTTAGGTCAAATAGATTTTTATATATGGGGGTCGAAAGTAGCTTTAAATTTGGGGTAGGAAATTCTGCCAAAGTCAGCCTACAAAACTCGAAAGGAAATTAGCTAAATTTACCTAAATACAGTATTTTATGACATGTTTACTTTATGGTACCATAAAGAGTATCTCTAATTAACATGGGCTTTCACATTAGATATTTTACTTAATACGAGACTAAAATCAATACCTTATTCAAATCCCTGGTGATTGATCCTAGAACACGACGCGACTTCAGGCGTGCTGGACAGAGAACGGGATCGAGACTCGGGCTTTGCCAGGATACCCAACGTAATAAGATAGGCACGTTGAGCCCTCCAGGCGTTCACCAACCAGCCATGGTTTGGTAGGCGTCAGCAGGCAGATGCGTAGTAGAAAGGTGGAGATTATTTTATGTACAACCACATCATTTTAAATGGACATCAGCTGGGCATCAGTCGGCAAAACTGGGTCATGTACTGTCACAAGCTTTTACATCAACAGCTTGCATAAACTGGTGCACTAATCTTAAAACACTTATTTTTGTACACGAACAAATGTTAGGTATTATGAAACCCAGCTGATCTTTGTTGCACTTTGTTGCTTCAAATCACTTCACATTTTGTAACACTAACTATAGACAATCCGTAATATTTAAAATAAAATTACAAACAAAAGGCGGAGCGCATGTGCTTCCCTGCTAACTGAATAGAATAAAATGACCGGGCTAGGACCTACCCACGTGCCGTTCGCAGTAGACTGGTGATTTCACAGTATTTTAATATGCCGGTCATCCAATATTATGAATCCTGTAATCATACTTTAGTAAAACGATAAACGTATTTTTGTGTGATGATCACGGTATTTTGGAGTGCCGCGTCAAATATTATGGTTCCGTAATCATATTCGATGGTAATTTGTTACGTAATTGTATTTTTGTGTGCTAGTCATGGTATTTTGGTGTGCGGTGTCAAATATTATGATTCCGTAATCATTATTTGATGTTTGTTCATTTGTTAATGAATTTTTGTATGCCCGTAGTTACATAGATAGATAGATAGATTAACACTTTATTGTACACCAGGAATACATAAAAGGATTTATTAAAATTAGCAGTACAATGGGCGGCCTTATCGCTGAGAGCGATTTCTTCCAGACAACCTTTGGATGGACAGTAACAAGCGAAGCAGTAACGAAACGGCGGAAGATATAGTCCGTAGTCGTATATTATAAGGATTTTATGCATAGAAGCTTCAAGAAAATTGATGCTAACTACAAAAATAAAGTGACGAAAACTGTTATATCTTAGGTATCATCGAATTTCTGCCAACCAGACATCCAGCAGACCATTTCATATTACGTAGTGTTATTTTAAGAGGAAAGCATCGTAAAGTATCGATTTAATCTTCTTATATTCTGTCACCGTTTATTACGGAGAATGGTCATCATAATATTGTATTACTTACTATTTAAACTAGATTATTTTATTATATATACATGATACAACCTTATTTTAGAACAATTCATCGTATTTTTGAAAGACGTATTGATATTTTATAATGAAGCCAAAATGACATTTTTCTCAGTGCACCATCCCCCGAACTAGTGTAAAACTGTATCTCAGGGGTCAGATGCCATCCTCAACACACATTCTCCGCCATCAAATGACAGAGCTCTTGCATACACGGATTCGGCAACATTATGGATTTTATAGTTTGTACGTGTTATTAACCATTTTATGAGTTATACTTTGTTACTAAAGATAATAAATAATAAACAAATAAAATTGTTGATATACTTATCACAAAACGTAATGTAGGTAAGTACCTACATTATGTAAGTACCTATGTGACATTATGGATGTGAGTGGATTTTAGTGTTTGTGTGAGTGTTTGTTTGTGTGTTGTGTGGGTGAGTTCGTGTAAGTGTAAGTGTGTAAGTGTTCTGTCTCAGATATAAAAATTCATAAACAAAATTATCATAATAATAAGGTGGTGGTAAGATAGGACACATATTAGTGGTATGTACGTACAAAAATAAATAAAACTTTATGCGTCGTAACTCAAAAGCTCCTCAGTATTATTGTATTGTAGGCTCAGTAGCCATTTGGTTAGTTCTTTTTTAATTTTAAACTTATTTAGGTGATAGATTTTTAGACGTTTATTGATTCGATTGTATAAATGTGGTGTGATAATGTGATAAAAGCGTCTGCAGAATTTAGTTCTATGTTTGTCTATAATGCAAACTCGGCCAGTCCTACGCTTTTTATCAAGATTTTGATCTTGTTTAAAAGTCAAAGTAAATTTCACTGGCATCCGTACCCATCAAACTGAAACACAGCAATGCGAGCACAACTGCTTGGCCGCAGAAATAGGTACGATTGTAGTACTTCCCCGGAACTTCTTTTTCACAAGAAGTTCTACTAAAAATATTTTCTTTTAATAAAAACCTGTTGTGAAAAATATTTTTTGCAACTGAAACCTCATTAGAAAAAGAATATTATGGCTTCTAATTTTGTTCAACATTAGATTGACAATGATTCTTCAAAATAAACATACATGTACCTATAGGTACGCAGTAAAAATTTGTCACGTATTTGATTCAGCAGCAAACCTCTTCCATGAATTAAACGAAGGAGTGGAAGCACTCTGACCATTCCGTTTAACAAACACTGTAAATTACTCAACCAACACGTACCCAATATATTTTACTAATAAACTGAATAAACGTTTTTATAAAACGGCAAACATTTCACAGAACCGCAAGTGTCGGAATGTATGGTCGTTGTTTGTTTACACCTATTTTGCATATAGATTGTTCCGGGCGCCATGAAATTCTAATATGAATTACTCGTTCGTATCAAATTCCAACTTTTCGACGTCATTGCGAATTTCCAACTTTTATCAAGGTATATTAACTTTTGGGCAACGTGAAACAATATTTTTCGCGGCTTTATAAAAATCCTGAAAGCCCTCGGTGTGTAGTTCCCTAACTACATTAAGGTTGCGGTGATGGCCGCACGCTAAATCAACTCGAGAATAGCGCAAAAGTCGGCCTGCATATTGCTGTCCCTGTTTGGCTAACGCAGGCGCGCGCGGGGCACAGCCGAACACTTATTTCTATTCTGTGGCCGTTACCATTCATAATTCGAAGCTGGTATTTATTTTTTATGCAAACTAGCATTTGACAAAAATATTTTTTTGGCATATTTGGCATTTGTCACAAACTTTTTACATTTATATATCTAGCAATAAAAACTCCTTGGTACCTAGTTCTGCGAACAGTTAGAACTCGCGAGCACAAACTTTTTTCCAATAATTGTGATCAGGGTGGTTATTCGCTATGACCTATGAGATTTCTTTTCAATAACGTGTGACGTCACCCATACGATTCAGCGATGATTCCACGCAGATATCGTAACGAGCCCGCGTTATGTTACGTTTGGTCAGAGCGAATAAGGGGGCAAGTTGGTGCTTTGATGATCGTTGAGTTTGGCTCAACTTTCCAATAGCGACTGTGAGCTAGGAGGTTCATATTTTTATCACATGTAGACACAAGCCTAAATATGAAATGGCGTACTGCGGAAACCAATAGTTTTAGCATTGTGAGCTATGACAAAAAAATCAAAGAAAAATATTTCAAAGTAAACGCTCAACTTTCCTTTAGCTACTGCTAGCTAGGAAGTTCACATTTTTATCACATGTAGGTTCACATAGCACAAGCCTAAATATGAAATGGTGTACTGCGGAAACCAATAGTTTTGGAGCTATTCATTTTTAAAATTTGCTAATAACCGCTTTCCGAACGCCATGTTTTGGTGATATTTTACTTTTTATCAGTGTTCCCATACGATTTTCGGCTTTTGACAATGACAGTGACAGACCAAATGGTATATTTTGCTAAAAATTGGTGGTTTCTCAATTTTCAACTAGTCGTGTTTTTTGCTCTTACGGTCCAGTCGGTTACGTATTCCTTGAACATCAATGAACTCTGTCATCGTTTGTGTTCTCAGAGTTGAGATTGTTTACGTGCTTACTCCTGTTTGATAATTCATCGAAGGACTTTCCTTTAGCGACTATAAGTATAAGGCTTGAGGGGGGAGGGGAGGGGTGGGTTGTCAATGTCAAAAGCCGAAAATCGTATCCAAACACTGACAAATAGTAAAATATCACCAAAATATGGAGATCGGAAACCAGTTTTTAGCAAATTTCAACAATGAATAGCTCCAAAACTATTTTTTTCCGCAGTACGCCATTTCATATTCAGGCTTGTGCTATGTGAACCTACATGTGATAAAAATATGAACCTCGTAGGTCACAGTCGCTAAAGGAAAGTTGAGCATTTACTTTGAAATATTTTTCTTTGATTTTTTGTCATAGCTCACAATGCCAAAACTATTGGTTTCCGCAGTACGCCATTTCATATTCAGGCTTGTGCTATGTGAACCTACATGTAATAAAAATATGAACCTCGTAGGTCACAGTCGATAAAGTAAAGTTGAGCATTTACTTTGAAATATTTTTCTTTGATTTTTTGTCATAGCTCACAATGCTAAAACTATTGGTTTCCGCAGTACGCCATTTCATATTCAGGCTTGTGCTATGTGAACCTACATGTGATAAAAATATGAACCTCGTAGGTCACAGTCGCTAAAGGAAAGTTGAGCATTTACTTTGAAATATTTTTCTTTGATTTTTTGTCATAGCTCACAATGCTAAAACTATTGGTTTCCGCAGTACACCATTTCATATTCAGGCTTGTGCTATGTGAACCTACATGTGATAAAAATATGAACCTCGTAGATCACAGTCGCTAAAGTAAAGTTGAGCATTTACTTTGAAATATTTTTCTTTGATTTTTTGTCATAGCTCACAATGCTAAAACTATTGGTTTCCGCAGTACGCCATTTCATATTCAGGCTTGTGCTATGTGAACCTACATGTGATAAAAATATGAACCTCGTAGGTCACAGTCGCTAAAGTAAAGTTGAGCATTTACTTTGAAATATTTTTCTTTGATTTTTTGTCATAGCTCACAATGCTAAAACTATTGGTTTCCGCAGTACGCCATTTCATATTCAGGCTTGTGCTATGTGAACCTACATGTGATAAAAATATGAACCTCGTAGGTCACAGTCGCTAAAGGAAAGTTGAGCATTTACTTTGAAATATTTTTCTTTGATTTTTTGTCATAGCTCACAATGCTAAAACTATTGGTTTCCGCAGTACACCATTTCATATTCAGGCTTGTGCTATGTGAACCTACATGTGATAAAAATATGAACCTCGTAGATCACAGTCGCTAAAGTAAAGTTGAGCATTTACTTTGAAATATTTTTCTTTGATTTTTTGTCATAGCTCACAATGCTAAAACTATTGGTTTCCGCACTACGCCATTTCATATTCAGGCTTGTGCTATGTGAACCTACATGTGATAAAAATATGAACCTCGTAGGTCACAGTCGCTAAAGGAAAGTTCAGCCGCTACTATTTCTCGCAAAAACTAGGTACTGAATGGTAAACAAAGCACAAGTCGTAGGTATGTTAGTTACCTAGGTTACTTCATTCCAAATCACAAGGCAAATCTAAATAAAATTACAAAAATATTGCAATGTCATATATAACAAACAAATAGGTGAACAAACACAAGAGCAAGCGAAGCGCGGGGTTACACAGTGTACTAGTGTGAGTGCCTGTCGAGTTGTCAAACATCACACAACCGTAGTTCCCCGACCGGCCCTCGGTTCTGACGCGATAGCAATATGGGCGTTCAGAATTTTTTAGAAATTTGTTCAAGTTCCGTAATACCAAAAATGATGAATAAAAACTTGTTGTTTTTTTTATATCGTGTTGTTATTCTGTTACTTGACAATATAAGCTATGTTCCTACACATAAAATACGTAACATATCGTTGTTTTTCATACGAAACAAATAAGATGAAAACATGTCGTTTAGGTCGTAAAAATATACAAAAAGTAATTCGCTTACATTTCATTTTAGGTATATATTTTGATAAAAAAAACTATCTGGGAACATAGATAAATACTATCCGAATCCGAATAATAGCATAATATGGTGGAAATATGCTCGAATTACAAATGACGTCGGTATTACGTTTGTATGGGCAGTCCATCCTTCGCTGGGTTCTTAACGTCATACTTAGATCTCCGTTATTACTACTGTTTTGTTTGACATAATAATTCAATTCCATAAAATGTTGACAGCCATTTATAAATGACAAAATGCAATTCTTTATTTCACCAATGAAGTGGTGTTTGTAGACCTACCCGCCTTTTTCGAAAAGAGTCGTTGTCTACATTTATTTAATTTTATTTTATAGTGTTTTTTTGAGTTATATCGTTTAATTTTGGTGTCATTTTACCCGTTTTAGCTTATTTTAAAAGCACAAGCGTGCGGCTTTCGCCGGCCCCTTAAGAGTGGTAATTTTTTTTCAATTTTTAACCTAAGAATGTATGACATTTATCTGACGTCTTGCCAAGTCCGTTCATTCTTATTGTGACACTGGTTGTTTCTTGATCAATCTAAAGTAAAGTGAAGTAAAGTAAAGTAAAGTAAAGTTTTATTGTTCAAAAACAGATTAAACACAATTCGAAAACGCTATGGATCCCGCACTATAGGGCTAGCCTGTATCGCGGGTATCCGTATTAAGTTTACCAAATAAACAAATAATGGAGAAAAAAATCTATGTGGCTCTTTGAATGTGACCACTGCGTTGAGAGTAACAATGTGGTGAATGGTTTCGGGTGCGCCCCGAAAGGACGGCTCCTTTCAAGAAGTCCCTTCTACAACCTATAATTTTCTACCAAAGTAGCAAAAACTTTGGCCTAATTCCCTTTTCTTAAGTAACAATTATCCCCTTTGTTCCCGACAAGAACCCTTCAACTCCCAAACACAGTCAACCGACCTTCATACCCAAGCTTCACGCAAACACCGATTTGAATATTTACAACTAACTGTTAAATTCCCGTAAAATTGCCGGCTGAGAAATTAATGTAAAACATTTGCAAATTGGATTATGTAAAGTATGTGGCAGGCAGCCCTAATATCCTTCAAGAACTGTGGAGAACAAACCCCTTCGTAAAAGATTTTGATTTGACAGAGAGGTGACTACCCAAATGACTGAAAAACTTCGCCACTGACTTTAACTGGATTTGCCGTATGTTTATAATATTTCTAAGATTCTGTGCGCGTTTTTAGGTGTTGTTTTTCGAGTTTGAGTCAAAAATTGGGCGTTTTAGGAGTATTAAGTGGGTGTGGGAGTTTATATAGGTTTTAGATTTAAGGGGTGTTGGAATTTTTAGGGCTGTTGGAGTTTTTAGGGATTGTTGGAGTTATGCTATTGTTGGGGTTTCAAAATCAATATTTATATATTCAATAGGATTTTTTAAATCTCTATGACACGCCTCTCTTTGTCGGATGAACGGGTATTGTAGGGGTTTGTAGGAGTTTTTATTTTAGGGTTTGTTCCTATAGTTCCCGAGCATTACTCAGTTGTGCACTTGTTTTGATTACTTATCTATGTACCTACCTATGGTCGCTCTGCTAGAGCCGAATATGATCATTGGAAGAATTAATGTGGTGAAAAGATTCAGTTCACCATGCAAAGGGTATCTTTAATCCACAACGCTTATGAAAACTACCTTATTCGTTTGATAACAATAACCATAAACAAACAGATTGCGTAACCTCATCATTATAATTGCACACATTAGGACAGCAAAGGGAGACAGAGTTAATTTACATCCACATCTTACTACCCTTTTGTGTATAATCTTGTGTGGGCCGCCATAAAGGGTTACTAGAGACAGTCTATATTTATAAAAGGCAATGCGTGATTGTCTGTGTGTTTTTGACATTTAACTTTTAACATATAGGTAATTTGTGAGATTTGGATAAACACCAGGTAGTAGGTTAAGCAACGTTGAGTGAAGTCAGAATCTTCAACCAAGCGAAAAGGTGCTTACTAGAAAATAAACGAGACATGCGTCTTCTCTCGAACCACGCATAATGTAGGGTTCCGAAGTTTTCTGAACTCAAGACTAGATGTCGCCACTGATGGAGATTAACACGCGCTATCGGTTTTATTCCTTGGTTGTAGAACTCTTGTACAGGGGTTTGGTTTTTTGCATTTCTACTATGCATATTTTGCATAGGGTTCATGCAAACAACACATAAGTTACCTAAACTGTGTTTTTTTACGGGCTACCCCTTACAGCTGCCGGAGATAGGAGGGTTTCCAACGAGTAACACCCATACGAGTAACACTGTTACTCGTTGGATTTTTATTCCCTATCGGGTAACACTGGGTGTAACTCGTTGGGAATATTTTTTTCCCATCGAGTAACTGTTACTCGATAGGGAAAACAATCACAGCGAGTAACAGTGTTACTCGTTGGGAACACACTCCGAGAGAAGTTATATACCCTGTGACAAAATCCACACAGACAGGACAGACGTACGAATGGCGGCGGTGGCGTAGGCTTAATAATAAGGTTCCTCTTGGCACCCTTTGGGTACGAAACCCTCAAAAAAGGACAGCTTCTATGGGAAAGCAAGTATAGCGAGTATGTCATCTCCATTACAACAAGGTAAAGCCATAAAGCAAGGTATGTCATCTCCATGTACTTTAGTGCCATACTTTTGCGATACGCCGAGACCCTTTGTGATATACAATGGCTTACATGCATTTTGCGCATTTTAATATACGCAGTTGGAGCCGCTAGCAGATACTAGTTTTGGAACATAAACAAATATCTCATTTTAAACCTACCCTTATTTATAGAGGCTTTAAACTTGTGAGGAATTTGACGCAGCTAAGCTATCAAGCGTTGCTCTTCCGAGATTAGCGGAGGCTCATTAGCCTAAACTTCTCGGAGAGATAAACTTTTTCAACGGGGTTATTATTAAAATGAGTAGTCTAACTAAAAGTTTCGGATATTTTACGATACTGAATAGTTCGGCCAACTTGCCGACCGCCAAGTTCTAAAGTTCTGATGAAGTGGAAAAGTCGTGAAACATGAATAAGAAGAATAAAGCAAATATAAACAAAACAAAAGGAATTTTCCACTCAAAAAAATTACTTACTCTGTATACAACGTGTCTCACTCGTTAAAGAAAAACGTCGTGAGGAAACCTGAATGACCTGGAACCAAAAATTCGAATGCATGAATGTAATTCATCCTTCACCACACTCACTGGTTCACCATTGCTCACAGGGACCTTTTCAGGACCACCATACATCATGCCGTCATCTGAACTAAGGACTAAGAAAAAAAAACCAGTCAAGTGCGAGTTGGACTCGCGTAGAGAGGGTTCCGTACAAGTTGGCTACCAATTAAACTTATTAGCAACAAATACATTTTATATGCATTTTCTCATGACTTATTTAAACGAATACGTTTCCCGTAGGAATTTTATTTCATTTAGTTTTTCCCGTAAAGTACAATATTCAGTATTATTTTGTTTTTTTTTGTCTCATAAAATTATATTAAAAAAACTGTTTCTCATAATGAGCTCTTTCATTTGATTGATGAATTTGGCAATTTTTTTTATTTTCTTGTTTGCCCCCCAAAATTATGCTATACGTCCGCTATCACCTAACTGTATTTCGTACCAAATTTAAACTTTTTTGGTCTAGTAGATTCAGAGAATATAGGCTGTGACAGACAGAGTGATTCTATAATGGTTCCTTGGTTAACTTTTGAGGTACGGAAACCTCAAAAACTGATTGAATGCTTACTTACTTTTACTTTGAGTTCTTTAAAACTTCTAGAGCAAAAAAGCCGTGAAACTTGAACATGAACCTTTTGCCATAACAGGGTTAAGCTCAGCAGGGAAGCAAATTGCTCTAATTCAAAAACGCGATTTCGTGCGCCAACGCTTTGCATTTACATTCTAGCTCAGACTCTTGGTGTAAATCATTTGTAATTTCATTTCATTCGGAATGCCGCAGAGGAGTTTCAGTAGATCTTCCGAGTTCTGAATTAGTTCACATGTTGCTCAGTCCTGACACTTTTTGAATGCGGTCATTTGCGTAAATGGTAAAATACATTCGCCGTCTATATATCAATCCTGAAAATTATTATCTGGGCATGAAGGTACGTGAATGAAGGCCTTTAAGACAATTAAACAATATAAGTACCATCACAAATTGCAATTTTACCCTTGCAATTTTAGGTGTTAATTTTTTTTTATAATCTTTAATCACGAAAACGTTTCTCCCATACTTTTGTCTTTGATCATTGACAAAAAAGTTCCAATGCATAGAATAGTCGTTTTCAAAATTGAATAGAAAGTTGGTCTATCATCGACGCTTCGTAAGAAGTTTTGTTTTTATCTGCTTGTAGTTTCCCTTCTAGGCAAGTAGGTTTATATCTTTGTTTCATGGCCTTCACGACATACTCGGCATAAGCCGGCATTGTTCGTAGGCGTGATTGAATATTGGATTAATATGAAGCTTTCGTCTCGGTATTTTGCTTACTCAAAAATTTCTAAGAAATAACCTACATTTTATTGGAAATCTTATTTGCGGTGCTGTGCAAACAGTACCCTAGAAATGTTAAATGACATTATACGTGTCAGTCTTCATCATCATCATCATCAGCGGCCTTTAGATGTCCACTGCTGGACCAGGCCTCCATAAAACACACTGGGGGGAATTGCCAGTCACCACGCTTAGTAGGCGAATTGGTGATCACCAGTACTCGTGTTGAGTACGTAGGTCGATGCTGCTGCCCATCTCCTGGTGTAATCCCTTAGAAAGGCTTTAACTAGATCCACGAGAGGAGAAGGAGGGGTCTATTCTTGGGCCACCACAGCACAATATAATTATTATATAGGTATTTAATAATAAATAAGTACATACTAAAGTCGCTAGAGTCTGGCTAATGAAAGTAGAAACAGAAAATGCGCGGCAAATTTAAAAATAACCAGCTTGGCATCCCCAAAACTAACATGAAATACCTGGATTAACCTAATTTGATACTTTACAACATAGATTAATTATTTATTTTGATTTTTGTAGGTTAATACCAAAGTTAAATGTAAGTTTTGGGGATGGCAAGCTGATTATTTTTAAATTTGCCGCGCATTTTCAGTCTATACTTTCATTAGCCAGACTACCTCAGTTCAAGATTTAAACTTACTACAACAATTTCCATATTTCTTTACGCTTGCAACGTAATGCCGAATATCCTGGATACTGGCAAGTCGTAACATTCTTACTCATTCCTCAGTGTAAGGAACTACAGTATGGTAACAAATTACTTATGCTGAGTTTCTGTGCTACGCTCGTTTAAATTCCTGTACAAAGCAAGTTTCATACGAGCGAGGCTTTCTTTATGTAACAACTTTGCAAGGAATGTCGAGTCAGTATTTTATTATTTAGCTCTTGGAAGCCCTATGATTTGTAAATGCTTTGTTGTAAATGGAGCAATTCATAAATTTTCTTTGAAACTGATGCCGGTTTTTACCAAAAATGCGCTCTCTTTTTTTCTCATAGGTACTTATACCTATGAGAAAAAACAGGCGAATTGAGAACCTCCTCCTTTTCAAGAGATATTGGAAAAACAAGTTTTGAAAAAAAGTGATGTTCACTTTCTTTCTTCATCAGTCACAAGGCCCTTGTCGGGAAAGATAAAGATTAAAATAATTTCTTTGTTTGGAATATTGTAATTTTACATTGGTGGTCATAATTCACACCATGAACCAGGGTATTCAGGGCCACCATACTTCAACTTGTATGTGACCTTGCAAGAATCAGTGACAACACGATTGAACGAATAAAAAATGAGAATCCTACTAATTCTATCCTATCCCCATCCTTCCTACTTAATATTATAAATTTAAAAGTTTGCGAGGATGGATAGATTGATGTTTGTTACTCTTTCACGTAAAAACTACTAACAGATTTTGTTGATACTTCACAATATTATAGCTGGGTGACCAAGCTTTGTTCGGAAAACTCGGAAGAACGCGTTTTCCTAGAGATGAAACCTAGTTAGATCGATTTTTTGCCCCCAAAAACCTCCATATAGCTTATTTCATCGAAATCGTTCAAAATAATAACAATCGCCGTTTTCGAGAACTCAAAACATATACAATGTCGCCCATGCGCATGTGACCGCCCGTAATATTCTGAATATTCATGAAAAAATGACGAAAATAAACTTCAAAAGGGGGGGTCTATCTATAACATTTTTCATGTTTCTAGGAACCGGTTTCTACCTGAGCGACCCTTTTTATTTGAATAGTTGCAAATGTTCAACAAGTTGTTTGCTGGTTCTTTTTTAGAGATAGGTATTAGTAATGTTCTGTGAATTTTTAGCTGATATGTAGTAGATTACAAATAATAATTAAAAAAGTCGTCCTATGGGGATAATTTATGGACTTAGACTAGTTTTTTTTAAATAAATACACAATTTTTTACCGAAAAAATGACTTCGATTCCGTCTTTTTTTTCGTAGTCGATAATTTTTTGTAAAAATGTTAATTAACCTGTTAAAATAACTCATAAGCTTTTGGAAATAATAAACAGAATCCAAATCGACCCATAAACTTCGGAGATGTGTCAAAAAATAAAAAGAAAATCTACAAACTCTACTTAAAAAAATTAAAAATTGAATAACATGAAAAATGTTATAGATAGACCCCCCTTTTGAAGTTTATTTTCGACATTTTTTCATGAATATTCAGAATATTACGGGCGGTCACATGCGCATGGGCGACATTGTATATACAAATATTGCTTGTTTAATAGTATAAGATACATCAGAATAATAAAAAGGCTACAATTTATAATAATTTATAATACCGCCCATTGTAAGTACTTTTAATAATCATGTTAAGTTCTGTTTTTTTTTTATTATCTTAAGGTGTAGGTACGATAAAGTGTTTTCTATTTATTTTTCTATTCAAGGTCATACCTCAGGAAGGATGGCCAACAAAGATCACAATAGAAGATAAATAATTGTTTGGTTTCCTCAACGACAACGTTAATTCCAAAAACAAATCGTATTAATTCCCTTTCAATAAAGACAGTTAAGGTTAAGAATGACGGTTAATTTTCTTGTCCTGTCTGTCTCCATTGAATTTGATGGCTTCGTTCAATTAAAATCAAATCTGATTCCCCCTAGTCCTCTTGTCCCGGCCCTTTCGATTATAAGAGTTTCAAGAGCACGTCTCACGGAGGGTTTCGTTCTTCTTGGAACTTTTTGATATCCGGTTATTACGATGTCTGATTAACTAGTTCAATATAAATACTGGTATTAACTGGACTACACCCGAAAACTGTCTTTTTTCACCCTGCATAATAACTCACAGAACCGAGAACCGCTGTAGAATATAGGTTCTCGAGTAGCGACCACGAACCGGGCGACTCTTGTGTAGGACGACCAGACTCAATGGATCGATGATATTGTTAAGGGCAGTCAGGATAAGGAAAGTCAGTGAATGGAGTCGGTGAAGACGGGGATTTTTTCCCCGGTCCATCTGCGTTGTCCACATAGGGGTCATCATCATCATCAACAGCCTGTTTACGTTCACTGCTGGACGAGGCCATTGAATACAATGGGGGGGGATTTGCCATAATCACCACGCTTGGCAGGCGGATTGGTGATCGCAGTTTGGTGTTAAGTACGGGGCGGTATACTTAATTCACCTGGGGTAATTCACGTACTAAGGTGGATGCTGCTGTCCATCCCCTGTAAGGGGTCCACATAGGAGTACGACGAGAATAATCGTTTATTCCAATCTGTCCTATCAGAGGTTCGATGATCTAACTGTTTGGACAAAATTATTCCAAACTGTTAGCCTGACTAGTCGGACTGATATTAGAACTTTCGTAATCTCCGAAGAGATTCTATTTTTGCGTCACAAGGCATATGTTGTCTGGATATGAATTGATGGAGTAGCCTGTTATTCTCATAAATCAAAGCTGCGATGATCAATCAAAAGTTTGTACCTAGACTTCGCGCCACCATAGAAGTCCTACGGACATTTCAGAAACTTACAGTTTATTAGAGAAGATTTTTACAAATGAGGTATCGTGGGCTTCTTGACGTTCCGCGTGTAAATGAGTAGTCAGTGCCTTTTCACACGTACCGGTTGCCGGGTAGCCGGCGCTGGGTACCCGGCGGCGAAGTGTATAGCCATTACGCCGCGCCGGTACGTGTGAAAGCTAAAGTACATGGCTATACACTTCGCCGGATACCCGGCGCCGGCTACCCGGCAACCGGTAAGTGTGAAAAGGCACTTACTGATAGATCCTGTGACATCACCCTGAGGTCGATATGGCGGAAATTAACAGCAACTTTCCAACCTCGAAAATATATCATCTTCATCAGCCAATTAAAAGTCCACTGATGGACATAAGCCTCCCTCCCCCCTAGAATGCCACGACGAACGGTCGGGCTTGAATCTTCTATCTACCGTCTTCCTGCGACTTTTATAATGTTTTGAGTCCATCGAGAGAGGGCCTGCCTCTACTGTGTTAACCAAAACTTCCTTATGCTTTATGCTTCCTCTACTGCGTCAACCAAAAATAAAAAAAATATAATTTTATATACTTAAATATAATAATCTCAAACGAGGGCCAGCTACTAGGTCCAGCTTGTTGGGTCAGCGTGTACAAGCCCCATAACATTGTACTTGAAATACTCAGTTTTATATCTTAGTTTAGGACCGCTGGGAACAGCGACAAGTCTAGATAGACCTTGCATGACGTGTGTAGTTTAGTGAAACAAAACATCTTACAGAATAGATACTTATAGTCTGAGCTAAAATAGTTGCTAATTTTATTTTTTTGTTTCAGGTATGCGAGCTTCGTTTACTTAAAGTCACCGGATGGTAAATGGTAAAAAAGTCTTGGCATTTCATCAGTCAGTAATGACCATTAGACACGCTGTGCATGAATGATGCCTCTACGAAGCGCATTGAATCCTGGCACCACACTGGTTCTTTTAACATTGATCACTAGGCCCTTTTCAAGGTCACCATACTTCAAGGTGGTCTCTGACGTAACGCAGAGTAACCAAGAAAGAACCAGTCCGCGGTTTTCTCAAACAATTCCATATACCAATAAGATAAAGTAGTTACTGATAGATCGTGGTTTTGATCCTTTGTACTAATAGAACCATTATGCTTAGTTACTGATAAATTCTGTGACCAAGAAAGCCTTCTGAACTATATATTTTCTACCTAATGAAGTCCACTAAGTCGGTGGATAGAGGCGGCTCAAAACCGATCGTCGCGGCATTCTATGAGGGAGGACTATGTCCAGCAGTGGACTTCTACATGCTGACGATGATAGTCAATGAGGTCTTTGTTGCATAAACAAACCTAAAGCAAAGACCATGTAGCCAATCCGTGTACTCTGGCCACAACTTACCGAATAACTACAATGTAAGCACTTCCAATAAGTAGGGACCTAAGTTCAAAATGCTTTCCCGGAATTCAAACAATAGCACGCAAGTACAAGAAATACAAAATCTAACATACCACAGAAGTTTTTTTTTTTTTTTTTTATTCTTCTTGTCAAGCAGACAAGCTTACGGCCCACCAGATGGAAAGCAGTTACCGTATAGCCTATGAACGCCTGTAACACCAGAGGTATCACACGCGCGCTGCCGACCCTGAGACATAAAGATGAAAAGTCTCATGTGCCTGTAATTTCACCGGCACCCGTACCCTTCAAACCGAAACACAGCAATGCGAACACTACTGCTTGGCGGCAGAAATAGGTACGGTGGTAGTACTTCCCCGGACGAACTCTTTCACAACAAGTTCTACTACTAACCATTCTACTAGTAATCATCATCATCAGCCTACAGAAGTCGACTGCTGGACATAGGCCTCCCCCCTAGAATACCACGATGAATAGTCTTCAGCCGCCTCCATCCACCAACTTCCTGCGACGTTTATAATTATACCACTCGTGTTGCCAGTGCTGACTCACGGCACAGAGACGTGGTCGCTAACTATTGGCCGTATATAAGCTCAAAGTCATGCAGCGAGCTATGGAGAGACGTATGCTAGGGGTTTCATTACGTGATAGAATCCGAAATGAGGAAATCCGTAGAAGATCCAGATCACCAACATAGCTCTCAGAGTTAACAAGTTGAAGTGGCAATGGGCAGGTCATATAGCTTGCAGAACTGACAACCGTTGGGGAATAAAGGTTATCCATCAGTGGTGACTACAAACCGGATGACGCGGTAGAGGAAGGCCCTCCACTTGATGGACTTTGAGAATACGTGTGGAAAATGACCGCTTGTTTCTGAATACAGACGGCTCAAATGGAATCTCGTGTGGTCTGTCACTGGATTTGCATCAGACAAACACCAATCTAATCAAGTTTTCTTACTAGAGTTTTTTGCTTACACTCTCGTATCTATTTCAAACCACAGTGTAAATTGGATTGGATTCCACTCAACAAGGCGATCGGGGATAGCCGGTCTTGATTAGTTTTTGAGGTGGTAAATGTGGTTCAGATAATTAAAATTGGGCAGGAATAGCAAACCAGTCACCGTGGAGAGAAAGGGCCAAACTGATGTGACTGAAAGATATCAATGACACGATAGATCATCGTCATCATCATCATCATAATCATCATCATTATCAGCAGCAGCTGTTAGCGCGTCCATCTAGTACGCACCCTAGGCGGCATTGCACTGCGCCCGTTATCCTGAGAAATAAAGATGAAAAGTCTCATGTTCCTGTAATTTTACCGGAACACAGCAATGCAAGCACTAATCCTCCGTGACGACCTCTGTGGCGCGACGGGCGAAGGTTCGCCTGCGACGCAGGAGGTTGCGGGTTCGATTCCCGCCTCGGAACAAATATTTGTACGATCTGCAAATAATTGTTCAAGGTGTTCTGGGTATTTTTCTATGTAAGTATAATAAAAAATATCTATCTGTGTAATGTATTGTATTGCTTAGGTTGGTGCTAGATAATGTTTTGTGAAATGTCCAGCATTTTTTTTGTATTGCTTGGCGGCAGAAATATGTACTTATGTTCCCCGCTTACCTAGATGAACTATTGCACTAAAAAATAAAATATGTCGCTATTGTCACGGGTGTTTATCGCGTGTACCCTATTTTTCCCAAACACGATAAATACCCGTGACAAATACTCATATCAACAAATGTGTTCTGCCTCCCTATTCCCTATCTTGAAAGTAACTCAGTGACTAACGTTTGACAAGTAAAATTACCATCAATTGACAATTCTTAATGATAATTTTGAGCAATTGAAAGTAATTTTACTTGTCAAATGTTAGTCACCAAGTGACTTTCAGTAAGGGAATAGGGGGGCTGATCGCGAAAGTTAAAAATTATTGATATGATTGTCATCTAAACTAGACACTGGATTCGCTCAGCAAATTTCAATGTCTAGACACTACTTATATATGTATTTTTCAAAATCTTGTAAAAATAGTGAAGCTTTCACATCAACATAATTTCTGTAACTCCCATACAAACAAACTCAGCTTTCCAAACTTTTACATCCCGACTTGAGCGTCGGACGTGAACATGTCTCCTTAGGGATTGCACTCATGCACTTTGTTCACTTCTTTACTGAGTTACACTCTCGCCTTTCTCTTTCTGTTCGTGCCTTCCTTGTTTAGTTCGCTTTGTGATAATAATAATAAAGTTAGCAACTGAATTACATTATTTTAATAAATTAACTAGTTCCGTATCTTTTTTTAAATAAAAGTTAACTTACCCCTGACGACCTCTCTGGCGCGGCGGGCGAGTAGCCGGCTTAGATGCAAGAGGTTGCGGGTTCGATTCTCGCTGCGGGACAAATGTTGTATGATCTGCAAATATTTGTTCCAGGTCTGGGTGTTATGGGACCATGGTACTCGTAGTTCCTGATATCCACGACACAGGGAATCGTGAAAATACTATAATTAGAAAAACGGAGCACATGTGAAATGAAATGGCTTGCATCAGGTACAAGAACAAAGCTCTTCGTGAGATATCATTATTAAAAATGACTTAATTAAAAGAAGTAATTCACTTAGCAATTTATGTACCTGCAATCGCTAAGAACACATTTAAATTCCATGCAAGTTGTTAAAGATACTGTGATTTACTATTCGTGCTGCGGATATATCGTGTACTACTGTCACAGTATTTAATAGTCTGTGGGATGTGGCACGTGACTAAGATAGCTTTTTAAAAAATATTACCTGACCAACTTGGTATAGGAAGATTTATGTTTTGAATTTGACATAAATCACACCGCGCTGGTCATGACATAGGCAAAGTGTAGTGATTTAAATATCGTCTAATGATCTGCCAATAACTTGTTACTGGGGCTTTTTCTGCACTTTCGAAGGGAGACGTTGTCCTTTTTTATTTTATTTAAATTTCTAGTGTTTTTTTGAGTTATACCTTGTAATTTTGGTGGCATTTTAACCGGTGTAGCTTATAAAGAGCACATTGTAGTGAGTTTAAATAAAATAAGTGTATTGCGTGTCTTTTCGAAGGGGTGGAAATTGTCCAGGAACATTCTAGTAAACTGCCATCGATTTACTAGAACATGACTTGACAGAGTACTTGACGACTGGACATTTAATAATTATCTATGCTACTTGACAATGGCAAAATTGAGTATATCCTCAGATGCCATTGCAAACCTGGCATAGTAAAGTTTATTCATAACAGTAGTGGCTTCTACTAGGGATGAAAATTAGCGTCCTAATCCCTTGTGCCGTGGTGTGGCTGTCCTTAGAATTGACCTTTCCAGCTCCTCCCGTGGATATCGAAAAGCCGACTAAGCGATTACACCAGGGGATTGACAGCAACATCCTCCGAGTACTCCTGCGATCACCAATCCGACTGCAAAGCGTGGTGATATGACAATTGCCCCCATTGTATTTTATGGCCTAATCAAGCTCATATCGTACACCTCCACACAGTATCTGGTTTCTTGGCAGATAGTCTTCTTATGGTCTAACTCAGATTCATCTTCACAAAAAACTTTTCCACAGCTGGGCTCCTCATTTGCGGTCTAACATACTTTAAGGTTTGTCAGACCCCCTGCCATGTGACCTTTGCTCATCACAAGTTCAATAACAAGAGACGTGCGATGACAAAAAAAAAACAAAAAATAGTGTGCCATCACCGCTTCGTAAAGTCAAGGTTTCCGAAGAAAGCGCCGTCTGTCATACGACGAACGTAATAAACGGATTATTGGTTTCTTTGATGTTATTTTGAAAATTTGGACCGTAGTGTGTCCGGCCTATAAATAGGCCCCTCCGTCTCTTCCCGTGGATGTTGTAAAAGCCGACTAAAAGATTACACCAGAGGATGGGCAACATCATCCACCTGAGAACAACTACTCCCCCCATTGTATACCATGTGGGAGGCTTCATCCTACAGTCTAACGGCTGACGAAGAAGAAAAAGCTTGAAAATCACAGTCTCAGCTTTGTTTCGTCCGCCAAATAGTGGATGCTATTCCCGAGACCCTGGCTTTAGTAGACTACACAAATCTATCAGTGCACGTTCCTTTTAAAATTCCAGATAAATCCCTCAATTACGGCTTAAGATAATTCTTAAAATACTCCAGCCTTAATGGCCCACACGCTTTAATAGGCAAGTCTTTTAACGGCTCAGTACATCTATCATTCGTCAGTCAGTAATGAAGTCATTGACACGGGGACAGCTGTATACGTACGGTCGACCTCGTTATCACAGAGTAAATGCTTTACAGAGCTTAAGCTTTGTCACAAAGTAAAATGATATATTAAATCCTCAGGTACAATACTCAGAATCCTGGTGATCATCCCCTGACGTAATCCCAAGTCGCTGAGGCCGTTGTAGTCTCGGTCTAAGAAAATAGGACTCCTCCAACTTTTGTGGATGTCGTAACTACTAATGATTATGTACTATGAAGATTTGTGTGTAGTCCACACAAATCTTTATATGTTATCAAGATTTCTTTTGAAAATTTATTCCAAGATTCTTGTGTTCGTGTCAGTATTATGATAACTTTAGTAATTATGCCATTATTAACGATTAAGTAATGAGCCATGACAATTATTGTATTGTTATTTGAAGTATGTCTTGTTCGCGGGTCAAGCGAGTCTCGGTTTTGTTATTTTTAAAAGTTAAATTTAATGAGTTGTCTGTTGTAAAACACAATCTGATTGTCATTTTTTTGTTATTGTTAATCATCATTATCTATGTTTGCTCATCACACTGTTGTTGGCAATCGGCTTCGTTTGTGCCATTGGCTAATGTGACCCGTATGTCTTTCTTTCTTTCTTTCTTTCTTTCAACTTCGTGATACAGGTGGTTTTTTTTTACAAAGTCATATTCGTAAATGCGGGTGGTGAGTCCTAAGTCCTTACAAACATTGCATCGCGTTGTAGAAGTGGTAACTATTGCGATTGTAGTATGAAGCTTGTTCTCTGAACGGTGCTTACTCTGTGGCGTTATGTCATAATACCGACATTACATTTTTGATCTCGTTAAATTAAAAACGAGCTTAGCACTCCATGGAATTAGTTCCGCTTTTCGGTATTTCCAGAATGACGTCACCGTTTATTAATTATTTCTAGGCTCTGACGCTTGATTAAAGCATGGAGTGGGCCTAGATATTATTACTAATGTTTATTATAATTTTCTGAGACAACATTTTTCTTTATTCCTTAGGAGGTAGTCTGTCTGTGGAAGGACTACAAAAAAATATTAAGGGCCAACAAAAGTGTGCTATCGGACTGTTTATTTGACATTATTATCGACATAGTCATCATAACTGAAAGTATTGCTATTTTCTTAGTTAAATGAATCAATTTCCTGGACCTGAGGCCGTAGACAAAGTAACATTGACATAAAGTCCAAAATGTACGGGATTGACGTTAGCTATCGATATGTCAGGTGGTCTTTTGTATTGAATTACGACTGTAGAAATGGAATCGCTTCCATGCGAATGCCGTTTGGCTACGCCCTCTGTTCTTGGAACATTTTTTCGATTAGTTTCTGCTTCGTTCGTCATGTCACTGTCTTTTTTTGTCACCCTGCGTTAAGTCAGTGACAAAAAACTCTGATGGTGGTACACTCGTCATCGATTTCTTTCACTATGAAGTGATGCTACTAATTTGATTAGAGTATGATGGCCATGAAAAGGGTCTAGTGTACGATAGTAAAAGAACCAGTGTGATCAAAGGACAAAGCGCGTCGCAAGCTCCTTTCAAGCATGATGTGATGTGAATTTATAACTTTATATATGCTCAAATTATTATCAGCCAATTTTACCTACGAAAATAATGTTAATATCTTCTTGTGTCCATCAAACATTACTTGACTGCCACCATCATACTAATTGAAACTAATTGTATGATAATGATTTTGGGTTATCGCTAATTTGCTAGTAAATTAACTTGTAGACTGTGACAAGCTCTGACGCACAATTACTTGTTAAATTAGGTCAAGAAATCATCTGTATGTTACCTACTGTGCAAAACCACTGGTACAGTATCTATAGTATCAAAAAGAGGCAGATCGTTAGCGCTGTTTTCGAAATAAATTTAATCAGCTAGTGTTCATACCTTCGTTAACGGCTATAGCTTGCTTATTTTTACCCTGAAATGACAGATAACATCACGTCTGAAAGTAAATTGAGCAATAACATACCGTTTTAATAACGGATGACGTTTTTGTAGGTTGGCATAGCAAAACTGCATTCCATTGCCAACTTAAAGAAACAAAAACCCAAGGGTTGCGCCCGCGTGCTCCAAGCAAGATCCATGATACGAACCTTCCTCGCCCGAGCCTTCCCGGAGATGGTCGAAGAAAACCGAGCAGTCGAGGTCATTCAACGCTTCCTTTAATTGCTATCCCTTATCAACCTATGAGGACTATCTATCTTTCTCCTTCACTCCTATTTGAATATTCTTTGTAAAGGAACAGAAAATGGAGTCTGGCAATGATTTAGAAAAGCGGTGAGACCACTATATCATTTGCCGAGTAGAGAGCCTGATTTAAATTGAATTAATGTGAATATAAATTTATTAAGCTATGGACAGTCGCTCAATCATGGTGATTTAGACAAGTTGATTTCTAAAAGGACGTTTGTTATAGTAGAAAAGTTACGGAACTATCGACCTTATGTCTTAGGTACGAATACAATACCATGTATAGCTGGAGACGTTATTTGGTCGTTGCGATTAGGATTGGTTTCCGATAGAAATAGTTTGTCCATTTCAGTGTGGTTTTTGTAATTTCTATTTGCACGAATGCACATTGCACGTGTTGTAAGAAACTGGTTTCAATACTGAACCTTCCTTTTCTATCTTTGAATATTTTGAAAATACTTTTATCAGTTTACAAAAAAATAAACTAGACTTATTCTACTTATTATACCTATCATACCTAGACCTACCACTATTAAGTACTTACTTAATGTTCATAAAAGTATACCGGCTGGTGTACTCATACTACTCACCACATTTGTTCTTAGTGACACGAGAGATGAAAAACTACCTAATAAATGATTAGGTATTTATTTATTCACTTAAATCGGGAGTGTCATAAGGGTGTTGATTTAATATTTGCCTGTCTATTCAGCCTTTTCAGAAGCTATGTTAATTTTTACTTGAATCTTTGAATATGTACTTATATGTTGTTATTAATCTCCATTTCTTTTAACTTAATGCTAAACTATAAATTTAACATGCACGAGTCACTGTATCAACCATTCATCTCCATGTTTTTTCTAAGAATAGACGAGGCAAAGATCAAAGAAAATATTTTTTTCATATCAAAATTTACGACGGCCTACGCGCAACTTGAACCCGCATCCTTCAGTTTAGGCTCAATTTACACCAATATTGCAGAGGCAAAATTTACGCATCATTTTAAATTTTATGTATATTATTAAAATGCATAGTATCGTTAAATATACCGGTCAAGGAGACATTATCACGAAGTCGCTGCCGGCTGCTGCCATCTTGGAAGGAATTGAGCCTTATATACGGAGCAGAAGTGTTCCTATCATCAGCATGCCAGTGCATTTCTTCATCAGCCGTTAGACGTCTACCATTGGACAAGGCCTCCCCCATAGAATGCAATGTTATGTTATAGAATTGAAACTTTCGTGGTTGGGAATAATTTTTTACGTCAGCAAAAGTGACGAAAAACAGTGGTAATTAGCCGTTTTTTTTCAATTTAAAATGTTATGTTATGGTATGTCTGTTGAGATGTGTGATGAGAGTTGCGCAACATTTGTTGTCCAATAATAAACGTTGTTTCAGTGTTAAATGAATCATGTGGACATGCCACAATTTGTTGAAGGTGTACCATTCTCTTATTCTTGTAGCAATTTCTTAATTTGATCTTGCATTGTATCCTATCCTAGTTAGGATTGGATCAATAATGATTGGGCTGATTGGACAGAATTAAGCCTGAAACAGAATTCGGAGAGCCTTTGCCAATTTTGCCACGTCTCCTTTACCGACAAATCAAAGTCAAAGTCAAAATAAAGTTATTCATTGAAATCACAAGGACCATTTCCGAAATTGAATCATACTCCTGGGGTGCGATTTTTGAATGTCACCGAATGACTAAATATCATCAAAAAGGCTGAAAATCACCGTTTATCAGGGGATTTACTAGAGGGACACTTTTGTATAAGAATTTTAGTCAGCAATGTGTTTTAGATGTAAGTATATCAATTTGGAAAATGTTGAAATAAACGGCAATTTTAATGACGTTTAGTCACTCAATGATTTAAAAAAATTGCACCCCTGTTCCGACGCAACCAAACATAGAAGAACTCAGGGCTACAAACACGGCGCACGCTATTTTTTGGATGATCCATTTTTAATTGAAATGCTCTCATAACGACATAATAATGCTTGGTCGAAGTCGTTAAATTATAAATAAATACTGTGTATGTATATAATCATAATTTTTTTTAATCCACAATATTTTATTGATGTAATTCTGATGTCGTCCCAATCTGCATTAATGCGAAATTGCCGAAGGTCCTATACCTTCGGCAATTTCGGTAAAGAAAATAGGTTGTTTCCCTTTTATCGCTTCGGACTCGATTTCCTTTATTTTAATCTGAAATCTAGTAGAGACGTGCGCTTCGTTGGGCCTACGAAATTCCCGAACTATAGAGGCCGAAAATACCTGTAACTTTGACCTGGTTATGTAGGAATGTCGATTCGAAAAGTTGGGATACGAAAAGGTGGATTTATACAGGGTGTAATACTACTCCCGCAAAACTAAAACGGGACGTCCAGAACATGATCCTCGATCGATAGGCATTTTCCAAAATACTTATTTCTGAATAAAAGACATAATGTCTTTCATTAGGGCCATTGTAGCAGTACCTATGCTTTACATAATGTGCCTTCAGTTCTCAAAGTAACTCGAAGCGAGGTCTCTTAGATTTAACTCGTAGGGATCGACATTCATAATGTGTATGGCAAGCATGCAAGCACGTAACGCCTACCTTCATATATTTTTTCAATGTATATCTTTTTCTTATGTCTTGTCTTTTAATATGAGGTCTTTAGATAGTTGGTACTTGCTCTGGTTTCAGTCCATTTTTGTTATGACTGTACTTTATATGGACCCGCGAGTAGACGACAATAAAAATAGGTAAAATAGGAGGGTGCCAACTCGCGGATCCAAGCGAGTTTCATATCCGCGAGATGACGAATAAGTCTGTTTTTTTTATGTGCTTAGTTTTTTGAGGGAAAATAAATTTTTCTATCTATCTTTCTATGTTTGATGATAAATTTTGAACTGTTGTTGATTTAATAGCGATGAAAATTGGTATGTGATTGGTGATACCAATATACAAATACCAAGTTCGTTTAGTTTTAATCGGTAAAGTATTAGAGATAGATAGGGGCCAATATCGAAACATAGCGAGGTTTCATTTCGGGGCGAACTAAAAGTTACATCCTGTATAAGCACTGCTGCAAGGGGGAATCAACGTTGTGTAAACATTGATGGACATAGAAATTGTGTGATGTAATGTATGCATATAAGCATAATCAGCCCATAATGTACCTACTCCTGGGACAAGGAGCCTATACTCTCGACGAGACGCTTACCCAGTTCGGATTGGTAGTATTATCACATACCTTCGAGTTTTTGGTTCTGGTGAATGAATCCTTGTTACTGTTATACGGGCTCCGGTGGCAATATACACCGAACGATTAAAAACACAAAACTAGGAGTAGCTTTTTCTAGTCTGATCGCCAAGATATTATAAGTTCGACTACTCGGGCCTGATTCTGAGTTTTGACAAGCAAATTTTGACACGGACGTATGGTGTAGTGTAACACGGATTTTTGTATGAAAAATGAGGTTCACTGAGTGTACGCTAGGGGCGCTCATCGGTGTCGCCATACAACCTTGTTACACTACACCAAACGTCCGTGTCAATTGTTTGCAAAAAACTTAGACTCAGCCCTCTGGTGTACGTAACGTTCAGAAAGGGTTTTAAAACAAATCACTAATTATAGATTTAAAATATTTCACGTTCAAATATTTATTATATCGTATAAATATTCTCGTTATGTTTTCAATATGATTAAAGTGATTAGGTTCCAAATTACAGCTTACAATTGGTTGAGGGCCGACTCTACATAAAACACTCCTACACTACAGATTCCTAAGTTAAGTCAGTGATTAAGTTTAGGTATGGTGGCCCAGAAAAGGGCCTTGTGACCTTCGGTGAAAGGAATCAGTTCGCCTCGCCAGAAGTACGAAAAACTGGTTGTTCTTTGTTGACCTTTAGGTCAGATGCGGGATAGGTCTCATCAGACCACCCGGCTCTCAATTTATGATTATAAATCGGTCTCTGTATATACATTATGCGATAACTATCCAAGTTCAGGGACCGCTCTATCTGTGTTCCGACCCAGCGCAAACGCATATCGTCGATCAATTATGGAATGTCACAAACGTATATCATTCAGAACGTCAACTATAAGCCACGTTTACGTAGAAAGCTGCTTGCCGGCGCGAATACCGCTTACCGGTACAATCACGCGCAGTGTCAAAGCACTGCGTGGCTCCGCGCGGGTCTTCTTGGCTGAAATGCGCCTTGTAATCGATGGAGTTAATAGAATGGCTAGCTTTTACTCGGTGCCAAGTAAAGCTGTTTCTAGAATACGCCGCATTTCCGCACCGTTAGACATGTAAGTACATTCTCCATACAAAACAAATGACAAACGCCGCCGTTAGGCATGCGTTCTTTGAAGCAAAACAAACCAGTCAGCATGCTTTTTAAGTTCGTAATGTAAATGCGCCTGTAACTCTAGGAACAATCCAGATTAAGATAGAGCACACAATAGACCAACTTCCTCAAACTATGACTAATGAAACCTAATAAATCCACCGAAGACATAAAGCGTGGTTATTGATAGTTCAAATTGATATTTACGTCTGCTAACCATTGTTATACCGACCTCATTTTCGCTTTGTTTCTCGGACATATTTCGGTTGTGGACCGGCCATAGAAGAAAAAGAACTAACTTACTGATGTTTCACTTCGACGCGACGTCAAAAGGATTTGTGGGACGCATGCGATAACGTCATTGCGAGACAACTTATTTTTCCCTTGACAAAAATGACTAATCAGCGCCGCGGGCACCTCATTTTGTAATTTGAATTGCTCGAGTCCAGAAGATAGTGGACGAAGTCGGCTCAAAACCGCCAAGATCCGGCTGCATTGTATGCAGTGGACTTGTACTTGTTACGTGGTAGTTATGGCTGATTATGATAAAGCCTTAGACAATCTAAAATAAGCGTGTTAAAGCTCATTTTGAATTGGCCGATTTGGAGTGACACAGGTCTACCAGCCAATCAATTTTCGGTTTCCCTTATAAATCATCTCAGACGTCACTTCGGGCTTCTGGCGAGAAAGGAGGAACCGCTCCGAAAATTCATAGCCAATAAATTTTTGGGGGACGAAATGCGTACAATCGTTCAAATCTGTCTTCATTGTCCATTAGCTACTGGACTGTCACTTCCTGACATTGTACACACGATTGTATATGAATGTTTGAAAACGGCTAGTTTCGAATCTAATCAATCGTTTTGGCTGGGTTTTGGTTTTGACTTTGTAACTACTTATTTTTTATTAAAAACTATTCCTGATCAAATTATTTCTGGGCAACTCCAGTTGACTTATGCTTCCCAATAAAAAGTGTGTTTTGTACGAGTAGAGTGCATGAAATAACAAGGAGTTTTCATTGCTATCGCATATTTCTACGGAATGGCCAGTATTGCTTGACCTAATGACGGGCTTGTGTTGTGCTTTTACAAATTCCGGTTTCAGGAGTTGTTTAAAATGGGTTGAGTAACTACCTTCATGTTTTAGGAGTTCTGCTTTGAATTTCAAATGCTATTATTTGAATTCACCCGTTTTGTTGAGAGTAAGAGATATTACGATACCTGACAGCTTTGCTTGGATTATTGGACGAGTATTCCAATAATTTATTTATTTACCTAGAACGTCCCAATTACAAAAAAAGATAGCTCAACTAATCCAAATCAATACCAGTCGCAAGCGTCCGCAAGGCGCTGGCTGCATTCCGCGTTAAAAAATGGCAATAAATTTGAATATGGGCTGATGTAAAGTACCTACCTTTAATAAATGGCGAAGGAATGCTAGCTACAAAGGAAAAAGAGGCCATCATCCAAATACATTGCTTAATCTTATCTCAGACTACCCCCTGAAAAGATGTCCTCCATGTTGAATATAGTTGTAAGACTGTAAGTACCTGCTTATGTATGTATGGATGTATTCTAGATAGACGTGAAGCATAAAGAGATTACAATAACAATGCCAACACAAATACACGTATTGAAATTGAGAATTCCCATTCAAACAGTGAATTTATCACTAGGCCTCACAAATGTCGTAACTGTCACCCGTCCCTAGCTCAAGACAACACTGACAACCCAGTCCCAAATATTAATTTCTTAAGTAATACCACTTCCATTTAGTTGATGAGAAGCATCATCATTATTGATGAGCCTTTTATGTTGCCACAAGTACTCTATTCATCAGATGAAATTTGCTCGCCTGTCCAGAAAAAAGACGGCGAATTTCTGTTATTATTTTCCCTTTTTATAACGCTCCTTCCTTTATATTATCGGTATCTGAAAGCGAGCTTCGAATTTCGCTTTGAAAACGTCAATTTTATGCCATTCCAAGACAAGTAGGTACAAAGTTTACTGAAATGGCGTCACAAATTAAAATAATATCCTCTCTGTTGTTTAATTCTGTGTTCACGTGGAAAGGAATACCCGTTTTATAAAAGACGGTGGATAGAATACTTTTGATAAAGACGTGAGAACTGGGATTTGTGAGGTCGAGAGAAGGATTTTGTCGTCCTAACGGGACAGTGGATAAATTGTTGAAGAAAAAATGCCGGAGCTAGGAGTTTTTTTGCGAAGGTCTCGATAATGACACTCGACCCGTAGTTGAGGCTCAAGTGGGGTCTAACGTCTCTTGAACATGCAGACTGCATTTGTTGAGAAGATTAAAGGATATTGGACCTTGTTTACATTCTTACAATATTTTCCTTATTTCCTTAAGTGAATCAATTATTTTTATGGACTGTTTTGTTAATTAGTTAAGTTCTACATGTTTCACGGCGATGAGAGTTTCGACTGAAGTTTTGTTGTTTTTAATTTGAAATTTCTTGTCCCTTGAGGCGCTTTTTCATCATTATTTTTCATTTGCATCATTGTTTATGTTCTTGGGATTGTCAAGCTGTCATTATGAAACTTAAACTAGTCTGCTTAGTGAAACAATCCTTACGTCATCATGTTTTATCTATTTTCTTGACTGAACACGAATAAGGCCGCTCATTGTACTGCTAATTTTGATAAATCCTATTATGTAATCCTGGTGTAGGTACTTACAATGAAGTGTTAATAATCTATCTTTCTGAGGTTTTTCGTATTTTGTGTACAATTTCGTGTTTGCTTTTATTTTATCATAATCATCATTCAGTAGATTTCCACTGCTGGATCTAGGCCTCCCCCATAGAATGCCACGACAAACGGTCTTGGGCTGACTCCATCCACCGACTTCACATGACTTTATAATGTCTTTAGTTCATAGAGCCTTCTTCTTCTGCGTCGTCCGGCTTGTAGTCGCCACTCGAGAACCTTTATTCCCCAACCGTTGTCAGTTCTGCGAGCTATATGCCCTACCTATTCCCACTTCAACTTGCTAATTCTGAGAGCTATGCCGGTGTTCATGGGTCTTCTACGGATTTCCTCATTTCAGATTCTATCACGTAGTGAAACTCCTAGCATAGCTCTCTTCATAGCCCGCTGCGCGTCTTTAAGCTTGTGTGTAAGGTTAATAATCAGCGGTCACGTCTCAAATCTCTCTCTCAAAAGTCTTAATTTATTTCAAGTATTTTAAGTGGTCATCTCAGTTAACTGTCACGTCTGTCATTGCGTGCGTAGACGTAGTAACTATTACATATTCTGCGCATGCATACATTATCTTTCTCGCTCTAACGAACGCCTTCCTAAACGACAGAAAGGTTTATGATTAATCGAAAGATGACTGAGATGAGATTATATTGTGAAGTGAATGTCAAATAGTTACGAGAATTGGGGCTCTGGTAACAGTCTTTCGTCTTGAGGCTCTGCTGCGGTATCTGTGATGAGAAGATATGGCGTAGTTTCTCGAACGCTGCCCATCCGACTTGGATTCGTCGGTTGACCTCTTTGTCGAAGTTGGACCTTCCCAGTTGAATCGTCTGACCCAAACGGACAAAATCTATTATCTATTATATGAAATCTATAGGTTTATGTATGCAGTGTAATATTTATTAAGCTTACTAGTTTGTATTATCATTATCTGTATATTATTAAGTACCTAGTATAAATAGGGGTTTATTTTTATTTTTAGATTTTACGTTGTTTTGTACACTTTCTACCAACTTTATCACCTTCTCTTTAGCCTCAAAGGTTTGCTGGAAGAAAACTCTTTTAAGGGTTAAGCTCACCTTTGTACATGTCTTTCTTTATTACTTATTTGCATAATATTTTGTGTGCAATAAAGAATTATAAGATATAAGAAATCTGAATTTCATAATGTTGCTAAGAAAATTGGAACATACTCTCTTTTGAGAATTGGTTATAATTCCACTGCCAATTTGACTTCCTCAATAAAACTGGCATCAGCATCGAAAGGTGAACAATAGCACAACAATGTATTTTATTTTACACATTGTTTTACGACTGAAGTAAATACAGAAGAACAATAACTATTTTGGACTGTCTGTCATTCAGCAACATTGACTGGTCTTCTGGTAATGTCTGGAGGTATTGCACCTAAACAAGTTACGAGTACACTTAGTACTTAAGTACGCCGTATACCTTGTCGAATTTTCAGCTGAAATAAGCTACAACTCGCTCTAGACACTTTCTGGTTATTATTTTCCAAACTGTAGAGCACCTCGTACCTTGATAAGTCTTATCAAACTCTTCATCAGCTATCTAAAGGTTTCAAAACTAGACGAGGCCTCCTCCATAAAATGAAATGTGGAGAATTGGTATAATCACCACGCTTAGAAGGCGGATGCTGCTGCCCGTTCGCTGTTGTAATCTCTTGTCGGCTTGATTACGACCGCCACAGGAGGAGTCAGAGGAGTCCATTCTCAAGCCGCACACACCACGGCAATCTGGCAAGCTTATCGGATAATCAAATCAAATCAAACAATTTTATTTCAGATTACAATGATCCATATGATATCCATGAAATATATTACATATATCTATAAAATTTTATAAAGACCTAATTTGTAGTACCATAACACCCAGACCCGGAACATATATTTGTAAATCATACAAACATTTTTCCTGCAGCGGGAATCGAACCAGGAACCTCTGGCATCTCAGACGACTACTCGCCCGCCGCGCCACAGAGGTCGTCAAAAGGCTTCAAATCAAAGGTCAAGAGGTTTTAAATGACTGGAAAAGTGTAGACAATATCATCCAATCCAGTCCAGCGCTGGATTGGTTTACTGGAGTAATGTAAACCGGGCATAATACTCTCCAATCTTGGTCATCTCTCACAACCTCCACAGCCCAACGCCGTCAAAAACTTCACAAGTAATTAGAGATTGCAGCTGCACTGGAAGATTACCGCTTCAAAGCATTAATGAAACAACCTCTTTGTGAGAAAATGGCTTGGAACACAACTCTAAGACCCTTAATATCAAAGAACTTGCTCATTAAAACTATAATCCGCGTTTGCCGTCATGTTGGGATTCTATTAAGAAATAAATAAAAAACACTCCTTCTTAAACCCGCATCTTCGTTTTTAGTCGGCTATGACCAAATTGCCCATAGATTTTCTCCGTACATAAGTATGGCTTACGCTTTGAAAACTTACCAACTTTAAGAAATACCAGCCCCCCTATGTCCTACTCTCAGTGACTAACGTTTGAGTCGTTTGACAAGTAAAATGACCATCAATTGCTCAAAGTTATCATTAAGAACTGTTAATTGATGGTAAATTTACTTATCATTCGTTAGTCACCGAGTGACTTTCGGCTAGGGAATAGCAGGGTGTTGGTAAAAAGGTTGATAAAGTTCAAACGTTCAAAGCTTTATTCTGTTTTTTTGCCATATAATTGTTTTTTTTTTATTTTCTTATTTCACATAATTATTTGATATGTATGTGTTTTTATTGTGTACTTGTCTCAATATATATTCGATGATATCTTTTAAGAAGTTATTCGTGTCAAAATTGTATTTTTTTCTTTTTATGTTGTAGCAACATAATTAAAAATTCATTGTTTAAATATAATATTTGTTTTTATACGGTGTGTAAATTAGTTAATTAATTAATTTGCCTAGGGATTAAATTAATAAGTTGATAATGGTCTAATCGATTCAAGATGGTTCGATAAAGAAGCTTCTTTGAGAATGCCCGGCTTGGTACTACATGAGATCTCAGTAATTTTTTGTGAGAGTAGTCGAGTAGGGACTTGGCATCATTTTTACATTGAAAATGTTTATGCTGGAATTACATATCCTATCGGGAACTCCAAAAATCTACGAATCAGTCTGTTTCAACCCTCAATAAATAAGCAGCACAGTTGTACTGTATTACTATGCAAGACGAGCACAGCAAAGCAATACCCAAAATTTTACAAACGCGCTTTTCGAGATTCGAAGCGAACGATAGCAACATATTTATTGATTCGCCGTGACACGACTCGTAAGGACCTTTTATCCAATCTGATATCGTATATCAGTCAGGACTAAGTGAAAATGTCGGGATCTTCTTAAACTGGTCTGCTCAATTCCGAATACATAAACTACCAGAAAAAACGCGCAGTATGCAAGAAAACTGTTCTTTCTGATGGGTTAGGGGCCTTTTGTATACAAGACCATATTTTATCTATATTCTGTAGTTTATTTAAAAATTATTTCATAAAAACGAAGATCCGAGTGCATAAAATGTGTACTAAAAAGATGGACGGGAGAATGGATCTCGGATAAGCCGAGATAATTAAATACCCCAGCCCTGAAGACCGTGACTACGAACAGTAAAAAAAATTTAAAAACAGCTACGATGTGTTCCGGTAATTGCTGTCAATCTGTTTTTTTATTGTAGCCAAAAATTGGGAAGTGTCGTAAAATTTCCTTTTTACTCGCTTCGTTCAACTTTATTACGCTGAATTATGCCAGGCCAATATAGATCGTTTCTGAACTCGTGTCAGTTTTATTCATAGTTTTGTAAAACAAGCTTGCTTCTATTTTTTTTACAATTACTTAATCTCTTTATTTACAAAAAGAATAAAACAACTAATATAAAATTTTATAAATACACATGAAAATGTTGAGCTATCTAATGATGGTTGCAAAATATCTAAAGATAGCTCAATTAATCCAAATCACTACCAGACGGAAGCGTCCCCAGAACCCTGGCAGTATTGCCACGCTGAATGGCAATAATAATGCCACATAATTCCTAATGCGTTGAGCCAGATAAGAGTCAGACCCGACATACTGAAAAAATTTTGAAAGTGCGAAGGGCTTTATTATAAATGAATTATATTAAATTATATACCTATGATAAATATTAAATATTTTGCTGGTGAATTAATTCAAACGAATCTGCGACTTTAACAATTAAACTACAGTTGTAAATACTCAAAGCTTCAAC
This sequence comes from Epirrita christyi, assembly GCA_951392215.1. NCBI lineage: Eukaryota > Metazoa > Arthropoda > Insecta > Lepidoptera > Geometridae > Epirrita > Epirrita christyi. Next base: position 9,245,963 of record OX595853.1, read on the forward strand.
TTTCTGTATTCGGGTTAACCGTGTCATAAGTTCTTACAATCAGCAGGAAGTGACCTCTCTACTCCCCTGAGACGTACAAGCAGTTCCATTCACAAAATTGCAACGCAGTAAAAGGTTCGGACTGCCTCCTTTTGGGAGCGCTCGAGGTTCATGTTTCTTTAAGGGATTGTTGAGTGTTGTCTGCTAAGAAAATTGAGGAAAATTGTAAACATCTTCCTTTTGAGGCTTTGACCTTTTAAGTTCAAAGTTAATGATCAAAGTAAAATTAGAATGTTGTAAAGTATTATCGAATTCGTCGCTCATTATGTTGATTTTAAATCGTATATCTCCCGGGTGGACGTGACAAAATAATATCAGAATCCGAAAATGTTATTCCGAATCATCATGGATTTTCGTCTCTGTCGAATCTTGTAAAAGCTCCTGCATATTTAATTTACTTTATTTGCAAAGTTCAACTCATTCGTCGTAATTACTCTCGCTTGCATGTTTCGCAAATGCTCCAATAAATTTAAAACGATATCACATTGCAGGAGATGTATCATTGTCTCCGACTTTTACTGTTAGCGAACGGATCCTCAGCGTTGACCGACGACAATCAGTGCAGAACAGAAACAAAACATTCCAGCTGGTTTACAGTCACGGTGAATACACAGTCAGCGGACAAACTTTAGCGGAAATAGCTCATTTGACAACGGTATCGGTGGCGCGCCACTGTACTCCTACGGGTCTGATTCGAACAAAACAAGGAATCGCACGCCGCTTTTGAAGGTATATATTCAAAACGGTTGAGAGTGTGCTTAATATTTTTAGAATTTACAACATTTAAAAACTGTTTTACGGTTAGCAAACTGCACAGAGCTCATGGTCTGTAGTGGCACATAATATGCGGAATAGGTCACGCTATTCAAAATAGAGCGGACCTCATGCGATTCAACCGCCAAATAAACATAGAGTCCAAAACCCTGGCGCGAATAGAATCCAGTCTAAAATTTCGTTCCTTTTGAATTTTCGCTGGAATTGCGAACAGCCGTCAGAACTGAAGGGTGCCCTAGTATCGCATGTGTGCCGCCAATTAACGTGGCTTTTGATTATGTTTATTTATTTGTTTTGTGTCTTTTCCATTGTTTGTTTCAGTATTTGGTAGGTATTAGTTACTGCGTCGGAGTTTGTGATACTGCGGTTGCTAGATTTACCTACTGATCAACCCGTTTACGCTCTGCTTTGGGTTGCGAGTGTTCTTAACATAATATATACCCATGTTATTAGAGCATTACCGGAACTCAAATCGAAATTGAGTACTTAAGTACACAATTGTTTACAAAAAATCTTTACATTATTTTCAGTACTCTATAGAAAGTTCTAGTAAAAACTACATTGACTCTGATGGGATATTCGGGTTTTTAGAAAAAAACACGTGGAGTACAAAGGCTTTTCGCTATTCGGAGGCTCGAACCGCAACCTCATTCATTTCAACCTGATTTCAACACAAAAACCATTTTTGCGGACTGTTGCAAACTAATGAATGATATCACGCGATTTGTGAAGCTCCTCATTGGTTATCGATCACGTAATAAGTCTCAACCCACATTCGCGGCTAAAATCGAAAGGAAACACGCAGTTTTCGTTTAAATGTTTTTTGAAAGTTTTTGTAAATATTTCCTTAAAGTTTTCGTCGGGAGCTATTTGTTTTTTTTAACTACCGTGAGGGTGAGCTGATTCGCATAGTAAACAAGTTTTACAGTAGCACAAACAACACACTTAATTGGCTCCGAAACGAGGACAGACAAACTGCCTATTTGTTTGATACGCTTGTAAAAATTCAATTTAAATCAGTTACGGATTGAGTTTACATCGAAGTTCTTTTATTTATTGCGATTTTAGTGGCTACGTAAACCTAGTTACATCAACCTATTTACGTAATTTGTTCTGAATTTCGGGCTTTAAGTTAATTGGCATAGCCCCACTGCTGGGAAGCCAAGGTTATCTAGGTAAGAGTGAATAGTCTTATTTCAATCCACCACGCTTGCTCAATGTGGGTTGATGGATGGGATGTAGTATGTTACATGCCTTCATGTTTTTGGCTCTAGTATATTTTCCAGTGTTGTTTTAAATGTTTTCCTTTACCAACAACACAATATATTAGCTGATCTGTTGATGAGCGAATAGTCGACAACAGATACGGACGAAGTCCTCGATGAATATTAGTAGCTTACGGTTCCAAATACAAAGATCATCATCATCAAGCTGCCAAAGTAAATGCTTGTTTTGAAAAAGGTAAGCAAATTAAGTCTTTGTGTATAGGAGACAAAGGAAACATAGCATCGAGTGAGCTATCTCTCTGTTTTATATTTACAGTCGCACTCAAATAAATTCCTGTCTGAATATTCTGGAATATTCACCCTTTGAAAACTCGAATCGTCTAACACAAAGTTTACTAAGAAGTAAATATTTAACAGAAATGAATTAGGTACTTAGAAAAACAGACTCAAGTACCATCAGGTACACCAAAACCCAATTAAGTCTACTTCTTGATTGATTTACGTTTTCGAGGTCCTAATAGTGTTAGGTTGACGAACCATTTAGGCCGAACCTGAGGCCGAATTTCGGCTTCTGTCCAAAGCCATGTTAAACGGGACTTGGTTGTATTAACGTTTTCAAGTAACTATACTGTTACTGTATTCGACCGAAGGTTTTACAGACATGCTTAAACTAAGCCTTAATTTCGGATTCAATGTAAAATCAAGGATTTATGAAAATATACATCATTGTAAAATCAATGGACAACAATAATAGTCAATGGTATTATTATCCATTGAAATCATCAGGGTAATTTTTTAACGTCTAAAGATTAGGTGTCGTGGTGTGTCTTGCCTAAAAAAGACCCGCCTCCTCCCTTGGATGTAGTAAAAGTCCTACTAAGAGATTACATCAAGGGATGGGCAGCACTATTCACCAGAGTACTTAACACCAGTCAGCGATCACCAATCCGCCTACCAAGCGTGGTGATTATGGCCAAAACTCCCCCAATGTATTCAATCAGGGAGGTCTCGTCCAGCAGTGGACATTAACATGTTTGCAATGATGATGATGAAAGATTAGGTGTGCCTTGTGACCGAGCCTACGAGAATAGGGCAAAAGTGATTAGATAAGGTAGGCTTTTCAATCTTAATACGTCCATCGATGTGTTGGTCTGTCTATCATCCGTCGCCGTCCTCTAAGAAAACTATCCTACCTTTACACCCATTCACAACCCTCATTCATCGGACCCTTGACGAAAGTTTTCATTTTCGGACTCGTACAATCAATACAATGGCTTTACTTTTATTCTTCCTAAAATATTCATTCGTACTTTGACTTTCGGTTACATGGTCGACTGGTTGGCCGAATAGTAACTAAATGTAACTGAAGCCGAAAAATCATTTAGACACTAGGAATACAAAGGTTAATGGCGCTCTTTGCGCCAATTTGTTAAAAGTTACTGCGAATTCAGTAGCACTTAAGTGATTTCGAAAAATTACTCTCTAACTTCTTAAATAAGTAGGGCAATAAAGGCCCCTGAAACTATTTGCTTTTGGCACAGTTCACTATTAGTGTCCGAGGAGCCAAGTAAAAAATATATAATTGATTTCTCATTTTCAGAGCTTACAAAAAGTTGCTGGCGATGTTCCAAAACATGTTTAGAGAATTAAATCGTAACTCATATTTGACATTAAGAAGTTTTAAGTACAATTTATGTTGCGACTTATTTTGCTTGAAAACTTGAGAAAGAAATAAAATTTTTCTTGAAAAATATGTTTTTCGAAACAAGCTTCAAACAATAAAATTAATCATTATGTAACTTTTAAACTGACTTGATAATAGTTTAAATATTCTACCAAAACTATATTTTTAACCGTTCTGTAATCTGAATAGACTAAAATAAAAATAAACAAAAAACAACCGTACAAGTTAATCACTCTTAAACCGATAACTACAAAAACGTTATCGTTCTAAAACCGCCAGGTTAATTAAAAGCGGCAAAAAGTGTAAATTGAGACAGTCTGCGGGTAAAAACGTTCGGTTTTAAATAATCAGGCTATTCGCATAGACTTGATTGAACTTGACTATAATTTTTTTAAAGTTCTTTTCTTTGTTGTATATGTAATGCAGCAGTATGCCACAGAGTAAAAAGGAACCAGCATACTCATTCCATAGCGGGCTCAATTTATGGTTAGGTTACCTGTGAGTCGGAAACGATTGATAAAGTCGTAGAATGCATGGTGCGTTCAGCATCCCAAGCACAAATATCTGACACTAGCGGAACCCGCGACTTCGCCCGCGTTGAGTTTTTGCCATACAAACTTCAACACCACGCACCCTCTTGGAAAGAGAATTTCCAAAATTATTCAGTTATTTACAAAAGGAATGTACCTAGACCTACTCTACAATTTTGATGTCTCTAAGACCAGTGGCTAAGTCTGTGTGTTGATATGTCAGTCAGTGCATGAGACAGGACTTTAAATTTTATAATTTACTAGTTGCGCCCCGCGGTTTCACCCCGCGTGAATAATGATGAAAATTGATGATGATGATGATGAAAAGTAGCCTATGTGTTAATCCAGGGTATAAGGTACCTCCATTCCAAATTTCACTTAAATTCGTTCAGCTGTTTGAGCGTGAAGAAGTAACAAACATGATAGGTAACAAACTTGTAATGGCAATAGCTTACACATAAGATATAGATATATAATGTGGCGGGCTTTTTTGTAGGACTATTAAAGATAAACATTTCTATCATACATTACATATATTATGTGTAACTCTAGCGGTTTTGGCAGCGCACGCCAGAATAGCTCGCAGATGGTAGATTTTTCCTACTTACTTGACACTTATCGTCATATTATGGACAATTCACACAATATCTTTATAAATTGTAGCCTATGTGTTATTCTGATCTATAAGCTATATTATTGTAAAGTTTCATTAAAATCCATTCAGTAGTTTTTACGTGAAAGAGTAACAAACATCCATCCATACTCACAAACTTTCGCGTTTATAATATTAGTAGGATAATAAATAATAAAAATAAAATACAATGGGGAGAATGCCATAACCACCACGCTGGGCAGGCGGATTGGTGATCGCAGTTTTCAGGTTGATGTTGCTCGACTAATCGGCGATGCAGAAGATAAGAGGGGTTTCTATTCTTAGGTGTTAGGCAGATCATACAAACATTTGTCCCGCAACGGGAATTAAACCCGCATCTCAGCCGGCTATCCTCACCCGCCGCGCCACCTAAGTCGTCAAATTGTACATCGTACATTGTATATGGATGGGAACGTGGGTAGTGAAGAAGCTGTCGATTTCATCTATCAGCTGTGGTTATAAATGTCTGGCATCTGGTTTTCTTTTGCCATCGTCCATTCACCTCCAATGGGAACTATCCAAACATTTCGTACATTGATTTTATTCTGTTTATTGCAGGTAATGCTTCAAGGGCGATTGCGTATCCGGCCTGGGCTGTGATAAGTATTTATTTTAAAACTCAATATAATACATTTGCTTATATTACAATAAAATTCCGATCATTTGCGTATAACTGGGCACTGTGATTCCTTGTTTCGTTACCACGCCAATTTCCAAATCAAATCAAATCAAAAGAATTCCTGTCTTACCTGAAAACTATAAATGGGTCTTTGCAAGGCAAGAGTGAATAGGTGCCTTCTATACCTTCGTGTTTTATCGTCGCCTGAATTGTGACTTACCAACAGGTTAGATGGCGGTCAAACGAAGGTATAGGTACAATTATAAAAAAAAATATTCTTTGAAATCACAAGGATCATTTTGAAAAGCGGATTTGTTTCCCCGAAGTCTTCTTAATTTATTTTTTATTTTTATATAAATGTTTTTTTCCTTCTATACTTACGGGTTGATTTTTTAATAGACATTTAAGGCCACAGCACACCGGCTGCACATGCGTAGACGTAGATGTGCACGCCGACGTACCATTACGTTGTAATGTATGGAACTGTTTGAGACATGGCACACCGCTTGCGTGATGTCTCTACGCGGCGCCGTATAGAGACGCGCATGCTCTATTTAGTGTTATACGCGTAGTGTATATAGCGTCAGGCTCTATTTAGTGCTATACGGATGGTCCGTACGGACGTCCGTTGTCCGGAGCTATCGTATAGAAATCAATTATTGCGTTTATTATTGCACGGCCCGCGGAGCGATTGATTTCTATACGATAGCTCCGGACAACGTATGGACGTCCGTATAGCACTAAATAGAGCATTACGTGCTGCATACGCGTCCGGTGTAGGTACTTTGGCCATTAACCCAAAGAATTCCTTCCTATTTATTTAAAGTTGACTATTGAAAAATATCTGCCTTAATTCTCCAAAGGGATGTCTAATTTGTCATACAGAGTTGAGACAAATGAAGCGAAAACTTTCTTGGCTTTCCCTACTAAATACGATTTGAACTGACGTGCAATGAAAAAGGGTCACCAAGATATCTCCTAAACTATGCAAGATAGCTCCCTGAAATAAATTGTGTGTGAAACATATTTTTTTATAATGTTTATTGTATGTAATGCTTTATGAAATATATTTTAATATGATTTTCATCTCAATTCAATGTCTTGCATAGTTTGGGAGGTATTGTGGTTTTGCTAAGTGACCCTATTTTATTGCACGCTAGTTTCCTTGAATTAATATTCTACTCGGGCACCACTGATGTACTTATCCACTCAATCAAAACCTTGTCGATTGAAATTTAAACACAAATCAAATAACTAAATCCCATTGTTACAGCTTACAAAGCAATCCATAGTAGAACAAAGCTTTAACTCAATTTAGAAATAACCTACGCTCTTAAACTACAGAATAAATAATAGTTCTTTCTAAATTACGGAAGTTTCACTCCGACGTACACACACATCCATAGATGGGTTAATATCACTCACACTATGATATGTACGTGTTAAATATATATAATCCCTATAAATATATGTATTAAAGCTAAATGAATGATCCTTTGATAACTGTTGTGCTGGCCCAGCCGTTTCTTGCCCCTCCAAAACGGCTGGGCCAATTTAAATAAACTTAAGTAGACCAACTGAAAGCTGGATAAATCTAAATATACTTCTTAACTGGAAATTGAGTGACCTAGAGAGAATAACACGGGTAAACTCAAATCAAATCAAAAGAATTACATTAATTGAAATCACAATCGCATCTTTTTTTTATTAAATGATGGTGCTGGTCTTTTGCCCACCTAATTGGAGGTAACCCCAGCCAATTACAAACGCCGGACCTCTTAGGTCATGTCCACCTAGGACGCGCCCTACTTGCCATTGCAATGCGCCCGTCACCCTGAAACATAAAGATAAACTTCTCATGTGCCTGTAATTGCATCTAAGCCATATATGTGTCACTGCAAATAGCATTTAATTATATTTGATTTACAAAATATAATTAAATGCTATTAGCAGTGACACAGGCGTGCTTATACGCGATAATATCGTACTATTGAATACTCGGCCTCAGCGGGCGCAACGCTCCGGGCCAACTCGTAATAAAATGCAATTATGCCTGAATGTTGCCAATTTGATATCGGCTCATTGTGAGACCCCAGGGGCAAGCTAACTCACGCCCAGATACACAATGGGAATCAGCTGGAGCACTCCTGGCCTTGGGCGATTTTACCAACCACTCTGCACTTCTAATGTAACTAAATGTGTCTATTTTTTATGCAAGCCTGGATGTGGGTACCACAAACAAGTGAGAAAGAGCGGGAGAGAAAAACACAGTAGAACAGAACAGAAGTCAGCAAGATAATGCTTATTGCAAGAAAGCATCGTTCTAACATAGCAAGAAAGAAAAGGCTGACAATATAATAATTTGTTCCTTTGCGACTTTTACTAGAGTAACCTAGCTATGCCTTTTACAAGCTGCTTCCAAATTTAGATTACACAGATTACAGTCTTATACTTTTTCCTTTTGAGCTCTGTTTTGTGTAAGGAATAAAGTATGGTTTACCAATATAATATAAAATAATTTCGTGACTCACTGACTATCAACGTAGGTACAGCCTAAACATTAAGTACTAGAGACTTGAAATTCGAATACATTACGAAAGCATTTTCCGAAATTTATCCCCCAATGGGGTGCAGGGGGGTATTGTTGAATTTTGCATGGAAAAAAATACGTGCACGAAGTCACGGGCATTCAACTTATGTCCTTTATAAAAAAGCAGCTGTAGCTGCATTCTTCTTCTTTGATAGGCTAATACTCAAATTAGAGGCCACCAGTGCCATACATACATTGTGTCCGGCCTCAGAATAGACCCCTACGTTTCCTCCCGTGGATGTCGTAAAAGTCGACTAAGGGGATGGGTAGCAGCATCCACCTGAGTACTCAACACCAAAAAAGCGATCACCATTCCGACTGCCAAGCGTCGTGATTGTGGTATTTTTGGCCATACATTGTCAGCAGAATTGTTCCATTCTTAACCTGTCTTGTGCCCTTTTTCGCCTGTTTTGTGTTAGGAGCATTAGTATGGGCCATGTCCACTGTCCGTCGGCCACGCTCCGTCAACTGCGACTCACTACGAGGCATTGCTTTTAGCTGATTGTGTGGCTACCCCTCATAACTACCCTTTCTTAGGAAGTACTTTTCCGCAAGTTTCTTTCATTTGAAGGATCTGGCAAAGAGAGTGTTGTTTTATTTAATCTTCTGTGTTGATTTGAGAAATCTTGTTGCGCTGTTGGGAAGTCAGTATTAAGGTACCCTTTTGAGATGGGCTGCAGACCGCAAACTAATAATGATGGGATAATGATGAGTATTGTTCCTTGTGTTAATACCAATCTAATAATGTATTATAAGACTTTTTGCGTCCTGTCCTTTTTTGGATTTTCATAATCTTAGTACCTTTAATCACGCTGAAATGGCTTCACCGATTTCTATGTAATTTGGTTAAGAGATAAATGATATTCTGGATTGACACTAAGAACATTTTCATCCCGTTCTGATTTACATATAAAAATGATTATTGGTTAATTTCAATTCAAATATTTGTCGGTACTTACGAGTTCTCGAAATGTAACAATGTTTTGATTTGTTTCCCATTATTTTTCCGTTGCATCTGTTATTTCCCAAATAAAATGGGTGCGTACGAAAAGCAATTACTATATTTTATATAGAGTAGGGGTCAAAATTGCCCCTGGACAGAAACACCCCATAATTTAGGGGAGTTGCACATATGCTACCAAATGACTGCCACTCTTTGATTCGCACCATTAGCGTTTTCGACCATGAAATATTGAAGTGCGACTTATGTTAAAGGGGAGAATGGAACCGAAATATACAAATTAAAATGGCGCATCAAAAACCGTATATTTTGGGAACCGTATAAAACTGTTGAGTCCATTGTAAAATCCGAATATGTCGATGCAGACTTCGGAGAAGATGGCGAGATAGCAAGAAGACATAAAATAATGGAGGGAGAGTCCTTTGCCCTGCATCGGGGCGACATAGACTACAACAAATGTAATAATTTTTACATCTTCTCTGTTGTAGAACTATGATGTCTAAATAAACAAGATAAAACGCATGTAATGCTGCTTTACAAAAGTTCGGTTTTAAAAACGACACTTAATTCCAATCACGAAACGTACAAACCGGACGACGCAGTATCGTATCATACCAGAAGTTGTAGGATGGAGGCGGCTCAGCCCCTTTCGTCGTGGCATTCTATGGGGGAGGCCTATATCCAGCACTTAACGGTGATGTCGAGTAATTAGTTAAGTATGAGTAATAACCGCCACATCTATTATCGACACACGAAGAATATAAATTAGATCATGCCACAATAAATCTGCGTCTAATATTCTCAGGTATAATGAAATAATCGAATTATAAGTATACCCGACACGTGCCGCCCCTAGCAAGATCCCAGTTTAATTGAATCCATCGCCAAATATTAAATTTCTAAGTTTTAATGGGATTTTATACGAACCTGATTCATACAAACCGACCAACAAATCTCAATTTGAAAATGCATTTGAACGACCGGGGTCGTTTTACCCCCTCCGTAATCCCGTCCTAATCAAATAGTTGCCATCCAGTTATTTATGTGAAAATACGGAGGGTAGTTGGTAATAAGATGTGGGGCAATTTGCACCCCAGCGTCATCAGGGGTTGAGACCGTAGATAAAGCTAATAAGAATTTTATAAGACGTAGAGTTAGGAACGTTCACAGTGGGGTGTTTGTATTTCCTTTCAAATCAATGGATACAAATATTGACGAAATAAACTTTCGACAACAGGAACAATATTACAGGGTTAAAATTTATTGAAAATTTAGGCGCTGTGAGCATTGTTTTTTATTCCGTTTTTCTTGTTCAATGGCTTTGAACTTGAACTTGGCTTACACAATCTCTACGTATATTAATGAATTATTTTCAAGACCATTTTCGTGATCATCTTGGTACTACAACCTGGATAATGTTTTTCTAATGCCATAAAGTTACTTGTTTTTGTAATGATCTTTATAACTTAAAGGAAACCCTAATTGGATATGAGGAATCTAGACTGGCCATAATAAGATTCACATTCCTTATAAGTACTTATCTGTCATGGCGCCGATGAGCAATAGATGTTTAACTAACCCGTTATTTAAACTAGTTTCATTGCATTTTTTTTTATCTTGTATCCGAGGCCTCAGCCTCAACAAGGAACCTATTTGACCCCACACAACACGTATGACGCTATTTGGTGATTTCTTTTGTTTTTTGGATAAGTAAGCTACTGTTGTTTTTATTTTGTTAGTTTTTGTTTTTTTAAAATGTCATGTTTGGGGGCAAATAAATGTATTTTCACACCACCTGCTCGACAATGTCCAATTACAAATCATGCAACCTCAACGTAAAGTACAGCATTGTCTCTCTAGGGATATAAAGTTGTATGAAACTCCCTAGGGATTAAAGTGTTTTGAATTTAGAACGTCAAATTCGTGTTGGAAACTTGTGGAAAACTCTGAGTAAAAAAATGTCCATATGGCATTGTAAAGAGGTTTGTTCGGAAATCGAACTGGCCACTATAGCAAAACTCGAAAAAAAAAGAAATAGGCCGATTTTAAAGAATGTGAAACAAAAGAGATGTTTGGTGCTGTGATTTTCAGTAAATTTTATTGCAATATTTTTGTAATATAATATTATGTCAGTGACAATTAGTTAATTAGTGTTAACAAAAAAAATGTCGAACGATAATGATTCTACTCCAGAGTTTATGAAAACAGACGATACTTATTTAATGGAGCCCTGGCCTTTTATTGCCTCGCAGTATGTGTGAAAAGTAGAGTATGCTCCTCTGGAATAAAGCCTGTCTTCGTCTTGGGCAGCTTGAACCCCTCGCTTCACTCAGGACTCTATATAACTCCGTCGCTACACTCGGGAGTTAACTTTAGAGTCCCTCGTTACGCTCAGGGTTCAATATGCCGCCCGCGACATAAGACACTGCTTTATTCCCTTAGTGCATAATCTACTATTTCTTTCTTTCTTTCTTTCTTCTTCAGCGCCCGATTTTCGGACGGCTGCATATTTGTCGGCTTTTAACGTTTAGTAACCGAGTTTTGGACCATATTTTACAACGAAAAGCGAGCGTTTGCAAGGCTTACCGTAAACCGCTAAAATATGCTCTATTTTATCATGAAAATGTCGCTTGCTCATAATCCTAGTTCCGTTATGAACGTTGAGGCAAGTATGCGATTGTGAATCCTTGGTATCTATAGTTATCTGCGAACCTGTTTTCTTTGATAGAGAAAAGCTTAATATGGGACGCTTGTCGTCAGCTTCGAGAATAAACTGATGATAAGTCGTGGTGTGTCCTAAGAATAGACACCTCCGGCTCCTCCCTTGGATATGATAAAAGCTGACAGCACCAGGGAATAGCCAGTAGTATCCACCTGAGTCGTAAGGATTAATTCAGAGATAATCATTCCGCCTCCTGAGCGGCGTTATTAATTAAATAAATAAATGCTGGACACAACATTATCTAGCCCCAAGCTAAGCAGAGCTTGTGTTATGGTTACTAGATAACTGATATACTTAATACAATACATTACATAGATATTTTTTGTATTATACATAGAAAATACCGAGAACACCCTGAAAAAATATCTGCAGATCGTACAAATATTTGTTCCGAGGCGGGAATCGAACCCGCAACCTCCTGCGTCGCAAGCGAACCTTCGCCCGCCGCACCACAGAGGTCGTCCTATATTATACATCTATATTTATTAAGGTATTTTAGCACAAAGCCCCCACTGTATTATTTTGGAGAGGCCTCGTCTACCGGCTGTTGATGATATGATATTACCATGCTGAGTTACCGCTTTCGAAGTAAGCAGGAAAGGGCAAGTCGCTTATAAAAAGCCGTGACGGAGTGACGATAAAAATTCGAATAGCTTCTATTTCCATACCAAGGTTGACGTGTTAAATTCGAATAAATTTTCGCCGTAAAAGTGTTGCTAATCCAATAGAGAAGTGCGATCACGTACGCCCATAACGCGAGAAGTGCCTCCAAAAAGAGCTTCCACACGTGCTGACAGTCAAATAGGTTTGAATGGAATGACGGTTGTGCAGTCCGTCGAACGCTTGTGATGACTAGCGCAGCCGCCAAACTATACAAAATATTGTGGCTATCAGCCAGACGCCAGCACGTGTGGAAGGCCCACAAAACCACGTCCGTCGGATACGGAGATTGCTCTATCGAATGCGTTTGGAAATTCGAATCTGAGATCAATTCGTGGGTACTCGGTAAGTAAGTGCATTCTTCGGCATAATGGAATTTGTGATGTGGGGATTTGGAACAATGGGCAGAAAAACAATCAACATTACAAAATTGCAAAGCTTTCTGGGTTCGATACGATCAAAGTAACTATCTATTTGGGAACAAAATTTAACATGAACTAACATAACATAACAAATTAAAAATATTGCCATCCCTCACTATTGCATAATGTAAAACAGTAACAGGACTAATTTAAAACAATAACTTTTTAAGTAAGTATGTATTGCGCGTTTTACAAGGGAATACCGGCACAAATACAGAAATACCGAATAATTCGAAGCACAGGCATATGCCTACTTTGGTGTGAGAGAAAGTGTCTTGTAATGTACCCTTCAACTTGAAAGTTTCAAGTCTTTGTCGTGTCGTGATCTAACGGTCTTGCTATTGGACGTTTCTATTATCGCGCTATAATTTAGGCTTGCGATTGGCTGAGACGCGGGCATCGCCGTGTTCTAGCTCTAGCTGCAGGATAAGATGCATTCGGAGACTAGTTAGATAGCGTCGACCGACACTATCCAACTTAACAATCTCCCCGTTATGTATAAAAGTGGTTACGCTACAGTTTACCGTTGCTACTTTTTTTTGTCATTTGAGAAAAATAAAGAAGAAAAACTAATTTTGACCGTTTTATTTATGAATCTACATAAATCGGTCTAAGAACCTGAAAAAATTATGTTGACGTTGAAGTTGCTGCTGAATATAACAAGAATGCTTGAATGAATTAAGTCATGCTAGAAATAGATAGATAGATTAATTATTTACTGAGACACAATCAAAAAATATATACTGAACAAGCTTTGAAATGGGCGGCCATATCGCTGAGAGCGATCTCTTCCAGACAACCTTTGGATGGGAAGAAATAGTACAAAACATTTTTAAATAACATATGGTATAGGTACGTTCTTACTTTCATGTAATCATAAAATAAATAATTCATCAACATCATTATCATCACCAGCCTGTTACGTCCACAAATGCACGAGGCCTCCCAACTTAATAAAAAAAAATAAAAAAAATTGTAAATAATGTAAATTTTTCTGGATCAATAAATGATTATTATTATTATTATTAACTAAATACTATGGGGGGATTTTCCATAATCATCACGTTTCGCAGGCGGATTGATGATCGCAGTTTGGTGTTAAGTACCCAAACGGACGCTGCCCTAGGCTTTTACTAAATCAACAATAATAAGTTATTCAATTATGATATCACCACATGAAAAGAGAACTTAATAATTTCAACAATCGAACAAAATACCTGCCAAAATAACAAACTGTTCCAAACTAAGTGCACGTATTGCATAACAATGGAACGCTGATATTAATAAAGTACAATAGCATAATTGTTGCCGTACGGATCAACAGAGTACAACGAATTTATTGACCTATTAAATCGTTTTCAGCAATTTGGTCCAATATGGACGCATCCGGTGCATCAAATCACAACAATAAAGAGTTAAAAATCAAAGTTGTGAATAGTTGGAACGGGTATAATAAAGAATAGCTATTTTTACTAAGTCTATTGATTAGTAAATGACTGCATGGTTTTGCAAAAGCTTCTAGACTGCAATCATGTTAGACGTCATAGTGTTTCTTAGCGACTAATGGCCGTCTGTACTGATGTCAACAACGTCGTTTAGGCAACATATTAGGTAAGTGTACGTCCTAGAGAGATAGATATGCATGAGCTTAGGAGCTGTCAAAGTTGGGCATCACACAACCTAAAAACCGACCGCCTTCTATCATTGCTTACAACTAAGATAACAATACCCTAACGTGCATCTACTGCAAACGCATCTTAACAGTCAAAATAGGTTAGTCATATCAGAGAACACCAACAAAGCTTTTCAATTTAAAAAGTCAGTGTGATCGATTCCGGCCTTGTTGACATCATCAAAAACTACCCCATTTTTTTTGCAAAAGCTTGTGCCGTCTAGATTTTAGATATCTTGGTTACTATATAATGCAATTTTTTTTGCATTGTTTGTGCCTATTCAGAATAAAAGCTTCCTTTCTGAAAAATATTAAAATGCCATGAATATTCAAGTCTCTAACGCAAGACGCGGCATAACACCATGGAGATGGCGTGATGAGTTGGGATATTACCTTCCAGACTCGCCCACTGCAGCAAGGGACAGAGGGAACTGGAAAAACGGCCTTTGCCCTGCAGGGGGACAATTATAAACTGAAAAAAATAAAAAATAAAGAAGGGTCCTACGAACATACAGGTTTTCATAAAAAATAGGAAAAGTTACTTGGAAATATTAGAATGAATGTCCGATATAAACCCTATTTGTGACGCATATCTTCAACACGATAGGGCATATGAGGGCCATAATAAAAATTACGTAATACGTCAACTTGACATGCAGGGGGCGCTCAATGCTCTCATACATCCCAGCCTGATTAATGATGGGCTGGATAAACCACGGACCCCAAAAATTGGACTTTGTATTTATTGCTTACCCATTTTATTAGCGGAGCTGTAATTTGAGCTTTTTTAATAATGTATTGTTGCTGAATAAAACAGCACGGTAAATAGAACCTTTCCTTATGAACAGGTCCAAGTGAACAATTTAAAAGGACATCGCTAGCGGCTCAGGTAAAGTACGTCTAGCTTTTTAAGTCAAAGAATCGTATAAAAATCTATACAGCCATGTTAACTGTGCCATGTGAAAATTACCCAAGTTCTTAGCTCTTCCCATTGAAAAAGCAATAGTCAGAATCAACTAATTCAAGCCAATCGTATTTTTTCGAGGCATCCACTAAGTTCTTCAACATTATTTGACCGCGTTTCACGGCAAATTAACCGCTATTACACAGTACATTAAAAACGAAATTTGTTTGATGCTTTGTTAAAGTGGGCCCCGGTGTCCGGGCCCCAATTAAATGGCTCATTAAAGTGTCTCGTTGCGGTGAGGATCAAATTTAAATTGCAAGTGTCATCAGACGCCAATTACTTACGGAATGTTTTGTGATTCTTGTAAAATGACATTGAAAATGCCGAACCCTGTAGGCAGATAGATTAATCAAGCCTGACTTTGCATAATAAATGTCGAATAATTGAATAAAGCGCACATTTATAATATTCGCATATTACAATCACAAATAGGTGTCGAGCTCAACTTTATAAGACGTTCCAACAAGGTTATGAATGGAGAATTTTGACTTGGAATATTACGTAATGCCCCTAGGTTTAGAGCTTTTTGGGTGGGTTGGTATGAAGTTTAATAAGAGTCACCCAAAATGCTCTACAATTTAAAAATTACGGTATTATTTCCAAGACTCACCCAAAAAGCTCTACAACATAACGTACGTCACTTGCGATATGACTACCAAAACTCACCCAAAAAGCTCTACAAGTAGGAGGGTACCCAACGAGTAACACCCAAACGAGTAACACTGTTACTCGTAGTAGGAGCACTACGTACGGTATTATTTCCAAGACTCACCCAGAAAGCTCTGCAAGTAGGCGGTTTACGTAGGGTATTAATTCCAAGACTCACCCAGATAGCTCTACAAGTAGGTGCACTACGTGCGGTATTCATTCCAAGACTCACCATGAAGTTCATTATGTTTTGTTACTTCCACAGTTGAAATGAAACCACTGAGTGAAAAATAATAGCGTGCTTACTAGCATAATGTGCCTTGGCTTTCCTCCAAACTTAAATGTTTCACTTTTTCCATCCTTGACACTTCTTACCGATATTTCAGCGATATTGCTAGTTAAATAAAAATATTGCAGTGGCAACCATCCAATTTGAACCATAGTGCCAAATCTACAAACTCCTACAAAAATCTTTGTTAGAAAGTAATTCCGATATCTGTTCATGTTTTCTCAATCTCCCGAGACCCTTCGGATACATTTTTGTTGTCTCTCGAAAAACAAACTCTGGGGTAAAATTTACCCCATAAGTAAACAGCGAAATTCATAATCTTATTGCAAGTGTAGCTGTAATAATAGTAGATATATTTATGTAAATATTAAAAGGGGAAGGCAGCTGGCGGAAGCAAACACAATTGACACAATGAATATAATTTTGTAAATGTGCGTCCGATTAATGAAGCTATAGAACGATCGCCCCCATTTTTTGCGTTTTCATAATGTTTTCTGATCCATGAATGAATGAATAAATGAATGAATGAGTGATTGAATGAATGAATGAACTATTTATTTGCTCAGAATGTACGTAAAGAGAAAAGACTGTACAAGACTGTGAGAGAGAATGTACGTATGTCGATATGTCGCAGGGATATGATAAAAACAGGGATTTTATAAAATCCTTGCAGTTGTTAAAATTCTTCAATAAAACTTCGTTCAAATTAAAATTAAAACAGCCTCTATTGTCTGCAGGTCAATGGACTACACTAAGGACTCACTTTACTGCTTGCTTCCTCTACTGAACTAAACTGCTGTACATCTAATTAGCTGGATTTGTTTAGGGAAATGGCACTGTACCGTGGTCGCTATCTATTGGCCATATAGACAAGCTTAAAGTCGCTCAGCGGGCTATGAAGAGAGCTATGCTAGGGGTTTCACTACGTGATAGAATCCGAAATAAGAAAATCCGTAGAAAAACCAAGATCATCGAAATAGCTCTCAAATTTAGAATGACAACCGTTGGGGGATAAAGGTCTCGAGTGGCGAGTGGTGTCCACAAACCGGACGACGCATTAGATTAGAGGAAGGCCCTTATTTGATGGACTTAAGACATAATAAACGTTGAAGGAAGTCGGTGGATGGAGGTGGCTCAAGACCGTTCATCGTGGCATTCTAGGGAGGAGGCCTATGTCCAGCAGTGTATTCCTACAGGCTGATGATGATGATGATGATTAGGAAATTACCATTATCGATTTGTCTTCTAACCGATGCATATCCGATGGTATGACGACCTCTGTGGCGCGGCGGGGCGAAGGTTCACCTGCGGCGCAGGAGATTACGGGTTCGATTCCCGCCTCTGAACAAATATTTGTACGATCTGCAGATAGTTCAAGGTGTTCTGGGTATTTATCTATGTATAATAAAAAATATCTATCTATATGTATAATGTATTGTATTAAGTATATCAGTTATCTAGTACCCATAACTTGTGTTATGTTTGTGTGTGCATTATCTAGCTCCAAGCTAAGCAGAACTTGTGTTCTGCTTAGCTTGGAGCTAGATAATGCTGGGTGAAATATCCAGCATTTATTTATTTATAAACAAGATCCGCTATTTATTTTCAAATGTTTGATAAAAATCAGCAACGCACTCCTAGGATTACTCCACCATTAAAACAAAGGACCTTCGAATAAACCCCATTTATATTCCACAAGACCCAAAAATCCAAACGTCGTTGATGGAATCGTGTGTAATGTGTGCAGAGCTTATCTTCCCATCGCGTGGATTCAGACCTTCGGGAAAAGACACGCAAGGATTAGTGTGGTATTAGGGGTCTGTGGTTAACACTCACTGCCCTGTTTTACCCATAGAGTAAATTTTAACAATAATTTAGTAGCAATACGAGCATTATAGAACACTTGATCCAACGCGACATTCGGCAGATCTATTCTCTATCTCGCGATAGGTTTGCATCAGGCGTAATCGCCATCATTGCTGTCAAACGGTAACTTTTGTATTAGAAAAGTGACGTTTGACAGCTTCGAGCAACACGGAAGGGAGTAGCCATTCGCAGCGTTCCCCTCTGTCAGACTACAAGCCAAAGTAGGCATATGCGTTCAATAAAACTAGTTGTTATTCTGTGCAAGGTTTGTTAGTGTCGTCATTACAGTGTTGTATTTGGATGTGTTATATGCGGAATTGCGCTTGTGTGCACATTTCCCCCCGCAAAAAATGACAGAACTATTTGAATGGTAATATATCGCTAAGGCTACTCCCATCCGGCCCGCGGCAGGAAGTCCGTGTTGCTCGAAGTTTGACAGCAATGGTCGCGCAATTTACGCCTGTTTCGGGATAGGGAATACGGCTGCCGACTTGTTCGCTTTTTCTGCATGGTTATTATGGAGGCGTGAATACTGGCCCGATGTGATATTGAGTATTCGCAGTATACACGCCTACATAGAATCTGTTTTGAGACATCTCGGGTCGGGTGTTCGCAGTCTATCTCTGACATTACTGTTTGGCGTCACAAATAGGTATAAAGGAATTACTTCCCCCGACGAACTTCAAAAAGGAGCTTTTCTACAAAATATAATCAGCAGTAAGTAGGCGTAACAAATAAAAAAATATAAAATAGTGAATACTACAAGCAAAGTAAGGTAAAACAAAACCGACAAGTGCGATTGAGACTTGCGTTCTGAGGGTTCCGACCCGTAAATTATTTCGAAATCGTCCGAGCTCTATTCGAGTTTCAGCCACTTACTCACTTTCTTCACCATGTCATTTAAGGTATAAAAATGTAGAAGTTTTTTCAATATTAGACTTTTTTCTTTATTCATTTCCAAATTTTAGAATTCTTAGGTTACTGGACCTGGTGCCCTGCAAGTGTTTAATTTTCGCGATTTCCATACAAACATTAGACATTCATTGCCATATTATCTTTATATTGTATTGAGTTAGAAGCTTGATTTTTTTACGGCACTACAAGCTCACAGACCTTCATTTGTCACTTTTAGCCGTTCCTGAGAAAAAGGGTCTTGACTTGACAGATAGACAGACAGAAAGCCAGACCGATAGCAAAGTGATCCTATAAGGGTCTTATTTCTAACTGTTTGTACGAAACCCTAAAAACCCTACAGTAAAACCATAACTAACACAAAATTTAAGAGCCTTTGTAGAATTGAAACTGCCTCCGATTTGTAAAATATTACTACAACAATCTATAGACCCAACTGCTAGTAAAATATTTTTTTATCCCTTCTGCATCCGAAATGTCAAATACTATAAAATTTACGATTCCACATAAAACTGTAGCAGTCATAGACTGAACCATATAATTTCGGATCTAAAATTTTATCTCACTCATGTAAAATTGGTTTTTGTTTTATTTAGCTCAGGTTCTAAAAGCTACAGAACCCTTGTATCGGAAAACCCCGTGTCTGGAGGTCTACTCTTGTTATATACATCCGCAGTTGCGGCTCCGAACGAAGAACGACCGCAAAACGTTCTTTGAAAACGACTCTTGTTTACTTTCGGATCGGCCGACGTTCGAGATGTCAAACTACGAACTTCGTGCCGAAGTTTCGGTTTTAGCTTGATTAGAGTACCGATCGCACGAAACGAAACACGAAATTTTGTTGTTTGGTGTATTAGAGTAGACCTCCAGTCCATTGTTGCTTCCTGGAAAGCGCGAGAGAACTATTGATCGCAAAAAAGTACATACTTGATCCATTTTCACGTATAGTCTTGACGGTAATATATTTCGACACTTATATTAATAGCTATGGGGTCTCGCTCGACCCCAATATCGTGCGGTCCATTTAACACTGAAGTAACATTGGCCCAATGGAAATAATTGTTCCGGTGTATGGACCAAGCGTGAAATTATATTATTGAGCATTATTGAACTGAAATTGATATAATTTCAGTTATTTGATGGACTCCATTGCTAAATAATGTAGACCATGCAATCAATAAAATGTATGTATGTTTATGATTTACAATCATTTGGAAATGTTAATAATCTAATTTTAATTTTAGTTTAATTTTTTAAATGTTTTGTTTTGTTCTACCCCTGTTCTTATATCCTTAAACTAGTACTTTATGGAAGAGCGATACCTCCTAATACAGGTATTTACATACTTAAAAGGAGGTATCAACTATTGCTAAAATACTGTTACTTAAGTTAACGAAAATAAAACATTTTGTATTTTGTATGTCGGTCACGTGTTGGTTTCATCATCATCATTATCTTCAGCAGTTTTTAGAAGTCCTCAGTTCAAGGCCTGCCCCATGAAAAACAATGCCATAATCATCACGCTTGGCAGACGGTTTGATGATTGCAGTATTCATCTTGAGTACCTATTCAAATAGATGCTGCTGCTCATCCCCTGGTGTTATCCCTTAGTCGGCTTTTACGACATCCTTTGGAGGAGATAGAGAGGTCTATTCTAAGGGCGGACACACAACGGCAATTGTGTTGGTATACTTAATGCATTTGAAAGGCGTCATTTTAAATTCCCAGATTATTGTTTATCTTCACAGCTGTGCCGTAGTGTGTTCGGCCTAAGAATATCCTTTCGTCTTCTCCCGTGGACGAAGTAAGGGATTACACCAGGGGATGGGCAGCAGCATCCACCTGAGTACGTAACACCAATCTGCGATCACCAGTCCGCCTGCCAAGCGTGGTGATTATGGCAAATTCTCCATTGCATTCAATGGGAGAGGCCTCGACCAACAGTGGACGTGAACAGGCTGGTAATGATGATGATGAACTCCAAAGCAAATTGGACAACAAAACCAAGCACGGTTATCGTCTGGTAGAGCCCCAAAAGAGAAGTAAATTTTTCTAAAAATCCCAAATCCTTACTCACTACCCCGTTACGTCCACAAATGCGATATATCCGTGTATTACCATAATATTTGTTATGCCAATCGGCATCCTCGACAACCCAGGCATTACCAGACCCGTTATGTAGATTAAGTGCTTTCTGTACGACACGAATAAAGCGGGTCAAAGTTATATAGCAGTATGCGGTTGTATGCTTCAATTTTGCGATAAAACAGCGAGTAAACTTAGACTTTAAAAAAAAAGATTAGTTTTGAAATTGTTTCTATGTTTACACAAATACGCCTGCGAAGCGTGGTCATTATGGGAAATCCCCCTATTGTGGTAAACATGCTTATAACGTTGGATTCTATGGGAGAGGCCCAGCAGTGCCTATGCCTATATATTTGTTGGATTTTTGGTATCGGCTTTGTATGTCGTTTTTTGTTTTTTGGTGTGCCAAATAAACGTTTTCTTTCTTTCTTTCTTTCTTTTTTTCTTTCTTTCAGTGGACTACTATAGGCTGATGATGATTATGACTGAACAATTTTTATTAGATACTTACCTATTCACTAAAACTTCAAATCCTAAACGTTCAAAGAAGATAGGAGGAAGTTTTCAAAGTTGCGGCACGCGTTACATAAACATGTAAAAAAACCCAAAACGTTTCCTTTAAACTTTTAATCCGAAACGATACTAACGTTTTATTACCCCTACACTGCAATATGCGTTTCGTTAATCGTTTTCCGAGCACACAAATAAAGTAGCATTTAAGGCCCAGAACGCTTCAGTTAGATTTTATTTTGAATAACGCAAGCGCCAAATCATTTTTTGAAAATAAGAACCGGTTGTGATTCCGACTCGTAGACAAGTATGCTACCATAGTAGTAACCACGAAGATTGAGGATTTTCATTTAAATTTTTCTGTAAAGTATGAGTGATGCACACAGCACAACACAACTTGTTTTTATTTTTGCGCATTTGTTTCGGAGATTCAGGATTCGGAGTTGTAAATTTTCTTGAATATCCTTTTTTTGGTCCAGTAGATTCGGAGAAAATAGGTTGACAGACAGACAGACATACACTTGAGTGATGCTATTACGATTCCGTTTTGTAGTCTTGTTAGTCTGGGCCTTAACCAAACATCACAGAAGTGAATCTATGGTGGTGTTTGTACACATTTTGCTTTATCGCGGGATACCTAGATGAAACGTTAGAGTTCCGTTTAAAATAAACTGCGGGACGATCTCAAACGAAGTTTGTCTTCGCGTATTGCATTTTATAAAGCTATAAAAATAATAATTGCATTTTTTGAGCTGAAAGGTCTAATTGACCATTTAACGCACAAATATGTGTTTGTTTGTCCAGTCCTGCTTCCACAGTAGCATTCCCTATGTCGTGGCTATCAGAAACTACGGGTACCGTGTTACCTCAACACCCAGATCCGAAGATCGTGCAAACATTAACATAACATGACACCCAACAGTCACATACACGTAGTCCTCACTAGGATTCCCCATGTCGTGGCTATCAGAAACTACGGGTACCATGGTACCTCAAAACCCAGACCCGGAACAAATATTTGCAGATCATGCAAACATTGGTCTCGCAGCGGGAATCAAACCCGTACTCTCGCATCTCACACTGCTACTCGCCTGTCGCTTAACATAGGTGGTCTGATCTACATGATTGATTGATTGATTGATTGATTGGATGATAATAATATATATATTATACAATATATAATTATATCACACTTATAATAATATAAATGCGAAAGTTTGTGAGTATGTTTGTTACTTTTTCACGCTCGAACGGCTGAACGGATTTGAGTGAAATTTGGAATGGAGATAAACCTTATACCTTGGATTAACACAGGCTACTTTTCATCATCATCACCATCAATTTTCATAACTGTTCACGCGGGTGAAACCATGGGGCGCATTTAGTATAATATGTATGCTTTAACAAGTTTGCTTATTTTATTTTCAATTCCTATTGTTTTCGAATAGCAATAACGGACATTGAATCATACTTTTCAATTCTGTTATTCCATAACAAAACAACAATATTCACTTTGTTCCGTAACAACAAGAAAATGTAACGATGGAGAAAAGCTCCTGTTGCACTCTGGCATAAGCTTTTACTCAGTTGAGAATTTGAGACGGAGTGAACAGCAAGCTCACTCTTGCTAGACAAGACATCATTATCATCATCAGCCTTTAGACGTCTACTGCAGAACGCGGCCTCCCACATAAATAAAATGCGGGAATGGCAATATCCACCACGCTTGGCAGGCAGATGGTGATCGTATCGATGTTAAATACTCTGGGTAGATGCTGCAGCCCATAAAATTTTGTAATCTCTTAGTCGGCTTTTAAGATATTCATGGGAGGAGACAGGGGGGGTATATTCTCAGGCCGGACAATCCACGGCACAGACAAGACATAGAGACAGAGATTTATAAGCACAATGTATGACACACGATAGTCGTCCTGATCCCACACTAAGATTCTCTGTCATGAGTATTAGGAACTACAAGTAGGTACCATGGTACCACATCAACCAAACCCCGAACAAATATTGCAAACTATGCAAACATTTGTCTCGCAGCGGGAATCGAACTCGCACCTCTTGCGTCTCAGCCGGTCACTCGTCCTCCGCGTCACAGAAGTTGTCGCCATACATTCACAACTTTAATTTGTGGACTGAACTATCTGTGTAAGCTCCTTACGCTATGCTATTACGTCGTCCCATTTCATATAATAACATGTTCTCATATCTAAAGTCCATATCCGTGATATCGGCTGTTGTCGACCACTTTAGAGGGCACTGTAATTAGGGTTGCCAGGATGGCACAATTTTCCCAATAATGGGGAAATGTTACGCTGGCAAAAATCTTAACAGGGGTTCCTGATAATCGTTTATGACATTGCAAGTACGACAAATGAGCACGGTAGTTAAAATTTGTAATTCAAATCTTAGATTATGGTCTATTAATTAATTGCCTAATAAATAATTTTTTCATTGTTCCAGGTATGGATATTTTGAGTTATCAAAGGAGAGAGACAGCCCTACGGTAATGGATTTGCCTCGCGATCACATGGCTCAAATGGTAAATGCATTCGATAAATCTATGGTTTACTCTAATACTTTTCTGTTTGTCGTTAGCATGTTGTTCAAATACTTATTTTTATCTTGTCTTTTAAAGTGTTAGTTTTATAACCTCATTAGTAACAGAAAACACTTTATTCTGATCAGCAAGGCTATTCTAAAACGTCGGAAACGTTTCCGATCGGATTTGTTAGTTTTTCATTTCGATGTGGTAAGTAGCTAACTATAAAATTGAATAACAATTTTTTTTACAATTTTCTCTAGTAAAAAACACAGTAATGTACAATATTTATTGTTTTTTACTGTGTTTTACGAGAGAAAATTATTTTAGTTAGGTACTTACACGTCGAAATAAAAAACTAACGAATCCGATCGGAAAAGTTTCCGACGTTTTAGAATAGCCGTGCAGAAAGGGAAGACCGGATTGTATCAAAATGGCCGGTGTTTTATGACGTAGATTCGGAGAAGGGAGAGGGATGACGTCATTATTCTTATTCTTCATCAGCCGGTATACGGTTTGCCATAATCACCATGCTTGGCAGGCGGATTGGTGATCGCAGTATTGGTGTAGAGTACTCAGGTGGATGCTGCTGCCCATACCCTGGTGTAATCCCTTACGGCTTTTACGATATCCATCGGAGCAGAAAGAGGGGTCCATTCTAGACCGGACAAAGCGTAATTATTAATAATAACTAAAATTTGACTAACTTCTGCTGCTCAGATTTTTCTCTTCCCATACAATGAAACAATCCTTACAAGAAATTGAGTCGATACGCATAAAAAAATTTTCTTTGATCAAAACTACTCATTTTTATGGAGAACTCACGCTTGACCAAAAAAATAACTATGCCAAAATCATTTTCATACAAAATGAGCAAATGGTTCCAAAGACAGTTTTCCCGTATCTCTTATGGATTCGGATATCCCCATACTGTCCCATTTAAAAAAAACACCCTGTATAATGTCCTCTCAAATTAAATTCAGTCATAACACACATGACACAATTCAACACCTACATGGCAACACAGATCTACACTTTGCGTACACTTTTTTTACAAAAACAAAGCTCTAAACCCCTGTACTCACGGGAGTGAGCGAGCGTAAAAGTGTCCCGATTTGATTGATGGCCGTGTGCCGTGTCTCGTGTGTCTGCGGTTTAATGTCCCATACGGCCAGAGCGTGTTATGCAACGCGGAACAAGTAATATTTTTATTTTGACTACGTACAGAATGCTGATATTTTTGGTAAATTTTGGTAATTACGTCATTGTAATCTTTTTTAATACAAACGTGAAGATGGCGTGATTTAACTGTTTTGTACCCTTAAAACTATGACCCTGATTGTAGTCAAAAATGTGAGACCAAGGTGATTTTTCAAATTAATATGGCAACTTTAACTCTCGTTGTTATTAGTTATTAGTCATTGCACTAAACTTAAATTAAAATTTATGCGTCTACTGCGTGTCTATTGCAGTTAAATTTTATAAAAATTAATATGCGTTGCTTTTAGAATGATAGATTAGATGAGGGTGGCAAGTCTAATCTAATGATTAAAAAATCAATTTGGATATTTTTTATGATCATAGACCACGACCATTTTGAAAAAAGAATGTAGTAACCTATTTGTGTAAATAAATCTTTTGTCGATTTTCATTATGTACTTTGTGTTTTTATAGCGGGTAATATAGTCGGACTTTTTTATTATGGCTGAGTGACGAATATTCAGTAACTGCAATATTCGCAATCTACAATGCAGAATGTGTGACCTATGTTTGGCCAATAACGAATAAAAACTTTATATTTTTTGTCAAAGGTTATAAAATCCAATTATCAGACTTGAGAGATTGGCCACCTCTGTGAAATTTTCGTGATTGAGCCGAAACTTTGCATGTTTGCTTTGCGAAACCTGTCATGTACCGATAACAAAATACAATATTATACACACAAACAGCTAGCTGATATTGATTATGAGACGAAAGCTAAACAATGGACTGAAAAGCCAGCTTTGAAAAACAAACAGCAAAATTATATCCACTCTTCTCGTTCCTTGGCTACTGTGGGCCAGCCGCTCATAACATAACCCATCTTTTCATCACTCATTCTTTGAAAGAAGGTCCTACTAGTTAACTCGAAAATAAAAATGTTAAGAAGTATGAACCTTTCCGGCCGTAAGTAAATTTGAAAACCGAACGAGACTTTTTCCATTTATATACTGGTAAGTACATTAACATACAATCTCCTTGGAAAATTGCTCATCTATCTAGGCAACTTTTAAACTTGGAACTGGCCAGCATTATCACGTGAAAAAAGTAAAACCCCTAATGACATTTGATCTTGTTCACTATTTGAAAACTTCGTAACCGATTTTTTAAATTTTCTTCGCGTTATTGATGAGAAATAATGTGTTTAACTCTGGTATAAAAGATCAATTGTACCCTCTAAATACAAGCGCCCGCTTCGCTACGCTCGCTAGTGCACTTAAATATATCGTCTGCAATTGATCGCTTACCAATCTACTATTTTAGAGCAGTAAAACAACATACTCGGTAATCTATCCTGAAAACTACTTTTTAATCGTGTTCTTTTCGCATTAGCCGGCAATCTATTATCCACAGTATCAATTAGGGCGCGCGCCATGGTTAAAACAACATATTCAACTCAACACCAATATGGCTAAGTGCATCATTTGCCAATACTGCACGGTTGACGTCGTATACGTCACTGGTTACACAGTGCTAGTAGCTGCCCTGATAGTAGAGAGCTACTGTCTTTGTAAACTCGCATGTTAGTGGCTTGGCTTGCCTTGGTCGGTCACACGATGACAAATAAATAGTTGCTATGAAATATGCCAGTACTCGCTGCCCGGTAAATCAATCGAGGAAAGTCAATCGAGTAAAAAAAAATTGGTTGTCTGTAAAGTCGGTTTACTGACGATAGTTGAACGTGACAACGTCGTTCCGCGCTCTCGCTTGCACTTCAAGCCTTGCATGGAAAGCCTCAGAGCGAGGTAACGCCGCATGAGTCATGTTTTTTCGTGCGTGCAGCCGGCTCTATCGAATTATAAGACGTTGTCACGTCAAAATAGTAAGTAGTTACTTGGATGCAAGCTAGTACTGCGAGTAGCTGTACTGCAGTAACTGACCGAGGCAGCTCGCACTGTGTGACGTCTGCATTACAGCAAGCAACTCAAAATTGTCTTTCTATGTAAAATCACCTTTATCGCGCCGACTTTAGATTCAATTTGGCAAGGACGCGAGCAATTAGAATTCTGAAAATTTCGGGAATGGTCGTCTTAGATATTTGAAATGTGTGCTCTTACTTGCTGACGTTAAGCTTCAATATTGGTCGTGTACGTGCCACAGATTCATACAATAGCGATGTTTTAGTGCGACATGCACTTGTACTATTATTTCGTCTAAGCTCAATCTTTATCAAGGCGCTTATGTCTAGTGGCGTAAGAACCAAAATGGTTGTGACGTCAAGTGTGAGCGAGCATCATCAATCATGTGCGAAAGTGTCCATGGGTAAACTATTTTGGAAGTTAGTAATTAGTGGAAGTTAAACAAATTAAGTTTCTGTAAGTGATGTGTTGTCGAAGTGATTTGTTTTGTTCCAATGGTTTGAGTTTAAACTGTTCGTGGTTTTTGCCTGACGGCGTCAAATGTGTAGGGTGTTTTTCCTACTGGTAGGTTATGTTGCCGATAGGCAACTTTTGTTTGTTTGGGTATAAATAAGTTCGTGGTATTTTGTGATGGTGCCGGCGTTTAACTGTGTAGAGAGGTTTCCATACTGGAAGGTTTTGTTACCGATAGGCAACTTTATATATTATTGCTTAAAACTGTAATTGAATACTTGCTAAAACATCCACATAAACTTATTACGTAATTGTTATAAATAAATTGTCATTTATTTTCGCAGATGATCATAATTTCTAGGAAGAAAATCTCATCAAGTACGTTAATTTTACCTGAAATCAACTAGGTAAATTGTCATTAAGCAGCTAAATGACAATTAGTTTTCGACAAAACCAGCAAATAAAAAGCTATTACAAACACGTTTGTAGGTCAACTTTAATAATGAAAAAAATCTTCAACCAACTCGCAATATTTTATTCACAAGTTTCTTTGGCCCACTATTTAAGAACACTCATTTCGAAATTCCACGTTATACCATGGTTTCAAATTCCATCACCCTTTGGTTTGGTAGTGGTTAGAATAAGGCATTGATAATGAGTTAACCAATATTCGGTTCTCTCGTTACCTGGCGTTACGTAGGAGTGTACCTGGCATTGATACACGTTCCATTCCTCGTAAGTACAGTTACCACTAACAGTAACTAGAAATGTGGTACTATATCGTTTTATATGAATCTAACTTGATGCAAGAAACGTAATATTTTTATGTGCGATGAATGCCAATGAGTTTTCTTCGGAAAAGTTGTGACTGAAAGTGTATGGACTGTTTATATTTATGTACTCTCTAATCAACTGCTACAGTTTGTGTCGGAAGATATTATTAGTCGTGGTGTAAAATGGAACCAGGGGGGTTACCATGAACTCTTATAGCGATTCAGTTCAAAAACTATTACGTACAAAATATCGGTTCGTCGTTGCCGTTCGTCATCATAGAAAAACTTTAATCGCAGAAGTGTATTATAGACCTTCTGCTACTGTGCCTTAAAATATAGCTGCAAACATCAGTATCATATCATGGAACCGATATTTTGTACTGAATAGTTTTGAACTGAATCGCTATAAGAGATCATCGTAACCCAGCAGCTTTAAGAAAGATTCGATCTAATAAATAGATTTAGATTTTATCTATGAAAGTTTTTTTTAAGTATTGCAATAAAAATGTCTTATCTTTAATGACGCAACAGTGCTGCTATTGAAAAAATATCGGTTATTAAACACTTCCTCAAATCGCATGACCATGCTCTTTCCACAAAGACTACACCGAATTTAATTCAATGAAAATTACTTTAAAAAAAAAAGCGAGTAGAGTCAGTTCAGAAAGAGAGCCGTCGTAGCCAAATTGTGAACTAACGTTGTGAACTAATATTACAACCATAATTAGGAGCTGGTTTCTTTCTGTCGGCATTTTGAATCTAAAGAAATAGTATCAAATCGGAACAGACGCACTATTGTATTGACCGATAAACAAAAAAGGTAATTAAGTACTGCAGCGCCTTCTAATCCCACAACAAGTCTCTTTCTGAACAGACTCGAGCTACAAAGATACAATTTATCGCATACATAGAACCATGTCAAGCTAAAAGAGGTAATTTCATTCTTACCAAAGAAACTTAGCAAAAGCATAAAACAATTTCCAGTAAACTAATATAAGTATATAGACGACGTAAGATTAAATTGCAAATAGTAGTTTTTGTCCCCTACTCGAAAATATTTAATTTACCGCTTGATGCAATTTATCAACTGGTTGCACTCCTAAAAACATTGCAGCTTCTGTTGTTGCTGAGCGCGACATGTTGAAAGCAAAAGGACAAAGCTTAAAGTCTTTATTACGTTGGCGAAATTAAATCGCTGTTTTAAAAAAAATACATACTAGGTTGTACGTAGCCGCAGTTTCAGCAGAGAAAATAATGTATGAAATACGTAGCCTGTAATAAATTTATTATTAATAATTTATTATAAATACAATTCAATATCTACTCTATATTTTACCATCAGCTAAGGAATGGAGCAAACTACCGTAGTCTGTTTTTTTGTTACTGCTAGGCAAGCAAACAAGCATACGGCTTACCTGATGGAAGTAGTTACCGTAACCTATGGAAGCCTGCAACACCAGAGGCATCAAACGCGCTTCTCCTCTGTCTCGTCTGTCTTTCCTGAAAACTATAATCTGGGTATGTTTGTGGCAATAGAAGAATGAATGATAGTAGAATAGGTGCCTTCTAGACCTTTGTGCTCTATCGTCGGCTGCATCGTCATTTCAGAGGCCGTCGTTTAAGTTTTGACAAGCAATTTTAGCAAGCAATTTTGGCAAGCAATTGACACGGACGATGGACGTACCGTGTAGTGCAGTGCAAAAATCCGTATAACACTACGCCATAGGTACTTCCTTGTCAATTGCTTGTTAAAACTGAGACTTCGGCCTCAGGTGAGATCGGGATCACACGACGAACTATTCATGTAAAAAAACAACATTTATGTTGACTAAATTGCGTTGAAATAATTGTATCTTAAAAATAAAAATAAGCACAATTAAAACAACAAAATTTAATTAAAAAGTTGTATTTATTTTAGATGAAAGGATTTCCTTAAATAATACTGCTCGTAATAAACGTTTTAATGCGAGTTGCTTGTTTATTCCATGTCTTGAAATGAGGTTGAGATGGAAATAATTTGGGTGGGTTGAATTTTTCACTTGGAGCGCGCGGTGTACGCAATGAGTTCCTCCTTTGTTTCTTGTCTTACATGGAATTAACTTTTTGTATTCAACAAGCGGTGAGCCCTACTCGAGTAAGCACTACTTTGACGATAAATAGTAAAATATTTTCAAAGTCGTGGTAATTATTTTAGTAGTAGTGGTTAGATATCCCTTTTAAGCGGGATTTAGTCCCATAATCCCCTAT
Source organism: Epirrita christyi (assembly GCA_951392215.1). Lineage (NCBI taxonomy): Eukaryota > Metazoa > Arthropoda > Insecta > Lepidoptera > Geometridae > Epirrita > Epirrita christyi. The sequence goes on from OX595853.1 coordinate 9,276,934, forward strand.
AAAGCTGCAAGTTCGGGATCAAGGGGACTAAAGATTCACAAACACAATATTTTGCTTAGGTAGTACTACCAATCATAATGGCTTGTTCACTGGTGGTAATATTGTTGGTATTAGGCAGCAGCTTCCTATTGACACCAACTATTCGCCTGCCATACGATATGATTATAGAAATATGACCTTCGCATTCTATGGGGGAGGCCTCGTCCAGCAGTGGACATCCACCAGCTGATGATAATAATGATTTTGATTAAACATATGTTTATTCAAAAGCTTTTGATAATGAAGATAAGCTTGTTGAAAATCATTGTCATTTAAAAGGTCTCGATCATGTTTGAAGATTGTATTGTCAAAAGAGCTTTTATGTTTAAAAACATTGACATAACAGAGCATGTTTATATTAGAACGAGTGTAACACGAGAGAAACGTATCGTTAACGAGACTAATTTACTTTCAAATCCATCTAAGAGTACATTAAGCTCGGAAGTATCGTATTGCGGAAAAATAAAATTAAACAATAGCTGAGTCAAACGCGCGAACAGCGTTAAGGCGAAAGTGGTTCTTAATTTTCAATTTCGGCGAGATCTCTTCAATGTGATATTACGTTGCCTTTATTAAATTCTCCCGGCATGCGGGTCTCTACTTATTTTTCACGACAAAATTGAAAACACCTTCGCGAAAGGTAATACGTTCGCACAATAAGAATAGGTTTATAGGGTTTTCGATCGGCTGCGGCCAGTTGGATTGGTAGGTTACCACCTAGAAAGCTCGTAAATCCTTTACGACAAATAAAAACACGCAGCATAAATCATTCAATCGCCGTGAATAAGTAGCCTTTCAGCCCAGTCTAATTAAAAATATTCCCCACATTTCTGTTCCCAGAATAAACCCCTTCTTCTATCTTTCCATTGGCCGTGTTTGTGCCAGACTTGTTAATCTGTTAAGTCCTCTCCAATTTGCCGGATCTTGTCTGTTCCCGAATGTAAGTACAGGGCTTCGTTTTGTTTATTTTTCTATTTACAGTCTGTTGAATGCTGCGAATTTTCTTTCGACCTTCACCTTGTAAATTGTGTGTGAACTTCTTTAATAGAAAATTGTGCAAATGTTAATAAAGGCATTAATATAATTTTGGAAAATTTACTTAACATTGTTACATAAATAAACAAATATGTGTTGGGGAGGTATTGTGAAGAGAACGAGTAAAGTTCATAATCTTGGTAATTGTTTTTCGATTTAATGAAACGTTCATTATGTAATTTAATTGTTTTGTTGGTCCTAAGTTCATTACTAATTGTTTCGCCCGCCACACGAGTCGCGACCTTTTCAAAGAAAGGATTCGAAACTTGATACTAACAACTCGTGATCCCAATTTACATGAGCGAAATCGGTTCAGAAACAATGTTTGTTTCGTGAAATTCAACTGCTTTTCACGAGAATATATTTTTGATGGATTTTACCATAATATTCGGAAGGCGAAACACTGTCGCCGTATCTTCTGAATTATAGATTCGAAGACAAAAAGTTTGATTTACAGATCCGTCCAGATTTATGCTCTCTGCGTTACCAGAATTGAATAAATAACGAGGTAAAATATACAATACGAATATAATACTACGAAGTTTTCATAAAATTTTAAAACGATGCCGACAACATCTCAAAGTCCTGAAGGGACGGAATTCTTTAAAAGTAATATCTTAACGTATTTGAAAGTCGGCAGTGAACAGGTTGACATTGAAATGAGTTTTATCGTGCCAGACTTTATCTTTATTACATTTCTATATTTGACGATGAAATCTACCTTTTTGAATTTGTTGATTTGCAAAATTGATCTTTACGCCCCACAGGAGCAACGATCAACAAACCATTGTTGTTTACATTGAGGGTGATGAAAGTCGAAGGAAAAGATAAATATTTACAAGTCCAGCATTGTAAATACAACGATGCTCTCTCGGCAACGTTGACCCGCGAGGTCAGATGTCACGGTCAACCATTGTTCGCGCTGAGAACGCATGTAACTAAAATGATAAAAGATAGTCCAAATTTGTACTTACTTCACAGGTTCATGCTTTGTTGGTTTTCTAATTTACTATATAGCAAGTCGCACATTTTTATGTAGTAAGGGCCAAGCTGAAGTTAGTTAATTCCCACCGTTTCCCTATTTTTTCAGCCCCTGGGGAAAAGGTGCCACTGTCCCCTTCTTGTGACAACGCCACAAATTGATCATGGATCTCAAGTTATTTGTTTTATATTTTTTTTAGTAAGTAGCTAATTTGTCTACCAGTTCCATAGGTATAACTGGGGCCCCCGATCACGCTATTTTTAAACGGTTTAACCGTTTTTGGTTTAGGCTTAGATTTCGTTGAGCTAATGTAAAAAAAAATATCGCGGTGTTTTTCTTAATGATTGAGCCGTTGCCGTTACTAAAACTCATAACACTGTAAACGTTGCTCTTGTTAAATCAAAAATAATCGTTTGATAGCGAAACAGACATGCCGAATGAAATGATTTTGGTTTTAAACGTTGTCAAAAAATAGTGAAAGTTCGATCAATCCCTACACTAACGTATCTTCCAGAAAAAACGAATTCGTTTACGTTCAATTAGATGATATCGTATGATTAGCGCGATACGAAATGTGCATAACGTAACGGTTTTCGGTTTTGTTTTGGTATTAGCGTTTAAAGTTAGCGACTTAGAAACTTTTCCCGCATTTTTCGAATAGAGGCATCGCGCGACGTCCATTTCAACCTTACTTTCAAATTGTCTGGTCTTTCAAATATACAGAAAGCTTGAGGAAAAGCGATACAATCTGTCCAAGCACAACTATCTTCTAATAACTTATACAGTCTTTCAGTAGATATTCATCGAGGATTACCCTTTGACGAACTAATTGCTACACCATTTATTCGTCAGTCAATGCGTTCCTAACTATAATGGCGTATAACGAGCTCCTTGTTAGAAGCAGAAACATAAGATAAAACCTAAATAGCAGTAAGTATAGTAGGTACGTGATCTGCTTTCAATTTATCTTAATGATCCCTCTGGCGCCTTCATACGTCATTGTGATATACTGTCCTTGTTTAGGGTTAGATAATCTAATGTTTATGTTGCTGGGAGCTACTGAATTGTGTTTGGGAAAACTTAAGTAGGGTAATTAGGTATCTACTAGGTACACATTAAAGCTATCTTTGGAAGACTATTTGAGTAAGATCCCATTTGCTAAGAACTCTGGCTTTTCCACATTAGAGTATCCTAAATTTTGACTAGCAACAGACCAATTTTTAGGTAGATATTTGTGATTGTTTTAAATTAGAGAAATAATGTTTTTGTCAAGGTTAATTTGTTTCTAGTACATAGTAGTAGTATTCAAACGCTTTTGATTTCACCTTTTAATGGTATTTTTGTTTTTGTTTCTTGAATTATTTTTACCCCAACGGAACTCTATTGCTCTCGTTCAGTCATATTTCCGTCTATCCGTCTGTGTCTACCTTGTGGCGCCCAAGATATAAATTCTATCTTAGATATCGCCATTCAAATTGCGCTAAACATGCAAAATATTTTAAAACACAGTCGACAAAAGTTTAATAAAATATGTGTCCATACTAAATGTACCTATTATGCAGTTAAAAACACGAATTTTATTATTACTAACGGACTCTGTTTTCTCTAGACTAGTCTAGATGTAAGCCTGACCAGCTATTGGCAGAGTTTATATATCATTTAAAAAAATCCCGATTTCCAATTTTAAAACTAGCAGTAGCGACTTCCTTCTACTTATAAAATTGAGTGCTTCTTAACTCAACCCAATGAAGGTCAATCCATTTAGGTATTTATATCGACTCAACCCATTTTTATTAAATTTCTATTCTTAACTCAACCCAATCCTAAAACATGTGTCACAGTGAATATGCAGTGGTATTAAAACTATTTGGTCATCGGTTCATCGAGAGCTTGCTTACCCTGCGACGTTCTGTTATAACATAACTTAACACCCAACAGTCACGTACATAGTCCTGATCCCACCAAGGATTCCCTGTGTCGTGAGTATCAGGAACTACGAGTACCATTGTACCACGGTGGTTCTCTAATAGTATTTCTTGCTTTTCAATAACTCGTATGCCGAGATAAATAGACGTTACTTAACACAAGCTTAGCACGTACTAATGCTTAGACCTGTCCCTGTCACTGTCACATAAATGTTTAAACACGCGTATTAGAGAGAGACAGGGACGATTCAAAGTAAGACTTAGACTTAGTCACTGTGAAGTACGTTCTATTTATCTGGACCTTAATGCTTGGCATCTTCGATTTACACTCTCCCTTACGCCATATTCAGTAAATTCCTATCACTACTAGTACTATTTTCGTTTTAATAAATCTTTATGACACAACTCCACCGATACATATTTACCTAACTGATAACCGTATCACAGGTTATTGAATCTTTATCAGAGGTCCATGACCTCTGTGTTTGCTATTGGGGTTCGATGTTACTTATATTTGAGGTTAGGTAAATATCTGTCTGATATACTTAATATGATATTAAAGTATGTTATTCAATTACTAATAAAATTTATGTAGATAACTAGCAAAGTGTTTTTTTTAAAACAAAATCTTGTTGGAGCACTTCCACATTTTATTGTAATTTTTTTTAAATTACGACTCCTACACCACGTGCTTTTCTGTCCCCCTGCTGAAATTTCGTTGACTATTTAGAGGTCCTTCCTCATGAGCAACGACCGCGACCACGCTCGAAGGTCGTGAGACGGGAACACCCCGAAATTTATTATTGGTCTACAATCTGGCTAGAAGAAAGATGACTCAAAAATCAAATCTACCTTCAAACAGAGGCCCAATTCTCTAATTTAAAAACATTCAATTCGCAGACTAATCTCGTCCCAGTCGCACTGTCACGTATAGTAACTATTACTTAATCTTCGCGTTTCTCTCTATACGAAATAGTGCGACTGACACGAGACTGGAATGTTTTTAAATTAGAGAATTGGGCCTCTGGTCTTTGGCTCAGCATAATTTGCACCAGACCTAGCACGCCTAGGCGTGGTGTGGGGCTGGTTTTGAGACTGAATTGTGGTGAAGAAAGCAAGAGGTAACCGATTACTCCCAATAATTGAAATGATGCACATGGAAATTTCCATTAGTTGTGCCGAAAAAAACCAAAACAACTCGTAGGTGCCTTTCGGTCAAATTCAGTCGAAACGACAAAGTACTCAAAATGTTGTCTTAGAATCTGTGATGCCGTTTGGCAACTATAATTTTTTTTTTCAAGACCTTGCTTGCGATTTTTAATTTCACAGAGTGACTAAATATTATCAAAAAGGCCGCAAATCACCGTTGATCCGTTGAATCAAGAAATTAACTATAGGAGGCACTTGTACCTATTAATATCATAAGTATAAGATTTTTAGTCATCAATGAGTTTCAATATATACAAATTTGGGAATTACTGACGTTTACTCACTCGTTGACATTAAAAATCGCACCCCTCAGGCGAGCTGGTTTGAAACAGACTGGATTAATTCAATTTTTAATCTTATCAACTTAGAATAAGGTAGATCAGCAAAGTGAAAAAACTTTATCAAATGTCAGCTAAGCCACCCTAATCTTATTTTCAGAGTTTGCAGCATCGGCCCATTAGCTCAGTTGGTTAGAGCGTCGTGCTAATAACGCGAAGGTCGCGGGTTCGATCCCCTCATGGGCCATATTCTTTTTGCATTTGTAAAATGTATTCCTGAATTACGGTGCCATTTCTTTTAGAACACGATAATAAAGACTATGGACATATTCCGCTTTTTCGAAAAGAGACTTCGTCCATTTTTATTTTAATGAAATTTCTACTGTTTTTTTAGCAATATCTCGTAATCATTTTTACAGAGTTTAGCTTATTTTAAGAGCACATGGTAGTGATTTCAAATATATATAGCGTATTGCGTGTGTTTTAAAATGGGTTGCAAATTACCACCAACAATGAGTGAGACTTTAATGCCTTTACCAAATTTTATCAAAGTGATATAGGTTGAGGTCAAAATTGAGGAAACATTCTTCAGAGGCCATAATTAAAAGAAGAAGTTGAAGATTATAGGTAAAGAGAAACTTGAAACTGTTTTTGTTTAAAATAAGGTATTTTTACAAAGCAACGAAAATATTGCTGTAAGTTAAACCGAAAGCTCTGAGGTCAGATTAAGTCCAGATAGAGTAACAAAAAGTTTTGAAGGCAGAACACGATAGAACGCTTGTATCGTTTTTGAAGACTGATTTTCTATCGTCTTGCATACCTTACCTAGGGTTCATACTTTCAAAAGCGTGTTCCTAATTATAACTCTGAAGATTTAGGTCTTTATTAGAATTTCTTCTGCTTCGTCTATCTTTTTGATTACACGCTGAGGTAAGAAAAATGTTTTGTATTTAAAGAAAATGCTTTGTTCATATCGTCCACTGCGTCACGATTTATTGCCAGATTCATGTGCCTTTTTTTGTGCAGAGGTCCAATCACGAACATCTATCGTTATCGGGACGAATGGAAATGACAAATATTAACCAATCAAATCACATTTTTTTCAAGCCATCTAGACGCCAATATTTGTCGACTATCGTCTCGATATCGTAAGATATCGTGCACTGTAAAGTTGACTTACGATATGTTTGTATGTGTCAGTCTTTAAAATGAAGATGATGGTAGCCCAGACGGCTTGAATCACGTCGCCAAAGCCATTTACGCTATGGGCGATAAAGGGATTGCTGTGTCGATGCAAACCCGAAACTTGTGAGTGAAGTTTTGTAGTAAGAGATAATACTATTTCTGTTGGGCTTGTTTATGAATATATGATTACTGGAAGAAAGTGTTAGCCGGGCTGGTCGTGGGAAAGTTGCGGCGGTGAGTTTACCACTGGTCACGTCTATGTTCCTACGATTGTACGACCACACAGTAAAAGAAGGCTCTGCCGAAGTTGCAAGTTGCGAGTTGCCTGAAGTTGAGGCTCTGCCTACCCATTCGGGGGAAAAGGCATGTGATTATGGATATAAGTATTCAGAGACCATTTGTCCTGACATTGGTTGTAAAATAAAAAAAAATGATGTACATGCCCAGTTTTAAAAATATTCATAGAATTACCACCAAATGTGGTGGTATAAGAATAATTTATCTCATTTGTCATCTCACTAATATTTTATAAATACGAAAGTTTGTTTAGATGGATGAATGGATGTTTGTTACTCATTCACGCAAAAACTACTGAACGGATTTTGATGAAACTCAACTATATTATTGCCTATACATCAGAATATGGCTATAATTTACTTACCAATTATACCACCGGGACCACGCGGACGGACTCGCGAGCGGACCGCTACTTATTCATAATATTCATTAATAATATATTTGCAAAAACATGACATTTTATTCTAAGAAGCTCTAAAGGTCACTCCCACGCGGGATAATTTCGTATCTATTTAGAAAAAACTTTGCGAACCTTCATTTCCACACAAAAATCCGTGTTACACTACACCATACGTCCGTGTCAATAGCTCGTTAAGACTTCGGCCTCTGAACTAAATGCCTATGTGGCGATGCGCGTCTTGTTTCGTCAGATGGAATATGAGCTGTCACGCCTTGACTTTAGTTCTAATATCGCTGGTCAATGTCACAGATTCACTACCATTTTTGAAGTGGTCGGACTCACTCGGAGTGCCACTTCTGTGCACTGCTATTATTTCTACTGTAATGCCAGTCTAAATGTGAGTGGGATTAAATCTGGTATGTCTATTGTCACAAACAATTTAGCAAAAGCGTTGTAAGGAAAAGCCTTATTTACAAATTAGGTACTCAGACACGATAAATACAATGTAAAATGGTCCTTTCAAAATCAAGGGATGTTTCCTTTTCGGAATGTTTGAGAGGGTGGTTCGGCCTTTTGTGACTTTAGAAGGGAATTTAGAATTGGCATTTTTCCTTTAGAAGAAAATCCTAAGATATTAAAAGAATAAAATACTTACTTGTTGTGAGTGACTACAGCAAAAGTCTGTGTGAACTGTAGCGATGTATTTAAGACTACGATTGCAAAAATTTACCATAATTCATCATAAGCCTGTAAAAGCCCACTGCTGGACATAGGTCTCCCATATATAATGCTACGACGAAAGGTCTTAAGCCGCCTCCATCCACCGACCTCCTGAGACGTAGGGCCTTCTTCTACCGCGTCGTCTGGTTTGTGGCTGCCACTCGAGAACTTATTCCCCAACGGTTGTCACTACGTCGCCCGGTTTGTGGTCGCCACGCCACATTGCCACTTCAATTTGCTAATTTTGAGAGTTCGTATAGTATAGCATATAATATACCTATAGTATAGTAGAATAGTATAGTACCTAACCTATATATGTAATGGTAAAGTTTCTATCTTTGAAAATTCTACCAAAACTAATCGCACTTATTCATTCGCTCACACAACGCACTGATCTGCTGTAATTCGTACTGCAATTCCGAAACACGTATCAAACTGTAGAGACTTCACTCGATGCACCTTATCTGTTCACGATAAGAGCTAAATTGGCGCAGATGTAGCCGGATTATCCGTGCTAACAGCCTTTTTCAACTCTACTCGAATTTGCATCTTATTTGTTTACTATAAGAGCTGAATTGTGGCAGATGTGGTCGGATTATCTGTGCTAACAGCCCTTTTCGCGCGTGACGGGTAATTTCTACGATGTATCATGGCTACTATAAGGATAGCTAACCCACTTCGAAACAATCTCGTGTTTACGTTACGCATTCCATTCATTGATATAATTCCTTTGAATGCCATCATCATCATCATCAGCCTGTAAGAGTCCACTGCCGGACAAAAGCCTCCACCCTAGAATACCACGACGAACGGTCTTGAGCCGCCTCCATTCATCGACTTCCTGCGACGTTTATAATGTCTTTAGTCCATTGTAGGAATATATAATTACTGTAAGAAAGTGTTAGCCGGGCTGGTCGTGGAAAAGTGGCGGCGGTGAGCTCACCACTGGTCATGTCTATGTTCCTACGATTGTATGACCACACCAGTAAAAGGAGGCCCTTTGAGGCTCTATCTACCCTTCGGGGAAAAAATCGTGTGTTTATGTATGTATGTTATAATTATTATGTTCAGCTATAATTACCTTTGCTCAGAGATAATATTAGCTCATTGCTCGAGATAATAAGATGCATATTAAAAGCGAAATTTAAATACCAAATTGCAATTATCAGAAGTAAATGGGATTGAATGTGTTAATTTGCATATAAAACCCATCTGTAAGTACTGATAATAAGACTGATTGAATCAAATGTCATGAATATTTTAAGGTATTGATCCAATTTTAATTGTATATTCAAATTCTTACACAAGGAGACCTTTCAATATTTTAATAGGGCACTTACTTTACTTTCACTGCGGATTTTTTTCCGCGATTCCGCGTGTTAATACGGTTTTTCGAATTGAAACAAAAACGTGTGTGTGAGCCACTCTGTAGTAGGGCCGCGGCCGTTTCAAACACAAACGTCTGCGTATAGCAGACCCAAAGGAAAAAAAATCGCCCGATTAAAAAAATCTTAGATAAAAACAAAGTGATGAGAAAAGCGCGTAGTTATTTGTTAATAATGTAAATAACACCCAAAACACTATATTAATCTCAGTCCCACACTACAAGTACCATCATACCATAACATCATGGGGACTTGCCCAGATGGTTGTCCAGAGTTTTGATATTATTCTAAAAAGCTGTAAGAGTCTAGATGATAACGAAATAAATAACCATGCAATCATCTCTACTATAACTCAAATATTATGACAAAGGAACGTTACAATTCACTCGGCGTGCCTACCCCATTTTTTCGCATCTTCAAGGCCCATTAAACAATTTTTGCAACGAAACATCTGCTTAAAATCTGTTGTGTGCAAATCCGGCCACGGTTTGCTTGCACCTTGCGATAAAATGCTTATACACGGGCAATTTTTTCACAATCTTGCCCGACTTATGTTGCACTTTTTCTTAAGAGATACCGTGACACGAGTGTCAAGTTACTTTATTGCTTATTATAGCTGTCAATCGCCTGGTGATTAAAACTAAACTATAATTTGAATCGGCCTACTATGAGGAGGAAAAGTCTTAAACATTGTTATACTCTCATATCATTTATTGTCATAAAAGTGACTCTTGTAACATTCTTACTCTCATGTCACTGTTTCTCATTGTAATAAAAATGAAAATTTTGTAACATTTTACTCTCATGTCACTGCTTCTTATTAACATAAAAGTGACAGTCTTGGTACATTCTTACTCTCATGTCACTGTTTCTTATTATCATAAAAGTGTCAATCTTGTAACATTCTTACTCTCATGTCACTATTTCTTATTGTCATAAAAGTGACAATCTTGTAACATTCTCACTCTCTCTCATGTCACTGTTTCTTATTGTCAATAAAGTATCAATTACGACGGTGTCTAACTTCAAGCCGGCCAAGATACATCGTCCGTAAAAATTCTTACCTGTTCATGCAAAATTTTATCAATCAGCACTTGCATACGATGATAGCGCATGCCCGCGGCATTCCGCGTGGTAGTGGCTTTAAAAAACGCTTTTTTAATGTTGATAGAAGGAACCAGTGTGGTGTAAGAATTAGAGTGCTTCGTAGAAAGGCTCCTTTCATGCACAAGTGAAAGTAACATTCAATCAATTGCGCTTACATTATGAATTGCACGTTCTTCAACAAAGGCAGTTTATGCACCGTCATAATCCTTCACAGTAAATAACCCTGTATCAGTATATACAATACCAATTATTTCTGATTCCACAGTTGAAGGCTCTACCGAACAACGGAACATTTTAGATCTTTTTTGTGCCTGGATTTTGATGCATGACCGTAAAACCGGGCCAGATGTTTATGACGCTGAGTCACTGGCCTCTTAACTTTTCACCTTATTTATTGTACAACCCACAGGAAAATCAACCTTAATCCTTTTGTATTAAGAAGTCTTACTTTGTACCGAATTGATCATAATAAAACGAGATTATTTAGTAACGCAGATGCTTGCAATGAGCGTAACTCCAAATTGGGATTCAATATTTTGTGCTAAGTCATAAACCTCATTTTTAGACAGCTGGTGGGAAACAAAATAAAACAACAGTTAATTATAATCAGTTATATGCCACAGTATAAAAATGTGTGGTTGAAAATATTGGCAAACCTTTAACAAAAAAAGTTTTTTTTTTTTCAAATGTTTAGGTAACACAACACCCAACAGTCACATGCGTAGTCTTGATCCCACACTAGGATTCCCTGTCTCGTAGGACTACGAGTATCATGGTACCATAACACCCAGACCCGGAACAAATATATGCAGATCATATAAACATTTGTCCCGCAGCGGGGATCGAACCCGCAATCGGCTTGCATCTCAGCCGGCTAATCGCCCGGCGCGCCATATAGGTCATATCGTCATTGAAAGCGATTATCAGTTCATTGGACAATAAGGAGGCTGCTTCTTAAATATACATAGCCCACAAGCCGCAACATTGTATACACAGCCCTACACAAAGTAAAAAGAAAAACAATACTAAAGTAGTTGCCTTTGCAACCATCTGCCTTTCGATGGCCTATCGAATTCTACAGATTCAGTTCTGCTCCACCTTCAATATCGAACCTTATTCCCTTCGTTTTAAAATTCAATATTATCCAGTGCAAAGATGCATAAGATAAAGTTTGGACACCTGTCGTTCCGGTCAGGTTTTTAAGCATAATGGCACAACCACCTGGCTCTATTCTGATACCTGTTTCGGTATCAAATTGCCTTCAATATTCGGCTTGAATAATTCAGAAAGATAAAAATGCGGACTGCTTTTGAATCTGAAATGCCACGCTTACATTGACATGTGGATATTTTCGCAACAGGAATAATGATTGAAAAATATTGAATGGCCAAATAAACTAGCGTGCAATGAAATGGGTTTATTTTAAAACACACAATACAACCCTCCCAAACTATGTTAGATCATCATCAGCCGTCAAACGTCCACTGCTGGACGAGGCCTCTCCCATAGGATGCTATGGGGGGAATTGTCATAATCACCACGCTTGGCAGACGGATTGGTGATCGAAGTATTGGTGTTGTGTACTCAGGTAGATGCTGCTGCCCATCCCCTGGTATATTCTTTTAGTCGTTACGACATCCACGGAAGGAGACGGACGAGTATATTCTTAAGCTGGACACACCACAGCAATTAGAAACCGAATAGAATCATATTTAAAAAAATCATACGGCATTAAACACAGTAACTTTTAAAAAAACTTTTATGAAATAAATAAGTTTTTGTTGAAAAAAATATTTTCCAAAACAAGCTTTTATTATATTAGTGATTGGAATCGTTAGCTCATAACTTTTCATTTAAAAAACTGACTTCCGCCATTGTAACCGACTAAATATTTGAATGAAAAAAAATTATGAAAGAACCATAGTGGTGAAAGGATTATGATACGTTTTGAATGCAAATGCTTGGTTTGTTGCTGAAAATATCAAAATCGCCATATGTATGCCTACAATATTTGAGGAGTTCCCTCAATTCCTCATGGATCCCATCATCAGAACTGGATTCTGATTTCTGAAAATGGGACCAATCTGGAAGTATATCTATTCAAATAAAAAAAGAATTTTCCAAATCGGTTCATAAACGCCGGAGATATGCGGTAAAAAACATTAAAAAAAAAAATACAACCGAATTGAGAACCTCCTCCTTTTTTGGGAAGTCGGTTAAAAATGAGCCCAAACACTACCAGGTTACTGTTTATCATCGAAAAGTTCCGTTGTCCACCTCCCATCTACTTCATCAGATCAGCTCGCTGTCACCATAATATTGTATTGTCATCGGAACTTGACAGGTATGCAAAATTTCAGCTCAACCGGTTGGGTGGAACTGGTTCAAAACTCAGTTTCAAGATTCCACCCGGATAAACATGCAATACATTGCAAATTAAATAAAAGCTATTAAAAATAAATAAATTATGAGTTTGGGTATTGTGGTTTTTATAAGTGACCCTAGTTAATTGCACGCCAGTTTATGAACCAAAAATTTACATACTGGGCTGAACCAAGGCAATTTTTTTCGTACCAGTAGTGAAGTTCGTGAATCATAACAATGCAGAATTCTGTGTTGGGCCATTGCTAAACATATCTTTACTAACTATTCTCATCTCAACAGAGTGGATCTTGGCCACTATGTTGGCACACAAACGACCAAATTTCAATTTCCTTGTCTTTGTCCGATTACGGATCCACAAGAACAATATTGATCCTATAACCAGATAATAAGTATATTACAGATATTTCACTCCGACAACAAAACTGGATATGACAAATGTGGCAAGCACGCGAGATATGGAAACAAAAATAGGCACGAAATATCAGCGCATTGCGGCAACCATTTTTCGGATTTAGAACTTCGTATCTAAGCCATATTGAATCTAAAATCAGCGCAAAGGGCTTATTTTACGCTGAGAGCTGGTTTGGAGTGACACAGGCCTATCTTCAGGCTAAGCCTTCAAAGTTTAACTCATAATCGTTATTATTAATTGGAATTATGCAAACGAGACAGCAAATCCTTCGAAGTTTTTTGAGTGACATTTTCATAGCCTGGTTGAGATTGGGCTGATGAAGTTGTTTTTGCAATTTTGAATTATTTTAACTGATTCTAACTCTAACCGAAAGGACCCAAAGACTGAGGGTATCTTTGGAATGCTTAGTATGTTTAATTATACTTTTTACACCTAAATTATGACACGAAATATTATATTTGATTTATAATATAAATCGTAAGCGTCCCGTGGTGTGTCCAGCTGATAGACCTCTCCATCTCCTGCCGTGGATATCGTAAAAGCCGACTTAGGGATTACACCAGGGGACGGGCAGCAGCATCCACCTAAGTAGCCAACATAAATACTGGTATTACCAATCCGTCAGCCAAGGTAAAAGATTATGGCAATTCCCCCCATTGTATTTCATGGGGGAGGCTTCGTCCAGCAGTGGACATCCAAAGGCTACTGATGATGATTATATAATCTTAGATAATATACCTTTACATAGATGGTCGCAAAAATGCTTAATCTCCTCAATGATACTTTTTACACCTAAATTATGACACTAAATATTATATTTATAATAGAATTAAATTTATTTTGACTTATAGTATAATCTAAGGTACTGTACCTTTCTAGGTAGATGGTCAAAAAAGAGAAAAAGTTACAAAGAATAACCCAAATGGGACGGGTTTCTGTAACTCTAAACACAAACATTCACGCGGTTATTTAAAACAGCGTATACTTGAGCGCGTACGTACACAGTTTTCACGCACACGTCTATTTGAAAATCAACACATTTTCAAATAGACGGCTACTACTACTACAAGTACTAGACAAGTGTATGAATTTATGTGTTTTAAGACTATAATTAAGATATGTAATGTAAGAACGTTACTCGTCTGCTATTATCTCCCATCGCTTCTAAACTCCATCTAAACCAGTCTGTTGTCTGAAGACCAAATGTATGTTAAAGTTCCTTTATCCACTTTGTCTTTATCTGTGTCAAATGAAACTCGAGTCTACAACAATTTTACGACATCCCACGATTGCCGCCATTCCGGCGTTCAACGGAACATCTGAAACTCCTTAAGACAATAACCATTCCATTTAAGGGTTGCTAAAAACCAAAAGACGGTGTTTGTATGTGCGCGGGTGAGAAAGGAGATCAAGACGCGCGACAAAGTCAGACTGCCCCTATAGATTACATTAAGGAGTTTCGGTTCACGAAATGCCTCTAATGAGCTCTAGAGTTTTTAAGTTTTTAATAAGATTTTTATAGTTTCCAACAAGAAAGAGATATAATATGGTATTCTTAAGATTTTATCTTTTGAAATCATAAATTCAATACACAATTAGAATTACTTCATTCGATAAAAAAAAGGCTAGTCGAAAAGTGTGATTTGTATGGTGATATTGTGTTTCTCAACAAGGTCGCTAGAGGCACACATTTCTGTGCAGTGTGTTTCTTGTATACGTCTACTTCTAGACGAGGCCTTCCCCCATTGAATACAATGGGGGGGATTAGTCATAATCTCCACGCTTGGCAGACGGATTGGCGATAGCAGTTGTTGATAAGTACAGTTAGTACAGTATAGTTGCTGCTGCCCATCCCCTGGTGTAATCCCTTAGTAAGGCTTTTATTACATCCACGGGAGGCGAAGAAGGGATTTATTCTTAGGCCTAGCACACCACATCATTCTTTTCCATGTAACTCTTTAGATATAGTTAAGGATCATGTGTAACTTTTTAAACTTTTCTTGACAACTTGTCATCAAAAAACCATAATTTTAACAAGTAAAGTATGGGTTGATGACAACTGGGAGCAGAGTCACGTACTGGAAATCTCTTTTAAAATGCATTTAAATGACTCGTTTCTGTCTCATCAAGTCTAGTGACACCTAAAAACTAAAAACTCTTACTTAACTTTGCTAAAAACTTGAACACATAAACCCTGAGAACTTCCCAAGAAACCTTCTTTGATAATAATATTAAATTGTTTGGTTGCAGGTAACAATGCGTCACCACATTGTATGATGCATCAGCGTGGAATGCGGCCGGTTTGACTAAAATGGACGGTATTTTATAGATATTCTTTAATGGTTTATTAGGATGATTCATTTAAGGAAAAAGCCAAAACTAGATTATGTACCTGGGCTATTTTATTTTACCCTATTAGTAGGAACATGTTGTTAGTTAATCTATATCGTGTTATATGTTTTTTTTTAATCTGTTGTTTTTAAATATTTTTTTCATTTTTGGCGTCAATCATGCTGTTCCTCATAAAGAAACTAAATAGTCTCCCAAGGAAGAGCTTTTAAAGCTTCATCTATTAGTGAACCAGGCACTACTCCGGAAAAAAGTTGCATCTAAGATACTTATTTGAAAAAAATAACTCGCTCGTTAATAATTCGCTTCATCTATTATTGACATCCGCGGCTATCGTCCATCGAGAGAGGAATCTTTCTCTACTGCGTCGTCCGGCTTGTGGTCGCCACTCGAGAACCATTATTCCCCAACGGTTGATTCTGCGAGCTATATGACATGCCCTTGCCACTACAACTTTCTAATTCTCAGAGCACCAACATCTTGATGGTTCTTCTACGGATATCCACATTTCGTATTCTATCACGTAGAAACTCCGGGCATAGCTCTCTTCATAACCAGCTGCGTAATTTTGAACTTGTTTATAAGACCAATAGTTAGCGAACTCGTCTCAATGCCGTAAGTCATCACTACACACACTGATTATACAGACTTACTACACTATCCTTAGTTAGGAAGCGAATATGGAAGGCACTTCCGAAAACTGTCCCTCTTTAGATAACCAACCGCAAAGCAAGAGCTGCATGCCAACACTGAGTCTGTCAAGGAGTAAGGAAGTCAGATATGTTAGTAATAACTCCTTCGTTATTCGCTGCCTCAGTAAGGATGGTCTAATAACCCCTTAGGCTGGATATTTGCCATTTACACTATAAGAAACATCCCAGAAAATTAAGCTTTCGCATTGTGTCCAGCTGTACTATATTTTTGTGTATTAAAACAAATCCAATCTACACAAAGAGTATCCTTCCTACTTTAAAATGTTAATGCGTCCTTATTACTCCTATTTCCTTTTTCCGTTCTGTAATTTCATTTCTCTCTTGCATTCTATTAACTTTTGCAATTTCCTCACGACACAATGTTTGAAATTATTTCTTATGAAGTGTTCAATACTCAGAGATATAAATGGTGTTAAATTCTCCACACAGTTTGATTAATCACATTTTAAACCTTTAAGAAAAGATCACTGGTACGCCCTTCTGCACGCGAACGAAGTTTGCTATTCTAATTTGGGTATTACTTCTTCAAACTTTTCTACACATGATCAGTACACTAATATTTTATACCTTTAGTTAAATATAAAATGATATGGTTACCAAATCATAAATTAAAACTGACGCACCACGTGTCTAGTATATTAGTGTACTGATCATGTGTACAATATTTCATGTAGTTTGATTAAATAATGGCCAATATAGAAGCAAACTTCATTCGCGTACAAAAGATACCTCCTCCGGTAACCTCCTCTTAAGGTGATTCCTCTCGCATGTGGCGCGACCTTAAACAAAATGGACTATGCACAAGTTTGTGTAACGTAAAGTGGTTAACTAAAGTATAGATATGACATAAGCGATCGACAAACGCCGCACGCCATTTCATTTTTCCCCGTACGGGCCCTTTTTTGCGGTACGCAAACTTGCACAGTTACTGTGGCTATTGGTCAAGGACTTAGTGTCCCAGCATTGGTTGTTAAAAGAAAACCATGGCCAAATAAAAGCCAAAACATTATTGTACACACTATACACGTGTGACTCCGCAGCATAATCTGGCGGCACGAGACAATCTAGTAGCTTTAGTAGATGTCACATCCAGACACACAGCACCAATTACGTTTGGTTGCACTCTTGACTTCAACAGCTGCTATGGCGCTCACGATTTTATTGGTTTACAAGACGCACCTGTTTTCAACACATGGCATGACCAAGGGTTAAGATAATGCGTGATTTTGAACGCAAATTTATTGAGATTTTGTTAGTTCATCATCATTCAGCCGTTATATAGACGCCCACTGTTTGACAAAACCTTCCCCATAGAATGCAATGGGGATTTGGTGATAATCACCACGCTTGGCAGGCGGATTGGTAATCGCAGTATTGGTTTTGAGTACTCAGTTGGATGCTGCTGCCCATTCCTTGGTGCGTAATCAATTACTCGGCTTTTACCCTATTTACGGGAGGATACGAAAAGGTAACATAACATAACACCCAACGTCACATACATAGTCCTGATCCCACACCCTTTGTCGTGGGTATCAAGGAACTAAGAGTACCATGGTACGTCAACACCCATACTCGGAACGAATTTTTGCAGATTATGTAAACATTTGTCCTGCAGTGGGAATCAAACTTGAACCTCTTGCGTCTCAGCCGGCTATATACTCGCTAACTGCGCCACGAAGGTCGTTAAAATTCGAATTCTTGGTTATTTAGGCAGGATACACCACGGTTTTTGTTGATTATCCTCATAATTATCATTATCGCCTATTGGTATCTGTAACACCAGGAAAACTGCCTGCCTTGAACATCTATTGACATTATGTGTTTCGGCCTAGATGCAAGAGGTTTCGGGTTCGATTCCCGCTGTGGAACAAATGTTTGCATGATCTGCAAATATTTGTTCCGGGTCTGGGTGTGGTGTTACCACGGTACTCGTAGTTCCTGACACCCACTATACAGGGAATCCTGGTGTGGTATGTACTACTTACGTATGTTATTGCAGTTATGTTACTAGTGGAGCGCCCGCGACTAGGTACCCAGTAGTAGATAGTAGTTAGTAGTTTATTATTATCATGGGTATTTATCGCGTTTTAGTATCTCTTTGGTTTAAATACAGACCCACATTTTAATAAAATAACAACAGCATTAAATCTCTTTACTTGGATTTATATTACCACATTTTCTATCATCCTTTTCACATCGTATTCGTGCGAATAATGTTTTCACGCGAGCAAAACGATCATGTTTTGCGGCATAGGCAAAGTACTTAGCAATGTATTTGAAACTCTGTTGTTTAAAGTTGATATAGTACGTACTATAGTCTGTGGTTCGGATAAGTTCACCGCAGCTGCTTAGACTACTTAGTTCGTTAAGTACTTATTTTTCTAGCATCAGGAACTTTGTTGTTCAACATTTCTACGATTCAGTACCCAAAGGGTGCCAAACGGGACCTTAGAACTAAGCCTACTTCATCATTCTGTCCGTCTTTCTGTATGTCTGTTGTCTAAATACTGTCACAGGGGTATATCAGGGGTAGGGGTAGCCTATATTAACATCGGATTTTATAACGTAGTGTAACTCTAAAACATAGCTCTCTCCATAGCCCACTGCGTTACTTTGAGCTTGTGTCTAAGGTTAATATATTGTAACTGATTGTAAATGCATATTGACATCAGTTGCACCGACAAGAGCAATGCACTTAATTTTTAACCGACTTCACAAAAAGGAGGAGGTTCTCAATTCGGAAGTATTTTTTTTTTTTTAATTTTGTTACCTCATATCTCTGGCGCGTTTATGAACCGATTTGAAAAAATTTTTTTTTTTTCGAATACTTCCATATTGGTCCCATTTTTTTCAGAATCCCGTTCTGATGATGGAATCCATGAGGAATTGAGGGAACTCCTCAAATATTGTAGGCATACATATGGCGATTTTGATATTTTCAGCAACAAACCAAGCATTTGCATTCAGAAAGTATCATAATCCTTTCACCACTTTAAGTTCAATTTATAACGCCTTACCCTCTGACATTAAAAGCCTTTCGCTAAATAAATTTAAGACTCAATTAAGACTCTGGCTTCTTGGTAACAGGTTTTACCATTTGAAGGACTTCCTAGGTTAGAGTATTATCTTTAGAGTTATTTTTTTTAAAATATTTTTGACATTGTTAATTTAAAGTTTTTTTTAATTATTTTAATTGTTGACATTTGTGATTTATTTTGGTATTTTATGTAACACTTTGTAATTTAAGGGTAGTTTTTGACCTTGCCTGTTTTGTTAATATTTGTATCCCAGACATGGGAAATGTGAGCCACTTTATATTATACATAAGAACCTTGTACATACCACATTTATGCAAATAAAGATTTATATTATATTATATTATTATTACCACTCTCTTATCTTTTATAAATTTTTTTTCTTCCAAATATTTATTCGGATACAATGGCGGAAGTCGGTTTTTTAAATGAAAAGTTATAACAATAATAGTTTTTTGAGTAGAATATTTGTTAGCACACATTACTTCTAACATCGCATCAACCTCTCAACAGAGCTCCATCATTACGGCTCTTTAACAAAACAACCGCACTTAAACGGAGCCTGTTTATTTTTGTAGCATTTGTTGCCTTAACTAACTTGAATGAAGGTTGTAAAAACAGACTTAAACTTGTTTACAGTGTTTATTCATCTTTCATTTTGCTGTAGTAAATAAACGGGAAGGAAGCTGTCAGTATTTACGAATAACTCCTGAATGTTTAATTTTGTAGGTCGTTTAAGAAAATTGATTCTACTTTCACCTTTATTGATGATTGGAAGAAATAATTACTAATATCGTCTCTTGCTACGAGGAGTGTACTGCTACCCCTCCTCGTGGAGAGCTGATTCTAAGTTTTTAGCACACAATTGACACGGACGTATGGTGTTGTGTAACAAGGATTTTGTGTGGCGACACCAATGAGTGCCCCTAGCATACACTCTGTGAACCTCATTTTCCATACAAAAATCCGTGTTACTCTGCACCATACGTCCGTGTCAATTGCTTGTAAAAACTTAGAATCAGCTCTCAGCCCGACTGTTAAGCTTGCTGATTATAGCCAATATCCCCATTGCATTCTATGGGGGGAGTCTGCGTCCTACAGTGGACCGTAACGGATGATATGATGATGTAAAACTGTAATACACTTGGAATATATTGTGTGATATAGTAATGTTCAGAGGCCTAACCATGAGCTGTTATAGCGATTCAGTTCAAAAACTATTCAGTACAAAATATCGGCTCAGTGATGATCATATTTAAAGGCGCAGTAGCAGAAGGTCTATAAACTTCTGCGATTAAAGTTATTCAATGATGACGAATGTCAATAGCCGCGTACTGAAGCGAGCAGCCTCGCGAGGCATATCCTCGGTCGGTCAAGACGTGCCTCGCCCGAGGCAAACGCACGCGCTCCCTCGCCCGAGCGTGCCGCGGCCCGAGCCGAGCGTTGTCGGTTTTTGTCGATGCTCAAAGGCGCCTCAGTAAGTTTGCCGCGCTCACTCAAGACGGTAGTGTTTTGCCTCGCTTATTCGTTGCGTGTTAGTTGTGCGTCATGGATAAAGAACGCTCACGGTGGCTCGGCCTTGCCACGCGAGGCAGCCTCGGATTAGAAAACTTACAGACCGAGGCCGCCTCGCGCGGCATGCGTACTGCGGCAAATGTCCGAGGCTGCCTCGCGAAGCCGCTCGCTTGGTCAGTACGCGGCTAATGACGAATCGATATTTTGTACTGAATAGTTTTTGAACTGAATCGCTATAAGAGCTCATGGTATGGCCTCTGTTCTGATTAGATAGCTACAAAACACTTTTAGTAATCAAAGGGTTGATTCAATTGTATTATTTAATTACCATAGCAAGTGGATTTGTAAAGTAGGCTTATTGTTAATGTGGAATAGTTGGCAGGGTTGGCGTAATGTTATCAGTTGGGCGCTCGGCCAGTTCGCCACTTAATTTAATTGTGAAATCTACTGTGAACTTCTTAGCTAAATGAAATTTTCAATTCAAATTTTGGATTACCTTAGCAGTGATTTCGTAATGAATTTTTACAAGCTTTTATTATAGTTTTTGTCGGAATTCTAATTTCATAAAAGCTTGTTTTCAAAAATACTTTTGAACAAGAACTTATTGTTACTTAAACTTAAGGGTCTCTTAGGAAAGATGTTCTAAACCTGAGCTCAGACCAGACCTACCATTATCATCAGCCTGTAGAAGTCCACTGCTGGACATAAGCCTCCACCCCATGTCACGACGAACGCTCTTGAGCCGCCTCCATCCACCGACTTCCTGCTCTTGTTATCTTTAGTCAATCGAGAGGGGACCTCCTCTACTACGTCGTCCAGTTTGTGGTCGTCACTCCTGATCCTTTGTTCCCCAACGGTTGTCAGTTTTGCGAGTTATTTGACTGCGAGTACCATGGTACCAACACCATGACTCCGAAGAAATAATTTTATATAAATTATATTATCAGCCTATTTGCGATAAATTCTATGAACTAGTTAAAAGTTAATTCTTAATTTTAAATTCGCTGTGGTGTGTCCGGCCCAAGAATAGACCATTCCATCTCCTCCCGTGTTTTTCGTAAAGCCTACTTTAGGATTACACCAGGGGATTGGCACCAGCATCCACCTGAGTACTCAACACGAATACTGCGATCACCAATCCGTCTGCCAAGCGTGGTGATTATGGCAATTCCCCCCAACGTATTTGATAGGGGAGGCCTCTTCTAGCAGTGGACGTCAAAAGGCTGTTGATGATGATGATTGCAAATTTGAATGTACACAGATTATTTTTCAGGCAACCGTGACAAATCAAATAATGATTGAGTTTGTGGACGTGACAGGAATTTCACGGCCATTTTGAACTCGAGTATAAAAACAGGGTCGGGTGTGAAAGTTTCCATAACAAAATACATGCTCATATTACGACGTGAATATGGTATATGAAGGTATTTTTTGTTGTGTCTAGTGTGACAAGATTCCAGACTATGTTAGGTAAACCAATAGATTTCTCATTATCATCCAAAACCATTGTGAGATATGCCAAAATGTAAAATATCAATCGGAATTCTTCGCTTCTACCTTACTTATCATTTCTACTACTTCCCTATATAGAAAGCTTGGCAGCGCCAACAGTATGTTACCGTTTAGTAAGTACATTATTTTAATTCGGGATTGAGTCACTGCACCACAAAACACCATCCAGCTTGCGACTCAATGAAAAATCAGACGCGTCTCCTCTAGAACCAGGCAAAGTGTAGGGTTTCGAAGTTTACACAACTCAAGACTAGATATCGCCACTAGTAGAATTAGAACGCGCTATCGGTTTGTAACACAAATAAGAAAATTCAAAAAATTACACATTTTAAAAATGTGTTTTTCCATTTTTCTATGCAATTAAGTTCACAATTAACGAGTATATCGCTTACCAAAATAACGGCATAGAAGCCTTTGGTCGCAAGTTATACTCGCACTTGTCCGCATATATTTTACCCTCAAGGGCATAGGCCATGTTCATTTCATGCCTCATTATTTAGGCCGTGAACTGACTGGTTTATGCTTCGTGACTCCGCTGACACGTCACGTTCTCCCGAAAATAGATTTTATTCTATGAGAAACAGATTACCCATAAGAAAATGGGTGAGATATTTATAGGTTGGGTGATTTGGTTGAGATTATTTATGATGATATTTTTATATTTAGCGCAACGAAAAATTCTAGGAGTCCAATTCTAATTGGGGGTGTTGAGACCTGCACTGCCGTCTCGGTGTGGGGTGTATTGTGCATTGTCCCCCTGTGATAACCCTACCCCAGCCAGCCCAGGTCCTTAAAGTAACGGAGGAGGACTTTGGGTTGGTGGCAACACCGTTGAAGTGTGTCCAAAGGCGTCGATGATGGGGAGCAGGATAGAAATAGCTCCTGCAAACTCTCCCTGGTCTGTTTTGTGGCCGCACAATCCAGGATCACGTGAAATTGTAGGAGCTATTTCTTAGCTAGAATTTGCGTGGGACCTAAGTATGAAGTACTACTGTGAAAGTAATGCACTTCGTCATTTCGAAACAGAAATATGGTTACAAGTGCAAAAAGCGACAGTCATTCACGAACGATATTTAATTGATTAATTAATTGAACTGGCATGTGGGGACCTCTCGATGTTAAGCGGTTACCACAGCCCATAACAAATGATTAATAAACATAAATAAATACATATACAATATACATGCATAACAAAACACCCAACAGTCGCATAAAGTCCTGATCCAACACTAGGATTCCCTGTGTCGTGGGTGTCAGGAACTACGAGACAGTGTAAGTACTTACCTAAATGATATACTTAAACCTTCCTAGGACATCCAACCTTAACCAAAACCACGTCAAAATCGGTACTTTCAGAAATTAGTGCGGACTTAAAACATAGCTCCTTCCCCTTTTTTGATGTCGGTTATAAACATGGTTCACCACTCACCACTAAATTATTCAATCTAAAACCAGAACAAAGTCTGTGTGAAATTCAATAAACTAGTTAAGGGTCCGCCGGCTAATCTGGGCCCATTAATGGATCCCTTCAAAGCCTATTAAATCTCCGACCCGTGACATTCTACGCCTTATTCATAAACACATAAACAAGACATTGTTAAGAGATTTAACTATTCACAAGAAGTAAGACAGATGTTAGAAGGTTATCGATAGTCTTAAGAAATAACAAGATCATTAAAAAAGTCTTTGAGGGAATTGTACAGTGGTTCTAGAAGGCTCAAGGGTAACCATTACACTTATATTGAATTGAAGATTTTGAATTGAAAGCGGAACCATCCTGCGAGAAGCTCCTTTAAGGGGCCTTTGTCCAGCAGTGGCCTGATGATATTATGGTGATAATTCCTAACAAAACCAGCAGCATCTACAATGTATCTGATCTTACTATACTATCTATCTCCTAGAAACTGGGCAAACAGGTGCGGAAAATCTGGCAAAAACTACAATTACCTCAGGCTTTACAGGGGAAAATAATGCCGGAAAAGTCAAGGCGTTCTAATTAGTACTTACAAAGCCTGAGGAAAATGCTTCAAGTGTTTTTCTTCGACCACTTAGCTTTTTTGCCTCCGAGCGTGTAGCCTAGGCAACGGGACGGTTATCACAGCTTTAGGATAACAAGTGAGACGTTTATTCGTGCTTCTTGCTTTAACCCTTAGATTGTTCTAAGCTTTAACCTTGTCCTCATTTCATTCAAAGTCGAGATCGTATGAAGTCTAAAATGCTGTCCGGCCCAAGAATAGGGAGGGGTCTATTCTTGTGCCGGACACACCACATCTCCTCCCGTGGATGTCGTAAAAGCCGATTAAGGGATGGGCAGCAGCATCCACCTGAGTACTCAACACCAATACTGCGATCACCAATCCGCCTGCCAAACGTGGTGATTATGGCAAATCCCCCCCATTGCGTTTTATGGGAAGGCCTCGTCCAACAGTGGAATTTAACTTTCCTGAAAGATTCCGGGGATAACGCCCCGCCCCCCATCCCCCCGGAATCCCCATGTCATCATCATCATCAGATGTTAACATTTATTGTTGGACGAACCCTCCATGGAATGCAATGGGGGGGTTTTGCCATAATCACCGCTTGGCTGGCGGACTGGTGACCTTCACAACATCCACGGGAGGAGACGTAGGGGAATATTCTTACTGCTGTCTCACCACGGCACAGGAATTATAATTCCTGTTATTTTATAGTCGCTGTACGAATTTAACTTTCCTGAAAGATCCAGGCCCTCGTTAGTTAAATTTTGTTTTCATTATCATTAAATACCACCTGATTTATCGTGGTGTTATAGCGAAAATTTACTTCCGCTGCATTTACCGGAAGTACAATAAATTGTATCAAAGATTTAGTTTTACCCGTATATAAAAGGTCGTTAGTCTTATTCAAAAGGTCATTAACGAAGGGTTTGTTGGAAATTACTTGGAAGGAGGGCTATGTGGTCTTTTAAGTACTCCTGACAATTAATATTGACTAATTGATAAGCTTTATCATTGCCAGACGCCAGTAAACTTCATAATCAATTTTTAAACCTTTGATAGCTTATATAGCTTTTGGTCTTGTTTTGGCGTATGCCATTTTAAATCAAAGAGAAACAAAAAAAGCTATTTTAACTAAAATAGGTTATAGGTTAAAAAACTGATTATGAGGGTAACCAAACGGCAAGTTAAGTAAGGTTACCAGACGGCAGGATTTGTCCTGACATGTCAGTATTTTTATACATTGGTCAGGATTACGCGATTTTTTTGAAAATGTTAGGGTTTTTGGTGAGTTAATGAAATACTAAATTCAGTTAGTATTGTTTTAGAAACAATTAAACTAAACCAAATCAATATAATTACTAACACAAAAATAATTGTAAATTCTTTTAATCTACCTACATTAAAATTAACTTAAATTGCACTGTGCAACAATGTCTAAATTGAATGGAATACTATGTATGTTGCATATAATATTGGATTCAATCCCCTTAATTACTTAGGATACATACTTGAAGACTTCTGTGGCGCAGCGGGTTAGCAGATGGCTGAGATGCAAGAGGTTGCGGGTTCGATTCTCGCTGCGGGACAAATGTTTGTATGATCTGCAAATGGTACTGCAATTGTGTTATGGTACCATGGTACTCGTAGTTCAAGGAATCCTAGTGTGGGATCAAGGCTACGTATGTGACTTGGGTGTTATGTTATGTTATATAAAATCTTTGTTATCTTGTTTGGCATCACTTAAAACCGAAGCCGGAAATTGGCTTCTTAGTTTCTTATTTTAGTTTTTGTCTAATTTAAGCTGCTGGTCCTCCTAATAAATAAATAAATAAATCAATTCAAATTACAATAATGTCAGGATTTTTTATAGAAATCAGGCTTTTTGACAGGATATGCCAGCGAGACATCCTTGTTAGCTAAATGAAACAGACACCAACGATCATTCTCAAACCAAGTTGAAAATAAAACAAAAAATCACCCACTATTAAACTTTCGCCAGGGAGTCCGTGACCCACGCTCAGTGGTGGGCATCCGAGCGTTGCCGTGGGAATCGCCCTTCGCTTTAGCCCTAGTGTAACTCCAATCAGATAATATGTAATTCATAATAATGATGATGATAGAACTAGATCACATAATTTAACTTTAAACCTATATTCATAGTGATGATCAAATAGTTAGCAGCGTCGTTCGTCGTTCCGTAATAGAACAAGTATTAATCAATTTAAACCTCCAAGTTACTTATTATGAAGAGCTTAGAACGAATTATTTATTTAGGAATCTAAAAGAGCTTTGAGTACACAAATACATCTGAGATCAAAAACAATCAAAAAATTACAATGCACAAAAAAAACTGTACAGTTAAAGAGTCAAAAATTCGGAAAGTTCTAAAAAATAACAAATTTAAGTATATAAATAAAAATTAAACATACACTACGCAACTACGGTGATTTACGATGTTACTTATATTTAATCTATACACAAATGATAGTCGGCCAATGACCTCTCATAAAACTTTAAATTCTTATCTAAAAATCTACGCAAACCTTTGTCAAGAAGTTTATGTTCCAGCTAATTTTAAGTTTTAACAATTTTCTTTGCTAATTCAGAGCCCTTCATAGCAGGCATGCTAATTTTATTCATATTCTAAATTAAACTATCGCAATCTTCGTGGATTTTACGAGGCTTTTATACTAAAAACTTCATAAAAATAGAGTACGTACATTCTTTTTTATACAACTATTTTAAATTTTCATTTAAATACCTCTACGGATAGTAAAAACAAAAAACTTCGCGAACAAACCAATCCTTCTAATATTTAAATTAAATAATTTGGATGTTTGTAACCTCTTTGTTACTCAATCACGCATTAAAGACTGAACCGATTTTGATGAAGTTTGTTGCACAATTTGTATCCTTTTAAAACACGAGTGAACCTGCGGATGAACACTAGTTCACAATAATTCTTTCCCCCTGTTTACTTTGCCCAGCGGCACCGACCGGCATAGCCAACAATTTACGAACATAAAATTTAGCATAATAACTCGACTTTAGGGCGGCCTTATCGCTGCCGCGATAACCTAGGAAGCAACTTTCTCACTTCTGATAATAATCATAAAGAAACCTCAAAACATTTGGTTATAGTGATGGGACATGGGACAGCGTGCTATCGATGAAAACAAAAACCGACATACATTTTTGTATAGATTGTATAAATATAAACAGAACCTCCTTTGCAACAAAGATGGCATATTCTGTCAAAGAGTGATCTCAACAGAGTATCGAACCCCATAACGCAAGCTCTGTTTAGCTTAGGGCTAGATAATGTTGTGTGAAATGTCCAGCTTTTATTTATAATAAAAAAAAACTTATAAAAGATGCTATAATCTTATCGGTTCTACATACAATAAATAAATAGATCAAAAAAATGCCTTGTGTCTACCAATTTTAAAAAGCTGGTAACTCGGTGTTCCATTAAAAACTATGAATAAAGCAATTCCATCTAACTTTGCTTGTCAAACGACTTTTAATTACATCTAAGACTAAACGAAATTCGTTTTTATGAATCAAAATAAATTAAGCTCTTTGTCTAAGAGTCTCTCAGTATTAAATTAGACTGCAATATTTTTTAAGCTTTATCGATAATGATTTTCAGAAACTAATAAAAAACGATGGAGTAACAGAAAGCCGTTGTCTGGAGAAACACTCGACCGACTAATATGAATAACTTATTTTAATCCTAACGAGCACGGCTTACCCATTGCAATGAACCCATTTTTAGATCAGATTTAAATAAGTTTCCTGATGCTTTGACCAATCGTAGATTTGTTTATTACCCTAGTAAATTAAGAACAATATTGAGATTAAAAATATGTATTCATCATCATCATCAGCCTGTAGAAGTCCAATACTGGACATAGGTCTCGCCCTTAGAATGCCACGACGAACGGTCTTGAGCCGCCTCCATCCACCGACTTCCTGCGACGTTTACAATGTCTTTAGTCCATCAAGTGGAGGGCCTTCCTCTACCGCGTCGTCCGGTTTGTGGTCGCCACTCGAGAACCTTTATTCCCCAACGGTTATCAGTTCCTCGAGCTATATGACCTGCCCATTGCCACTTCAACTTGCTTATCCTTAGAACTATGTCGGTGACATTGATTCTTCTACGGATTTCCTCATTTTGGATTTAATCACGTAGTAGTATGTATGGATATTACATTATAGTTCCGAGGAATCACTCTACCAAAAACAAGTAGGACAATATTTTGTCTATAGAAAAAAAATCACTAAGTTACCTTTAACTTTTGCCTAGATGCGATTGTTACTCAATATGGTGCAGATTATTGAGTTGAACGCTAGATAAATAAAATCAATAAATCGAGGCGTTTAATTATGAAGATTTCTGTGGTCGTTAAAACGCATTCTTAAAAAGCTAATAGTTTAGCCGCAGTGGTCGGAAATCACTAAAACCAAAACTAGAAAGAAAAGCTTAACCCTTTCGCCATCGACATCGTTTACGGAACGTGCCCACACTTGAATATTCAAATTGGCCCGACACAATGGGACCACCCCGACCCCCTTACGACCTCTTGGGGCCGGCTGTGCCCCACAGTCAACCAAAGGAAGCCCAACAAAGGATCGCTGAGAAAAAAGCTAGGTTCCGGTGTCAGACACACGCGATGTAGTCGCCGTGTCCCCGACTTTGAATGGGTATAGTCGTTGTGTTGGAAATACCTGGTATTTTCTCTATTTCTATTATTTTTCCTTTAATAAATTCGCTCACGTATTCACCGTTGTTCGCGAAAGCAACTCTTAAGTAGAAAGTTAAATGGAACTGTCACGGCTGCGGTTATTATTTTAGTTTATTTAAGCTTTTCAGGAAGTCTGTATGCAACTATGATATATTTATTCGACTATTATATGATGTAATTAGAGTTCTTTACTCCTGTTTTATAAATGGCTTTCGTTTAATACAGGGTTTTGTTTTAAATGTCTTGTTTCTTTTTACAAAATGCAAAGTTATTGTTTATTAACTGCATGTATGAACAAGGAAATATTTTTATGAGTTCCTCTTCCCTTATTGTATTTATTCTGTGGTACAAGCATGCATCTCGTATCTTTAATTCCTATTTGTTTGTGGCATTAATACCTTAACATTATAATAACATTCAAAAAGTGAACTCCCTACACCCTAGTTAGTAGTCACAGTAGCCGCAGTTATTGGGGCAAACAATGGACTCCCCATTGTTTGCCCCAATAACTTTAACAGAACACTTGATTTATTGATCTCATTCTTACGTCATAACGTAAAAAAAACCATTAATTTATGAACTTGCTCTTCTTCACCATAAAATATAGCTCCTAAACTAACCAGTTCATCTTCCAACGATAAGACAGTAACTATCTCCGCGCGCTATCTCACTAATAAGGTTCGTGTTACAAATACATTAATTATGCCGCCAGGCACAATAGCTGCCCCCGGGGGACGTACGTGGACTTCCACTTGCCACTAGCCGTTTCAGGGTTAACTGTTATTTTAAGTTATGTATTTTTGATGTGGTATTGATTTTGAATTTAAAATTCACGCTTGATTCTGGTTCGAATAAATCGTTTACCTCGTGTTTATCGTTTTATGTCGCTTATGGCATTGGAATTATTAACATTTTGTGGTAAATAACCGTGAATAATGGATATAAAAAACCCATTGCTCCTTTATTGTGTTAGAAAAATCTCGTTGGCTTTATCGTACACATTTAATAATTTGTGATTATTTGTATTTTGATCTCACATCTACTTACCAATTTTCCGAACCGCCTCCATACATCAAAGCCCTTTATCCCTTTGAGTGAAACCTTGCGTGCTATTTCCCATTTATACGATAATTTCTCCGGGATCTTACCTTTAGGTTGTTGATAGATTCCCCTTTAAGGGACAATGTGTGTAGCTGGGGAACGCTTAGATAATAACCCTTTGTAACGTTACCACAATCTAGTGCCGCTTTGAAATTTGTATACCTACGCATCGATAAATTATGTTCACGAGTTATTTTCGGTTAAGGGAAGGTTTCCGGTAGGGCGCTTATGCCTTTTTGTACGTGAACGAAGTTTGCTTTTAACTTGTATATTATTTCTTCAAACTCCATGAAACTTTGTACGCATGATCAGTATACTAATATCTAGACCCGTGGTGCGTTAGTTTCTTATAAAATTATATGGTTAACAAATCATAAATATAAAAAAAACTACATTTTTAAAAACTGATGCACCACGGATCTAGTTATTCGTGTACTGATCATGTGTACAAAATCTCACGGAGTTGGAAGAAATTATAGCCCAAATAGAAGCAAATTTCGTTCGCGTTCTATAGCTTATGCTATTTTTCTCGCTCTAACTAACGCCTTCCTGAGCGACAGAAAGGTTGATGATTGATCGAAAGTTGACTGAGATGAGATTATGTGACATTTATGTCAAATAATTACGAGAATTGGGCTTCTGAATAAAATACACTTCTGTAAAGCACACGCACAACGTAACATACCTTAAAACTTATTGAAAAATGTTGTAAAAAACATCGATAAAAAGCTCTAAAAGACTATCGAGTAAAAGCTCAAATCCCTTTAATTTACCTTGTCAATGCCATCATCCGTCTAGCTCCGATTCAGCTTAAAATAAATTGAGTGTTTCGATCACTGACTTTTGTCCTTTATAAATGACTACGGGCTGAACAACAACGGAGAAATGCTTTCGCAGAAGTGCATCAGTCACGCCATGACGTACGCGATTTGTATACTTGTACTCGTTTCGCGGTATACACGTACTCAAATCAAATCAAAATAATTTGTATTCATTGAAATCACAAGGATCATTTTGAATAGTCTTATATAAACTTAAATTACTCCTGTTCAAACGCGACCAACAATTGCACTAGCAATTGGAACCTCTATTATAAATTACAGCCTATATTTTTATTCTGAGTAGTTATTGATAGATCCCTTGATGAGTAAGCTATAATACTGTAAAGTTTCATCAAATTCCGTGCTGTAATTTTTACGTAAAAGCGTAACAAACATCCATCGACATCCATCCTCACAAACTTTTACATTTATAATATTAGTAGGATTCTATGAGTATGTCTTTTTAAATTTATGTCACATCCGTCCCTGTCTTTGGCTGTCTTCCACCACATCTTCTCGAAAGCATCGAAGTCATCACGCCAAATCACACCGTCGTCGGACGCTCAAGACAGAGACGGATGGAAAGAATAGGGGGAGAACTTTGCCCAGCTGTGGGACAAAACGGGTTAAGAAAAAAAAACACATTTATTATTATTATGTTGTTTTCATTTATAACCTTCACTTGAAGGTAAAGCGCATGCTATCTACGTTAAAAATATTTATATTTGGATAGTTAGATTATAATAGAATATAAAATAGGTTACTTTATTATACACGTATCAATATATATTTAGTATACTTACCTATATTGTGTTTATTGACAATAAAGATAGTAAAAAATAATGTTATGTACAAAACTTAACATGGTAATTAAAAGTACAATGGACGGTTTTATAGCTTAAAAACGTTTCTTTCAGACACTTTTTGCATGGAGGGAGATCTGTAAGATTAAAAGAAATGGCTGGGGGTGATAGAGTATGCCATAAAGTTGACACATAGGCCACTTATTATTTCAGTACCACGCAAGCAAAGCCACTGGCGTTATCTAATATGATATGACCTACTTTTAAGTAACACCAATGACGGTCTTAAACCTCTAGGTATCATTAACAAGGTTTGATTAACTATTGAGAAATTACGTTTCGGCGTTCGACAGTTTTCAGACAATTATTATCGATATTGTAATCGATAGTTTTCTAAGCACGTCACTATTAACAACAGGCAACGGTAATGTAGGTAGGGGCAATTTTAATAGCTAATAGAAACTCTAGAATGCTGTTTTGACGGCCACACAATACCGTTTTTGTGAGTACATCAACAATAGCCCTGTTGTATGGACTTAAATTAATGGCCTTGTAATTACGAGGTAGTTCAAAGTGAAACGTCAGATTTTGATGCCAGAAATCCCTAGAGAGAATAGCTAATATTATGTGATTGACAGTCGCATAGTTATACAACAATTATGTTGTAGCTAAATAATCGTGGATAACAAAGCCGTCATTAATAACTTTTCATTTAAAAAACCGACTTCCGCCATTGTATTCGACTAAATATTTGGATGAAAAAAAAATGATGAAAGAACCATAGTGGTGAAAGGATTATGATACTTTTTGAATGCAAATGCTTGGTTTGTTGCTGAAAATATCAAAATCGCCATATGTATGCCTACAATATTTGAGGAGTTCCCTCAATTCCTCATGGATTCCATCATTAGAACTGGATTCTGAAAAATGGGACCAATCTGGAAATATATCTATTCAAATAAAAAAAGAATTTTCCAAATCGGTTCAGAAACGCCGGAGATACGAGGTAACAAACATAAAAAAAGAAAAAAAAATACAACCGAATTGAGAACCTCCTCCTTTTTTGGGAAGTCGATTAAAAAGTAGGTAACTTATAGAAAGCCATTTATGCTTATGCATCCAGAGTTTCCTATCATCATAACATAACACCCATCAATCACATACGTAGTCATGATCCCACCCTAGGATTCCCTATGTCGTGGGTATCAGAAACTACGAGTGCCATCGTACCATAAAACCCAGCCCCGGAACAAATATTTGCAGATCATACAAACGTTTGTCTCGCAGCGGGAATCAAACCTGCAACCTCTCACATCTCAGCCGGCTACTCGCCCGCCGCGCCACAGAGGTCGTATCATCATCATCATCAGCCGTTAGACGTCCACTGTTGGACGACGCTCCATTTATTTGCCATAGATACATACATAAACACGCCTTTTTCCTCGATGGGGTAGGCAGAGCCTTAAAGGGCCTCTTTTCATCGTGGGTTATGGAATATGGACGTGACAAGTGGTGAGCTCATCGCCGCCATTGCTTCCCACGACCAACTCGGCTAACGCTTTGTTCCAGTAATAACACATTCCTAAATAAGCCAGCAGCCAGGGCACATCTTATTCCAACGAAAATTGCCCATTAAGTCCGATATTATCGATAGTATTGTATGTGTGAGATTAAATTTGACCTATTTCCACTCTCATGTAATTATAACATTGTTTTAAATTGCTTCGACTTGTATTTAATTAACTAACATTAAGTATTGTGTTGTAATTTTTAATTTGATTAAGATCTTGACTCCGAATTGCAGCGCCCTGACAGGGTTCATGTATTTACCTGACTAACAGTAAAAATAAGCCCTATTACTAACAATATTATACGTACATGTGAGCAATGAATAAATACAAATACAAATACTACTTATCTCTAGGGCTATATTAAACTGAAATTGCTCTACAATAATTCTATAGTTATTGTATATGGCTATTTGTTTAGTGATTCGTACCTTATCTCCAATCTATGTATTGAATTCATTAGTAAAACCATTCAGATCAGCAAAGCTATCGAATCAAAGCGGGCATAGACCTCAAAGCTCTTGGATATACGTATAGTCAGGAGACCATTCGATAAGAACAAAGGTTAGTTGGTGTGTGTTGGTAGTTGCTGGTAGACAATGCTGTGTGTTGTTCTGATGCAGGCTGTATGCTGAGATGTACAGTAGTATTGTTTTATTCCTATCGACTGTGAAGTATGCAGTGTATTGTTGGTGTATTGGCGTAGATTCAATTCGAGTATAATGGCTTTGTTTTGGATTATCCTCTAGACTTCGTCGTCATAGGGATCGTGGAATGGTTGAAGATTTTGTATGCAGGTTGCACTAAAACAATCTTTTCTCATGATAGACTTAATTTGTTATTGGTTTAAATGTAAGACGAGGACATCTCAAAAGTTGTATTTTTGAACGCTCAGTGCGATGTGACGAGATTAAATAGTGAGATGCAAAAGATAGTGTGTAGAACAATATACTAATAATAGTTGTAACAGAACAGAATTTTGAAAAAAGTTTGGTTTAGCAAATAAAAATCACATAAGTGACCACCCTTAAAAAGCTTTGGGATTCAAATGCTCTTAATTTTGAACGGCAACACAATTTTTTATACGAATTAAATAGCTAGACTTGTATTTTAAAGTTCTAACCGCATATTTTTTATCTATGATTTGTATATTTAGATTAATTAAAAAAACCTTCAAAAATGAAAAGAGATTTTCAACTTTAAAAAAAAAAGCAAAGCAAAAAAAAATATTAAAGTTTTGTATATTTGGATGTTTGGATTTTAGGATCATAGCACGCCTTAAAGGTAAAACTAAAGAAGCCACGAAGAAATTTGACATTTTAAAAAAATCGCACAGAGCTGAAGCGCTATCTCTCTAATCATAGAATACTTGTTATATTAAAGCGTATCTTTATTATTAAAGCCAAAAAAGTAAAACATAAGTTAAGTTAGCATAAACTCAAGACTATACGCAGGTAATCCTTTCTCACCGTTTCAACTTGTAATCGTTATCTCAGTACAGTTATACGGTATATCCGAGTTCGTGTAAAGTGTAAACAGTGTAATCTAAGCTGATATTACACCTCTGTTAGATAATACGGCTGCCTTACGTGGAAGTCTGAACTCGATGAGTCAACTTCTAATAAGACATCTTACAAAAATATTATCACAAGTGCTTAAGATAAAACTTTAAAATTATGGTATTTTCTGAACTTTGTAGCATCTATACTAAGCAGTCTAGCCACTTTCTGAAAGCAAGGACTATAACTACTTTTACTACTACGACTTTACTGTGCCGTGGTGTGTCTGGCCTGAGAAAAGACCCCTCCATCTCCTCCCGTTGATATAGTCAATTCGACTAAAGGATTACACCAGGAGATGGGCAGCAACATCCACCTGAGTACTCAACATCAATACTGCGATCACCAATCCGCCTGCCAAGTGGTGTTATGGCAAATCCCCTTATTGCACTCTATGGGGGAAGCCTCGTCCAGCGGTAGACGTTTATCGCCTGATGACGATAGATTAAAAGCAATCCAGATACCTGTTTGTTTTCAATCTAGATAGCAAATAGAACCAATTTCATTTTATAAAACGGGAAATTTTCACGTTCCGATGTGTTGGTGGAAGCACCTATAGGTTTCGACCCTAATTCCCCGTTTTACAAAATGAATGATATAATTCACGAAAGTTATTTTAGTAAAAGAACCAATTTCTTACATGGGTTATTGTGATACGTCAACCATATTGTATTGTTTGCTGCAAGGAGTACATATTGATATTTCGAATTAAAAAACGTTTAGTCACATCACACTCTTGGTAACAACATCGATTATTCAATTGATCAAAAGCTAATTTGTTTTCATTTCTTTTGTCCACAGCACGAAATTTCACACCACACCACATAACGAGGTTAAGACATTCAAGGCATCTGCCGATCCACGCCGCGCCCGTGAGTAACCATCCACAGCCTACCATATACCACATCACTTATACCACTGTTCACCACATACTACCAGTACCCAGCCCCAACAGCTTTATCCTTCTAGATTTCAATTATTTTACTGCTTATTAATATACGTTTTGATATATAAATATATATATTTAGATGTAAATACCTATTTACTTTTAGACTCGTTTATGCATGAATGTACTTCGTATTGTAACATTAATGGAATATTGTATGTAATTACTGTTCATCTCACTAACGATCTGTCACTTAATTTTGATGCTCTCTGACATGCTACACAGGAAAGACACAAGGTATATAACATTATGTTGTGTATATTATTGTTTATTCACACTGTTTAATTTTAGCACAGAAAGAAGTATGGAATTTTTACGTATGTAATTGCATATTGAATATCTGAAGACGTTAAAATCACAATACAAATGTTAAGGCGCAGACCCACCGCGGCGCATGCTGTGCACGAGCACGCGGCGCATTTTAGCTGCGTGGATTTATTTGTTCGACAACGTGGGTCTACGTTTCCACTGCAGTACACACTATACACGTATACTAACCCACGACTATGTAATGTACATGATGAGCGATGAGATACGCTTTGTGGAAGCACAGCGTGCATGGCGTTTGACAGCGTTGAGCTATGTAAGCGCCTATTCGAGCAAGCCACGCATGTATCAATGACGTCAATTGATGCGTAGCGTGTCCTTGGGTTGCAGTGGAAACGATCACATACATTTTCTTGCAAAGTGAAGCTTAACACACATGCGTAATCTCTCCGTGCGCCTCGGTGTGTCTGCGCCTTTATCCTACATCTCTTCATTGCATGTTGGAGTTTCTACATAAATTCTGGCTGTGTCAAAGTTACCTAATTGGATTCTTACACAATTAGTTTTTTTTCGCCGACTAAGTAATCGCGTTTGCGTGATTGATGTGTTTCTATATAAGGTTAGACAGCATGCAATGTAGGATCAACACTTTGTTCAGATGTTTCAAACTTTGTTTAGTTTATCAACACACATCTGAGCAAGTAAAACAAATCAAGAAATGTTTTGCCACATTAAATTACAGTGTATTCTCAAAGGTTTACTTACTACAACTTTCAGGATAGGGGTATATGCAGAATAATTTTCTGTAAAATACCGTAAGACAATAGTTTTTTGCAAAACCATTTGGTCCTTCATGCTCATACCACCTTAAAGAAAAATGTTACAGAACATTTTTGACAGTAAGGTTACGCACGAATAATAATTAACGTTACCTAGACGATCGCAAATCTCAAATATTAGCCAATGACATCGGGGTAGCTTGAAGTCTTTGTAAGTTGATCATAGAAGTAATACGTACTACGTACAACTTATTACTTCCATGGAGTTGATTAATATTTGACGTTTATGATCGTCTCGCAAGCGATTCGATGATGTTCAATATAACATAATAAATACAATCCATTTCACTGTACTTATGTAATGAAAAGTATTACAACCTAACGCGGTTTCAGTTTTCTGCTGCGCCCCCGAAGCTAGCAGTCAAGGACAACCACAAGCCCCTATTCACAGAATGCCTAAGCTACAGGCCGACTGTGAAAGAAGAGCAGCCAACTGGCACTTATGTTTTTACGGTAAGCTAAATTTATATTTTGTTTTAATTTTGATACCCGGCTAATGACGATGTTGATGGAGGTTAGGCAACCTAACTTGAGCTTCTTGGGAGTTGGAAGAGACTATCGTCCAGCATTGAACTGAGACAGGTGGATGGACGAGATCTACGTTAAAAGATAATACTTTTAGTAAGTTTTTGTTTTTGTGCCTACTATTACTATGGCTTTACAAATTTTCGTAGATGTTGCCATCTATCGATTGAAAACTAAACTGTTAGCTAAGGGTGTTTCACCCATGGCCGCTTTTCATCAAGTGATATTGGGTTTCAAGACTAACGATCAAAAGTGTTCGATCGAACACGTCAAGTGATTATTACGATTCAATAATTTTATCGAGACAATTTGGTCGACACGTGTTGATCGAGTTATTTCGATCGGGCTTTGCTCGCGATAAAAAGTAGCCTATGTCAGTACTTTTATCTCAGTACCAAATTTAATTGAAATCGGTTAACCCGTCGATCACAGCGTGATCGATTCGACGACCTCCATGACTCGGCGGGCGAGTAGCCGACTGAGACGGAATGGGTGCGGGTTCGATTCCCGCTGCGGGTGTTGTGATACTCGTAGTTCCTTGATACCCACGATACATGGAATCCTAGTTTGGGATCAGGACTATGTATGTGATCGTTGGGTGTTATGTTATGATTGAGTAAGAAACGTTTTAACATCCAAACTTTTGCATTTACAACTTTTAATTTGTTTTTATAGCGTTTTATATAATCGTATATGTTTGTATTTGTATTTGGATATTAGAAAAATTTATTAAGTTTCTTGCAGCCTTTAGGTTTTGCCATGTTTTGGAATCCAGGTAAACTTACAAATGAATGATATACAATATATCTTCAAACAACATACGTTTTGAATAAATATTTATTAAGAATTATTACCAACAGGTAAAAGCAGAAGACAGAGATCCACCTGAAATGGGTGGCACAGTCACATACAAGTTCGTCTCCACGCCAGGTGAAAAAGAGAGATTCCACGTCGATCCTGAAACCGGGAGAATAACAACGGCTGATGTTAGTACCCTACCATTTTATAACAAAAGTAATTTCGCTTGCAATTTTTGAGACATTTTAAACTTTTGAGACACATAAAACTCGTTACTAAATGCACTATAAATAAAGTTATAGCACACGGTAAAGCAGAAACTGGTGTAGGTAAGACCATTTCTATTGACGTTTCTTCTAATTTGATTTATAACATTGCTAAAATGATACAGTTATTCGACCACGATGAGCCGTCGAGAGAAAAAGAAGCCTATATTACAGTAAGAGCGAGCGATAACGGTCAACCACAACTTGACGACGCGTGTACCGTCAAAATACTAATAGAAGACATCAATGATAACCAGCCAGTTTTCGACAAAGTTGTAAGTACTATCAATTTTGAATGTCAAAGTGACAAGATGCACTGTAATGATAAAATTTATCAAGCCATGACAGAAACCTGCTTACCTACGGAGATTATCTTTTTTTATCAGACCAAAGTTAAAAGTTTTCAAAAGTTGAAAAATATTAGGTAGGTATGCCTGGGACAATCTATATGACCGATGCATGTTTTCATATATATTATTTTACTTGACTTCGTTATTTAGGTTTCTAATATCTTGTATGTATTACTTTATGTTTCATCTGAAGACAGAGGTTAGCATTCTTTCATTTATTTGTGTCTGTTTATTATGTGACTAACAAAACATTCGTTCATTAGCCTCAAAACGTGGCGCAGATAATATTAACGCTTGCCTGTTTTTCCAAGGTCTTCCGTGGAGACGTATGGAAGGTTTGTCCAAAAAAACTGAAACTATCACAATGAGAGAAAGCGTTACGCACAAAATCAATAAATTTTCACTAACTTTTCCGTGTTCTATATCGAT
Source organism: Epirrita christyi (assembly GCA_951392215.1). Lineage (NCBI taxonomy): Eukaryota > Metazoa > Arthropoda > Insecta > Lepidoptera > Geometridae > Epirrita > Epirrita christyi. Next base: position 9,316,416 of record OX595853.1, read on the forward strand.
TGTCACCATCGCTTTTTCTGTACAATCTAAATAAGCAATGGTAACAATCGAAGTCTTCAATTTTTAAATATCTGTTTCTTTACTTGCATGTTCCTGCATGTCTGATTTAGGATCATAGGCCGCCTCTCAAGGCGATATTGGTAATATTTTGATGTGTTCGTGTGTTTTGATACACTTTCTTTGCACATTTGTAGTCGATGTGTTTTCTTTAGCTAGGCCGCTCTTTCCCCCTAGGCGCATTTTATCACACTGCACGATTATTATTATTTCCAAAACGAAATCTTTCTCTAAGCTTTGGGCATGCTTCGCGTAGAACATGTCAGAATTGTTTAGAATGTAGTAGTACTATCTGCTAAGTTTTCACTCTAATGTAAGGCATTTTCTTATCCTAATTGACGACTAATTATAATTTACCATTTCAAAAAAATATGAACTCAAGGAATTGATGTATTGTTGATTTCAATTTACCTATAATATACTGACGCAAACACATAACTTACATGATTTTTTATATACAGTCATATTCGGAGTCAGTACCCCAAGACCTTCCAAATGGGAAAGAAGTCATGAGGATATCAGCGACAGACATAGACGATGGAAACAACTCCATAGTCCACTACAGTTTGGACTCTAATTCGCCGGATCAAGCATATTTTTATATTGATCCAGACAATGGGGTTATATTTTTGAACAAAACCATTGACGTAAGTGAAAATGCAACTTTCAAACAAAATTGAAGATAAATTTATTGAAATTATTATACTTTTACTTGAGCACAAGTAAGTTATCTTAACAATATTACAAAATGTACTAACAAACTCCATTTGTTTTCGCAGAAATTGCCTGGCTACAAGTTCAAACTAAGCGCTATAGTAAAAGATACGGGCGACCCCCAGCAACAAAGTTCTATAACTTTAGACATCCAAGTTGTGGAATCTAACAAGAAGAGCCCATCTTTCATAGAAGTTCCCCAAAAGGCGATAAAATTAAAAGAAAATTACGCTGATTTCAATACGCCTATAGCCACAGTTAGGGCGATGTAAGTAAAAGTTAATTGAGAGTTTAATGTGAATTTGAAATTCAGAAACTTTGAGCAAAGTAATTCAAAACAGTATCTGTCTACGTCAGTCACTTTCCTTCGAAATTTGTATCCGTTTGAGGTAATTCCCTTAGGGAAAATAAAATAATTTTATATGTGTGATGTATTAGGGTCATGCTTATTATTTATTTACAGCTCAAACATCCCCGAAGAGAAAAAGTTACAATTTGAACTAGTACAGGGCCAAACCGAACAAACAAATAAATGGCATACATTTGTGTTGGAGCCGGAGGCCGACTCTGCTGTTATCAAGCTGGGGAACCATTTGGATTATGAGAAAATTACGGATTACACGCTCACTGTTAGAATACAGGTTAGGAACAGAATGTTTTACTATTTTTGTTCTGTAACCTGAGATTTTACATGCAAAACTCTTACCCAACAAGTTGTTTTACGTGTTTATCTTTTCTTGTAATTTTTCCTTGCATTTTAAAGTGAAGTTCCGGTCACATGCACATTTAAAAGTGCTCTAAAAGTGAACATAATTTAATTTATGATTTTTTCTAGCTAAATCACTTTTTGCAGTGATTATAAAACAACTATTTGTATTCACAGAATAACTACAAATTAGCTGCAGAAACAATTATCCAAATCGAAGTAGAAGACGTGAATGACAACATACCAATCTTTAGTGAAATTAGATCAGGCAGTGTTCTCGAAAACGAGAACCCGGGAACACCTGTCATGCAAGTCAGGGCTTTTGACGCCGACGGTACTTCTGTCAACAACCAGATCACCTACGCACTGGGAGATCCCACAGATCCATTCCACGTTGACCCTAATACTGGCAACATTACTACGTTAGAAATGTTTGATAGAGAAGAACGAAGCTTCTACAACATAAAGATCATAGCGACTGACAACGCTGAATCGGCATTAACCCCAGGAAAGCACAACGCTGGTCAGCAAGTCTTTCTGATAGAAATAGCAGATAAAAACGACAACCAACCTCATTTCACTCAAGATACGTATGTTGCTGAATCTATTGCCGAGAACGCGAATATCAATGAGCTCGTCACTGTTGTTAGTGCTTTGGATGTTGATACAGGTAAGTTTATCACGTACGTTATTTTAATTTATGGTTACAATTTGAAATTTAAATACAAGCTTTCACCTTCTTACCCTATTAAATATGAATAAATCTGTGTCCTAAGGTGTGTCTCTCAATCTCACACCTCGGTCCTTTACTAGGATGCGCTCTTTTGTTAGGGCACTTACTGTTCTTACTGTGATAACACCTCCCTAACACTCTGGGTCCTCAAAATTAAATATAGTGTAATATGCAACGGAGACGCTAGCACTAGCTGATACTACAGTTGACGTCGACTGATAATGACCTTCCACTCTTCTATCATCATTTAATACACTTTCTAAACTTGTTTTTTTTTTCACAGCTTCCGTAGTATCATACAGCATAGTCGGAGGTAACACATACGATGCCTTTGTCATCCGTAACTTCACGGGTGAGATACGAGTAAACAGCGAACTAGACTACGAGAACATAACCAGCTACAGCCTGGGAGTCAGAGCCTTCGATGGTATCTACGAAGATCATGCCATAGTGATCATTAACATTGAGAATCTGAATGATAACCCACCGGTGTTCCTCGCTAATTATACGAAGACTATTGAGGAGGAAAAGCTGTATGAAGGTTGCATTGTGAAGGTAAGATTTTCAAGAACGTTGCTTTTCTGAAACACTTGTCTTCGAAAGAGTTCGTCCGAGAAAGTGTACTGCTACACCTACTAGTAATGCTGCTTGCTGTGTTCCGGTTTGAAGGGTATCGGAGCATCATCATTAACATCATCAGCATGTAGAAGTCCACAAGTGCTTCACATGGGCCTCCCCCTGGAATGCCGCTTTCATCCACAGACTTCCTGGGTGCACGTGCCGCCATAGGCCATAGACAATGTCACGAAAATGAGTAAAAATTTAATAAAACCTCCTTGGTCTGGCCGTAGTGTATATGAATGGAAAAAATCTTACTTTAAAGCTAATAACAAAAATAATTTTGTTAGGAAATCAATTTTTCTTATTAGAGACAAAATTAATATTATAATATGTCGTAAAAACACTATTTTTGTGTTCTTAATCAGAATTGTACTATTGAATGTAGACAAAAGATTTTATCGTACAGTGGTTCATGCTTTGACTGTTTTTTAATAATAAAAGATTATTAATAAATAAATAAGCTGATTACGCGCAGGTTCAGATTTGATTGATTAGCTTCGAAAGACAAATTATTTTTCCCCAATACACAGTGACAAAGAAAGGACAACGGAATAATAATAATAATAATAATTTCCAAAATATGGTGTATAAATGGTGCTTACAGCACTGCCGGCACTCACACACAAGGGCAACACAATTCTTCACAATCCACAACAATTTTTAGGACACAAAGTTCAGTATTTTCGAGTTTATGAATTTTTACACGTATCTCAGTAATTTTGCGCGCGCGAGTCGATTCGCCATTTTTTTTAACATCCTCTTTGGCCGCCGCCGCAGTCGCGGCGCGCGCGATGGTCCAACACGGGGTGATAGGTTATAGGAAGAGACAGGTGATTGGAGTTGCACAAGTGCGAGGGAAAGGAGTATTGTCACCGTGTATTCCCTCCTAATAAGTCAACAAATTAGCCTATCCATAAGCTGACCACCTTTTTCACATCGACGACTAAAACGTCTTACGTATGGTTTCGCATCGCTTATCGTCGCCTCAGTAAAACAGGGCGCGATGAACTGGTATAATCGTCTTATTCCAATACCCTGCTCAATACAAACTTCCTATGAAGTTTAGCCGAAGTATGAGCGGTCTTTGCTAATATTGTCTTGAATCTAATAAGCACAAGCGCACGAAAGTTGCTTGTTCTTCTTGTTACTACTGTAACTATTATTATTACAATAGGCAAAATATTATCTAATAAATTGGTATAACAAGGCAGCTATTCAAAAATCTTTGGGTAACACTCATTGTTTCGTTGTTAGGCAAAATTACTGCGGCTGCAATGACAATATTGACCAGGGCTTAGTACGAGATTTGATAGTTTTCGAAACTGTATGAAGTTTCGTTTCCTTCCATACACAGCGTACATACTGACAGCGTCCTTGATTTTCTTCTCGTTGCAAGTAAATTTATGGATGAAAACGAAACTTCATATAGTTTTAAAAACTATCAAAACTCGTACTAAGACCCCAGGTTTAAAGGCGTGTTGTTTAACCGTCTGTGCAGTGAATATTTCTCTTTACCCTTATCACGAGTTTCTATGTTACCAAATCGACAGCGAGTCCGTCGCAAATGTCAAATTTGGACCAGTCGAATGACTTCAATAAAGTCAAAGAAAACGCATTGGAAGTCTAATTGGATTCTTTGGTCAACTCAGCTGTATTCTTATATTGTCTGAAATAAATTGTGAAACATTGACACGAAAGAAGAAGCAAGATTTTGAGTCACCTCTCTGCCTGTCCGACTATGTTCCTATTCAAATAGTAAATCAGTAATACCGGTAGACATACTACCGGTATTACTGATTTACTATTTGAATTAATTTTATTTCAGGTAGAAGCATACGATCCAGATATAAAAGACAGGAACGCACCTCAAAACATTGTCTACTCCCTAGTGAAGCATGAACAGAAAGAGTTTTTACAAATTGAAAATGACGGATGCCTTCGGCTGACTAAACCTTTAGACCGGGATCAGCCTCTTGGGTTCACCAGGTATTCATATTTATTACTTATGTTCTCCCGTGACTTTCTTCTCGATATGGGTTAAAAAGTATGTGTGTCAATTCAAATCAATCCTTCTGTATCAAATTGCATCAATTTCGGTTTAGTTGTTACTCCGTAATTCATCAAAACTTTTGCATTTTTAATTTAAGTAGGATGACAAGATGGCTTAAAAACTGCATAAAAGAGCCTCACTGTGAGGCTCATTCAATCCTTTCACCTCAGTGGTTCTTTCGCTATCACAAGGCCCTTTTCAAGGCCATACCATACCTGAAGCTGGTTATTAAACTAATAGCAGGGTAACCAAGATAGAACTAGCGACACAAAGCAGAAAAAATATGTGTTTTGATGTAGTGTAGGAAGAGACACGGTTTCGGACATGATCTACGTTGGAATAAGAAAAGTCTAAAAATATAAAAGTCCTACACAGATTATAACAAAACAGGTATTTGAGGATCCATCCAGCTTATTTATTCAGCATTTTAAGTAAAAAAAATACTTAAGTACATAAAATAGAACCTCAATATGTTCACACCCACGACACTCCTTTTTATGTGGCTCGGATAATATATCTGTTATATAGCAACAATAAAACGAAACTATATTTTTATACTTAAATATATTTTTCCCCGTCTAGATGGCAGATTCTAATTATGGCTGCAGATCACGGAGGAAGACTTGGCTCTGACAGTTTGCGGTCCACCACCGAAGTAATCCTGGAGCTTACTGACATCAACGACAATGCACCTTTCCTGACTAACGTAAGTACTTATTTAAATAAGTATCTATTGAAACTGTTTTACGAGCATATTATGATTACAAGAAATTATGATCTAAAACTTTTGAAGGCGTCGCTGTGATAAACAGAAGAGGCTTATACAAACACAATAGAGACTACCACCAAGGATGTTTCTTGTATTTGGTTAGGTACTATTCCGGGGTTCAGAGCCCACTCTCGACAATAGAGAATTGAATGGGGTTCAATCAACAACGCAAGCCAAAAGAGGGTTGAACACTTCCCGCCTTTTTTAAAAACAGAAGAAGTCTTTGTTTATTTAATATCATTTTCTTGTAATTTTTGTGGATTTTTAACCGGTGTACCTTATTTAAAGAGTACTAGTGTAGTAAATAGCTGTGTTAGTGCCTAAGAATAGGACTCCTCCAACTCCTGTGGATGTCGTAAAAAGTGACTAAGGGATTACGCCAGGGGATGGGCAGCAGCATCCACCTGAGTGCTTAACACAGAACTAAGGTGATCGCAGATTTGGTGGTTCTACCTGCCAAGCTTGGTGATTGTGGCATATCCCCCCATATACACGCTATAGGTTGAACAATACGCTATGCATGCTATGGGGGAAGCCTCATCCATTGAATTGGATGTCTAGCGGCTTATAAAGAAGTGTAGTAAAATTGAATATACCTACCTACCTAAAGTATGTCGCGTGATTTTTAAAGTGGGTGGATATTGTCCACTAGAGTCTTAGTAAAACTGCCACTGCTTTACAAAAGCATTACTTAGCTGAGTCTTTGACGACTTGACCTAAACAATGAAGATACATCGAATTAAATAATTTGAATAAGAAAAATTATAACCCTACATAAAAATTAATTATGAAGCCAAGACAAGCAAGAAGCACCAAGAAGTAAGACAAGGCTGTGGTTTTAAGACTTTAGAGGGCGTAGAATAGGCGAAAAGAAAATAAAACTATTTTGGTTGGTGGATGGCATATTCATTTTATGAGCGCTCATTTATTTTTGAGTGGAATCATTCTTTTGGTGCCCGAACCAAAACACATCTACACACATTCAAATCACTACACACATGTGTGTGTAGTGATACCCACACACTAACATTCACTAACACATTCCAATTGAGAGTTAGATATTGAAAAAAAATATTACTTGCCCATTATGTAAGTAGTTTCAACACATTACCCTCCATTTGACTCTGCTGTATTCGGTTTAATAAAGATCTTCAAATGTTTCACTTCAGAATAGAATAATTCAAATATCAACTACTCGAGGAGTTGAAACTGTTAAGAGACGAATTGAATTGTATAAATCCCGGGATCAAGGATGTGAGCGCTATCTAGACATCCCGCAATCCCGAGCTAGGTTCCTAAGTGGCCAGTAACTTTAGTTGTATTCTTATAGCATGTGTATATAAAGGGCTAGAATATAATAAAGGGGGTGAGTTTAATATTCTCAATTCAATATAGCTAATAGCCAAAAATTAAGTATATGTTTCGCTCATCTTCGCACAGAAGGGCAACTCTGTAGTCGTTAATGTGTATTTGATGATGTAAAAAAAAATACAAATAAGTTTTTAGTTAAAAATTTATTTTTCAAGACCAGCTTTTGTTAAATTAGTGATCGCAACCGTGAGCTGATTAAAATGAGCCCAAACACGGCCATTCTACTATTACATAGACAGTTCAGTTGTCCACCTACCGTGTCCATCATCAGACCAGCGCGTCACTAAAATATTGGTGTGTCATCTGAACTTGACAGGTACGAAAAATTTCAGCTCAATCGATTGGGTGGAACTGGTTAAAAAACATATTCAATATTTGACCTAAACAAACATGCAAATATTGTAAGTTAAATAAAAGATACTTAGTCAAAATATAGGCTCTCGAGTGGTGACCACAAATCAGACGAAGCAGTGTAAAAAGGCCTGGCTCTCGTTTGCCAAAACACATTACCTATAAAGATTGCTAGATGTCGGTGGATGAAGGCGGCCCTAGGCCGTTCGTCGTGACATTCTATATAGGGCAGGCCTGTGGCAGTGAACTTCTATAGGCTATAATGATAATGATGATGAGTGTCATAAGAAAGTCAAAAAAACGTATTAAAGTTTTTAACACGTATTGCAAACGGTTTCTGTACTTGAAAAAACCTCAATTCCTGGAAACCCTTGGGGTATTGGAATTTCCGGGGAATGATTAAGAGCGATTTGGGACGGCGCGGCTCTCCGTTGTAGGCTGTCAATTTTTTATGCAAATTTCTTTCTATCAGTACTTTTTCTCGCCTAACACCGCGGTATAAGATAAGTACACTTACAAACACGACGAAAATCCTTTTTAAACTGAGCAGTAGTTGCTGATGTCTTCTTAAAGAAAGGGGTTCCTCAGAATCATTTACAGCCAGTTAATTATCCTACTCTCGCCAGTTGAGCCTGAACCACACCCCGGCACACCCCTGCATACAAAATACTCCTACATGTAAACGGATGACGTTTGTGCACGCGCTAAATGTGCGTGTAAGTACATAGGGCTGCCACACGGCTCATAGTTCAGTCATCCTATTATTGAACGAGCGAAGCGAGTTCTCTTAGTCAAGTTGGAAGAATCGGCGTTTGTATGTATGTATGTATGTATGTATGTTTGTCCGATGAAAACTTCCAAACCGTTAATCCGATCTTCATGAACGAGGTACGAGGGTAGATAGTATTGATACAATTTGTAGGTAAGGTTATGAGCTATATCGGTCAGGGGGTTGCTGAGATATTGGGGTCCAAGAGGGGGTAAAAATAAATAAAAGTGAGACAGTTAGATCAAGGGGGGTGTCTAATGAAAGCGCTTTGGACATTTCAAAACTGTTTTTAATAAGTATTTAACCTTAGTAGTTTTCGAGATATTAGGGAAAATAAAAAAAGTAAAAATCAAATATTCTAGGGTACTTCCAGCAATCCCACAATGCTGAAATTTTGTATGCTTGTAGCTTTTGTGTCACAACTACAGGGAAAATTCTGAAATTGAAGAATTTAGAAACTTGTACTCCATAAAACAGAAACCAATATAACATCCATTGTTGACCTCCCATTTCTAGGAATTTGAATGACGTTGGTGTTCTATGGTTTTCGTCAAAAGGACGTTATTAATTAATTCGTCAGGTACTTGATATAGGTACTAACAGGTATGTAGTATTACGCCCCGTTGCTTAGCCCTATTCGAAGGTTATTTCGATGATGTGTAGGAAATTAGAGTAGTTACTGATAGATCCTGAACTGTACTGGTTGACCTCGAGGTGAAAATTTTCAAAAATAATAATAGAAAATATGGAAATTACTTAGTTAAGTAGTTGGGCTGATAAAGGTGTTATCGCGAGGTCACAGTTCGGGGCGAACCACCAGTTCGTTATAAATGTAAAAGTGTAAGAGGATGGATGCATGTCCATGTGGATGATGTGTGATGGATGGATGTTTGTTACTCTTTCACGCAAAAACTACTGCTACTACTATCTTATACATCAGAATAACATTATAGGCTATAATTTATAATAGAGTTTATACGTGGGCGGAGCCGCGAGCAAATACTAGTAGAACATAGTTATTGAATAGGTAATAAGTTGTTTTCGTAAACTAGGTATTTGGTGTGTACAAGGTGTGTACTTACTTACCCAAGAAACATTTAACGTACCTATCATAAAGATACGATCGAGCAATGTCGAGAAAGTGATAGCTGGTGAAATACTAGCGCCCAGCGTAAAAAAATAAAACGAATTATTATGTCAGCTCCGTCTTTCACTATAAAGTTAAAGAAATACAAAGCTAGATTTTATTATATTATTCTAACTATCACTGTATCAATATAAGAAAAAACCTTTTCAGGTTTTTGTTATCTGGGGTTATCGATAACATTTGAAATTACGTTACTTACTAGTAGTAGGTAGTAGTTATAAACGTCGCAGGAAGTCAGTGGATGGAGGCGGCTCAAGACCGTTCGTCGTGGCATTCTAAGAGGGAGGTCTATGTCCAGCTGTGGACTTCTATAGACTGATGATCGTTGTCAAGAAGCTGCCAAATTGATCACCATTGATACTTTGATACTTTTCCCATTGCCGTTTGCTACTGTAATTTGGGGTGCTGTTTGAGGCACTGCTAGTGTTTTTTTTTATTATTATTTTTTTATTATACTTCTTGGTAATCAAACAAGCATACGGCCCACCTGATGGAAAGTAGTTACCGTAGCTTATGGATGCCTGCAACACCAGAAGCATCACACGGGCGCTGCCGACCCAGAGACATAAAGATGAAAAGTCTCATGTGCCTGTAATTTCACCGGCACCCGTACCCTTCAAACCGAAACACAGCAATGCGAGCACTACTGTTTGGCGGCTAAAATAGGTACGGTGGTATTACTTCCCCGGACGAACTCATTCACAAGAAGTTCTACTACTAACAAAAAAATGTAAAATGAACCGAATAAAAAGAAGGATGATAATCCTTGTGATCCAATCAAAATAGATAGCAAGTGTACCCTAATCTGACCTTATTCAAACCTCTTCATCAATATTCCCTTCCCATAGCGCTTAAATAATTCTTGGGATGGAGGATTAAGAATGTTATCTAGCGCCCTAGAATCATTTGGCTCTTCGGATTTACGCCGCACGCTCGACTTGTCAGCGTTTATTCATTTCCCGATAATACGACGTACTGTATCCTAATCTATAAATGCTTACTGTGCAGGTTTATACGTTGTAGTATAAAGAAGGTATGTCTATCTGTTTGTACGTGCAGTAAGGAAGGATGTATATTACCTTTTCATCCCATCTATTCGAAAAGGACGATTTGGTTCGCCTTTAGGTGCACCCAAAGGTGGTCTTTTCTGTATGAAACTTCTATAAGTGCGCCGCAATTATCTTTGCCGTGCACTTTTTGAATTTGGAACATATCGAACCCAAATAAGTGCGTCGCAATTAACTTTGTTTGAACAAAAATATTGTTTTAATAAATACTGGCTGGTATACGACCATACGACCGCCCATAGTAGCGCCCCGCGCCGGCTGAATAAAAAAAACAAATGAAAAACGCGTTTTCATAAAATTTCACGGATTGTTAGAAATTCATCGTTTTGTTTTGAAACTAGTGGTTCGTCCCGAACTGAGACCTCGCGATGACACCATAATCAGCCCGACCATTTAAGTACCTACTAAGTCATAACATATTTTCCATTTTTTTTTTAAATCACCTCGAGGTAGTTTCCTACACATCATCGAAATAACCTTTAAATAGGACTAAGCAACGGGCGTAATACTATATACCTGTAAGTATATCAAGTACCTGACGAATCAATTGATAACATCCTTTTGACGAAACATAGAACTCCAACATCATTCAAATTCCTAGAAATGGGAGGTCAACAATGGATTTTATATTGTTTTATGGAGTACAAGTTTCTAAATTCTTCAATTTCAGACTTTTTCCTGTATTTGTGTCACAAAAGCCACCAAAGCATACCAAATTTCGGCATTGTGGGATTGACCCTAGAATTTTCGATTTTTACGTTTTTGTTTTTCCCTAATATCTCAAAAACTATATTGTCTAAATACTTTTAAAAACTGTTATGAAATGTCCAACTAAAGCGCTTTCATTAGACATCCCACTTGATCTGACTGTCTCACTTTTATTTTTTTTACCCCAGCCGATATAGCTCATAACCTTACCTACAAATTGTACCAATACTATCTACCCCTATACTAAATTTCATGAAGATCGAATTAACGGTTAGGAAGTTTTCATCGGACAAACATACATACATACATACATACAAACGCCGATTCTTCCAACTTGACTCAGAGAACTCGCTTCGCTAGTTCAATAAAATATGAGGTGCCTTTTATTTTCTCATAGTGGGTGATGAAAAGTAGAGTGTAACACTCGGGCGCAAAATATATTTTTGGCTCGGGCGACGTACTTTGAATAAGAATCTCTCACTTCGCGCTGGATTCAAAAAAGCGTCCTCGCCGTAAAAATATTATTTTGCTCCCTTATGATACAATCTACTATTAAAGCGCCTTATAGTAATTTGCTTTTCGTATGTACGCCACCAGTCTTGGCAGCGTTTACTCGTCATCATGTAGATCCACTGGTCCACAGTGAATGCCACGACAAATGTTATTGAGCCGCCTCCATCCACCGACTTCCTGCTACCTTTAAAATGTCGGACCATTGAGATGGCGGCCATCCTACACTGGGTCTTCCTATTTATGACCGTCACTCGAGAACCTTTAATCCCCAACGGTTGTCAGTTCTGCGAGCTATTATATCTATATTTTTTTGTACCAATTTTAATAAACTTTATACTTTATATATATATATATATACTTTATATATATATATATATATAAAGTATAAAGTTTATTAAAATTGGTATATATATATATATTTATATATAATAGCGTTTATTAACTTCGGGATACGGTAACAGCGTACTGTATCTATTAATCTATTAGTGCTAACTGCGTAGGCCTGTAAATGAAATTATTCTGAAGTAGGAATCTGGAAAACAATGAGGTCTGTTTGAGTTTGTGTCTGAATCAACCTAAGCCCCCAAGCTTTGTAGCATTGTATAGCTCACAAGAGTTCTTTTATCACACTAATGTGATGAATGCGAAAGTTTGTGAGTATATTTGTTACTTCTTCACGATCAAACGGCTGAATGAATTTGAGTGAAATTTGAAATGGAGATACCTATAGACTAATTTTCATCATTATTCACGCGGGTAAAACCGCAGGGTGCAGGGTGTAGTTATGAGATATTTTTAGATACAGCGCTATTTAAATTAAATAAGAAGACTAATTAAGATCCGTTTTTGAAGAATTTTAATTGAAATGGACTCAAATCACAGTATTGTGTTTTATCTCTGTTTGATGCGGGAAAAGCCGAGGGTAAAAGCATGTCCTTAATACGGCGCATATCATTTGGAAACCTCTTACCTCAGGCCCTAAATCGGGCACGTTCGGGCGGACTTCCAGAGATTACGGGTGTTTTTGAGCGTGGAAAATATTACCGTACTTAAAACTGTTTGAATGAAAAGAATAATTTTGTTTTCGTATGCTGAAGAGGTACACGCTACTGGGTTTTCGAATTGATGATTTCGGAATATAGGATTTCATGCGAACTATGAATTGCGTATTACTAATACAGTGAATACAGTAACGCTTGGGGGTAACCTCTGCGATATAAACTAGGTACTTTTACCATGTAACTCCATCAAGGATATCCTTAATCAGATCCATGAGGATATCCCACAACGGGATAGTCAGAGGCAAGACCAATCATTTTGCCTAGCAGGTACATAAACATCATTCCAAGTCTGTGACAGGTGGCATAACCGTCACCGCTATTTTTACAAGCTTTTATTTAACTTGACCTTTTAGTTTGTTGAAACTGAATTTTGATCCAATTCCACCCAACCAATTGAGCTGAAACTTTTCATAGTTCAAGTCAAGTTCAGATGAGAACACAATATTATGGTGACAGCAAGCCGATCTGATGATAGAGCCAACGGAACTCCTCGATGATTGACAGTAGCCTGGAAGTGTTTGGCCTCATTTTGGTCAGCTCACGGTTCTGATCACTAATTTAATGTAAGCTTAATTTGACAAATAGTAAATTTATCAACAAAAAATTAATAACTGTAAACCCAGATTAGTCAGATTGAAATATCTTCTTACTACCTATATCGCTACAAATTGGACTGGGTACACGATAGCGTACATAGTAAAAAAAAGATGAATAAACATGTATGTAGAAATTAGCAAGCAAGTTAAAGTGGCAATGGGCAAAGTCATATTATAGCTCGCAAAACACAACCGTTGGGAAATAAAGGCTCGAGTGGCGACCACAAACCGAACGACGCAATAGAGGAAGGCCCTCCTCTCAATGGTCTAAGAAATTATAAACGTCGCAGGAAGTCGGTGGATGGAAGCGGTTCAAGACCATTTGTCGTGGCACTCTAGGGGGGAGGCCTATGTCCAACAGTGGACTTCTACGGGCTAATGATGACGTTGAGCCGCTAACTTATAAGCCTAGTAAAGATCGATTTCAAAGCTCAACAGCTCAATCTAAATAGATTTTATCACATATTTCGTTTCTATGAAAAGGTTTCAAGTTCTCAGAAAGTTACACAACATACAGAAATGATCCCAAATGTAATCTCGCACTCCGTTTGAATTAAGTTAGGTATATATTTGTTAGTTTTCTATATAACCTTTGAATTTAGCCCCCATCACATCAGCCTACTAAAAGTTAAATGAAAGTTACTAGCCAACAGAGATTTGTGTAATAAATTCATATAAGTACGGATTTATTATACATAAGAAAAGGTACTTATTGCGAACTGAAAATTGGACCGATCTGAATAACATACCCTTATAGATAATATAATAAAGTTGGGGAATAAAGGTTTTCGAATGGCGACCACAAACCGGACTACGCAGTGGAGGAAAGCCACCCTCTCGATGGACTAAAGACGTCATAAAGTTAGTAAAAAGTCGGTAAATGGAGACGACTCAAAATAGTTTGTCGTGGCATTCTAGGGGGAAGCTTATTTCCAGCAATTGACTTATACTGGCTGATGATGATGATGATATAAGTAATATAAACAATGTGTTTTAAAATACCCCTTTATGACTGAGGGAAGGGTATTCCACACGTCATGATGAACAACTTAGCTGTAAAAGACTTTTTCGAAGTTTTTCAGTCATGAAATGCCTCGTTAACTTTCCTCCAGAAATTTAACTAACACAACATGGGGCTGCCCTATGACAGCATTCAGAGTTCACGCATAGAGGTCAAATAAATAGCTGTAATAGGACAACCCCATGTTGTGTTAGGTACATTTGTGGAGGAAAGTTTACGAGCCATTTCATGGATTAAAAACTTCGAAAATTATAAAGTATTAGAACTAAAGTTGTTCGCCATGACGTGTGGAATACCCTCTTCTCGGGCTTATAGGGGTATTTTGATATACATTGTATATTTAGTTTCCTACCGATATAATCTTTTACCACGTAGTAGGTAGTACAGTTTACACATTATATTATGCAAATCACTAACATTATTTCACGTTATGTGTTTGTCTGTCATTGATAACATATGTGACGAGGGTGAGGAAATCGAAGATACGTTTGGGACACTATTATTTTCTTATGTTTTCACAGTTCTTTTTATTTTCTGCGCTACCTTTGACAGATTTTTGATTGGAATTTTGCTAACTGTATTTTGTAGGAAATACTTGCATAAAACTTGCCCAGTTGTAGAGTTAGTTGGACAAACCAAAACTAGCTAATTCTTTGGCCGCCAGGAGCAAAAATTATTTTGGTAAATTTACCTAGTTTATAAGACGATTTGGAATGATGATAGATATAATATAATTAATAAAATTATATTGGCTTTGAACACTGCTTGAATAAAGGTTTTGATAAAATTCTTTATCAACTTCCAAAAATGTAAGGAATTCTAACTTAATTGCATTCCAGAAATGGTAACGAGTCCTTTCCTTTCAACTTTCGTACTAAGAGCTGTCAAAATAATTTTATTTGTACAACGCTCATTAACTGAAGTACATTAGTTTTATCGTACGGTTCAAACTCTTAAGCCAAAAAGCGTTACAAAAAAAAAGTACTTATTTAGACTACCTTGGCTGCTTTCGGATAAAATATTTGAACGGCTAGAATAATAAAACTGTCATTTGAAACTAGAACCCTGCTTAAACGAATTTAATACCGTTTTGCCCTATCAACGAGAAACCGCCATAAAGATCCTGAAATATCTGTATCTGTTTTCGTTTATTTCCACTTATCCTCATGCCACTTAAGGTAACCTCAGACCGAAGCTTGGTTGTCAATTTTTTATGCAAATACGGTGTTCAATTTCTTATTTCGGTAGCCGGACCAATATTGGGAAGGTTGCTTAATTTCCATTCCAAGGTTCTCTGAGGGAGCTTTCAGAGGGTATGGGAGATGTTATTCGGTGCTGGAAACCGCATAACCCGAATATTACAACCCCTTACACCCTTCTATTTTGATTATAGCTTTTACGAGTTCCAGATATGATAATCAGGGGATGCTTATTCACGGTTTAATTCGAATGGTTTTCGTGGAACCTTTTAGGCGCTAAGTGTGAAGTTTGATACTAAATTTTTCATTACATTTTCGGGAACGCCAAACACCCGATATGTTGAAAATGAATAATTACCTACCCTATAAAATATTCGTTTCGCTAGAATGATTAATATTATCTGCTATAATTGTTACGTAGAGGTTTATTGATTGAAACATTTAGTTATTTGCTTTGACTGTTTACTATTTTCATCCTATTTGTTGTCGTAATAGGACCTGTACGGTCGCCACACAAGGATATTTTACATTCATCATCATCATCATCAGCAGTATTTAGACGTCCACTGCTGAACGATGCCTCCCCATAAAATGCAATGGGAGATTTGCCATAATCCCCTGGTGTAATCCTTTAGTTGGCTTCTTCGACACCCATGCGATACACACTAGTCTTAGGCCGCACACCACAGCGGCATATTGTACGTCATCACCCTGTTTACGTCCACTGCTGACGAGTCCTCCTCCATCGAATTCAATGCGGGGATTTGCCATATGATCATGTCGCGCCTTCAACTCTTGAACGAATCCTCAGTGATACCCTTTCAAACCAAAACCCACTTAAAAATTGTTTTAAAAACAGTTTAAAATTTACTATTGAACATTGCTACATTACAGCTTGCTACATTACAGGTTATATCTGAGTAAAACCACAGCTCACCCTTGTTACGCAAGGTTCTGTAGCCTCATGCTTGTTGTGGTCATGATATCATTGTTTATCTGTGGTAAAGGCATAACGTCTACTATCTCACCATCTGATACAAAGATTATAATTCTGATTTATGCTTCAGAACGACAGTCTTCGGTAATCAAGTATACCTTGTTTTACCGTGATGATCGACATCCCAAATTGTTACTCTACAATCAAAATTTTAAACCATACATCAGTACCAGTAACCATTCTGAAATGAAAGGCTCGCGATAGTATTGATCGCGTAGTGATTGTGGAAAATCTCATTGCCTCGTCCAGCAGTGGTGATGATATGATCAAGAAGATTTAGGTTCCTTATGGTAATTTAGAGGTGATGTTTCCAAGATTATAATGCCTTTCTTTCCTCAACAGACACAACCAGTGATATGGTACGAAAACGAACCTCCAGGACAGGTGGCGATACTGACGGCCAAGGACTACGATTCACCTGAAAATGGACCACCTTTCACATTTGCGCTGAACGAGACAGCCTCTTTCGATATCCGCTCCAAGTTCCAAATTCAAGGTAAGTCAAGGTTAATGCTTTAACTTTCGGCTAAAGACGCCAGAGGGCAAGTCCTTTTAGAAGTCGTAAGCCCTCTGAACAAGAAACTTTGTATTAGTGATTTTGAAAGCATTAGGCGACAATTCGGCTTTACAGTTTCGTTGAAAGTTTTAGATGAAAAAAAAAACGTTAGATTTTTCAAATTCAGCGAGTATGTAATGTTGCTGAACTTATTCAGTTGGTTTTACAGCTTAAGCGCTTGTCATGCGATTGGTTCCCGTAACGTCTGGTACCACTGCGTCGCGATTTGATTTTATAGCCACAAGGTGAAGTAGGTATATTCTGCAAGATAAGCGTGGACTGTCCACTGGTCTGCACCGCACGCAACGGATTTCATCGATTATGAAATCCGTAATTTGGATGAAAATAAAACTGGAAAGTGCGAGCGAGAATCCACCTTAAGGGTTCCGATCCGGTAGTTATCAATATCGTCAGTCCTTTTCTAGTTTTAGCCTACTTTTTCTACAAAGTTCACCAACCCATTTTAGAGGTAAAAAAAATCGAAATTCATGAATTTTTAGACTTTTTTATTTATTTGCGTCTTAAAGCCATCTAGGATTCCGAATTTCAGAATTGTGACATTACCTGAAGTACCATAGAGCTACATTTAGCTATTTCCTTACAAAAATTGGACAAACAATGCCAGTACCTTTTTAATGAATTGAATTAGAAGCTTAATATTTTAAAGCACTATAAGCTCACAGACCTTTACATTTGGCGTTAATTTCAAGTTGATAGCTTTAGCTGTTCCAGAGAAAACGGGACCCCAATTCTACTAAACAAATTGTGTTTGAATTGTTAATGAATTATCTCAAAAATGTCACTTTTGACACTTTTGGTATTTTAACTTCAATTGTTTTTCAATTGGATTATAATTACGACCATTCAGAAACAATCGTTTCAATTCAGTACAACAATTCAGTACAATCACAAATTTAGCAGACTACCCTTTCTAATGACAATCGTAATTGAATTGGAATTGCATGATCTAAGAATGGTTTTTTCCATTAAAAATAGTAGAATCGACCCCCTGGTCTAGTCAGACAGGCATATGGACAACAAAGTTATCCTATAAGGGTCTCGTTTTTTCTTGTTGAGGTACGGAACCTAAATGATAACAGCGTGCGGTTTGAAAGCCGCGTTTATATTATGGAAAACTGACACCGGTTGTGTGCTGTGCGGTCGCGGCATGATATTGCCGTAACGCGCTATTAATGCTATTTATATGCTGTTTGGCAAATTTTGCATTATGCCAATGATTTAATAGTAATAATTAATTAATTAATGTACAAACAAAAGCCAAATAGCAACTACTAAAAATGCTTCGACCGTGTATCTTTCCAACTCATTAGTACAGTTAATTATGTACCCAAATGCGGTTTTGGTGTTGCAACTGACGCATAGCGTTTCGTTTTGTAAATCAGCCTAAAACCCATCTGTTTACACATCTATTATTGACTATTATGATTGCAAAGTGAAATTGCCACAGGTCAATTTAAACAGCCAGTTTAATCTATACCCGGGGACAGTTTGCATAAGAGATTTACAACTTCAGGGTGTTGCTGTGCTTCGCTGTTGTACTCTTCCACTCAGATCTCATTCCGATCTTGAATTCTCTTCAGCTGATTGAGTTTTAAACACAGATCGTAATTTTCCACGTTGACCTCTTCCATGTTTCTTGCTCATTTAGTTTACTGTCGATTGAAACCAGTCAAGTATAACAACTTAAGGTGGAAAGGTCCGCAAGTGGCGCGAAATTCATGTTTTATTTTTGTTATTTTCCTCATCTTTTCTCATCAACGATAGTGAAAACTTTGCCAAAACTAGGAAATCTAATACAATATTTTAATTGGTAGTATCTCATAAATTTAATTCGTTTCGCTACGAATGTCCCTGAACCTAAAAAACACTGTTTTAATCATTGAATTTTATTGTTTATGCTAAAACTAGGAGATTATCTGTTTCCTAGTTTTCGAAAAATCAGTTTTCGCTGTATCAAGGCTACTGAAAAGCTACTGATGAATAAAGTGTTGATGTTAAATCATGATGGATGTTGCAGCCATAATATTCAATTACACCTGAAAACGTGTAATGGTAACGTTACTAATGTTAACGGGAAAAACCATAAGAGAAGAGATGGCTGAAACTCGAATCGAGGGCCGTTTGAATAACCTAACTGACTGATCATTGTAGACTGTGATATAACCACAAAACAGAGAATATCTTTATTCTGTGAAAATAACCACATAATTTAATTACTGAACAGAATTCAATCTACTGAATAATTTACATTTAAATGATGTAAACTAGGCTTTGTTTTAGAATTTAGAATTCTACACTCCACTCATTTGTAAATTGAGCGTGCATGCGTAAACAACGGTGATATAGAAAATTAATTGTTTTGAATAAGTTTAGCGAAATCACTTTTCTAGAAAAACAGTGATTCTTAGATAAATAAACATTCACATAATAGGTACTATTAAACTTATAACATAGTTTAGCTCGAATAACCGTCAACTCCTGTAATAAAAGATCGGTGGCGACCACAAACCGGACGATGCAGTGGAGGGCGGTCGCGCTTAATGGATAACATTGTCAAAGTCTCAGGAATTCGGTGGATGGAGACGATCAAGATCGTTGAAAGATGGTATTCAATGGAGGAGGCCTATGCCCAGCAGTGGGTGTCTACTGGCTGGCGATGATGATAATTGTATCGCCAACGCATCATGTGCCATCCAAAGAGATACAAAAAAATATGTTATCCACAAAACCGAAGCTTACCGATCTGAGTCAAAGTAATTTAATGTTTTATTCATTGAAATCGCAAGGATCATTTTAGATCGGGAAAAATTCGGGTTATTCCCGCTCGTCCCCACGTCTCGTCCCCACTGGGGACGAGCGGGAAGTTTTTTACTAAAACCTTCCCGCTCGTCCCCACTACCATTTGAATGGGGACGAGCGGGAAGTTTTTTTTGGGTTATTCCCGCTCGTCCCCACGTCTCGTCCCCACTGGGGACGAGCGGGAAGGTTTTAGTAGCGATCGTCCCCACTACGATATTAAGAGGGCTATTTTTTAATTAAACCACAATAAATACCTAGAATAACCTACAATTAACTGTTTATTTATTTGACTTTATTCATTTTAGTCATTTTAGTCACTTAAGTCATTTTAGTCATTTAGTTCATTTAATTCGTTTTATTTATTTATTTATTTTATTTATTTTATTTATTATTTTGTTTATTTTGTTTATTTTTATTTTGTTTATTTTGTTTATATTGTTTATTTTGTTTATTTTGTTTATTTTGTTCATTTTCTTTATTTTATTTATTTTATCTATTTTATTAATTTTATTTATTTTATTTATCTTATTTATTTTATTTATTTTATTTATTTTATTTATTTTATTTATTTTATTTATTTTATTTATCTTATTTATTTTATTTACTTTTTAATTATTTATTTTATTAATTTTATTTATTTTATTTATTTTAATTATTTTATTTATTTTATTTATTTATTTTATTAATTTTATTTATTTTATTTATTTTAATTATTTTGTTTATTTTGTTTATTTTGTTTATTTTATTTATTTTATTTATTTTATTTATTTTATTTATTTTATTTATTATATTTATTTTATTTATTTTATTTAATTTATTTAATTTATTTTATTTATTTTATTTATTTTATTTATTTTATTTATTTTATTAAATTTATTTATTTTCAACTTTGAAGAATCGGCATTTGTATGTATGTATGTATGTATGTATGTATGTATGTATGTTTGTCCAATGAAAAATGTTTAAAATTCGAAAAAAAATTACTAAAAAAAATTAAATTTACCTTTAAAATAAAATTATTAAAAAAATATATGAAAGTTGATTACAAAACTTCTGTAGTTTAATTAAAAAATACTCCTCGTTATCCTCCAGCAGGGATGAACGCTAGTTAATAAGTTAGAAATAACTAAAAAAAAAATAAAGTGAACAAATAGAATATATGTATAGATAGAATAAATAATGTTTTTTAAGGTACAAGTTTCTAATTTCTTCAATTTCAGACTTTTCCCTGTAGTTGTGACACAAAAGCTATAAGCATACCAAATTTCAGCATTGTGGGATTGCTGGAAGTACCCTAGAATTTTGATTTTTACGTTTAAGATTTTCCCTAATATCTCAGAAACTACTAAGTCTAAATACTAATTAAGAACAGTTTTGAAATGTCCAGCCACAGCTCTTTCATTAGACATCCCACTTGATCCTTGATGAAAAAAAATAAAAGTGAGACTTTTATTTTTTTGATCCCCTCTTGGACCCCAATTTCTCACCAACCCCCCGACTGATATAGCTCATAACCTTACCTACAAATTGTACTAATACTATCTACCCCCATACTAAATTTCATAAAGATCGGATAAACGGTTGGGAAGTTTTCATCGGACAAACATACATACATACATACATACAAATGCCGATTCTTCAAAGTTTAAAATAAATAAAATAAATAAAATAAATAAAATAAATAAAATAAATAAAATAAATAAAATAAATAAAATAAATAAAATAAATAAAATAAATAAAATAAATAAAATAAATAAAATAAATAAAATAAATAAAATAAATAAAATAAATAAAATAAATAAAATAAATAAAATAAATAAAATAAATAAAATAAATAAAATAAATAAAATAAATAAAATAAATAAAATAAATAAAATAAATAAAATAAATAAAATAAATAAAATAAATAAAATAAATAAAATAAATAAAATAAATAAAATAAATAAAATAAATAAAATAAATAAAATAAATAAAATAAATAAATAAAATAAATAAATAAATAAATGAATAAAATAAATATGTAAATAAATAAATAAAATGAATAATGAATAAAATGAACTAAATGACTAAAATTACTTAAGTGACTAAAATGACTAAAATTAATAAAGTCAAATAAATAAACAGTTAATTGTAGGTTATTCTAGGTATTTATTGTGGTTTAATTAAAAAATAGCCATCTTAATATCGTAGTGGGGACGATGGCTACTAAAACCTTCCCGCTCGCCCCTTCGGGGACGAGCGGGAAGGTTTTAGTAAAAAACTTCCCGCTCGTCCCCAGTGGGGACGAGACGTGGGGACGAGCGGGAATAACCCAAAAATTCGGTGAATTTACGGCTGTTTCTCGCTAACATCTTTGCGAACACCTCTCTTGTCCACAATCGCCATCAGGGAACTGTTTATTATCAACTATTATCAATCTGGACACCGCCTTAAACTCCATATCGATAACGAATTGCTTACAAAGTCACTAGCGATTCCATTTCTACAGTCGTAATTCAATACAAAAGACCACGTGACATATCGATAGGTAACGTCAATCCCATACATTTTGGACTTTTCTACTGGCGTCATCGCTATTAGAATGTTACTTTGTCTACGGCCTCTGGTCCTTACTATGTATATAAATCTAAGTCAATAATCATTCAAATCATTTCAAAGTCAATAATCATTTTAAAAGTAAGTCAATTCGGTTCAAATAACCATTCAAAAAACGGTAAACTGCCAATATCTTAAAACTTTTGATTCACCCAAACACTCCTTCTATCTATAATAGAGCATTCAAAACGAGATTTATTGGATTCCGAACTTGTTACCAAATTCTTAGCAGAAACTTGTACCGTGCCAACTTAGGAATTCCCATTTATCGACTGCAAATCTACTTGAAAATCTGAATCTGTTCGCTCCACAGACCGCCAATTACTTCGCGCAGTTATTTTTCATGAGAGTGCTTAGACCTTGGTATTTTACCAGTCATTTTTTACTCCATCCATGGTATATTCTCACGAGAGAGCGCTTGCGAATCGTAAGCATTTTTATCAAAGAACGGCTACTGAGGAAATCTTCCTGTCTGGGTTGGCGACTCCGTGCACAATAACATGTACAGGTTAGGTCCCTTGTAGTAGTTAGCTCTGCTTTAGGTCAGAGATCAGCTTGACGTGGCTCTGAATAGGGCCTAGTGATAGTGACCGATGGAGAAAGAACCATGTGGTGTAAGGATTCCCAGTGCGTCTTAAATAGGCTCCTTTCATGCATGTGACGCATATCTCCGATTTGATGGTCTAAGACACGCCGGTTTCCTTACGATGTTTTTTATAACCGTTTAAGAGCACGTAAAAATGCCCACATGAGTTTCTAATGAAAAAATTTTCTAACGCAGGACTAAGATGAATTTAACCTCGATCGGAAGAAATAGGTCGGCAGGGCTTTTTCTCTATCTCGCGACATCTTTGCAACAGGCGTAAATTGTGCAATCAGGGTTGTCAAACGGTAACTTTTGTATGAGAAAAACTACGTTTGACAGCCATGATCGCACAATTTACGCCTTTTGCAAACCTGTCGCGAGATAGAGAATACGGGGGCCGGTCTTTGACCTTATACAAAATAGACTATCAGTGCTTCTACTGGCGAGAAAATAATATAGATTAGTCGATCAATCGACGCCGTATTGACGATAGGGACAACACCAAAGTTCACGTCAAGTTTGCAGCATTAGCAGCGCTATTACACTGCCTTACTCAACAATCATGTTGCGCTCAACCACTTGACAAACTTCATTGGAGCTTTGACTACAACTGTGTCGATTCAGCGCGCTAGTCTCGTACCGAAAATGTTCCCAAAATCGAGTTTCAATCAATTAATGCACTAAAAGACGCGAAACTAACTTTATTTGCAAAGTGCTGATTCAATTTCGTTCCTTTCGCGTGGCGTGTTGATAATTTCGTTCGAGGATTTCTCATGCCACTCACCCACAGAGTGGTAATCAAAATTGGTTTAAGTGGCGTGGGGGTAGGGGGTGCTAGATCGATACATTTATTCGAGACTGAAATGAACGAGAAACTGTGTTTTCTCACAATTAATTTTCTCACCGAAAACGTTTCGTAGAAGTTACAAGAAACATCAATTTGGATTCGTTTCCATCATTGGCTTATATAAGGCTCAGTTGAGCGAACATCACGCTATATACATATATACATACGCTATATACATGTAAATTACTAGTAGCAGCCCGCTCGCGCCTTCGTCCGCGTGGTCCCGGTGGTCCAGTCAATAAGTGGTAAATAAATTATAGCCTCATAGCCTATTCTGATGTATAAACAATAACATTGTTAAGTTTCTTAAAAATCTGTTCAGTAGTTTTTGCGTGAAAGAGTAACTAACATCCATCCATCCAAACAAACTTTCGCATTTATTATAATTATAAGTGAGATGAGATTAACATTATAAATTCAAAAATTTGTGATTATATTTGTTACTCCTTCACGCTCAAACGGCTGAATGGATTTGAGTGAAATTTGGAATGGAGATATCTTTTACCCTGGATTAACACAAAGGCTACTTTTCATCATCATCATTAATTTCATCATTGTTCATGCGGATGAAGCCGCGGGGTGCAGTTAGTAGCTCATACTTGTCTGGGGTTAGTTAAAAGGGAGAAGCCTCATTATTCTGCCCCCTCCTGTCTCCAGCCCTGGCCATCCGCGGTTCTAAACTTCGCTCTATTTATAAGCAATGGCAGTTTTATAACTTTGCCGTAGTTTTGACATTGACTCATGTGGGCCGTGTTCTGAGGAGTCATGCGATAGTTCAGAAGTAGATAGGTCACGTTTGACACAGCTGTTGGACACGTGCAAATTTTGCTATGAATAATGTTTTTATTCAATCGTATAAATGGCAATAACTGGACAAGGCAACAGTAGCACATTACCATATAGTGACCGATTGTTCGGATTTAATCTGATGATGATGACTTAGGTGGAACGTCTTTCATACAAAATAAGTTCGGACATTCTTGAATAATTGCATTCTTGCCGTGCTTAGGCCAGCTAAGAATAAACCCCTCTGTTTCCTCCCGTGGATGTAGTAAAAACCCTACTAAGGGACCAGAGGATAGTAATATGAGAAAACAATTTTTTTTTTCAAGGATATCTTGATCTCATTTATTTGAGACGTTCCATGTACGTTACGTACTCATAACTTTCATTGAGTACTCGTTTGAAGGAAAAAGAAAATACCTGCCATTCTGGCTATTTGCAGTAAATATCTTGTGAAAGCTTGAAAAATATTTTTTACCAGTAGATAATGGCAAAAACAGTCATAGTCATAAGTAATTGAAATTAGAATAATGTTTTTGAATCATCGTTAAACTAATATTACTCCTATTCCAATACGACACAGTACAGTGCCAAAGTAAAGATCAGGAAATGGCTGATCGCACTTGACTATGATGAGACAGAGTCATTATTGGTTGCCATCACATAACTTATAACATGTTTATACACTCATCCACACACCCACACAAACACCTACATACATACACACGTTGCCTACTCCTGTGATACCCAGACTCTTAAGAGACTGGTGGTAGCAGGAGAGACACACACACACACACGCACACACACATACACACACATACGCGCGCACATACACACACACACACATACCAACACGCAAATCTCACCCTTGCCCTACTTTGTTTATTTTATTTTTGCACAGTTTAAATTTAAACTTTATTATTTTATTTTTATTTTTTAATAACCTAGTTATCTTTTTGTATAAAATTGTATTTCTAATGTTTGCCTCGCATATTGTTTTCTGCATTAGTATTAAAGCTATTTTGTGCCAATTCCAGTCCGGGTATCCGCGATACAGGCTTGTCCTAGTGCGGAGCCCATTGAAATGTAATCATCAGCTACTTTATTTTTGTAAAATAAATATTTTGTATTTTTTTTTGTATTTGTACGACCAAACCTTGATAAATCTGGAACAGGAAACAAGGCCTCGCTAAAAAAATCTCCAATATGAAGAGAGTTCTTTCCTCGGGTCTTTCTGTAACCTCATTTTGATAAGCCTGTTGTAGATCATCCTGTAACATCCATTCAGAAAAGTTCTTACTTCAAATATTATTGTAAATTTTGTAAGTGAACTTGAAGGCTATATAGTTCTCATCGTTGTTTAAATCATATTCATGACTGAATTACGATTCAAGTACTTACTCAAACATACAATGTAAGCAAGTATCGAAAATTAATTTATAAAGGCAACAAGGCAACAATTAAGACTTAAAGCTGTGACCTCTGTGAAATAACACAGTTTAAGTTCTTCAAAGGTCGATTCTGAATGTCAACTGTCAGATCGGGGTGACACGGCATAAGTTATTAGAGGTGCAATAACAATCTTACTTACGATGTACTAATAAAAATGCCCGTGGTGTGTCCGACCTAAGAGAAGACCCCTCCATCTCTTCCCGCGGATGTCGTGAAACTGATTAACGGGTTACACCAGGGGGATAGGCAGCATCCACTTGAGCACTCAACATGAATACTGTGATCACCAATCCGCCTGCAAAGCGTGGTGATTTTGTCAATTCCTCCCATTGTATTTTATGGGGGATGCTTCGTTGAGCAGTGGACGTCTAAAGGCTGCTGTTGAATAAAAATGTCAGGAACATTGTTCGTTTTTAACCCTAGACTAGCTCGCAGAGATTTGGATGGATTAAGATGGTCAGCCCTTTTTGTTGATTCTTAAAAAATGTTAACTATGGCTATCTTTTTACTGATATCAAGTTAAGTTTGGGTTCAAAATCAAATTATTTTTAATGAATTTAGTACACGTTTACCTTGCGCTTTCGACCATCATAATCAGCCGAAAGACGTAGGCTGTTGAACATAGGCCTTCCCCGTAGGATGCTACGACTAATTTCTAAAACCTGTATTCTCCAGCTGTTATAAGTTATGGGAGGACTATGTGCTTGTCTTTGTGAAACTAGGGAGTTCTATGTGCTTGTCTTTGTGAAACTAGGGAGTTCTGTTATTACCCATTTTATTTATATCTGCCCAATATTCTGTTTATTATAGAACCCGAGTAGCAAGGAAGAATTTCAGGCAGCCGATGTTGAAATTCTCATAATCCAATTTTTCTTTGAAATTAATTAAATAACATTTTTACAGGAAACATCCTCTCAACTCTCGTCGCATTCGATCGGGAACAGCGTAAAGAATACAGGATACCAGTCGCTATCACCGACTTCGGAACTCCTAGGCAGACAGGCGTATCATCGCTCCACGTGGTCATCGGAGACAGGAACGACAACCCTATGGGACCGGGGCAAAGTGATATATTCGTTTATAACTATAAGGTGAGTCTTAAGATATCAGTCGGCATCGACTCAGGCACTCACTGGCTGATTGGCGTATAATCGCTCCGCGTGGTTATCGGAGACAGGAACGACAACCTTATGGGACCGGGCAAAGTAATATATTCGTTTATAACTATAAGGTGAATCTTAACATACCAGTAGGCATCGACTCAGGAACTCCCAGGCTGATTGGCCTATCATCGCTGCACGTGGTTATCGGAAACAGGAACGACAACCCCATGGGACCGGCAGATTCCCTAAATACAGCAACAGCAACAGCAACAGCGATAGCAACGCGACAGCTGACGCTACGCGATCAGTTGCTAAACGTCAAAAAAGCGACTGTTCACCTTCTGTCGGACAATCAATGAAACGAAAAGTGCATTCATTCCATATAAATGCGACAGGCGTGCGATGGGCTAGCAATCGGCATCGGTAATATGATTTTTTTGTTGCTCATTTGCCGCAGATACATATTACAAAAGTGACGTTTGTCAGCAATGATCGCACAATTTACGCCTGTTACAAACCTGTCGCGAGATAGAGAATAGGCCAGCGGGGCAAAGTGTTTCGATTTAATGTAATTTCCAAAATAAAAATTAAAGTTCAAAGAATAAGTAGCACCCAGTAGCAATATAACTTATTTTATTTAAACATGGCAATTTTGACAAATCGCTTGAGGCGTTTTAACAAAATCATAATTTGTGGTCTACAACTAAAGCTCACAAAGTCTTGTCTACGGAGAAAGCGTAATTAAATAAACGTAAGATATTAATAGACCGTTTGAATTTTGAAACATTACAACGATCCATTAGTTAAATATTTACAAAACGATCCGTTCAAAGCTTGGCATTCTAATTTCTCCAAAATATGTTAGTCAGGGTTTTTTAAGATACCGATATAGTTATTAAGACAGCTGTTATGCTGTGACGATTATTATATAACTAGCTGCGCCCCCGGGTTCCACGCGGATAAGTCTTGATCTGGTAGGAATATCGGGATAAAAGGAAGCCTAATATGTTTCAACCAAATCGTTCCAGCTGTTTCAGCGTGAAGGAGTAACAAACATACTCACAAACTTCCGCATTTATAATATTAGCGAAATACCATAACGTCCAATAAATAATGTAGGTAACGTTATTAACCGCTATTTATGGCCGTTACATCAACGAAATAAAAACTTTTAGTAATTGATCGTGGCTTAGTATCATTTTATTAAACATAGGTACATAGGTACATAATAATTACTCACCCTGCTATGATAGTCATAAAGGTGCCGAGCCGTGGTAGTCTCAGCCTAAAAATAGGACTCCTCCACAACCTCCTGTGGATAAGCCTTGTCGGCTTATTGTGTTAGTCAAAAGGAAATGAATCCAAAACGTGAAGGACCAGACACCCATTAGGTAAGCCTCGGTAGATCGAATCCTCTTTCCGATTTAATAAAAAAAAACCGAGAAAGTAAACTAAGATATACTGATAGTAAACAAATTAAGTATGGGAATATTCAGATAGGTAGGATTGTAGGAAGGGATCTTCCTACCTATATCTAAGGCCCAATTACTTACGTGTTGAAATGTACATAATAGTCTTGGGAAAAGGTAAAAAATCCCTTGATCCCTTGAGGGACATACATCACATATTTTCTTTGTGGCACAGATCCCTTTTATATCATTTGCTTCACTGGTAATAGATTTTCGTGGCTTTTTAAAATCCCGAGGTCTATGAGTAGTTTGGTTTGTTTTCTTTGTAGGTCTTTCATCAGTTGTTTTATTTTTGATCAGTTATTTAATTATCCAGATGGAGAAAAGAAAATACAACAATTATACATATACAAAATTTAAAAATACAAATGGAACTGTTGAGGCAGTTGAGTTACATAAGACCGTTACAAACGATAATATTATAAAGTATATCGTAAAAGGATCAAAACAGTATTTTGTTCCTATGAATTCAAGTTTTTTTTTTTAAAATATGTTATATTGATTGTTTTCTCAATTTGCAACCTCGTCGATTATCATATCCTTCTAATATTGTATGTGTGAAAATTTGGATAGTTTACGCCGAACCGATTTCGATAGTTGGCACAGAAATAGAGTGTCTTGATAGGCCTCACATATACATATATGTATAGAACTGTTAGGGAATTTTCCTTGTAGGTTGTGGGTAGATCCTATTTTTTCAAAAGCTTTCTTATTTTACGTAACGCTTTTTAGTACCTAAATCAATAACGCGTCCACCAAAATCCGGTGACAAAGGGGGTAGAATTGGTACGTCTTAAAATTGTATTTTCATGTCCAAACTTTCGTGTCTTTAATATAGAAATTTGTTTTGGCATCGCCACCAGACGGAAATGTACTTCAATGAGTTGTACAGCTGGAGATACTATGTGAGTATGAATGTGTTCAACTGGCTTCGCCAGTTTTGTATTCTTGGCTTGTTGTTTTATTTCGCATTGATTTACTGATTTTGCACTGAATAGTTTTCTTGTTTCAGTTTTGTCTTTAAATCTCTTTTCTTATTTTTTTTGATGCTACGTAGTTTTAAATTAAAAAAAAAACATTTTGATTTATTTGATGCTAGATTTTTATTTGTATTTTGAATTAATTGACCGTAGTTTTGTGTCGCATTTGTGTATTGGTATTTATATTGTGTTTAATTTAAAGTTCTTCTGTTTTTTTTGACTATGGATGCTTACTTACATTTTGTAAATTCAAAATTTGTGGTCCTTTGATAGACATGGAATTGTCGTAAAATGTCTGACTTTGTCGTTGGTAGGCACTTCATTTTCAATCGAAAGAGTCTCAAAACACGTTACTGAATAGTTTTATTCGATGGCTATAATAAATTTCGTTAACTCTAGGATCAGGTGTCCTCAACTTCACTAGTCCACGTAACCAAACTGAATTTTGGCATCGCCCGATAACACTCAAAATTTAAATCGTCGTTTTTTCGTTACTAAGTTAATTTGCTAATTTACAATCCCGAACAAATAGTTTTGCTTCGCAGCGGAAATCGAACCCACATCTCTTGCCTCTCGCCACGTAAGTCGTATTACCCCGCAAGACAATCTAACGGATAAAGTTTGTGTGGGAAAACACTCCAAACGGGCGAAGTCACGGGCTTTCTAACAGTTTTGTATAATTGTAGTGGAATAGATCAACTCGTTTTGATGGTTCGTCGATGCGAGTTTTAGTTTGAATCAATTACCTAAGTGTGGATCGCTGTTAATGAATGTGTATTTAAATGACAAACGCTTTGATGATTAAAATTATATGGCTGTTACAGATATGTAACATATTGTGCAAAAGCTTTTTTCAAAAACAACGCCATTTAAAAGTAAGCTTCCTAAGAATAGCCTCGCACGCATCGGACGGATCGAATTAAGATTCCCCTACGAGAATACCGATGCGTGCGTCATCAGTGGACGCACTTGTACGACTAAGCATGTTAAAATCCGTTTGATGCGATTCGTACGATGCGTACGATGCTAACCTGTGAACGCTCACCTTTAGCCTTTATTTCCACGTCTCTTTCAAAATATCGAATGGTATTTTCACAAGTTATGTTTATCTATGAAACTATCTGGCTTTTCACGGCTCTTTCTTTCATTCTTTCAACCGTCTTCCAGTTGGTTTACGTACTTACATTACACAATTTGTATTCAGCGCTGCTAAAGACCATGAAATATGAAAGAGCGAGTTTCATTGCTCAACATAAAAACGTGAATTTTACGATTTTTCATTGTAGATTCGAAATTATTGCCATTTAGATGTTTACTAGCTTAGTTAGCAGGCCATGTAACTTGCAGAACTTATTTAGGGCACAAAGATTCTCGAAGAGTTCCCTGATACACGATGGGTGGATGGAGGTGGCTTTAGTTTCTTCGACATCACATTATATGGGGAGGTTAATGCCCAGTACCTAGTAGTTATGATTAGTTAGTTAAAATCGTATTCGCAGCGAGTAGCTTGTCATACACAATTTTCACCATCGCGGCGAATTAAACTCGCAGCGAGTACTGTCTTCGTGTGACGAAACCTTTAGTTACTGTCGGATACAAAAGTTATGTTTTCGTAAGTACTGATAAACTGCTTGCTGATCTTTTTTATGTTTTGTGGTGTGCTTTAAAATAAAAATAATTTGAGTAATATTACATTACTAAAATTATTTTTATTTAGTAAAATTGTATAGTGTTTATGTATGTAGGAAACTTTGTGACGTCATAAGTTACTACGTACATTCGCTCAAATATGTTGTTTTTTAATATTTGTAAGGATGGTCTTTTCTATATTAAGTAAGTACTTAATATTATGCCCCTGCTTGACTGAAATCAAACTGTAGGGTAGTAACTCACATGTCTGGAAGAAATAGCTTTTAGTGATAAGGCCGCTCATTAGTACCTTTTAGGTAGCAACGTTGATATGCTTTTATTGGCATATTGAATAACTATCCCTTGATACTAAGTTATAATATTGAAAAATGAGGGTCATATAAAAATTCTAATTTAGAAGTCAGAATTCGATAAATTCATATTATTAAATGTAAAAGGTCCAATAGTACTCGCTGGTTTCTGACCGTTGTTCGCTAAATAATTAATTCGATACCGATTCGATACCACCCATATATAGACTATAACGATAATATCCGTATTTTATATAATAATATATCGCTATTAAAATGTTAATTTCGTGCTCTAATGAAAGTGGGTTTAGCACGATGCGTAAAACGGGGATTATGTTGGTATAGCAGTTTTTATTATTGCCACAGTAAATGAATAGGATACAGTTACTAAGCTTGTAAAGCAACCCTAATTGTCGCACGCAGATAATTGTTCAGGGTATTTTCTATGTATAATAAAAAATATCTATCTATGTAATTTATCAGTTATCTAGTAACCATCACAAGCTCTGCTTAGCTTGGGGCTAGATAATGTTGTGTAAAATGTACAGCATCATCATTATTATTATTATTTGTTCCGGGTCTGTGTGTTGTGGTACCATGATACTCGTAGTTCCTGATACCCACGACACAGGGAATTCTAGTGTGGGATCAGGATTATGTACGTGACTGTTATGTTATGTCTCAGGATGACGGGCGCAGTGTAATGCCAAATAGAAGCGTCCTAGGTGGACGTTACCAAAGAGGTGTTACATTTGTAAAAAGACCCTTAAAAAAAAGATCCTTGTGATTGCAATGAATAAAATTCTTTTGATTTGATTTATGCTGGGGTTACCGCTTAACATTAGGTGGGCCACAAGACAGTTCCACCATTTAATCAAATAAAAAATTGAGAACCTGTGCTACTGTTTTCCGATTTCTAACTCTGTCCTGATTTCTAAGTTACGGCGTGGGTAAGGCTTACTTATTTTGTGTGGTCGCTGTTTACTGTAGCTAGCGTAACTAGTACTTAAGCGTTATTTGGGGATTTATTGTAGCCTTCTTACTAGCTGTTGCTGTTGTTAGAAATTCAAAATATGAATAAAATCGAATAATAAGCTCAGGGGCAATGCAGCTGGCGTCTCTTCCGCCTAGCGGTGATTTCGATCTATTGATCGTTTGTAACGGTCATTAGATACTGTTGTTCCTTTGTTGTTTTTACATCCTACATAATATTAATGCAAAAGTTAGGATATTTAGAAATTTAAATGTTTGTAGAGTTACTTAATGACGCCGTAACGGATCAATCAATTTTAATACTTCTATCTTGCCATCTCCGGTCATCATTTTATTTCAATACAACGGCCGCCATTTTCCTATCTTTTCTTTAACTGCGTGGTTAGATAGTTTTTTATTGATGATTACTGATTATAGTTTTTTTCTCTTCAGTGGGATAAGCACGAATACTTAACGTTAACGAGACGCTAGCGAGAAGATCGCTAATGTCAAATATTGGCCAATAATATTGGGCTGGCTTGAAATCTTTGTAAGTTTATTGGTTAATATTTTGTTAGTAGTAGAACTTCTTGTGAAAGAGTTCGTCCGGGGAAGTACTACCACCGTACAT
This sequence comes from Epirrita christyi, assembly GCA_951392215.1. Taxonomy (NCBI): domain Eukaryota; kingdom Metazoa; phylum Arthropoda; class Insecta; order Lepidoptera; family Geometridae; genus Epirrita; species Epirrita christyi. The sequence continues at coordinate 9,349,600 of OX595853.1, forward strand.
ATTTCTGCCGCCAAGCAGTAGTGTTCGCATTGCTGTGTTTCGGTTTGAAGGGTACGAGTGCCGGTGAAATTACAGGCACATGAGACTTTTCATCTTTATGTCTCAGGGTCGGCAGCGCGCGTGTGATGCCTCGGTGTTACAGGCGTTCATAGGCTACGGTATCTGCTTTCCATCTGATGGGCCGTAAGCTTGTCTGCTTGCCAAGTCGCATAAAAAAAAATTTGACGATTTCAATCGTCTCGATAACGTTAAATAATCGTGCTTGGCCTCAGCACACTCTCCAAAATTACATCTATTTCCAAGTGATTTTACTAAAACAGTTCCATTGTTCACTCGTTTTAACGACGGCTTACTCTGAGCCTGGCTTGTGTCCGAAACTTTGTCGAACTTGTGGCTTCGGGGATAATTGATTTGTCACAGGCAGAGTTAGCCGGGCGTTGGGGGTTCCAAATTTGATAGATTAGTGTTTCCTAAATGTGGCTGTTAGGGTTTCAACTACGGGCTCAATTATTCTAATAATCCTACTGATATTATCAATATGAATGTTTCGATTCGATTAAATTTGGTAAAGAGATTACGACTTGGGTAGGCTCTCCACATACTCTGTACCAAGCGAATGAATCCTTGGAAAGATTCTTTTTATTTATACAAGACTTGGTATGAGCTAAAATACCTCTGAGGATTATTATATTTTATTTATTTAGGAATACAAACAACTACACAGATTACACAGACTAACACAGATTGTACCTAACATATATAATGATATATGTTAGGTACAATCTGTGTTAGTACATAATTTAACCTTTCACTCACTGTGCGTGGCGTGGTAGGTATTCAATAGTAAGTAAATAAACAGAGATAGATAGTGAGTTAACTATCTCTAAAATAACTCTCAAAATCCCTAGAAATCTGTTGTTTCAATAACCTTTTAATTACGAAGGGTTTCGCGTTTCCATGTGTAATTATTTAATCAATCGGAAAATTAACTTTGGTCGACCCGAATGAAATTACCTTAATAGTTTATCAATAAAATAACATTGATAATGGGCAGGCTTCGATTTTATCGAGAAAGTTTTGAGTGTTGGATTGTGGGTTGGTTTGTTGGTCAAATAGTTTCAAACAGATTATTGCTTTAAACTATTTATCAGTAAGATTACTATCTTACAGATGAATGTAAAAGTGTGTCACTCAATAACGACTTAACGAATGAACCGATTTATGATTTTGGTACTTACCGACTACCTTTGTACGACTGTCTGTCTTACATACATAAACACACGCCTTTTTCCCCGAAGGGGTAGGCAGAGCCTAAATGGGCCTCTTTTCAAAGTGGGTTGCACAATGGCAGGAATTAAAACGTGACAAGTGGTGAGCTAATCGTATTATGTTATCATCATTATCATAATCACCGTAGAAGTCCACTGCTGCCTCCCCAATAGAATGCCACGACGAACGGTCTTAAGCCGCCTCCATCCACCGACTTTCTATGACGTTTAGTTTGTTTTTAGTCCATCAAGAGAGAGGCCTTCCTCTACTTCGTCGTCCGGTTTGTGGTCGCCACTTGAAAACTCTTATTCCCAACGGTTGTCAGTTCTGCGAGCTATATGACCTGCGTATTGCCATTTCGACTTGCTATTTCTGAAAGCTATATCGGCGACCTTGGTGCTTCTACGTTGTATTTATGATACATAATTATAAAGAAGAAAATTCTATTTACGGAAGGACTTTTATGTAAGGGTACATATATATATGAATATTTGAGGGTGGGGAGGGGTAAACGATGGGGAGAAGATCCCTCCCCCGCATGGGGGAAGTTTAGGAAATGCATAGTTTTGTTTTGAATAATTTTTTAAAATCTTATTTTGAGGTTATGTTTTGGTAATTTTTCTGTAATATATGACCTGTGATTAGAAGTTTTCTTGTGTACAAATACTACATAGTTTAAAAAAAAAACTAAAAACCTTATGAGGGCCTGTCTATAGTATGACCTGTGATAAGAAGTTTTTCTTGTGGTCTCAAGATTTTTTGTGTACAAATACTATAAAATAGTTTAAAAAAAAACCTAACAACCTACCGAGGGCCTGACTATACTATAGCCCCTGTGTAAACATTTTTCTTACGGTCTCATAATTTTTTACGTACAAAAATTAAAATTATTTCCTAGATCTGAAACTTCGTGAGATTGCTCAAGATAATGAGAATTTTGCATAAAAAAAATTTGAAGAGTCTACGACAAGTCCCGTATATAAAAGACGAGCCCTATTTACACTCATTCTTTTTTATATCTCATGTTATTTTACTCTATTATCTTGGTTTGCCTTGTCGTTTTTTTTGTACTTGTTCTTTTATTTTCTATGTGTACTGATTTATAGAAATCTATTAAAAAAAATGATGGAATATGGTCGCACCGAAAGTAAATTAAATATCTGCCCCGATTGCATGTTTTTTTTTTCAAAAAATAATTCTTCTTCATCATCCGGTAGATGTCCACTGCTGGCCTACACCATAAAGTGCAATGGGGGGAATTAGCTATAATCACCACACTTGGCAGGTGGCTTGGTGATTGCAGTATTGATGTTAAGTACTTTATATACTGGCCCATCCCCTGGTAATCCCTTCATTTGACATCCTCAGGAGACGGAGGGTCTGGTTCCAGCAGTGGAAGTCTAAAGCCTATTTATGATAATGCCCTATTTATACCAGAAGGTAGTAGTATACCTAATAACTCTATTGTCCCACAGGGTGAAGCACCAGACACTGAGATTGGACGTGTATTCGTGGATGACCCTGACGACTGGGACCTGCCTGACAAACGCTTCATGTGGCTACCTTCTTACGAGCAACGAAGCCCATACTTCGATGTGCATAGCAATACCGGCATGATTACAATGAAGGAGGGAACGCCTAATGGGACATACCTGCTGAAGTTCAATGTAAGTTATTACTATATGTTACATCATCATTCATCATAGAGGAGAAACAGGGATCATCATAATACATCATCAACATCTCAGAGATGGGCCTGCATACACTGCGTCGACCGGTTCGTGGTCGCTTCTCGAGAACCATTGTTGTCGGTTCTGCGAGCTATATGGCCTGTTCGTTGTCCACTGATTGACAAAGGCCCTCCATAGAATATCAAGACGAACGGTCTTGAGCTGCTTCCGTCTACCGCCTTCTTGCGATCTTTAGAACCTTTTTTCCACAACAGTTGTTAGTTCTGCGATGTATATGGCCTGCCCAGTGCCCAGTGCTAATTCTGAGAGCTATTCCAAGAGGGATTCGGTGATCTTGGTTTTAATTCTAATTCTAAGGGTACTAAGACCTGCACTGGCGTTCAGCTGTAGGGTGTATTGTGCATTATCCCCCTGTGCTAACCTAACTCCAATCAGCCCAGCTCTTTAAAGTAAAATAACTTTGGGGTGATGGCAACACTGTTAAAGTGTGACCAAAGGTGTCGATGATGGAGAACAGGATCAAAGTAGCTCCTGCAAACCTGTCTTGGCCCTGGTCTCTTTTGTGGCCGCACAATCCAGGATCACGTGCTCCACCGTCTCTTCTTCCTGCAAGCAGTTAGACATAGTCCGCTGTCAGTGGCACCAATCTTGTGCAGGTGATGGTTTAGGTAACAGTCTCCTGTTATGATGCCCACTAGCATGCGCAGGTCCACGCGTTTCATTTTGAGTAGTGTATATAACTTTCCTATGATCTTGGTTCTTTTACGGAACTCCTCGTATCAGAATCACGTAGTAACTCCGAACATAGCCTGCTGTGCGATATTGTACTGTATGACAAATTGTGCTAGATTTAAGTCTTTTGCCAAAGTATGCTACGGCTATCCCCATCCAGATTCTGCCAGCTTACATGGATGGATGAAGGTTCTCGCTTTATCCACCGGACTTCCAAACTGTTCAATGTTTTTTTAGAAAAACATTGAACCGCTCAAGAACTGGTTATCATCTTATATAGGCCCTTCTTATTGTTAATTTGGTCATGTAATCCATCACTCAAACCTCAGAGTGAATTGACAGATGTCACATGCCATAAAATTTATGATACCTGCTTCCTCGCGATGTTTTCTTTCAACGTTTAAACACCTAGAGCTCATAATTCTAAGTTATAACCAAAACAAATTACGAAACAAAACTTTTGTTTCCAAACAGTGGTTATTTACCGACGCTATCGCACTTTATTTGTGTTTACGTCTCTAATCCGGCAGATTTACGCGCAATAGTTAAACTCGATTCCATTTCAGTTAGAGTTTAGTTTCAAGCCCACTGTCTACTGAAGCGATCCTGGCTATATAAACTCTGATATCTTAGATATTTTTTTATAATCCTCGGCAATCTTCGTCTTTTCGAAACAGAGATATGATCGCAAGTGAATGAAAAAGCGACTGTCACGAACGAAGATTGTCGAAGCGCTTCAGTTTCTTTTTATGTGGGTTTGTAGGGTGTTAGTTGAGGAAGTTCTGAATGCATATAACATCAATGTCAGTACTACTTACTTAAGTACCACGCTGGCAGAGCCGCGGGCAAGTAGGTACTAAATATTGGCCAATATTAGTTGCGGAGTTGAACACAATGGCCTCGCCACTGCATATGCAAGCTTCATGACGCCAATTGGCTAATTATAAGCAGCAACTATGCGTATAGCAAGCCTTACGCTTGCTATACGACCATTAAAGTAGCTTCATAAACTTATCCAATTGTTTCTTACCTTAATTAATTAATTAACTGACTCGCACCATGCACACGCTCAACCTAGTAGCGGATAACATAGATGTTTTCCATGTTTCTCTGAGCGAATTCGTAAAGGCCACTTTGTTTATGTTGAGTTAGAGTTAGTTAGGTTTTATGATATTATATTATTGGACTACGCTATTGTATTAGGTTTACCCTGTAAAAATAGTTGTAAGTTGACATAAATAAACAAATAATTGCTTAGTAAACTTAACGAGCAGCAACTGTTACCTCTGTAAGACAGAAACGACAATATTATTATCTTGGAAGCAGCAACCAGCCGTAAGCAAGCGTTAATCGCATATGCGTCTTTAAAGCGACGAATAAAGTGTAAACCAGGTTAATTAGATTACCAAGCAAAACAACCCACGTCGGTCGCGACGGTGCGTCTATGCATCAACGCGTTAGTGGACATAAGCCTTTACTTGAGATACGTATCTAAATTGTAAGTCGTTATCGAGCCGTGATATTTTACTACACTCATATTTTGCGCACCTGTGATACAATTTTATTTAGTTCGTTGTTCTAAAAATATACGACATTTTTATTTGATTTTTAGACATGCGAATTAGGTGCGTTTCGTGCGTCGATACTTTTAACTAAACAACGAAGATGGATCGCGTTTTTTGCGTTTTACCAATGGACGAAAAAAATACTCAGGTTCTTGTTTGGTAACGGTTCGAGTGTACAATTTATTTCACTTTTATATAATTTTTTTACAATATCTTGTCATCTTTTGTCTGAGAGTGACGGGTGAAGTGCAATGTCATGTAGGATGCGTCCTAGGTGGGCGTGAGCTATGAGTTATTACATTTGTTATGAGCTGGGGTAGGTAAACATCAGGCTTCATCATTAGTTGGGCCAAATGCCCGTTACTTCACATGATATAAACTAAAATCCTAGGCTATCAAAGTTACCTAAAAAAGTTAAAGTCTACTAGGCTTTAACTTTTTTTTTTTTTTTTTTTTTTTTCAAGGCCAGCATACTTTAAACTGGTTACGAAAAAACGTTGTAAAAATGAATGCTGATATTAGCTTTTTAGACATTACTATTTAGTTTTTGCCCTTTCATTAAAATACTTTTATTTTTTAGGTGACAGAAGAGAACGAGCCCGTAGTGCCCTTCCACTGGGTAGAAGCGACAGTGAATGTCACGATCAAGGAGATACCAGAAGAAGCAGTGGACAAATCCGGTTCCATCCGGTTCGTCAATATCACCGCTGAGGAATTCATTATTCCTGAGGCTGATGTAAGTATAATTCAATGTTTATCATCATCATTGAACTAAGATATATTGAAACGTATATTTTGCAAATATATCCTCTTTGTTGTTTTCTTCTGGAGATTATATTTCCAAAGATGCCGCAGAAAGCAGTAGTAGTGCTTGCATTGCTGTGTTCCGGATTTTTTTCTTGTCATCTTTATTTCTCAGGGTCGCAGTGTAATGCCAAGTAGGGTGCGTCCTAAGTGAACGTGACCTTAAGAGTGAAGAGGTATTGCATTTGTTATAGGCTGGGGTTACCACGTAACATCAGGTAGGCCACAGGCCAAGAACCAACATTTACTCTAATAAAAAAAATGGGTGCCACTTCTATAGCCCTTTTCTCGCAAGATGAAAGAAGATGTGAGATATATCGTACTAGCGAGAGTCGTGAGTCGTGAGTAGAGAAAACTGTCGTGACCGTGTTCAAAAATCTACTTTCCTTATCGCCTTGGGCATTTCTTCATTGGTTTTTCTGTTTGGTACATAAGCCAACACAAAACACGTTATAGTTTCGTCCAGATCTACAAGACATCCTTAAAAAAGAAGTTATATATTGTCATAAGAAATTTTATAGCAAATAATAAGGGTGTAATAAATTGTAATGCATGGTAACTTCAGTTTGAGCAGTTTTACGCACTTTATTGTTTTTGAAAGAATGAATTAATGAATGAATGAATTATTTGCTTACAATGTAGGTACAGTACAAAACATAGATGATAAATATAATTATAGATTCCATTACATTCTGCCGTTAGGCGTGCAAAATTTAAGCAGTTTTGCGAAATAACTAAAAGCCATTTGATTTTACGTACTTCGACGTCATAACCACCTCAATTCCTTTATTTACTCCTACACTGAAATTAATCAAGCAACGCGACGCAAACGAAATCTCGCTCATCCAAGACCTTGGCCTGAATTGAGCCAGTTTAGTTTCATCACGGGACCCATTCAGGGTGTTTAACGAGTTAGTGCGGGGGTAATTGGCCGGGGGTTGAAGGGGTTAAATCAGAGGAAAATTTATTTACCCAGATACAACTACTATATGAACCAAACACCAAATTCAAATCACAGACTTTTAACTAACTACTAACTACTTTACATCTCACAAATGTGAAATGTCGTAAGAAAAGTCTTAGCTAAGTTGAAATTACGATATAAAACAGCAATTTAAGATCCTTTTTCTCAAAATAAACGCATATTTAGCACATATATTATATGAACACCGATGGCAATCCTTCTCTCAGACAAACACAAAATACATACATAACACACCCAACAGACATTCACCTACATACATAGTCTTGATCCCACACTACGATTCCCTGTGTCGTGGGTATTAAGAACTACAAGTGCCATGGCACCACAACACCCAGATCGGGAACAAATATTTGCAGATCATGCAAACATTTGTCCCGCAGCGGGAATCGAACCCACACCTCTCGCGTCTCAGCTGGCTCACTCTTATCCCTGAAGACGCGCGAGTAGCTCACCACGCCGCGGAGGTCGTCAATATAGCGTTTCGTTTAGGAGGTTTACTCACGCGAGCTCTTTCGTATATTTTTTCTCTATTAAGTAAAACTCTTCTGTCTTTTCTCTTTATGTCTTTGAGTACCTATTTCAGAGATGGATGGACAAATTGGCTTAGTTGAAATTCTAACTAATTGGACAAAGGGGTATACGTTTGACTTATATGCGTAAATTGCAATATGACTTCAGTAATAGTACATTACTGTCAAAGCCTGAAATATACGTTTGACTTATATGCGTAAATTGCAATATGACATCAGTAATAGTACATTACTGTCGAAGCCTGAAATCAAGCAATTTACGGCTGAGGAATATTAGAAAGACGAGGCGTAGCCGAGTGATTTTAACTTAACGAGGCCGTTAATTGCTGTTTCAGGCGAGACTTTGTATCGTAATTTTCTCTAAATTGCGTGAAAATAATAATCAAATTATTCAAGAAAAAGTTTTGAAATTAAAGCGCATTCAGCTGGGTAAACAAAATAACTATGCTTACACACGCCAAGAATGTATGAGACGCCAGCAATTTATATTCTTGGCGTGCTAGCGATAGATAATACACTATATACTAAAAGTGCTAGCGATTGGTGGAGAGTTATTAAGAGCTAATTGGTGTATTCTTTTTTGAAATAATGTAAATATTTCCGAGCAGGGTGGTGAAAATACTCTTTTTAACCGACTTCACAAAAAGTAGGAGGTTCTCAATTCGGTTGTTTTTTTTTTTTTTTTGTTTTTTGTTACCTCATATCTCCGGCGTTTATGAACCGATTTGGAAAATTCTTTATTTTTTTTTTTATTTGAATAGATATACTTCCAGATTGAATAGATATAATTTCAGAATCCAGTTCTGATGATGGGATCCATGAGGAATTGAGGGAACTCCTCAAATATTGTAGGCATACATATGGCGATTTTGATATTTTCAGCAAGACACCAAACATTTGCATTCAGAAAGTATCATAATCCTTTCACCACTATGGTTCTTTCATAATTTTTTTTTCATCCAAAATTATTTAGTCGAATACAATGGCGGAAGTCGGTTTTTTAAATGAAAAGTTATATAGGTAGCAATTTATATTCAATGTGATGCAGTCTTTAATATAAGCCACAAAACTAACCGACCTATTCCAACAGGGTACAAGCAAGAAAGACAAGCTACACCGCACACTCTCTCTCCTCTACAACACGTCCATGGATAACGTGGATGTCTTCACGGTCTTCAGCAAGCCCACTGTCAAAGATATGTTCTTGGATGTGAGGTTCTCAGCACACGGATCTCCTTACTACCCGCCAGAGAAGCTGGATAGTATGGTCATTGCCATACAGGAAAAGGTGAGTCATCAAGTGATGGTTAGTGAGTCACGTTTGGAGTACCTCCATTCGTCTTAAGTCTTAAGTCTTTAACACTCTTTTTTGTTTCTTACTACAATTGTGTGTATTTGGGTTCGAACGATATACAGTAGACGAGCTCTGTGTAGAGAAACTACCTTTTTTAGATGACTTCTATCTAAACTTAGAATATGTAGTATTCTACACCGAGTAAAAATCAATAAATCAAATATATTCTACAGGTTCCACTGAGCAAACCCCAAAAAGATAAAAATATTTGCATAACTGGCGTCAAACAAAACCTTTATAATACCCAAAACAGCTTTATATAGACAGACAAACGTTCACTCGTAATGTCCGCGATACATAATATTCATTGCCTTATCGCTCGCTTTGTTAGCAGAACGGTCCTATTTACTCAATGTCCAATGTAAACGAAATGATTTTTCGACGAGCCATAAAATATTGTGTACATTGCACACTGTGGTGGCAGACTTTGTTATTTTGTTGTGTAGAGCTCAATTTCTGGGAATTTGTTTGAAATTTGGAGCTGATATTTTATTATGTTGCTGTAGCCTATTAATCCTGCCATCTGCTCTTAGGGCGTAGGTTCCTAACAAGAAGAAAAAAACCGATTGTTTATAATGTGTATGGGTAAATTTACCGTTTACTCTAAATACTAAAGGAAATTAGAAAACATTGAGTGTATTGAGTGATTATCGTATCTTCATCATCTCATCAGCTAGTATACGTTCACGGCTGGATGTAGACCTCTTCCATAGAATGCCACGAAATCTTTCTTGACCCTCCGTCCCTGGACTTCCTGCGACCTTTACAATGTCTTTGGTCCATCGAGTGGAGAGTGGTGTCCGTCTCTCAGTTTGTCGACAACACTCGAGAACTTTTATTCCCCTGTGGTTCCCCTTCTGCATGGTCCCTTGTCCATGGTGTACCTCGTCTGGAGGGGGAAAGTTTAATTCCAGCTACACTACAGTATACTTACATTTCCAAATAGAATTCCTAAAATTAAATATGCATTCCTTCACAAATACAATAACGTTGCTATTGTTGAATGAAATGTAGTCGTATATTTTCTCTTTCATAATTTTCATAAAGTTTAGAGAGTTTCCTACAATAGCAGAACTTTATTTACCATTGTATCTAAAGAATAAATCGTGGAATTCAGATGAAAAACTACCGTCTTCTGTTTCTGGTTTTCTCACAAACAAGAAAATAAGAAAGCATCATACTTTGCTTTATGTTTTTGTGGGAAGCACAACTACATCTGTTAAAAAAAATACCGTGTTGATATAGTCTATTTAGTTATGTCAGGGCCTTGCAACCGAGTCTGATAAACGAAAGCCAAAATAGATGATAAAAAAGCTTCGGATAAGCTAGCCGCTATTAACCCATTAGCACTTTAAGAGAAATAAGTTTTTCCTGATGCCAAACATAGGTAGGTAACAACTGAATATGAATTTGTCTCTATTATTCACGGTAAAGTGAGAATTAGACATTAAAGTTTGCAGCTCAAATTATCGGGAATCCATAGATCGTTTCCAACTTCTAACTATGAATTAGTTAGGGATTTACAGGTAGTTGTTAATGATTTTGAAGATTTGATTCATAAGCTATTGAACCTTAAATTTTAAACATTTCGTGTACGATTTATTTGGCTACAGTTTATGGATTTTGGCTATAACAAAAGTCACATTTAAAAAGCTTTCGATATGTGCCTATAATTTCATTACCTCCTGCATTTAGACTTAATTTCTGAAAATACTGTTCAGATAGATTACATAACATAACATAACCCAACAGCTACATACGTAGTCTTGATTCCACACTAGGATTCCCTGAAACGTGGGCATCAGGAACTACGAGTGCCATGGTACTATAACACCATACCCGGAATAAATATTTGCAGATCATACAAACATTTGTCCCGCAGCGGGAATCGAACCCGCAACCTCTTGCATCTCAACCGGCTACTCGCCCGCCGCGCCACAGATGTGGAGGAGAATTGAAACCGACGTTTTAACTACCTAGATTCCCCACATTTACTTAACATAAAAGCATTGTGTATGGAGTCCCTAAAGGCTCCATCCTAGGACCACTACTATTCATTATTTACCTAACTCAAATGCATGTTTAAAGTGATAATTTCTCTTCACAGCTGGAAGACGAGCTTCAAGCTAGGATCTACATGGTGAAAATAGATGAATGCATTATAGAGAAGGAGCAATGTGGATTGAAGGATAATTCTTGCCGCAATGTGCTCGTGAAGAACAACGTACCGTTGTCTGTTTACACCAATACTACTAGTTTCGTTGGTGTTAGTGCGAGAGTGGAGTCGGAATGTACCTGTGAAGTGGAAGAGCCGCTGATATGTTTAAATGGAGGTATGTACAAGTATATAACTACTGCAGAAATAAAGGGAATAAAGGTTCTCGAGAGGTGACCACAAACCGGACGACGCAGTAGATGAAGGGACTAAAGACATTATAAGTAAACGTCGCAGGCAATTGGTGGATGGAGGTGGCTCAAGACCGTTCGTCGTGGCATTCTAGGATGAAGATTTCCAGCAGTTGACTTCCACAGTCTGATGATAATGATGATGACAAGTTTAAAAATTCACTAGATTCATTTTATCGTGGAACTTATCTCATGCCTAAGCAAACGACATGTTAATTTTTACAACTAATTGTGGAACACCGTTTTCACCAACTAATACCCTGTTAAAACCCTTTACCCGGGAGGAGGTTTTGAGGGTGGTCGTTGGGAATAAACCCTAACTGATGGCCCAGTCATCATCATCATCATCATCTTCATCATCACCAGCGTTTAGACGTCCACTGCTGGACGGGCCTCCCCCAAAATTGGGGGAATTGCCATAATCACCACGCTTGGCAGGCGGGTTGGTGATCGCAGTATTCATGTTGAATACTCAGGTGGATAATTACATCAACACATTATTAATAAGTCTCAGTAGTATTTAAAATAATATAAATCTAATTTTTAAACTGAATTTTCTTTGTAATTAAAATTTTAAATATTTATAATAAAATATTTTGATTTTTAAGTTAAAATGTTATTTGTGAATTTAAAATTTGATAATTTTTTTTGTAGCTCTGGTTTTAAGTGTTTATTTTTTATTTATTTAGAACGGTACATTACTTACTTACCAGGGTCACTTAAATAAATTACCATAAAACGTAAAACTATTAGTTACCAATTAAACTAACTCCACGAGACAGTCACTTCATATTTTGTGTCCAGAGGTTTTAACTGAAAATCTTTCAACTTGACATGAGTTTAGTGTCTCCTGGCAATCGGACTTTACAAATAAACGTAATACAACACTATTGAAACTACCTATCAATTTAGAAGTATGTATTGCACGTTTATTCCTAAGTTTAGATTGACTCAAAACCTAAGATACCCAAGCATGTCCTAGTACTATATAGACTAAAACTTTGAACGTGTGACAAATCCCAATGGGCTTGTGCAGGGGATTACGGCTCTAACTTCCCAATCACAGACACTCGGTGTCGGTCGAGACCTTATGAGTTTCAGGAATCTTATTAGAGAAAGGATAAGGTTGAGAATACAGCTATGTAAAAGCTATAGCTTAAAAAAATTATTTTGTATGTAATAAATACCATTTCGTTTTCTCAGGTACCCCCTTCGCAGACAAATGCGAGTGTCCCGAAGGCCTATCAGGACCACGCTGCGAACAAACCGCAATCGGATTCCATGGTGATGGATGGGCCATGTACGCATCCCCACCCGCCTGTCATGAGGGTCATGTGACCCTTACAGTGACGTCACATACCAGGAACAGTCTGATCTTCTACCTGGGACCGCTGAAGTTCAACCCGTTATTGGATGTTCAAGGTATTTAAGAAGCCTCTGCGAGGAGGACTGTAGCCTTTCAACCTAGTAGTTCTTGTATTCACGAGGCCAATACTAAAAGAACTATGTTTGGTGGAAATTGGGGCAGCTGTTTCCGGGACCATCAGCTCGCAATACGATTTTTTAAGGGATGTGAAGCGTTTTTTGCAGCTTTTTTGGCCTTATGTTTAAAGCTCAAAATTAAAAATTTTGACGACATCAGACTACACTGCATGTTCCAGGGTCTGATGATGACCAGCATAGGATGACCAGCATAGGATGAACAGAATCTAGGGTACTTCTGAAGCTGAATATTCAAGTTGGAGTTTAAAAAAAAACTGAAGACACCGTTGTGTTCCGTTTTTCAAACTTGAATGGCCGCTAAAACAGACAGTTTTTTAAATAAAATTAACTTGTAAACACAAAAAAAAAAGAAAACAAAAACATTGGAAACACCATGAAAGTTTATATGGAACATTTGGGAACTACCCATACCAACGATCTTATAATACACTAAAGATCGTTGACCCATACTGAAGGAATTTTCATACTTACTAAATCCATGCCCATACTTTCCTAAGTCGGCAGTGACATAAACTTAGTGACATAATGGTAGAACCTTTTTAGAAAAATGTATTTACTAACCTCGTCTGGTAATAAATTCTTGTTCACTTCGTAAGGTATGTCTAAGTAAACAAAAAACGTTATTAACTCAAATAAAGTAGTATGTAAATAATTTGATTAATGACTCCAACCACTTAGACGTTATCTACACTGTAAGTACACACTTATGTTTTAGGTAATTATATATAAGTAAAGTAAGCACTAGTTAGTGGAAAACATACTGTTAGAGTGCCACTAAGCTTAATCAGGATTCGTATAACGCTGTTGACAAGAGTTAAATTGATTCTTATTTTCACTTTGTCCGACTACTTTATTGAGGGATAGCGAAGCTATGGTTTGCTTCGGTGAGGAAGGGTGAGCTTAGCGAGTTTTTCTATGTGTATGTTTGTATGGATATACCTTCAGGGAGCTTAGTACGGGTTTTGATCGTTTTCGAAACTATATGAAGTTTCGTTTCCATCCATACATTTACTGACAGCGTCCTTAGTTTTCTTCTCGTTTTCGCTACGGGCGCTACAAGTAAATGTATGGAAGGAAACGAAACTTCATATAGTTTCGAAAACTGTACCCGTCCTACGCTCCCAGAACTCAAAAACCACTGAACCGATTTTGACAATTGATTGTCCATCGAATCGTCTTATCATGGGGTGGTTCTTGAATTTAAATATTTAAATAAAGAAATGGTGGCCGTGACTTTCAAGAAGAACGACAAAAAAATGTTTGCGCTTGCCATTTCCTGTTTGAAACGTCTTGTAAAATAAAAACACGTTTTTTTAATGAGTTTGCAATTAAGCTAGGTTTTGTCAATAATTTAACCTGCAACAAATTACAAATACTATCACTTTACTAAGAGAAGTGGCAATGGCTATTAATTATATTATTTACCACAACATAAGTTTCGGCAGATACACAGCCACAGCATTTAAAACTTTACGTAAAGAAGTTTAAGTTCAAATTGTTTTTGTAGGTTTTCTGCTTCAAAAGCAAATACTAGGGGTTGCCTGCCAAATTGCCAATCCTGCTAAGTGACTTGTTCAAGTACTATAGAAAGTTAATTTGTGTCAACTTCACTTTATATAGTTGGGAATTTAATCATCGTCAAATATTAAGGTAGTATTTGTTGAAACGAAATTCTTTGAAGAACGCTTGAAAATTTGCTTTTAATGGAATAAATAAGCAAGCTTCAAGTATGCATTTTTCAAATATGGTAATAGTTTATTTTCACCCTGAACTGAACATTCACCCCTACGTATTCCTTACCTTTTTTTACCGACTTCAAAAAAAGAGCAGTTTGTTAGATTCGTCGACAGTGTTTTTAAGAGGGCGGGTCATACAAGTCCACTGCTGAGCATAGGCCTTCCCTATAGAATGCCACGATGATGGCTTGAGCCGCCTCCGCCCACCGACTTCCTGCTACCTTTAAAATGTGATCGGTCCATCAAAAAGGGGCCTTTTTAAACTGCGTCATCCGGTTCGTGCTAGAGAGCGCGCTTATAACAAACTTAAACTCATTAAAAAAAAACCTACTCCAAAGAATACAAGGTTTCCCACATAATCATGAATAAGGTCTTAAACGTTTCCAAAGTGCTTCAATTCGTATTTTACGTCTGATTAAAACCACAAACCGTCGTTTCTATTGTCGAACATTCCAGCAAAATACCTTCTAAACCCCTCTACCTTACAGCTAAAGAAATACGTTTCAAAATCGTGTAATTTGATATCCTTGTGCCTTCTTATAACAATGAACATGTCACACAGATTGGGCGTTAAGTCACAGATGATGCCATAGTTAAAAGGCTTGAGTAATGACTTCCTCACAATGGGCCATTGCTAAAGAAATGGTTTATTTTTGTGGGAGTTAACGGGCAATTGCTAGGTTGTGGGTCCACGGGACTGATTGCATATTAATGTGTTTAAATTGATGTCGTTAATGATGCAATAAACAAATAAACAAGTTCATAGACCAAGCGTCCACCAAAGATGAGTCCAAATATTATTGTCCAAGTATAAAGCCTAGTGGAAATTATGCGAAATCATATAATAAAGCAGTGCGAAGATGACGCGATGCCAGTTGGGCAAGATTTGTTTGTTACAAGCTTTTATGTAACAGTATGTCTGTTTCAATCCGTAGAAGAACCAAGGTCACAGAATTAGCAAGTTGAAGTGACAATGGGCAGGTCATATAGCTCGAAGAACTGATAACCGTTGGGGAATAAAGGTTCTCGAGTGGCGACCACAAACCGGATGACGTGTTAGAAGAAAGCCTGATGGACTAAATATATTATAAACGTCGCAAGAAGTCAGTGGATGGAGGCGACTCAGGACCGTTCGTTGTGGCATTCTAAGAGGAAGCCTATGCCCAGCTGTGGACTTCTACAAGCTGATGATGATGTTTATTTATGTTTGAGTACAATTTTGCGAGACTTTTCTAACGCAGTTTATGCTATATCATGTTGTCAAGTTCCGATGACAGTACAATACTATACTGACAGCAAGCTGATCTGATGATGGTGAAGAAAGGTGGTGGAACTCAGAATCAGCTTCGCCTTAAAACACCACACAGATTCCAGGCTTCCGACCTAGTAGTAAGATGGATCATCAAATCAAGCCAAGAGTTTGTTGCCTTGATTCTTCTAGGTTTGATCGTATTGGGACAGCAGTAATTTTAGTTCATAAGACGATACAAAATGATCCATGTGATTGAAATGAATAAAATACTTTTGACTTTTGTCTGTACAACTTTTTTGTCATAGGGTATCTTGAGTTTATTATATTTCTTCTTTCTAAAGTAAGAAAAAAAGAAGGCCTAGAATATACCCCTACGTCTCATCCCGTGGATGTAGTAGCCTTACTAAGGGATTACACAAAGGGGTGGATAGCAGCATCCACCGGAGTACCTAACACCAAACTGTGATCACCAATCCACCTGCGAAGAACTGACTGTGTTTATGCCGGTCAAGTAAAACTGTCAAGCCAATTCACTCCCACACACGGTCAGTTCTACTTGATCCAATCGATTGCACGGTAGGCAGCATGGTTTATGGCCACCATATGATATACACACATCAGCTTGGAGAGCTGCCTGTGTATTAATAATAATAAAAATGAATCGAGAATCAAGCACAGATTTGGTGGCAGTTTTTCAATTAAATCTGACAAAAAAAAGTTTGAGTTTAGTTCTGGATTATGGACCTTAGTTTACTTCTCAAGCTTACATTACAGGAATGTAACTTATATCAAGCATACACTTTTCATCTATCATCCCGCATTCAAAATAGCATTAGTGTGTCCACACACTTATCACCATCTCCCGTTGCATTCGTGAGACGTCCTCGAAACGAAGGTTGTAATGATTTTTTAATGATCACATAATGACTGACAGGCGTAACGTTATGATTTATGAACAACATCGCGTGATAGGTAACGTTGTACCTAGCAGGTAGATATGTAGGGCTGGATATAATAAATTACTATGAAATAGGGCTTAGTGTACTTGATAACAACTCAATATTGTTTTAGAAAACATACTTACATAAAGTAAACAAAAACGTTATTACGTTAGCAGCAGTGGAAAAGTCTTTTCACTCCGAGTCGCACGTAGGCATATATACGTAATACCACTGCTATTATATAAAGCTATATAGCTATAGGCTAGTACTAATACTTGCTTATCAGCATCTTCGTCAGCAGCCTTTAGACGTCCACTGCTGAACAAGGCTTCCCCCATAGAATGTCATGGGAGGAATTGCCATAATCACCACGCTTGGCGGGCGGATTGGCGCAATATTTTTGTTGAGTACTCATTTGGATGCTGCTGCCCATTCCCTGGTGTAATCCCTTAGTTGGCTTTTACGACATCCCCGGATGGAAATGGAGGGGTATATTCTTAGGCCAGACACACCACGGCACAATAGTTGCTTTTACCGTTTCCGATCGGATTCCTTAGTTTTTCATTTCGATGTTTGTTTTAGTTCCTTGCCACATCAAAATGAAAAACTAACGAATCCGATCGGAAACCTTTCCGACGTTTTAGAATACCCCTGCTGGAGTTTATAAATATCCAACTATTTACATACTCCGGAAAGCGTTCAAAGAGTCAAGCTCAAGCTCAAATTTTAACTCGTTGAATATTCTCCTGGAAAAAAAACTTGCAACGAGTAAAAGTGTTACTCGACAGGAACCCTACCTCGGGTCACCACTTAACAAAAACTAAAAATATACAATGCTTATTCTGAATTTAGTTGACGACTGAATTGATTTCCATAAAACAGCTTAAAACGGCTGCAAAAACAACATTAGAAATCGGATTGTTAATTCTGGAGCATATCAAACAGACAAAAACCTCGTACTTTCTTTAACGAGGGCTATAGATAAACCCAAAGAACAATTATAGAGTGGGTTACTGTCAAGATTTATGAACACGTGCTCTGCTATGAAAAAAACATCGTGTGGAAATCCTATCACCACAGTGGTTTTTTCATCATAGACAAGGCCCTTTTAATAGTTCATCATTATTACTGACCCAATGCATGCTACCAATGACATGACGAACGAACGAGTCAAGATTTACTTTCAATATTCTTACTTACCTTTTGTCCACAGATTTCATGTCGCTCGAACTGTTGGATGGTTTCCCTGTCCTGTTAGTAAACTACGGCTCAGGAACGACTCGCCTCAACAACAGCGTGGTCCAAGTGGCTGATGGAAAGCCGCATCTCATAGAAATAGTTCTGATGAAGAGCTCAATAGAAATGTTCGTGGATAGATGCAAGCTGTCTACTTGCATGAGCTTGGCGGCACCGACTGGAACTCGTGAGATATTGAATGGTGAGTAATGTAGCTCTGATATTGCTCTAGTGTCGCTCTAGAGTCAGTCTAGTGACCCTATAGTGTAGCTCTAGAGTCGCTCTAGAGTCAGTCTTGTGACGCTCTTGTTTCACTATAGAGTTAGTCTAGTGACGCTATAGTTTCGCTCTAGAGTCGCTCTGGTGTCGCTTTAGAGTCAGTCGTGTGAGCTCTTGTTTCACTCTAGAGTCAGTCTAGTGTCGCTGTAGTGGTGCTCTAGAGTCGCTCTGGTGTTGCTCCAGAGTCAGTTTAGTGACGCTCCAGACTCACCCTGGTGACCTTCAAGAGTTGCTCCATTGCACTTTATTAAAGCTCTAGTGACAATCACATGATACACTCTAGTTGTTTCGCTCTAGTGACTATCTGATATAGCTCTAAGAGTGTAATTGTAGTGAGGCTACTAATATCACCCTTGTGTCGCTCCTGAGACATTCTATCTAACAAACTCTGGCGCACATCTGTCATCTCTCCGTACCTAAAACATTATAAACTAAATTAAATATGTTTTGATTTTTCATGTAATATTTTGTAATTTAAGGAAGTGTTACTAATTGGTTATGTTTTTCTAACAGTCAACGCACCACTACAACTAGGCGGGTCAAGCATAGACTTGGAAAACATCGCGCGGGCATACGGTTGGCGACACGTCCCCACGAACCAAAACTTCGTCGGGTGCATCAGTAATTTTACGTACAACGATTATGTAAGTAACTCCTTATTCATTAACACCACCATAAGCGCAACGGCCACTGCTGAATGAGGCCTCCCCCATGCAATGGAGAATTTGCCATAATATCATAGTATTTAATAGGGGAGGCCTCGCCCAGCAGTGAGCTACCAAGAGCTGATAATGATGATGATGATGACAAGTTAGACCACGATACGGACCCGTCAGGCCGCGAGTTAAACTCACACTTCATTCGTCAGTAATCTAGGCCAGCAGGAAGTCGGTGAATAGAGGCGGCTCAAGACCGTTCGTTGTGACATTCTGAGGCCTAATGTACAGCAGTGCACTTGTACAGACTGATGATGATGATGATGATGATGATGATGATGATGGATCTAGGACAAACTATGTATATCCAAACTTAATGTTAATCCTCATATTACGTGTCATTAAAATTCAAAGCATTCCCAAATTCTATGAAGTGGAATAAAAACTGTCGCTCCCTAGTTAATCAAGCGGAAAGCATTATAATGTACCCGGTTATTCTAATAGACTAATATTTATTATTATACTTTTGGGAAAAACTAAATTCAATGGAAATTGATGCAAATTTTTCTCAGATTCATAAGTTTGCTAAAGTGAAGTAGTAAACCTAACCACGAGACCCGATATATAGAATGCAATGGGGAATTTGCCATAAACACCACGCTGCAGGCGGATTGGTTATTGCTGTATTGGCGTTGAGTACTCTGGTGGATGCTGCCTATCCTCTGAAGCTATAATATAACACCCAACAGTCACATACGCAGTCATGATCCCACACTAGGATTACCTGTGTCGTGGGTATCAGGAACTACGAGTACCATGGTACCCAATCAGACCCGGAACAAATATTTGCAGATCATGCAAACATTTGTTCCGCAGCGGAAATTGCATCTTAGCTCGGCCGTCGCGCCACAGAGGTTGTTATTATATCTGAGGATTATTTTTGAGATTATTTTTGAATGAATTGGTTTGTTACAGATGTACAATCTAGGAGAGCCGTCAGTCCACAGGAACGCAGATCCGAGCTGCCAACGAAGCATGTTCACTGCGGTCACCTTTGGAATCGACACCAACTTCCTAGTCGCTATTCTAGTCTGCATCGCCATATTAGTCAGTAAGTATACACGCATATATCTGCATATATAATCTTCATAATTTTTTTTTATTACATTATAAACAATTCAATTGTTTTTGCATCTTTGCTCCTAAACATACTAAAGAAGGTAGGTGACTTTTGAACCAGGACAAAAAAAAAATAACCAAGTCTAGATAATAAAAATTTATCTGGTGTGGAAGCAATTAGTATTGTTCTAAATAATATTTTTTGGCATATTTTTCCATAGGCCTTGTAACTTTTGGAAATTTATAGCAAAAATTTGATAAATACTTTATAAATAAA
The DNA here is from genome assembly GCA_951392215.1 of Epirrita christyi. Lineage (NCBI taxonomy): Eukaryota > Metazoa > Arthropoda > Insecta > Lepidoptera > Geometridae > Epirrita > Epirrita christyi. The sequence goes on from OX595853.1 coordinate 9,369,935, forward strand.
CTTAAGAAAAGTAACCTATGTAAACAACTTGTTTTACTTTCGACCATATGATAGCTAATTATATATACACTTGAAAGGGTAGTTTTGTACTATTTAACCTAAAAAAAAAACAATTACCAACTTGGATAGGAACGTTGATGGTAGATGTTTCATGACAGTCGATGTGTCATAATGTATTTCGTATTCCAACCAAAATTTGCGAAGATTTTTATGTAAATAACCTGTATCAAAAATTTTCCCCCAACTTACACACTTCATTCAATTTGCTTTTTCATTCTCTTAGCAAATATTATTATTAATAACCAAAAGTTTCTCTACTGAAGGTAACGTGAAATTGACCAAAAAAGGAGGGTCACAAAACGTATAGAACGTTGCCATCCTTCTTTATAATTGTCAAATACGGCCAAATACTATTAGTATATCACTAAATCACAAAAAAGAACTACTTACTGACCTTATATTAATTTAACTTTTCCCCCCAGTTTTACTCCTAGCCGTAGTAGTACATCGGCGCCGAGCGGACGCGTGGCCGGAGAAAGAGATGGATGACATCAGAGAAAACATCATCGCTTACGACGACGAGGGGGGCGGCGAAGGGGACGCGGGGTACGACCTGCAAGTGCTACGCCAGATGTACGACGGCGCACCTCCCGACACCGACGCGTTCATGCAGCGAGGAGAACACATAGGTAAGGAGGGGGGTGAAGAAGTAGACGCTGGGTATAACCTGAAATTGCTTTACTAGATATTCGATTGTTCCCTGTGTACCTACAGTATCTGAGTACCATGGTACCATAACACCCAGACCAGGACCATACATTTGCAGATCATACAAACATTTGTCCCGCAGCGGGAGTCGAACCCGCAACCTCTCGCATCTCAGTCGGCTACTCGCCCGCAGCGCCACAGAGGTCGTCACACTATACTACGTGCTGTCAAACGGTGAAGGAAAACATCACGATGTTCTAGAACCAAAAATTATGACATCTGCTAGGCGCATTGAATTCATTCACCACAGTCGTTCTTTTATCGTCACAAGGTCCTTTTCAGGTCCCCTATACCACTACCTTATCAGTGACATAACGTTGAGTGTCCCAGAAAAAACTGATGACAATTTAGATTTTTCTTTTTTTTTTCGGAGCTAAACTTTAAAGTTTTTTCTCAGGACTAGTCGGCGCTGCTCCAGACTTATCAGGGTTCCTTGATGACAAGAAATCCGTTCTAGACCGAGACCCGGACATCAATCCTTACGACGACGTGCGACACTACGCGTATGAGGGAGACGGCAATACTAGCGGCTCTCTCTCTTCGTTAGCTAGCTGTAAGTATCATCAACACCGCTCACTTGCTTTATCAAGTTATGCTGACCAATCAAAAGCTCTTCAACAAGATCTGGCGAATCATATTGTGATGTAATCTCGCGAACAGCTTCTGGTGATCTTCATCATACAGTGCTGTTTCGATTGACGACTAGAATGGTTAGAATGCCACGATGAACGGTCTTGAGCCGCCGCCATCCACCGTCTTGCTGCGACTGTCAATGTCGTCGGTCGATCGTGTGGAGAGCCGTCCTACAATGCGTCGTTCGGTTCGTGGTTGCCACTCGAGAACCTTTATTTACCAGCGGTTGACGGTTCTATCAGCTATATGGCCTGTCCAAAATGTCCATTGGTCATTCTGACAGCTGTCAGTTACTATTCTACTTTAAATAAAACTAGTCATTAACATTTTACACAAGTGTTAAGCTGCCAAAGTTCGGAACCGGTATAAAAATAACCGGGAATTATACGTTTTAAACCATCTCGTGCTCTGTCCGACCTAAGAATAGACCCCTCCGTCTCCTTCCGTGGATGTCCTAAACCCCGACTAAGGAATCACACCAGGGGATGGTCAGCAGCATCCACCTGAATACTCAACACCAATACTGCGATTACCAATCTGCCTGCCAAGCGAAGTGATTATGGCAAATCCCCCCATTGCATTCTATGGGAGAGGTGTTCGCATTGCTGTGTTTCAGTTTGAAGGGTACGGGTGCCGGTGCCGGTGAAATTACAGGCACGTGAGACTTTTCATCTTTATGTCTCAGGGTCGGCAGCGCGCTTGTGATGCCTTTGGTGTTGCAGGCGTCCATAGGCTACGGTAACTGCTTTCCATCAGGTGGGCCGTATGCTTGTCTGCTTGCCAAGTAGCATAAAAAAAGACATATTGAGTCACATTTAAGCTGTGGGTTCAAATCCACAGCAAACAAAAAACTTTTTGCACGAAAACAATCTCACATATTTTTCTCCACTAGGTACTGACGATGGCGATCAAAAGTTCAACTATTTATCCACCTTCGGCCCTCGTTTCCGCAAACTGGCCGATATGTATGGCGACGATGACGACAGACCAGCTCCTCACGAAGAATCGTGGTGCTAGCACCGCGCCTGGCTAGTGTAGCCAAATTGAACCTTAACACAACCATGTACGGGCCAAAATGCCTAGTGTTGAACGCTTAGTGGTGAACAATTATGAACCTTATGTAATTAATACATACGGGCCAGTGCCCAGTGCCTAGTGCTTGGTAGAATACCGAGATGCCTTATCGCTTGTATGTATTTATATTTTGCTTTCCAAACTTTTGTTTGTAGTAAATTATATTGCAGTGATAATTCTTCCAAGGAATTAATGTAAAATTTTCATGTTATAATTATTTTAATTTCGTCATTATTATATTTCTAAATACATTTTTTATTTGAGGTTTGACATTCATTCATATATTTTTGACGCATCTTTCTTAGACTTAAGTATGAAAACAATGATTATATTTTGACCTCATTATTTGAGTTAACATTTATAGCAGCTATTGAAACTAGATTTTATAAAAGTGCCATTTTAAATTCTATTTTAGCTGCTAATTCAATCCTTTTCAATATTTTGAATTAAATATTATTTAGTTTGTTGACTCAATTTTATATGCTTGACATCTAGACAGTATAGAATAAATTATTACTATATTAATGATAAAATTCAGAAAGGCAGACATTTCTGAAAACTTTTATCATAATTGCACTAAATATTATTAAAAATTATTTCATTTAACAACATCCTCATACTAAAAGTTTCTAATGAGGTAGACTTTCTAATTTGCATTTGTGCTGTTCTGTTGTCTTAACAAAAATTAAAATGACTTGTGAATTTAAAAAAAAAATTATGTCCTATCATTAACGGTTATGTAGCTATTATTCTTTTTAATTTTAATATATCTGGCATATGGACTTTTTAGAATAATCGTAAATGTAAATATGTACAGAAATAATTTAAAGTTTTTTGTATGATGTATGACTAATATTAGAAAATGTACAAGGTGTCTTAAAAGTATGCATATCAACGAATTTTAAGATATTGTATAATGTAAATCGTTGGCAATCTTAACTATAAGCGCTGTTATTGCCACTACAATACAATATTATGCCCATTTTCACCAGCCACTTTTATGGTACACTAAATGTCATGTTGACAGATTTGTATGAAAAGCTGTTCTATTTGATATTCGTTAAGTGTTTCCTAGGCGTTAGACCCTTAAGTGGAAGGTGAAATTGAGTATTAGAGTTATATTTCTAATTCCATACCATACTATATAAATAATATTGGTGTATTTTAGATAGAAGTACTGTTTTACAATTGAAACTTTATTATTTTTCTTGCATTTAATGTTTTTTTATTATATTTTTTTACTCTATTAGGTTGTTTTGTGTTGGAAAAACAAAAAATATACGTATAGGTACATTATTTTTAGTTATTGCTTCTTTATATACTTATATAATTGAAATCAAAAACTATTTAAAAATATTCGTATACCTACAGCTTCTGTACTGATAAAAATTGATACATTCCATTTTAAAAGCATAGATAAGTAACTTGAAAAATTATCTATGCTGCAAGTAAATTGATTTAAATGTAAAAAATATAATTAGTATAGTTAATAAGTTATCGGATCAATTATTGTACTTAGTTTTCTGTGGGTGGACATTTTTCTATAAAAAAAAACATGGTATTATACATTTTTTTCCGGCCAAAAATGTACGCCTACGGAATTACACTGCCATGATTATTAAGTGTTAGAAAATAGGTTAAGCTGGTAATTATTTTAAAAATCTAAGTCAAAAGATTTTGTTTCCATTTTCTCTTATTAAAAATTAGCCGATTTATTTATGTACTTTCGGCGCTAAATACTTTTTAGTTACTTTTACAGAAGTGTCAATGATTTGTTGTTAAGAAACTTACCTAGTTTTTTATAATATTAGTAGAATCTAGATAGCTAAAATAAAAAAATAAAATATTTCTTTGATTTTTTTGAACTAAATTAAATGGCCATGTGATATTTGCTGTCATATTTTATACAACGGCGGTTATAATAACGGCCTAATAGTGCGAGAGATAGCTGTCAAACTTACTACAATAATTACTAATGAATAATTTGTTTGTCAATTTATTTTAATTTTGCTGCATTACCATGATGACTAGGAATAGGCACTAAATTGTAAAAAAAAATGTTGTGAATTAAATATTAAAAATATATAACGTGCAACTCTCGGACTAGAATAAACCCATCGTTATGAAATTTTAACAATTTTTGTACTTTTTTATTTATATTTTACTTATTTTTAAACGTACCATGATTTGTAATGGTAAATTTTGAATGAAAATATCTAATGCATGTATTTTATGTAATGTAGAATTTGATAAATTCTATTGTAACTAATTTGAGACTGTTTTTTATACAAAATTGTATTCTTCAAATACCATTTACAAAATATTCTTAAAAATAGAAAGAGGAAGTATGAGGTCACTTAAGAGCATCCGAGTACGTGCGCCGCACGAACATATTCCTTACCTGTATGCGTTCACTTACACTTAAGTGTCCTTTCTGAATACGATGAACACAATATCGCGGCACTAGCTAGACTTACAATACCAATTTATTATTAAACCTTACATATTTATGTGCTTAAAAAAATATATATTTCTTATGTTTTTTTTTCTTAAAATTTGTACAATCGCTAACAAAAGTTTAAAATGTCGATTGTAGTGTGAACAAGGACTATGCATGACTTAGGGCCTTATTCATAATTTTTTTTAAACCTATTTTAGTTAAAATAGCTTTTGTTATGTTTTCTCTGATGTAAAGTCATACGTCAAAACAAGACAAAAACTATTTTAACTAAAATAGGTTTAAAACATGATTATGAATAATAATACAAATACAAGTTAATACAAGTTAGTTACAATATAGTCTATCCAATTTTGAAAACTTCGGTTTAGTGTGCGACTGTAATTTTGTTCTATTTTAAACTATGTTTTTTTGTAATCTAGTTATAGGAGTACCCGTGGTCACGGGATTGATATCCGTGATTATGGAATTGTCAAATGGGAGTTTGTACTGTATTAAGTACATGACCTAAACTCTTGTACTTTTCGTATATTGTAATAAAGAAACCGACTGATGTTTGTCGTAAGATTTCCATTGCGTATAGCTATTTGAATGTGGTTATTAAATACTGTAAGAGTATGTAAGGTACTTTTTAAAATTGTTTGTATAGAAATAAAAATATTCAATTCAACATTGATTGATTCAATAAAGTGATGTAATTGATATAACATTTTTTTTTATTTCAATTCCAGCTAAATCTTAAGAACTGTCAAATTAGATTTGTAATTCAAAGTCCTATTCGGTCTTTTCCTGCTCTTTCGAAGAGAGACGTCGTCCTTTTTTATTTTATTTCATTTTCTAGTGTTTTTTTGAGTTACATCGTGTAATTTTGGTGGCATTTTAACCGGTGTAGCTTATAAAGAGCACATAGTAGTGAATCTAAATAAAATAAGTGTATTGCGTGTCTTTTCGAAGGGGTGGAATTGTCCAGGAACATTCTAGTAAACTGCCATCAATTTACTAGAACATGACTTGACAGAAGACTGACGACTGGACATTGTTTGATTATATCAATAACTTGACATTGGCAAAATTTAGAAATTCCTCAGATGCCATTTAAAAAAAAAAAAAAGTCCTAATCAACTTATGTAATTGTGAATGCTACAGGTGTCAAACTATGAAATGTTGACTAAGAGAGTTACTACTGGTAGTAAATACGGGTAAAAAAAACTTCCCGTGTTACTACTGGATCGCTTGGTAAATCTACGGGTTTTTTTTTTACCCGTGTTACTACTGGTAGTGATACTGGCAATAAACGAAACCAGCAGATATATTTCTTGACCCATATTCACAAACCAATTCCTATGCCTGCGTTGCTGTTGCCGACTAAGGGACTATTAAGGGCAATTCACACCGGATGCGTATGCAGCACGAAACGTAGACACGCGCGTCACTTTGTATGTACACGATTGTGTGCACGTCACGCAAGCGGTGTGCCATGTCTCATACAGTTCCATACATTACTACGTCATGGTACGTCGACGTGCATGTCTACGTCTCGTGTACGCAGCAGGTGTGCTGTGGCCTTAAAGGACATGAGTAACAGCGTCCACCTGAGTACGAGTAGATATGCCTATGTCAAGCAGTGGGCTTCTATAGGCTATCATAATGATGATGAAGGATTAACTGTCGTATTGGGTGCCAGTAAACTTACAGGCACATGAGACTTTTCATCTTTATATCTCACTAGCGGCCCGCGCGCGACTTCGTTCACGTGGTCCCGGTGTTCCCGGGAGTTATTCTAATTTTTCTCACCTTTTAAACCTTCCCTAGACCTCGACGAACATTTCAAGACCAAGATAAGATAAATCCGTTCAGCCGTTCTCGAGTTATAGCGTCAGGAAGGAAAACCCGACTTATTTTTATATAGTAGATGATGACGAATCGCTGTTTAGTGTTAAGTACGTAGGTAATCTACTGGGTACTGCTGATCCCCTGGTGTAATCTATTAGTAAGACTTACTACATCCACGGGAGGAGATGAGGAGTACTTATATTCTTGATTAGGCTGCACATAGCACTGCATACGTGTGTGTAAGGGACACTAAAGTGCATCACACACGTAACAGATGCGGTAATATTTTATATGCGTATAAAAACTTATCGCATCTGAAGGTATCACACACGTAGCAGATACGATATTATACGAAAATGATACATTCACGCGGATACCTTCAAACTGTATTGTATTTCAATTTGTATACACAGATATCATCTGTCCATCTTTTGATATAATGTCGGTGTCAACCTAGATGCTTGACGGTAAAATATAAGTGTTGCTCCTTTAGTTTAGTATAGAGAGCGATATGAACAGATACGCGCTCAGATACAGATATCTTACCGCATCTGCTACGTGTGTGAGACACTTTAACGCTTGTCACATTGCTAGAATTAGTCTGGATAGCCGCTGTAGGTACAAGGCCATGCCTTGTGCGCGATCAATTTCAACTACTTATAATGGATTCTGTTTTCTGGACAATAACCATACTTATTATATTGAGATATTCACATTTATAAATTAGTATAATTAATAGATTTAGGTAGGTTACATTTCTGACTGAGAAAACTATTTCTTCGTGACTTTCTGACTACCTTCTAAAAGCTGTGCCATAGCGTGTCCTTTAATCTACGTTAGGGATTATTATCAAGCTACCACGGGAGGCTTAACGTAGACTGGACTTCAGCTTGACTGATGTTCAGACATTTATGTAAATCCTGGTAGATAATGAAACCGCTTGTTAGATGTACCTATGATTTAAAATTATATTTTATCAACATATAAACGCGAAAGTTTAGATGTTTTCTACTTAAATCAGGGCATAATGAGTGAACACGCACTAAATGAAATTTGGTACACGTATAAATGATTACCTGGACTGAGACACTATGCTTGTATCCCGGTATAACCACCATAATAAGGACAAGTATCGCTGCTTTCTGGAATCGACTAAGTCGCTCCAACAACACCATCCTGAGGGCTGTGTCTGACTATCTGGCCAAGCCTATAAGCTCAAGCATTGGATTTCCATCCATCAGGACGAAATAATAAATAACCCTAACGCAGTAGGTCTTGGTAAATCTACCTAGGTACTTGTGGTCTGTGTCTTATTTTATTATAGCTTAATTTTTTGTTTGATATGGGGGCGGATTTTATTTATTATTTATTTTGTTTATAACGCGAGCAAATTCGCGGGCAGTAAAAATGAATTTTGATATAAGTTCACTTTCACATCCAAAAACCACAGCAACAGTTCCAATTAATTGTTTTTTATTTCAACGTATTGTATTAGTAAGTAAGCCAAATGAAGCGGTCCCAAATTAGGAGTTGGCCATCTAATATTGGCATGCATGACCCCTCTCGTCCCTGGGGACACCCGAATTATTATTATGGTACGACATTTGGAAATAGCTTTAGGTAGGAAGGTACTTTTCTAACTTAATACGGTAACTTTTTCGGAGGCTATTGAGGTGATGTGGATATTGCTTATTGGATTTATGTAAGCGACTACCTACTCTTTACGTTATTCTTTTTTAAGTAGGTACAAGTATATAATTGAATATATAATATAAATTTAGAAAAATTACGACTATACAATACACCACGCGCGTGCTTTACTATTTTCCTGCTGACGTTTCGTTGACCATTTTGAGGTGAGCACCGACCGCGACCACGCTCGAAGGTCGTGAGACGATGATGGTGACGGTGACGGGTGTGGTCGTCAGCAGGAGAATAGTAAAGTACGTGGTGTATAGTCGTAATTTTTCTAAAATGATACCAAGCCACGATAACTTCAATTGATTGATTTTTCATTTTTCAATTTTATTATATAATAAATATAATTATGGGAAAAAATCCTTCATGATATCGTTCCCAAAAATAGGTGCGACGTACCTACTACAAATAAATGATATGACAGTTGATAAGTAGGTGTACCTATTCGTATGAGCAAAACCTTTTCAACATTTTATATTTTTTAACCGACGTCAAAGAAAGGAGGAGGATCTCAATTCGGTTGTATTTCTTTTATCCCACGTCATAGCCTCCTAAGAGTATGATTTAGTGCCTAACTATTCTTCTTAAGAGCTTCCGAGAGAAAGAGAGAGTGAAAGTGTATTTTGATCCTGCGAGTTAAAGTCTAGCTGGTGAAGAGCCAAGGGTTTCTTCCGAAGCGGTTGATAGAATAAGGTAAGTACGTAGATTATCACATTACTATCTGGCAAAATGGTCTTGGATGAATTTAATTGACCTGGAGAAGTCCTACCACCTATACCTATTTCTGTCGCCAAGCAGTAGTGCTCGCATGTCTGTTTCGGTTTAAAGGGTACGGGTGCCGGTGTATTTACAGGCACAAGAGACTATTCATCTTTATGTCTCAAGGTCGGTAGCGCGTGTGTGATGCCTCTGGTGTTGCATCAGGTGTCCATAGGCTACGGTAACTGCTTTCTGTCGGGTAGGCCGTATGCTTGTTTGCTTGCCCTAGTAGTATAAAAATTTTAAAAATTGCCACAGAAATGAAACTAAACGATAAAACTCAAAACAGTTCTGTATGGGGAATACTTTTATAGTTGCTACACTGTCTGTTTCATAGATATGTAGCCAGCTAGGGTCCTACGGATGTTTTTGATCAGGTCGGCTACTCTTTCCTTCTAGCCATGTAATGTGCAATCTCATACAATAAATATCAAGTTATCCAATGGCTGTTGTTTTCCTGTGTCTTAGCAGACAAGGGAAAACACAAGCAAAAATCCGGGATTAGCATCCCGGATTTTTCGGAAACAATTTTTGGTCTTGCCTTACTGACTCTTCAGAATCAGAATTTAACTCCAACAAAACCTGTGAAAGTATCTGTTTATAGCTGTTGCTGTGGCCCATCGTTCAGATTTAGCTCCGTCAAATGCATTCTCGATTTATTATCCTATGAAAGTGACAACGCTCTACAAAAAGAAGGGAGTTAATCTTGGTGAACATATCTATATCTATATATCTCTTTCTCTCTCTCTTGTCCGAGATGTGTCACAGTTACGTCCGGTTACTGTTCCATCTCTAACGTGAACTAGAGCAAAACATTTTAACGAGACAAAACAGACTGACCCTCACATTGACGTGGGATTAACAATCTGCGTACGCCTACTTCAGCCTCGAGGACTTTTTGTTTGATTTATGTGCCCGTAGTTTCTATAATACAAATAATAGTTTTAGACTTAAGTTTCCAGGCCAAGAAAATAGTAATAGCAAATCGATTTAGAAAACATCTAATATGGATAGGTATTTAGGTAGAATTAGCACGTTTAAATGGCAACGGGCACGTCATATAGCTCGCAGAACTGACAACCGTTAGGGGAAAAATGATTTGAAGTGCCGACCACAAACCGGACGATGCAGTAGAGGAAAGCCGATCCCGATGGCGACATTATAAGGGTGCAGGAAGTCGGTGGATGGAGGTGGCTTAAGACCGTTCGTCATGGCATTCTATGGGGAGGCCTATGTCCAGCAGTGGGGAATCTAAGGGTGGATAATGATAATGATGATTTAGGTTTCTTATATTTGCGTTTGTTTTTACAGTCTCCACGCTTCTGCGTCAAGACTAGGTTAGGGCAAAGTATTGCTTAAAATAAAATAACTAAAATATGTTTAATTGAACATTTCATCATGTCATTCAGTGTATGATGCAAGCAGCTAGGTACAGTCAGCCACAGAATTAGTTACCCACTGCATGTATACCTACAGATTGAACTACAAAACAAAAAGCGTAAGTAATATTTTGAATATAAATGTAAAGAATGAATTCCAACATACCGTTAAGGATGTCCATTAAGGACTCTTCGTTTCTGAAACCTAAGTAGGTTATTTCAACTTTATATGTACATACAGTTGAAATAAAGGTAATAAGAAGGCACAAAGTTTGACTTAATAAACACTCTTTGAGACAGCTAACCCATGGCATGTTTCCACAGTTTCTTTCTTTAAACGTAGGCAACACGGCTCTAAATGCCTTAACACGCAAAAGTTCTGCCTCATTAAAACACCCATTTGTACTACAATTAAAGGCCCAACACGAGTGTGCAGAAATAAGTGAAGGAATTCTAAAAAACCTAGATTTTTCTGTACGTTATACGTGTAGTGAAACACACTTTGAGGATTCACGCAAATACCTATAAAAACCAATTAAAAACTTGATAGAAACTTAGCCCTGGGCCTGTATACTTACATACTTACTGTATACTTGCATAGGTTGGTAGGAACCCATTTAGAAACCTTTGAGTTAAAAAAATGTAAAGCATAATCGATAGGACTAGGCAGATGTGTGTGTGTGTGTGTGTGTGTGTGTATGTGTGTGTGTGTGTGTGTTGTGTGTCTGGAAATAACTGTGGAAGTTTATGCCCATCACTAGGACACAAATGGCTTGAAATTGAAATAGTATAGGTAGAGCATAATCACGTACCTACCATTCTTCTACGGTATAATTAGATATAGCACCCTTTATAGTTGCTAAATATATATTTCCCCCTTCTGGGCCTAAACTTCTTTACAAGATCAGCGAGGGGGTACTTTGATAGAATATATCAAGGCCCAGCGCCATGCCAGAGGTAAAAGCTCGTAGATATAAAGATTACTCAGAGGTGGGTTAGATATCACAATTCACAGAACTTGTTGGGAAATTTTCATTGATAGAAGATTTATCCTGACTGCAGGCTTATATTTTAGAAGTGTGCTATTACTGAAAGAAAGCGTTAGCCGAGTTGGTCGTGGAAAGCAATGGCGGCGTTGAGCTCACCAATTGTCACGTCTATATTCTTGCGACTGTGCGCAACCTGTGGTGAAAAGAGGGGAAAAGAAATTTCCGGGAAAAGGCGCGTGTTTATGTATGTATGTATTCACAACTAAAATAAAAAACTTTTACCAACATACTAAAAATAAATTCCGAGCATCAGCTTCAAAAAATATTATAAACATATTTGAATACCTACGGGTGAAAATTCGAAAGTTTTATTTGATGTCGACATGAAACTGAATAAATGAATATGAAACGCTAAAATAACGCCTTGGTCTACAATAGGGCATGAGTCGCGCTACATTGTGCCGCGACATGTTTCTTTGACCTATTTCTGAGGTGTCTTTAAGAAACTTGAATTTTAAGACCTAAGTTGCAAGTCACGTTGTGCCTGTAGACAAGTAGCGAACCAAGCGAAAACTATAGATGAAAGAACTAAGCGAATAAAGAGATTGATCGACTAACACCGACAAAGTCAGTAACATTCGAGTAGTCGAGTAGCATTCGAAGATGCAATCGATTTACCGTACTTACTCATTTATAGATTTCGTTTTATTTGAGAAAGTTTAACAAATACCTATAATGTAAATGAATATAAAATTTGAGGATTTTCCTCGATTTCCGTGGGATCCCATGATCAGATTCTGTCTTGCTGATAATAAGAACACCTTTATAAATTTAAAAAATAAAAGAAGAATTTTCAGAATCGGTCCACAATTGACAGAGAAATCGTTGAACATACATACAAAAAAACATACAGTCGAACATAGAACTTCCTCCTTTTTTGAAGTCAGTTAAAAAGATAGCAAAGTGGACAGCAAACAGTCACGCTGAATGAAAATTAATAGAATTGTCAAGTTTTTTATCACATGCGCCACTGATGTTGTGGTGCTAATGCTACATAGTAGGTACGTTCCCAGCAAAAATCGCGATACAGATTTTGCCGCTGTGCCCAAGTGTAGACGAGGCGTAAATAACCATGCAAAAATTGCCTCACATTGCCGAGATTCCAGTGAGGTTGTTGGCATAGCGCGGGTATACCTACCTGAATCAAATTATTCAGCAAACGACTAAAATGAAGATGGACGTCACTTAATGCTAGCTAAATTTAAAATGTAGCTTTTTTTTTTTATTTCTTTTTATGCTACTAGGCAAGCAGACAATCTTACGGCCCACCAGATAGAAAGCAGTTACCGTAGCCTATGAACGCCTGTAACACCAGAGGCATCACACGCGCGCTGCCGACCCAACATAAAGATATATTATGTATATATTATTATATATTTATGTCTCAACATAAAGATGAAAAGTCTCATGTGCCTGTAATTTCACCGGCACCCGTACCCTTCAAACCGAAACACGGCAATGCGAACACTTCTGCTTGGCGGCAGAAATAGGTACGGTGGTAGTACTTCCCCGTACGAACTCTTTCACAAGAAGTTCTACTACTAACAACTACTACTACTATTATCTATTCTACGTGAAATCAATAACTTATCATCATCATCAGCAACAACTTTAGACACCCAATGGACGAGGCCTAGTCTAAAGAATGCAATGGGGAAGTTCCCTTAACCACCATTCTTGGCAGGTGGATTGGTGATCGCAGTATTGGTACTGAGTACTTACTCACTGCTGTCGCCTATAATAGATAGAAGATAGAAAATACTTTATTGCACACCATAGTAAAAATTAAACAATTTAACAAACGAAAACTAAAACTAACTATGCTATACCATGGGCGGTCTTATCGCTCTGTAGCGATTTCTTCCAGACAACCTTTGGATGGACTGGACTGCGTAAAATTAAATGGGGCATTTATGGTGTACCTACCTACATACTTATATATTGATACGATAACATGAAAACTACATACATACTGATAATACAAACAACAATAAATACCTACCAACTACAATTTACTTACAATACATACAATTTATTTTACATATAAAACATATTATATACTATACTTACAAATGTTTACATACCTATATTAAAATTTTGAAAATAAGAAACAAGCAATAGTCAGCGACAACAGGACAAATAGTGTTCCTTGACCATGGACTTAAAAATTGGAAGCGATTGAGCACGCCTGATAGCAGCAGGCAGCGCATTCCACAAACGGACAGCTTGCACTGTAAAGGACTTGTCATAATAAGAGGAGGTGTGTACAGGTGTAATACCTGAGTGGACTTTAACAATATCCACGGGAGGAGACGAAGGGATCTATTCTTAAGCCAGATAAGCCACGGCTACTAATGAGATAATCCTACAATACTAAAAGCTCACATAAATGACTTGACACGAGCACACCATTGAAAACAATTAAACAATAAACTAATTACTTAAATCAAATTATTTATGAACGAAAACGTTTTATTTGGACCGAGTAAATTAATTATATTGTACCGCAAATAATCAAATGGGTCGCTAAGCGGATTACAGAACGAACTTTGTAAATGAATATCAGGTTCACCTAACTGCGAAGGTAGAAAACTCTGATAAGTACCTAACTCTACGAGCTTTGACGACCTATGTGGCGTGGTGGGCGAGCAGCCGGCTGAGAAGTCAAAAGTCAAAGTCAAAAAGAACTTTATTCATTGAAATCACAAGGATCATTTTGAATCGTCTTATAAGCTAAAATTACTCCTGTTCCAACGCGACCAAGCCTAGAAGAATCAGGCAACAAACACGGCTTGGCTTACATAAATGGTCCGTCTTACCACTAGGTGAGAAGCGCCTATGTGGTGCCTCGGGGCAAGAAGTTGCTGATACATAGTAAATGAGAACTTAAAAACCTTAGAAAGGTAGTCAAAAGTAAATAAAGATCAGCAAAAATATGCAAGACAGCACACGCTACGCTTGTTATACTTATAAATAATAATCTAATAGAAACATGTAAAGGTAAGTACAGATATTGCAAATTTCTATTTTAGCAGTCGAGGGGCAGAGCGACATCAGGCCACGCGGCTTTATCATTAATATAGTCATCAAGAGTGTAATACGCTTTCTTAATTAGATTCATCTTTATGTAGGATTTAAATCTTCGAATAGGAAGTTTATATGCACCTTCTGGAAGTTTATTCTATAATTAATAAATATTCTGTACGGTTCTATAATCGTACAGAATTCCCCATAAAAGACCCACTTACTTTCTTTAATCGAAATTTTGGTAACGAGAGGTTGCGGGTTCGATTCCCGCTATTTGCAGATCATACAAATGTTTGTATGATCTGCAAATATTTGTTCCGGGTCTGGATGTTATGGTACCATAATACTCGTAGTTCCACATAGGGAATCCTAGTGTGGGATTAGGACTACGTATGTGACTGTTGAGCGTTATGTTATATATGTTCTTCTTTCATCATCATCATACGACAGACAACCACTGCAGGACAAAGCCTCCCATACATAATGCAAAGGGGATTTGCCATTATCACCATGCTTGGCAGGTGGATAATCGCAGCATTGGTGTTAAGAGGTGAAAGCTAGGCCATCCCCTCGTGTTCCCTTTGTCGATTTTTACGATATCCATCACGGGAGGAGACGGAGAAGTATCTTAGGGGCACTGTAACAAAGTCTCTACTGTAATAAAGTTTAATTAACCGACTTCCCAAAAAAGGAGGAGGTTCTCAATTCGGTAGTATTTTTTTTTTTTATGTTTGTTACCGCTTATCTCCGGTGTTTATAAACCGATTTGGAAAATTCTTTTTTTATTTGAATAGATATACTTCCAGATTGGTCCCATTTTTTTCAAAACCCAGTTCTGATGATGGAATCCATGAGGCATTGAGGGAACTCCTCAAATATTGTAGGCATACATATGGCGATTTTGACATTTTCAGCAACAAACCACGCATTTGCATTCAAAAAGTATCATAATCCTTTCGCCACTATGGTTCTTTCATAATTTTTTTTCATCCAAATATTTAAGACGAATACAATGGCGGAAGTCGGTTTTTTAAATGAAAAGTTATTTAATGCTTCTTGTTGACAGTGACGGATTAAGACTACTTGATGCCCTAAGCAATCCACGCCTGCGGGCCCCCCTATCCGTATATCAACTAGAATCGGTCTTCAAACCTTTACCCCCTAAAAACATTAGTTGTTTGTAAAATAAGATGATGAAATGTAACGTACCTTAGAAGTGGAGTATTATGATTGTGAAGTGGGAAGTGGATTTGCGGGGTCGCCAGGCGGGAGGCCCGCGGGGAAGGGGTGGTTTGTGATTAGCTGATCACAAACCAGCGGGCAGCGAGTGGGCAAGCGGGAACGGGGTTATGACTCTAGGTCGGACTCTATGACAACTTAAAACGTGCGAATTTTCAATTGTAGAAACTTTTTTTGTTGTAGTTTTTGGTGACGTGAGAGTGAGACGTGATGACCTAAGGACGGTTTTTTTTGTCTGGTGGTCCCCAGACGTGATGCCCTAGGCAATTGGTTAATTTGATTAAGGGTTAATCCGTCACTGCTTGTTGAACAAGACTAATTAATACCACTTATAGAAAAATAAATGGAATGTGTAGATTTACCACATATTATACATGCCTTTTGCACTAGCATACACACACACCTTTTTATTATAGGCCTCAAAGGGCCCCTTCTCACCTTGGGCCAAGTGGTGAGCTCATTGCCGCAATTGGTCACCCATAACGCTTTCTTTCAGTAATAACAATAATAACACTAATAGAATTGAAGTAATCGTGGCTTGGTATCATTTTAGAAAAAAAAAAGTACTATACACCACGTACTTTACTATTCTCCTGCTGACGTTTCGTTGACCATTTTGAGGTCCTTCCCCATGAGCACCGACCGCGACCACGCTCAAAGGTCAAAGGAGAATAGTAAAGCACGTGGTGTATAGTCGTAGTTTTTTCTAAAATAATAACACTCCTAAGTAAGCCAGGACAAATCTGTACCTGCCTAATTAAGTACATGGTTTTATTCGGTTGTTAATTACCCTGATTCTTCTGGGCTTAGTTGCGTTAGAACAGAAGTAATTTTAGTTTATAAGACGATTCAAAATGATCCTTGTGATTTCAATGAATAAAATACTTTTTGACTTTGACTTCGAAATATTATATAAACGAAAATTGCCCAACATGTCCGGGTATATACAATTTTCAATGGTTAAATAATCAAAATGAGTTCCCACTTAATGTGTGTCAAGGTGTGAACTGATGGAAGAGGAGAATGATTTTATGGAAACGATTAACTGTTTCCCTAAAGAATGACGAATTGTTTTTTGAATAAACTTTCCTTCAAATAGATAATTTATTTAGGCCTAAAAAGTAAGTTAGGTTCTCGAGTGGTAAGTACTAACGGACGAACCACTAGCTAGAGAAGGCCGCCTCTCGATGAGATTAAAGACATTATAGAGGTCCCAGGAAGTCGGTGGATGGAAGCGGCTCAAGACCGTTCACCGAGGCATTATATAGGGGATATCTATAGGCTGATGATAATGATGATGATGACCTAAAAAGTACGTATTCATCCATCCACGGTGATCTTGTTTCATCTGGCTTTTAATAAAACGGACAAATCTAACAAATCACAAGGAAATTAATTTTCCAAAGGGATTCAATTTAAATTATTGCCGCCAATTGGTCGGTTTTGAAGAGATGAGATTAAAATATCCAATAAAAACGTCCAATAAAACACATAAATGAAAGTTAGCGCTACCGACAGTTATGGGCTTACAGACAGAAAGTTCCACGAAATTCTATTAAAATGAACATCTGAACTTTGACGAGTCATTCTAACATTGTAAGTCGACTGGTAGGTTTGCATCGCTCGTACTTTTGGCTATAGTTCAATAGGAATAAATAGATCCTTATAATCCATATTTACTCTTACTACTCAAAAAGTTTGCTCCTACATGGTACCTACATCTGAATGTAAACAGTAAAAATCAAAATAAAAAAATTGTTGATTCTATAATCAGTAAGTATTTTTATTGCTGCTCAATTCACTTACCTTTGTAACTGTTAAGTATGTAAATACTTTATTTGCAGAAAGAACAAACGAATACATTTTACAAAACCAATAAAAATATAAAAGAATCATTATGACAGTTGAGACTAAGACCGGTGCAAACAATCTAAAGATAGCTCAAATAATCCAAATCACTATCAGACGGAAGCGTACATAAGACGCTAATTGTACTGCAGAAAAAAGAAAAAAGCCAAAAAGCTGAAAAGCTGAAAATCTTTTTTCAGAAAAAGAGCCAGCTCTCTAGTCACGCTACGCTTCGACCAGACGCCCTGAAATAATTTTGAAAATGCGAAGGGAATTCTTATTTAAATAGCCTTTATCATAGAAACTACCTTCCACTATTTTCATCAAAAGCACAAAGGCAGAGCCATCAACCCAATCTCAAAGTTAAGCCTTGGGCGACGCAAATATAGCTGTCTGATTACAGTGACTGGTCAACCGGGTTCCTTCGGGATTAAACTTTTAATTAAGGGATTTTCAGTGCCATATTCATTGTTCTAAGCCCAGTGTTCGGGTGTAATGGTGTAAAAAGTCATTCACAAAATTAGCTATAAGCCAGGTTGGGCTCAGATTTCATTTTAAAGCATCATTCACGTTGAAAGCTGGTTGTCAGCTCAGAGCATGGACGTTGGCCCAAAACAGGAGAGGGAGCACCGTATAGGTAGATTGCAATATGCTCGTGAACATGCAGGGTAGAGTGAAAATGGAGTGAATGGGCAATCAAGAGTCAGTGGAATGAGATGGCTCAGAGCAATAACTAAAGCGTTGTCAGCAGCGCCGCGGGCGGTGCGATATAGCACTCACAAAGCCAATACAGGCGCTGGACAATTCTGCGCGTGCTATTCTTCTTTAGGTATAAAACAATTGACTATCGCCGATTGGTCGGTTGTCATTTGTTTGTAAAACGAACGCACTACTGATAACACATGTTTTTGTATTTAGTAGTTTTATGCGAGTGCCTGAGTTTTAACATGCGATTGATACGGACGTGTGTAAGACGGATTTTAGTACGGAAATTGAGGTTCACAAAGTGCTTATTAGTGTCTCCATACAAAATCCGTGTTAGGTATACTAAAACATACGTCTGTGTCATTTGCTTGTTAGAGAATTGTTTCAAAAATAGGTCATTAGTCAGCGTGTACGCGAGTTGTTATCGAAAGGTCCTTTGGACAAGCTCGTGTAACCTGTTTTCTATGTGAATCAGGCCTTAAGTCAGGTTTTGAATTACTTTATTGTGCGGCTTGGATTTGGGGCCTTAAACCAACAAATGGGCTCTCCAAATTATTTACAAGTGGTTAACCGTTACAATTGGAGTTTAAAATTGTTGGATACAATGTGCGATTTGATTGATATTTCTTTTTAATTAAACTTTAGTCTATTTCTTGCCATTTGAGAGAGCGCTAGAGTCCCAGATATGGTGACCATGATTGTTTAGTACTGGATTTAGTTGTTTTTGATGATTTTGAGAGTTCCATTCATGAACAAAAAAGTTAAAAATGAAAAAAAAGTTGTAGGATGCTGAACGAGACCCTATTACTAAGCCTACGCCTTCCGACCGTCTGTCTGTCTGTCTGTCTGTCCGGATGTTGTCACATGAGTTTATCTCGGAAGCCGTAATATAGCCAGTTTATACTTTCACATGTGCATGAACCCTATATACAAATAACAAAAATCCAAAAAAATATCCAAAGGGGGTTCTGGGTACCCGTTCTCGTTGTCTCGGGGTCCGATATCGGCGCGTTCTATCTTCTAATGGTGACATTTAGTCTTAGAGTTGAGAAAACTTCGGAACCCTACCTAACCCGGAACCTATTCGTGGTTCGACACGCATGTCTCTGGTGTATGTGTCTGGTTTATCAGTTTTAACCCCCCCCCCCCCCCCCCCGAACGTCTAGAAATTATTATTATAAATTGAACCAATCCAACTTTATACTTATTGTGATATAAAATTAAATAACCAAATTATTTCAACATTTTTGGACTTTTTGTATAAAGGAAGGAGTTTTTCAACAAAAAAAAATTCTCTGACTTTCTCTAAAATCTCGTGAAGAAATCTTTAAGATTTAATTTACTAAATTAAAGTACGATACATCCATGCCCACCTCAAACAGATATCTCTACATATCTTCTAAAAATAATCTCCATTTTAAAACCGTGGATTTTTCTTCCTATAATTCTCTGGTTGTGTTCTGAGAGGAGGCGGCCGTGATATAAAGGCCATAGTATAGCGAAGACATCAATATATGTTTTGGCATATAACGCATTATGTTGAAAACCTCGTTCTCCGTGGGAGCTATATCATCATCATCAGCCTTTAGACGTCCACTACTGGGTGAGTTCACATTGCATTTAATGGTGGGATATGACCATGCTTGGCAGGCAGATTGGTGATCGCAGTATTGGTGTTAAGTGCTCAGGTGGATGCTGCTGCCTATCCCCTGGTGTAATCCCTTAGTCGGTTTTTACGACATACACGGGAGGAGACGGAGAGGTAAAGTGAGAACGAAAAAGGGAGCTATAATATGTATACCTAGTTTTAAAATATTTGGTCACCGCTATATTAACCAGTTCAAGACCGTAAAACTTTAACAGTAGCTTTTAAATTGTTTGATGGTGAATTCGCCAGCTATAGTCCCTAACTACGGCCGTAAAATGACGACAACCGCTTCCTAAGAAACCTTTGTATAATAAGGAAAGTGTCAGGTGGAGCGGAGGTAGAATTGTGTATATCTTGAATGCAAATTACAAGGTCTGCCTGCTAATGGATGCACTGGTAGCATCTTTTCATGGGACGGGCCATTGTGTACGCGACTGCTCTAGGATACTATCCTATTTCTGCAATATTTATTATTTCTGATGTATCCAGTATAAAATATACTGACGAAATGAATAAAACGAAAATAAATACGTTTTTAACTTTACTATCATGGTTATGGACATAATTATCACTAAAACCGGGATGAAAGCATGATTTTTGAGCTGTTTTATTTCCTGCACAGTTGAATTTTTTTTATAGTTACCAGGCAAGCAAACTAGCTTACGACCCACCTGATGGAAAGTAGTTACCATGCATGATCACGCGTAAACTGAAGTCTTTGCGAGTAGATGTTATTGGTAGCCAATAACGATCTACCCTCTAATAATACACCTCAAAAATCAAGGTGGTCATCTGTGACGAGAAGATAAAGCGTAGTTTCCGTAAAGCTGCCCATCTGAGTTAGACACGTCAGCTGATCTCTTTGTCAGAAATTAGACCACCTAGTTGAATCGTTTGACCCAAATAGACCATAGTGGTCAACAGCTTCGATGATATCGTTGCCAATGTGGTATTGGTGCGGCATGGTAATTTTCATCTTGCCCATGTTAATTTTATGACCCACCTGTTGGGGAACGGTGTTGAGGGTTCTGAGCATTGTACCCCTAGGTCTTTCAGAGTGCTTTGAGCTCTACAGATAAATTGTCAAATTTCAAACAAAATGTAATTTAAATAGTCTCCAAATTACCGCAACTGTAGGTAACCTACAAATGACGCTTTTCACGTGGCCCCGCAGGCAGCTGGCGGAGACGTATCTTTGAACACGCTCAAGACCTTTTACCGCCAAAATAGACTAAGGTTACTCCGAGGCATATTAACAGACTAAATTAATTTGTAATTTAATTTTGGTTATAATATGCCGTGGTGTGTCCGGACTAATCAACCCTTTCTTCTCCTCCCGTGGATGTCTTAAAAGCTGACTAAGGGATTTACACCAGGGGATGGGCAGCAGCAACCACCTGAGTATTCAACACAAACACTGCGATCACCAATCCGCCTGCCAAAGGTGGTGATTATGGGAAATCCCTCCATTGCATTTCATAAGGGGAGGCTTGGGGGGGATTGGAATATCATTCAAATTACTGGCCTAATGCGTATGGAAACGCATTTTGTCATCAAAAAACAATGTCAATTTGTGAAAAGCATGTCTACTAAAGTAGAGAGTCCTCAAAACATGAACAATATTGAACAATGTTGATACCTGGCTGGAATAGGCAACCTTCCCCCTACAGGTGTATAACGAAATACGAAAAACAAATTTCGTTCAGAATAAGCACGTATTGGAATTCTGGCAACGCAATAGGATCCAGTACAATTTGGCGTCATCGAGAGACACTGTATTTTCATGAAGTGACAAATATGATCCAAATAAAAATAAAACGCGCCAACTCGGTATTGCCTGTGAGTCACAGAATTGGAATCGTATAGAAGTGTCTATTCAATAAGATTCAATATTATGGAATGGATTTCCGCAAAGTCACGTTTGAATCAACTAAATAACCTATTAAAGATTTTAGGCAAAAATTATTGCTGCGCAATTTCAACATGTAATCTTAATCGGCAGCCATTATACTTATGTCATCTTTATGACGAGGCCTACCCCATTGAAAAGTAAAGGCTGATTTTTCACTGTACTTAAAGTAGTTGGCTACATAAATTTACATGGTGTGTTGTGTTTTCGCGAGTACCTTAGAATATTGTAAGGTTCTACTGTATATTCTAACTTGAGCTTGGACGTTTTCGCAGATGTAATAATGTTGGCTAAAAAACTTTTCTATCTGGATGTATCTCTGTGTATAACCTACCATAAGCAAGAAGTCAGTAAAATATTCATGCAAGACTTGACAAAAAAAGTTTAGACGCACAATTTCAGAATTGAATTATCGTGAACTGAAATTGTATAAGAAGTTATTTTTATTTGATTAGTACAGAAATCAGAGAAAGACAACTGTGAAAAACACCAGGTATTTTGATTTTACCTATGTTCTAAATTACAAAATTTTCATATCAGAATTACAATTGCTCCTATACACAACACTCCTATTTCGTGCAAAGACAATTAATTCCAGGAATTAATAAAGGCATTAGTAATCAAGTTGTCAAGGGTGATATTCAATGGTTAGAAATAAGTCTTTGTTGTTACTGCTGTTAATAATTGTATATGGATTCTGTTCTGGATGTCTTTGGCTTTGAACCAAATATTTCTAACAAGCTCCCGCGTATATTACGTCCACGTTTTGAACATCAGGTAATTACTTGCAATATCGCTTTGTAAGAAGTTATGAGTTAATTCTTAAAGACGCAATTCATCATCATCATAAGCCTGAAGAAGTACACTGATGGAGCCTCCCCCATAGAATGTGGGTAATTTTCCAATTCGATTATTAAACCAAATAAAAAATATAAACATACACAAACGCCAATTTTTCCAAGTTGACTCGCTTAGCTCGTTCATTAAAAACTTTAAACGGAGCTAACTGCAGCCATAATCATCATCACTACCAGCCTGTCTACGTCCACATCTAGACGAGGTCTTCCCCATTGAATGAAATAGAGGGATTTGCCATAATCACCACGCTTGGCAGGCGGATTGGTGATCGCAGTTTGTTGTTGAGTACTCAGGTTTATGCTGCTGCCCATCTCCTAGTGTAATCCCTGAATAAGATTTTTACTACAGCCACGGGAGGAGAAGGAGGTCTATTCTTAGGCCGGACACCACAGCACAGCATTTCCAATATTAAACCAAATAAAAAATATAAATATACACACTAACGCCGATTCTTCCAAGTTGACTCGCTTCGCTCGTTCAATAAAAGATTTAAACGGAGCTAACTGCATCACTAAGCCCTGTGGTTATTACGTGTATTCTATGACTGAGCACTTATTTAAATATGAGTTTATATAATAATTGTTAAAAATAGAGTTAGTTACAAAAGCAGAATTGTTCGTAGCTGGTTTCATTACGGTTACGAAAACGATTGACGGTTTTCTAGCACATTCATTATTCAAGTGGAAAAATTTAATGGTTCTCGCCTACATCCTGAATTTTAATCTACGACCTTTCGATAAGAAGGCATCAAGATCAAGGCGGAATGAACTCTATATACGGCTTTGCGTCTTGCTTGCTTTTGTCTACCTATGTGAACCGTTCAACATCAGAATGATCCTGAACCCATAACAATTCAGCTCTTCTGAAAAAAAAACCAGCCCCCCCTATTCGGGACTACTTGATTTGTATACTAAGCATACAATTTTAAACCCTAAATCGACGTAAAGATGGTTTCATCACTTTCCGTTTGGCAAGTTTGCCGAATAGAGCGCATTCGAATCAGGGGGCTGGGTTGATTAGTTTCACTGTGCGAATGCGGTAACACTTTGAGCCTTTACGAGTCCTTTGACGAACCCGTTGTTTATTAATTAGGGACATACAATGGTCTATTTTGGACGAAGACATGATGATAGCCAAATTAGTTGAGCATTTTGATGTGATGAAAGGAAAGGCACATCCTAAACCTTTTTACCACACTGGTTATTTTACAGTTTCAGTTAAGACCGCTAAAAAAAAAGATCCAAAGGTTGTCTGGAAGAAATCGCTTCGAAGCAATAATACCGCCCATTGCATTTTTAATTATTATGTTAAGATTTGTTTATTTTTTTATCTTATGGTGCAATAATGTATAACGAAGTAAAAGGCACAGGTTGTATTTTAAAAATACGCAGAACCGCTGACCCATATTACTGGTCACCGATTCTGCCTTTAAAGCTTTCCTCTACCATAACTAGTTACTTCTTAATAAACCTACAGGCTATCAAAAAATTTACTTTTAAAACGCATTGAAATCTTTTTGGAATAAAACAAGCAAAGCTAATAAAATCAACTAATTTTATTAAAATTACAAGAGTTCAACTTACAAGTTGTCAGGTCAAAAGTCCGACTCGAAGTGTCTGAGCTCTGCTCAACCTCGCCACAAGCACGTGCGCCGCCATCTTTTCTTTTTACCGAACTTTTATTCGGTTCAAGATAGATGGCGCCAGTAAGCGCTTGAAACTTAGCAAGTTCTAAAATTCATTGCTAAATTATTAAAGGTTTTTTTGCCAGCAATAAAAAGCCAGAAAGCCTTTGATCACTAAAACCAGAAAACCTTTGATAACAATAAATTAACTTACTTAATAAATTGAAACACCATCATTATTTTTATAGAATAAACAATGACAAAAGAAACTAAAATTCATTACATAATTATTGAGGATTTTTGCAAACAGTCAAAATCTTCGATGAAAATAAATAAACTTGCTTCAAACGGTAATCATTATTTTGGTGTTCAAATCAATACTTTTTGTCGAACAAATTGATAAATCACAAAATGATAAATTAAATTAAACGTTAAATAGCTTGTTATGATGAGAATGATAATAATTTTGATAATAATTTAATCACAATAATTTAACCAAAATAAATCAAATATAAATCGTAGGCTCTCGACGGGCCGAAGAACCGTTGCGGCGACATGTATTTTCTTTTATATTCTATTTCTACTTTAGAAGACATAAAACCAGTCAAGTGCGAGTCAGATTCGCGTGGAGTGGGTTCTGTACAAGTAGGGTACCATAGCAACCACTAGACCATTACTGCCAAATCATTAGACTTATTATTAGACTATTAGATTTATTATTAGACTTGAACTTAATATTGAGTCAACACATTGTATACTTATTTTCTTTTGTGAATATTTTCCGTTACCCGTAGGAATTTAAAGCCTCAGGATTTTCGTTTAGGGTTTCCTGTAAGCTATAAGTTATTATCATCATCACTAGCCTGTGGCCGTAAGGCCACTGCTGGACGAGGACTCCTCCATTGAATACAATGGGGGGGATTTGCTATAATCACCACGCTTGGCAGGCAGATTGGTTAGATGCTGCTGCCCATCCCCTGGTGTTAATACCTTTACCAAATGTTACGACATCCAAGAAAGAAGACAGAGGGGTCGATTCTTAGGCTGGACACACTATGGCACGTATATGGAATATACCGACAGAGTCGGCGACACTGCATGCAGTTGAGCCGACTATCAAGATCTACCTCTCCCGAATAAACGAGAAGACATCAGGAGATGATGTCCTGCAATTTGTGAAGGAGAGGTGCCGGGGCCGGATTGAGAGGACGATTCGATTGTCCCTCCAGAGGCTGGAGACCAATAGGGCCACTGATTTCAAGTCCTACGCTCTCCAGGTTACGGCGAGGTACAAGAATGAGCTCCTCAAACCTGATTTCTGGCCAGCTGGTATTGTTTACCGACGCTATAGGGAAGCGGTATCGAAACAAAATCCCCCAAAAGATGTAAAGTGTTAGTTTTAAGTGTAAAATATATATGTTAGTCTATAAGGTATATATTCTATGGGCTTATTGTTTAGGTATAATTATATTATACATTTCCCATGTAGCCTGAAATAAAACATTATTATTATTATATGTAACTTTAAACTTAGTACCTCCAGTAGTTTTGAAAAAATTGGCTGTGACAGACATACTGATAAACAGACCTAAGAGTGATCCTATAGTGGTTCCATTGGGTACCTTTTAAGGTAGAAAATCATAAAAAAATACGTAAATTATAATTCAGTCTACAAACAACAAATAATAGAGGTAATGGTTTTTACTGTGACATAATGTGACCGACAAAGAGATGAAGAGGTGAGATCTGAGAGCCAATTTACATAAGACATAGATAGATAGATATATAGATAGATTAACACTTTATTGATATTTGTTCAGGGTGTTCTGGGTATTTTTCTATGTATAATAAAAAATATCTATCTATGTAATGTATTGTATTAAGTATATCAGTTATCTAGTACCCATAACACAAGCTCTGCTTAGCTTGGGGCTAGATAACGTTGTGTGAAATGTCTCCAGCATTTATTTATTTATTTAAAAAGTGCAGCCTTATCACTGAGAGAGATCTCTTCTAGGCAACCTTTGGATGGAACGAAATGAGCAACGCTATAATAGACAGCAGTGTACATAGGTTAGCAGTAGGCCGACGATACAAGTTAAAGTTAGTCGAATACATCGGACTACTAAAATCATAATCCACTTTTGCTTTATCGTAGTCGGGTAAAAAAGCAAGTTAAAAACATTTAGCAACAAACTATCATCACGCATACGAAATTTCTACACTCATCAAATCAAGGCGACTTGGGCCTACGCAAGTCTACGATATGTCTACGCTGCGCGTATATTCGTAGACGTTTCGTAGACACCATACGAAACGTTTTTTGATATATAGATAGTATCTCAAATAAATCGCTTCACAAAAACCTTTTATTATAAAATGTGATCAAGTTTTTATTTCTAGAAACCAGTAAATTTCATTTAATGGTGCACTTTAAATCATAAGGGCTGAGTCAAATATTAGTGCGATTCCAACACTATTCCTAACGATCCACATTTCACATCGTGTAGAATGGAATCAATAAATTTTATTGGTTCTACAGTATCACCGTTGAACAGTGGACTGCCATAGTATAAAATGGAGACAGTATATTGCATCAACATGTTCTACGTTGGCTCATCAACACCGATACCGCAGAGCCTCAAGACGAAAGTTTATAATCAAAGCCAGTGATGATCGATTTACGGCACTGAGACGTGGTCGCTGACTATTGGCCGTATATACAAGTGCAAAGTCGGGAAGCAGGCTATGGAGAGAGCTATGCTGTCATTATATACTTTGTACTAACTTCTTGCATGGTGTTCGATAAAGATGTTTTTCCAGCCATCAGCTGTTTCAACTACTATATTATGGTCTCTTTTAATCTACTACCCGATCAGAAGGTAGTTTTGTTCCTATTGTCAATCCCAAGTATGAGGGTGATAAAACAAATTTGAAACAGTTTTTCCACTGCTGTATCTAGTTACTGTGGAACCATACTCCAGTGAAATATTATAGCCACTCGATTATATTTCAGTATCTTTATTACTGCATAGAATGACTTTAAAAGACTTTAGTGACACTATAAAAGAAATTCTGGAAATTCAGCAAAAGTCACTACAAAGTTTAATTGAGATAATTATCTATAACGACGTAGACTAAGATAAAATAAACAGCGCTTTAAATTTAAAAGGAAAACATACGTCTGTTTTAAAGATTATAAAAATGTCTACACAAATTACTGGTATTTTCAAAATTGATGATAATGGATAGACCAATACTGGTATAATATTGTTCATGTATGTTTACTTAATTTATAATTATTTTTGTGAACCTATACCTAAGTACATAAAGTACTAGGTACCTAATTCTATTCAACGTATTATGCACCACCTACATAAATTTATCTGCACTACACAAAGGTTAGCTGGTAGAGAATGCTTCCTAGCATTAAGTTCGCCTATGTACATGATTTGTTTTTTGTGCAATAAAGAATATTCTATCTATCTATCTACCAATTCGTAAGTGCATAACTTTTTTAACATATACATACATACATAGACATACGGATTTTTCAAGCAGAGCTTAAAGGGCCTCTTTTCAAAGTGGGTTGCACAGTCACAAGAATATAGACCTGACAAGTGGTGAGCACACCGCCGCCATTACTATTTACTACCAACTCGGCTCATGCTTTCTTCCAGTAATATCACACTCCTAAATAAGCCAGCCAGGATTAATCTTATACCAATAAGAATTTCCCAAAAAGTCTGCGTAAATACATTGAAATGTTTGTCTTCAAGGGAGTAAGTAGTTAATGTATTCAGTGTTTTATTAAATAAATAAATAAATTAATGCTGAACATTTAACACAACATTATCTAGCCCCAAGCTAAGCAGAGCTTGTGTTATGGATACTACATAACTGATATACTTAATACAATACATTACATAGATAGATATTTTTTATCATACATAGAAAAATACCCAGAACACCCTGAACAATTATCTGCAGATCGTACAAACATTTGTTCCGAGGCGGGAAACGAACCCGCAACCTCCTGCGTTGCAGGCGAACCTTCGCCCGCCGCGCCACAGAGGTCGTTCTCGGTCGGAGGAGGTTATTAAGAGAAGCTCACGCATAATAAAATAAGTTACTTGAGTAACAAAAAAGTAAAGATGAAAAGAGTATCAGCAAAAGTTCCACGCTACGCTAAGTAGTTTCATGTAATAGAAATATGTATTGTAGTGAGTCAGACAAAGTTTTCTGTAAGGTCAACCTCAAGATCACACCTTTGACAAATGCGGTCTGACTGGGTCGCATTTAAATAATATTACTTACGAGTGAATACCTTAGACTATACCTAGCAGTAGGAGTTGCATGTTCGTTTGATTATCTAACTAGCCAAAGCATGTACCTAACTGTTTCTTCCACCATCTTTCATCTTTCACCTTGTCTGATGTCTCTGATTGAAATATCTATTGACATGAAAAAATCATTGCTTGTGGCTGTCGTTTATATTATCGTATATTTTGAAATAACCAGCCTAGTTAAGTTAATAAAGAATTAGGGTACACCACAGGGAAGACACGACAAGAACAAAAAAAAATTAAAAAGGGAGGAGGGAAGGAGCGGGTGAGGAAGGGGAGGGGAGAGGAGGGCAGGGAGAAAGGGGGTTCTTCTCGTAATACTCGAATAAGGGATTTCAAAATGAACAGAAGAGTTTACTTCAGTACTCAACAACAATATTGCGATCACCAATCCGCCTGCCAAGTATGGTGATTAAGACTAATCCCCCTACTCCATTGCGTTCGATGAGAGGAGAGAAACTTCACCACTGGAACTTTATCGAGCAGTGGACGTCTAACAAACTTATGATGTCGAGAGCGTGGACCGTATCTATAAACTGTTAGATAGCTTTAAGACTGGGTTCTCGCAGGAGTGAATTCAGATGTTTTCTGTCTTGAGGCTGTTCTTGGCTGCAGAACTGATCACTGTGGTGGTTTGCTATAGGCGTGTATGTTTTATTTAGGCGACCATAACGTTGAAATCAGGAGCAAATAATAGTCAAGAAGATATTCAAAATAGAATTGTCACAGCCCAAAATTCATATTGTTATGAAAATTGAAGATCTTATTTTATTCAATACCTTTCGGGGACGAGTATTTTTCCAATACATCTGAATTAGGCTGATTTCGTGAATTTTGTTCGCATCTTTGAAATTCTAGAAAAACTTTGAGGCTTTCTTGGGTCATAATGCGAAATAGTAAAATTACATTTCAAGATTGAATTGAAAATATCTTAAATTGTCAAATATGAATTTATCTTTGGTAGACACTGGGATAGTAATTCGGTAGAGACTACCTTTGGCGTCGTGTATCAACAGATATTTCCTACTTAACAGACGTAAGTAATGAAGTTGAGATTAGCCCCTTTTCTTATAACTGTTATTTAAATTTAAGCATTGCTTAAAATTAGGCCCTATTTAACATTATGCAACAGTAAGGCAATATGACAATGTTTTATGTATTTATTTGTTGATAATTATTGTCAAGGGTATTTATTGGTTGTCATTATTATGGAAATATTTTATAATTAAGCCCATATATTGTTGGTTTATATATTTGGCAGTCATTCCAAAAAACGTTTCCTCCCTACTCTAGTTCTCAATTGTCCTAAATCACTTTTCCACCATGGAATAAAAAACCCGAGAACTGACACTCAATTTACGTTTTCAACTAGCGACGCCAAAGGCCGCGCATTTACATAGAACGCAGATTGATGGAGCCTGTACATACGATGGCGCTTAATAATACAAACTTTCACCAACTTGTCACTTTAAACCAGCTTAGAAGTGAAACTTTACAGTTGCTGCGTTCTATTTGGAAATAAATTCGGGTGGCTTGCGTTGGGATTCATATAATTGTCAAAAGGAATACCTAAGTGGTCCGTAAATGCCACAGATTCATAGCAGCCTGTCTGCATAGGCCTGTCTTCGTTTATGCCATCCGTTTTTATTCTTCTATGTTGTGTACCCATTATTAGGCAAGTATTTTCATAATAGTACGCATCAGTACGCAAGTACTTTAATAATAGTACTTGCGTACTGTTGGGTCTAGAAGAAATATCCTCTGTGACATGAGTGCGCGCCGATTGCCGCTGGTAGATCATGAGCTAGGAATCTGGCTCCTATGCTATGTTTTTCTAGCCATTTTGTAGTCCCTGAAAACATATCTGCGGCAACCTGCTTTTTGCGAAAAGTGACAGAATTGTCACGTACGACTGTTGCGATTTGCTGACGTGCCGACAATACCGATGACTTTTTGGCCACTTTCGGGAATGGTCAGGAAAAGTTAAAATGGCGATTTATTCTTTAGTAGGTAAAGAGCTATGCTTCACACGATTGCTCTTTATATTATATACTCGAATGGTTGTGAGAAGTGAGTAGTATAAGTACGTACTCGTATAAGCTTACCATCAAAGTAGCATTTTATTTGTTCGGAAAAGATTGGTTAATGGTTGCCCCAATCGCGCCGTCCATTTGGACCCTATGTAACCACATGGTGGCCGGCCAAGCAAACTAATACGCGTTATTCATGATATAACTCAATGATGACGCGGTATATGTACAAGCTAATTTTATAAAAATTAATTATTAAAATAGGAAAAACGTAACACTTAAGGAAACACATCGTTACATCCTAGATTTTGTTCATCTTCCGCTTGCAAGTGTTGCATGACTTTGCCTAATCATGTACTGATCATGTGTACAAAGTTTCATAGAGTTTCATAGGTTATGACGACCTCTGTGGCGCGGCGGGCGAAGGTTAGCCTGCAACACAGGAGGTTGCGGGTTCGATTCCCGCCTCGGAACAAATATTTGTACGATCTGCAGATATTTGTTCAGGGTGTTCTGGGTATTTTTCTATGTATAATAAAAAATATATATCTGTGTAATATATTGTATTAAGTATATCAGTTATCTAGTACCCATAACACAAGCTCCGCTTCGCTTGGGGCTAGATAATGTTGTGTGAAATGTCCAGCATTTATTAATTTATTATTTATTGATTATAGAGTTTGATGAAATAATAGCCAAAACAGAAGCACACTTTGCTCGCGTACGAGAGGGCGTAAGCACCCTACCGGTAACCTCCTCTTAATACAGGTCGATAGGAACGCCTGGAACTCAGCAGTAAGACATAAAAATTTAAAAAAACATTCGGTAAACCATAAAGTTAAAAAAAACTGATTCTTTTAAACAATTTTCTCGAAAGCTAGTGACTAAAGCCACGCGTTTCAGAAGAGTTTAATTAATGGGAAGAGAGATAAATGAAATTCTTTCCTTTTAAAGTGGAAAACTAAGTTAACAGTTTGTAGAACTGCGGCTGTGATGTCCGGGATAAGGCTGTGGTTACAATCTCTAACTTGCCCCCCAACCACAGTAGCAAATGGGGAAGAGAAATGGGGATGGAGATCATTTTGGCAGCCTTAGCGCTACCTAAATCTTATGAAACTTGAATAGGGGAAACTTCTAGACCTAAATATTCCTCCTTTCAAGTTTTAAAAGATTTGGACAGCGCTTAGGCTGCGAACATTATCCCCATTGTTGCGTTCTCCATTGTCATTAGCTACTATGTAATTGGGGGCCCCCCAATTGGTTGGTTCATATGGTGAGATAGGATCGGAAGAATGTTTTGAGCTCGTGATTTTTGTAATATTCTATCTGGTTGGCCATCATCATAATCATCATCAGAGAAGTCCAATGCTGGGCTTAGGCCTCCCCCTAGAATACCACGATGAACAGTCTTGAGCCGCTTCCATCCACCGACTTTTTGCGACGTTTATTACATTTCACACTCCACAAATACACACACACACACACACACACTTTTACGCGATGGTGAATAATGTTAAAACTGGTACAAATGTAGCTACGTTTGTACATTTTTTTAATTTTTTAATTTTTAATTTTAGTTTATTTTGTCAATGCATGCGTACCTACCACAGACTACCACTGTATAAAATTTCTGCCTATAAAATGTGGATTCGATTTGGTTTAAGAACGGCATATATTTAATTGGTTAAAAACTAGTATAAGATAACTGTGAATCCTACTAGATTAATAAAATAAATAAATAATATCTTTAGTCCATCGAATGAAGGGCCATCCTCTACCAAGTCATCCGGTTTGTGGTCGCCACTCAAGAACCTTTATTCTTCAATTGTCAGTTCTGCGAGCTACATTACCTGTCCATTGCCACTTCTTCTACGGATTCCATCATTTCAGATTATTCACACGTAGTAAAACTAGTAACAATAGCCAGACGCGACGCTAATTGCAAACATTTGTCCCGCAGCGGGAATCGAACCCGCACCTTTTGCATCTCAACCAGCTACTCGCTCACTGCACCACGGAGGTCGTCAAACATTTCATGCGTCCCACGTCTTTGGTTTTTTAATGTCTTCATCGTTTGGGAGCATGTAATATTGCACACATATTTTTTTTCTTTTATGCCAGGTCTAAATTACACTAAACCAATGCAAATGTTATGAATGTAATGAGAAAAAAGCATGTCAGGATCGTAGCAAATGGAAATCCATGGTCTATCCCTACCCCTCCGGGAAACAGGCGTGATTTTATGTAATGTATGTATATTTTTTCTTGTGGAAACATCCATTGCTACACTAAATTTTCTTTTTTTTCAAGGATTTGAACCCATGGCTAAGACTCAAAGTTAGTTAGCTCTACTGTTATTTTCAAGTTATGAAAACCATTGTCTCAAACAAAACTACCCTTTTGTTGGGCTTCCAGGAATCTCGGCTGTTCATTGTGTCAGTTGAGCCTGTCGATAATTAAAGTGCCCAGTTTCTCCTTTAATCAGAAGTACGCTTTAACAGGGTAAAAATGTTTCTTATTTTTCGTGTTTTCCGCGTTTCAATAAAAAAAATATTATGGTTCCTTATGGGGCGTAAAGCGTTACCTTGCCGTAACACAGTTTTTATACTACATATTACGGAAGGTAAAGTTCTCAATCACCATTCACTATCCACCATTTTTATAAATGATGGATGCAAATATTCCTGTTATTATTTGTATAGTTATAGTACATCTATTTTGTATATGTCGTGCATCTAAGCTGAATGAAATAAACTTATCTTTATCTTTTCTATATCTTTAAAATATTGGTGCTTCTAAAAATTGTGTAAGTCTACCAACTGTATCAAAACTCGAACCCTCGTAATTAGTTTTTTTAAATATTCTTAGAACACTTAGAAAATATTCTCCAATAAACAATTTTTTCTCTTAATAATCATTTTTCTTCTTAATATTACATAACACCCAATCACATACGTAGTCATAATCCCACACTAGGATTTCCTGTGTCGTGGGTATCAGGAACTATGAATACCATGGTACCATAACACCCAGACCCGGAACAAATATTTGTCCCGCAGCGGGAATCGAACCCGCAACCTCTCGCATCTCAGCCGGCTACTCTCCCGGTTCGCCCGACTCCAGGCAGGTGATCAAAATGTGGAGTAATTACTAAAGCAATTATGAAACTGATACTAATACAACCACTAAAACTGAAAACTATCCAGTTATGTGAGTAAACATAACTGGATAGTTATGTAAAACAGATGGCTGTCTTTTACTATACAACAAAGTTCCCGGGTTATCTCAGAAACTACTAAACAGATTCGAATACGATTATAACTGTTGGATAGGCGAAGACAGGGCGGGTCACTAGTGACATCATTAAATTGAAAATCATACATACATAAATACATACATACATACAATCACGTCTGTTTCCCGGAGGGAAACCACGGAGACCACGGATTTCCATTTGCTACGATACTGACATACCTCTTTTGCTTCATTCACTCTCATTACATTCATCCATTCATTCAGTCATTTTGACGACCTCTGTGGTGCGGCGGGCGAAGGTTCGCCTGAGACCCATGAGGTTGCGACTTCGATTCCCGCCTCGGAACAAATATTTGTACGATCTGCAGATATTTGTTCAAGGTGTTCTGGGTATTTTTCTATGTCTAATACAAATATCTATCTATGTAATGTATTGTATTATCAGTTATCTAGTACCTATAACACAAGCTCTGCTTAGCTTGGGGCAAGATAATGTTGTGTGAAATGTCCAGTATTTATTTATTTGTTATTTATTTATCATAAATTTGTGTTGGTTTCGGGTACTTTTGACCTGGCCTTTCTTGAAAACGTCACCGATTTATTATTATATATTAAGAAAATCATTTATTTACAATAAACGTAGCACTTAATTTTACTTTACTTTTTTACTTTGGTTTTTACTTGGAGTCTCACAAAAACTCTCAAAGAATAGAAGGCATTAGGGCCCACGTCACGTAAAAAGTTATCGTTAAAATGTCCAGTCGTTTCAAGATAAGTACCTACAAGTGTGTAGAGTACCAACCTAATGGCTTAAGATAAAATGTGAAGTTAAATAATTTTATTGAATAAAGAAATTAATAACCTACGTAGGTACTAACATAATTTTTCTACAAAATATATTGCATTAGACGTTTTTTTAGACGTTTATTTTTAAAGTCGCAGGACGTCGATGGATGGAGGCGGCTTCGTCGTGGCATTATAGGTGGAGGCTTATGTCCTACAGTGGGCTTCTACAGATCGGTGATGATGATGATGAGACTTAAAACTCTTGTTCTAAGGTTCGCATGTACATTTTAGAACTGAAGTTAATAACAACGTTACTTTTTAGGGTACGTCTATCTGTCATTACCCTTTTTCTTAGGAAAGGCTATAATAGTATTTTCTTGAAATTTAACCAAATATAAATGTCTGCGATCATATAGTGCTGTAAATAAACAATCTTCTAATTCAGTGCATTCAAAAGATATGGAGAGATATGGCAATAAATGTCATATTTTTGTACAGAAATCGCGGAAATAATTAAACTCTGGAAGTCTACTGGAAGTATCCTATACTTCCAGTAATCTAAAATTAAATAATTATATATTTATATATTTTTTTTTTTTTTTTTTTTTTTAATATATTTAGTATTCTAAAATTTGGAACGCTAGAAGGCTTTGTAACACAAACAAAGGGAAAAGTCTATAATTGAGGAATTTTGGTTTTAATATCCCTTAAATGAGATGGTGAAATTTGTAGGAAATACAAAAAAAAACATACAGTTGAATTGAGAACCTCCTTCTTTTTTTGAAGTCGGTTAAAAAGCGGCTGAAACTCGAAAAGAGCTTTGACGATTTCGAAATAATTTACGGATCGGAACCCTCAGGGCGCGAATCTCGCTCGCACTTGTTCATTTTTATAACAAGACAAACATTTTTATTCGTTCATTTTTTCATCATTCAAAAGCCAACTGACTGCCACGTTGCCAATGAATGTTCTGACTCACCTTCATCCAGCGACTACTGCGAGCGCCACAGTGTCATCGGTCATTGAACGGAGCTGCACTACCATCTTCCAGTTCGTGGTTGCCACTTGAGAACCTAGGGAATCGTAGCACATGTCGGTTTAGCGAGGTGTATGACCTGCCCGTTGCCACTTTAAATTGCTAATTCTTGTAAAAGCAAAACGTTCTGTTTTTAACCGACTTCAATAAAGGAGGAGGTTTTTGATGATTCTTTATTTAATAGGTCATACTTCAAAAGTGATTGCATATAAATTTTATATAAATTGATCCAGCTCTTTTCGAAAGAAGTCGGTTATTGCCTTTCTTCTAAAAGTTAATTATTGTTTTCTCTTCTGTCACGAGACACATTTTTAAAGCAATCATTGCGACACGTTGCGACACGTAGTGCAAGATTGCAGTCTCATAACGTCC
Source organism: Epirrita christyi (assembly GCA_951392215.1). Lineage (NCBI taxonomy): Eukaryota > Metazoa > Arthropoda > Insecta > Lepidoptera > Geometridae > Epirrita > Epirrita christyi. The sequence goes on from OX595853.1 coordinate 9,406,269, forward strand.
AGCTCCAGGGTAATAAATGATGAGAGTCTCTCAGGGAATGAAATTTCAGTTATTTCACTTAAAATACTTCTAACTTGCGTGATGGGTAACAAGTTGTCTCTTGGTTGCGGCAAAGATTGTGTTTGTGCTAAGGTGACTGTGATATTTTCTAAGCTTTTTGAAATACTCAGAGAATTTATGAACTTGCTTAAGTTATTTTAAGGGTTCCCTACCTCAAAAGGTACCATCGAAACCTTGCTAATCTTAAGTCTGTCACATGTCTGTTCTTGCAAGAACTCTCTTTGTCCCTCGGTTATCAGAGCTCTCAATTACAAACTAGAGCCACAAAGCCTGTCCATTGACTGCATCCCAGACAATTCGCAGTAACAGCCGCATGCTAGCTCGTGTCAAAAAATACGAGTGCACTGGCATGGACTAAGGCAGAGTTTTTGGGGCGAAACCTTTGCGGTTAACAGGCATGTGTGTGAGTTTCCAACCAGAGTGCTCTTGCCTATACTGATCCGCCCCTTAATACTATGTTTGCAATACGCAGCTAGCACCTTTGTTTTATCAGCTTTTTCATACCAGACGTTTTGTCTACTGAACCAAAAAAGTGAAGTCGAGTTTAGTGACCCAATTACGGATGTACATCGTAAATAAACAAATTCTGATTATAGGGTTTAATTTTGGAGGAAAAACTAGAAAAAAAAAACTTTTGTACAAGGCTTCATGTGGCATTATCAAATGAAAGAACTCGTGATGAGAAATCAATAGTTATTTGAAATGCAAGGTTGTGTAAACAAGTACAATTTTAGTACTACAGCACCCTGACCCAGAACAAATATTTGCAAAATTATTCCTGCAGTGGGTATCGAACCCATACCTCTTGCATCTCAGCTTGCTAGTCGCCCACCGTGCCAGTCGGCCGTTAGTCGGCATTTGATCACGAGATATCAACTTATATCCAACATATAGTTGTGGGTACCCCACATGTTTCAATTCACACCTATCTCCAGCAGGGTTAGGCAGTGACTTTCTCGTAGGCTTGCACAATCCGATAATATCACTGTTGGGAATAACGCCTGTACCTACTCAGAGGAGCTTAGTTAAACCTACAAGTTCAATAATACAGAGATATTAAAATACTCGACTGTGAATATCTGCACGAGTATCTAGTGATTACGTGAATACCACTGTGCTTGTGTACCAAGCTTACAAAGAGATTATTATAATATTATATACCTTCTGTCAGAGTAGCTAATAAAGACTGGCTATAGCACAAAACGGAACATAGCTCTCAGAACTGACAAACGCTGGATTCCTGAATACATAACATAACAATATATATATATATATATATATTAGTCTATAAGGTATATATTCTATGGGCTTATTGTTTAGGTATAATTTTATTATACATTTCCCATGTAGCCTGAAATATAACATTTTTATTATTATTATTATAACACCCAAAAGTCACGTACATAGCAACCACGAACTGGATAACGCAGGTGGATACCACTCGAGGGGCTCGAGAGCGTTCGTTATGGCAATTTATGGGGTAGGCTTATGTCCAGCAGTGGCCTACGGCAGCAACTAGCTGAAAGCAGAACCTACAATACAAGTCTCCAGACTTAGTGTAGGTTCTGTCTTGTATACCTTAATATGAAATAAAGAGTTCTATGTTTTTTTTCAATTGTAATTGTAATTGTTATGATAATGATGACCTTAACATCATTTAGAATGAACGTATTTTGGCAAAACGTCAACAAAAGTTAATTTTGGTGTTCAAATCTGTTTCTTAAATACTTATTTTCACTTGTTCATACTCGACCTCTCTGTACATACCTCCAATAGCGCTCTATCTGGCTAATTATACCTCCAAGGTATCACCTAGAGCCATTTGTGTTAGATAACGGATATAGGAAGGAAGTTGTTTGCCGCTTCGTATTTTGATTAAAATCGTTTAAATTATCTTTGCTTGTGTAAATGATGCTTATAATTATCCAGCTAACGTCGTCGCTTATTTTGATTTGGAAAAACTTTTAATTTTTTGTTTGCTTTATTAGAGTAATTTAGTTGTAGCGTTATTGGCTCTAGAACAATTTAACTGTAATGTTATTGGCTCTAGAGCAATTTATTTGTAGCGATATTGACTCTAGAACTATTTAGTTGTAGCGTGATTGGCTCTAGAACGATTTAATTGTAGCGTTATTTACTCTAGAGTGATTAAATAGTAGCAATATTGGCTCTAGAGTGATTTAGTTGTATCATTTTTGGCCCTAGAATTATTTAGTCGTAGCGTTATTGGCTTTATAGTTATTTGGCTGTAGCATTATTGACCAATTGGCCAGTAACCAGCTGATATAATGAGAATGCAAGTTCTTGTATACTGGTCGACCTATATTTGAATCTTTCCAGACGTATTTTTTTTAATACTTCTTATAATATTACCGAATACTCAATCAGTGCAGTGCAAAGGAGAGTTTGTGCGCCACGTGCAATGCGTTTCTTGAGAATCAGTCGTTACTCGTCCAAAGTACTTGAACACATTTATGAAACGAAATGTAAACACGCTTAGAACACTCCAGAATACTCTGGAGCACTCGTGTACTTTAACGGATAATGACACTCTTGCAAACTGTAACTGGCCTTCAGTTTAATTTTCATAATATCGCGTGAAATATTGTTAATTTTGGAGATTATGGGTGTTAGCACTGGAGATATTGGATTTAATAAGGATTTTAATGTACCTACTACAGATTCCAGCTGTTTCTATGGCACGTCGTGGACTAGGGAGTTTAAACAAAAACAAACTATTGGTATCACACTAATATTATAAAATATTAGTGTGATACCTACAGTTTTTTGTCTACTTTTGCATATATATATATATATATATATATATATATATATATATTTTGACGTGACAACGTCTTATAATTCGATAGAGCCGGCTGCACGCACGAAAAAACATGACTCATGCGGCGTTACCTCGCTCTGAGGCGTTCCATGTAAGGCTTGAAGTGCAAGCGAGAGCGCGGAACGTTGTCACGTTCAACTATCGTCAGTAAACCGACTTTTTGACGTGACAACGTCTTATAATTCGATAGAGCCGGCTGCACGCACGAAAAAACATGACTCATGTGGCGTTACCTCGCTCTGAGGCGTTCCATGTAAGACTTGAAGTGCAAGCGAGAGCGCGGAACGAGCGACAAAGAAGCAAAATCGGCCTTTACGTTGTCACGTTCAACTATCGTCAGTAAACCGACTTTACAGACAACCAATTTTTAAGTCTCCTTTGTTTCTTGTAATCTGCCTGTATGGGCATTGTCTGGGAACTTTCGCATATATATGCGAAAGTTTGTGAGTATGTTTGTTACTTCTTTACGTTCAAACGGCTGAACGAATTTGGCTAAATGGAGATACCTTATACCATATGGTATGATCTATTATAAAATGCATAAAATCCCTCCTCCTCCTATGGTTTTAAAACATATTTATCAATATGCATGATTATTTATAAGCTAAACAATCAATACGCGGAAATCAAACAATACGTACACTAACCATCACGGGCGTAGCCAGGTTTTAGTTTCAGGAGGGTGTCAAGAAAATGAAACAACAAAAATGTAGACGAACTCACTGGTGTTTCTTCAAAAAGTATCAGATTTTGTCAACATTTTAAATATTTAGAGATGTTTGAACTCCCCCCCTCCCCACCCCTCCTGGCTACGCCCATGCTGACCATAGGACCACGCTAGAGCTAGGGTCGTGGACGTGGTTTGACCTTAGTCGGTCCCACACTGTAGATAGCGACGTCTTGCAAGTACTTTTTCAATAGTGCTTCTGTACTTTCTATGATCCTCGGCTTGGATGCGACGTTCATACCACCGGCATTACCAAGTTCTGGCATAACAATCCGACCATTGCTTTGGACGTCTATCGGCCGTTTGCCTTCTATTAAACACAAGAATTCTAAATCCCTGTTTTATTTATCTTTTTAACTGACTTCAAAAAAAGGAGGAGGTTCTCATTTCAACTGTTGTTAAGTTTTTTTGTATAAGTATTTGTTACGCGATTACTCCGCCAATTATGAATTGATTTAGATAATTATTTTATGTTTGCTAGAGACGAATTTAATTGAAATTGGTTCAGCACTTTTTTAAAAAAAGAAGGCTTTTGTTAATTTTTTTCTAAAAATTTACTTTATAAAGTAACTGGTTTTTGGCAAATTATTTCCAATTACAGTTTAATTTTGGTAAACATTACGCACTAAAACTGTGCCATGGTGTCTCCAGGCTAAGAATAGAACACTGTCCTCCCGTAGATGTTGTCAAAGCAGACTAAATAATTACACCAGTGGATGGGCAGCAGCATCCACCTGAGTACTCAACACCACTACTGCAATCACCAATCCGCCTGCGAAGCATGGTGCCTATGCAAATTCCCCCCATTGCATTATATGTAATTAACGGCTCTAAAAACAAAGGCTATTTTCAATATTATAAAATTCACAATCTTAGCAGCCCCGCAAACTGCATAAAATCTCGACTACAGGCAGTATTTGCATATTCACTTGGTATTACAATATGAATAGGTTCACATGTAAAGCCGGTAGCAGCTGGTACCTATATACACTCGTGCCGGAAGTAAAACTGATGCAGGTCCAACTAAGCACTATCAATTTTGAAAACAGGGCAACTAGGCCCTTATCTGATTTTTTTCTGGACCTTAGTTTCCCCCTAACTTAGCGTTTGTCGGCATGAAACCACATGAAACCGCGTACCTAATACTACTTTGATATTCACAGCATGCAATTTGTAATAATACATTAAAACACTTCACCGTGCATGAGAAATTGGTGAATATTTTTTTTTATAGCAATTTTGCATATAAGAGCAACATTTAATAATGTTACGGAAATAAGACATTATTGACTTCTGTGTCGTAGGGTGAGTGTTAAAAATGACATTCCAATTTCAAAAGTAAGGAGAAGTTTGAGGTGTTTTTGTTTTTTTACTGAATAGCAAATACCATAACCTTGTACCGGTAAGCCGCGCTGGATAGCCGCTAGCAACCTGCTTTCTACGTAAATGCGGCCTATCCCCTGGATCGGATCCAAGCGAAACCGCTGCGGCAAGAAGCTAATAATGCTCCTTTATTAATTTCTCTGACACCCTTTACGAAACGATATCACTAACTAGCTTGTGTGTTCTGCTTTTGGTCTAAGTAATGCACCTCTAGATATATTATTTTAATCTTTGTGAGAACTATGAATATCATCGAATCTAAAATCCATCAACAACCAGTAACAACGTCCACTGTTAGACAAGGCCATAGAATTTAATGGCAGGATTTGTCATGATCACTACGCAGGTGTATTGGTGATCGCAGGTGTCGAGTACTCAGGTGGATGCTGCTGCCTATCCTTGGTGTAATCCCTTGTCAACTTTTACGAAATCCATGGGAGGAGATGGAAGGGTCTATTCTAAGGCTAGGCACACACCGGCAACATCATCGAATACCTATTAGCAAATTTCCCGAGTACTTACTTCCCTAATTTTTATCCTATATCTGCCCCTAGGTCCTAATGTTCTGTTTCTTAACTATGGCTGCTCAAAAAGCCGTTAAATGGCGATGAAAACAAACCACTCTGAACTGAAAAGATTGATCTATAGATAACCATGTTCCTATGTGATTAAAACGAGCACGCCTTAGAATTACCTAGTCTAATTTTACTCTGACTGTAAAGCAATACATGGACACTTTAGTCATTGGATCCGCGAAATAACTGGATTAAACATGGCAAACGAACCAGTGCAAAAAGATCGGGGCCTTCATTTGTTGTGATGTGTCTTTTGTCAGGCTCGTTTGGACCAAACTAAAGTTTTATTTAAATCAGCCAGGGGAAAGTCATCGAGTGTCCAATCGTCAGTAAAATTGCGGTTTATTCCACGATTTCCAAATTTTTATACATCTGAAAGTCATTGATGACTAAATTTCTTATCCCTATGATATTAATACAAGTGGCACCTCCAATAAATCTCCTGAAAAACGGTGATCTGTGACCTTTTTGATGATATTTAGTCACCAGTGACTTTCAAAAATTTAACCCCTGGTATTCTAATGCGGAGCCGTAAAAACAAAACTAGCCACTGTTGTTTTTGAAAAATAAAATATTTGTATCTGTGTTTGTTGGTATGGCTGTATCAAGTATAATATGGGTATGTATTTATAACTAGCATTTGCTCGCGACTACACCTGCGTAGAACATCTATTATAAATTATAGCCAATATGTAATTCTGATTTATACTTTACTATTAAATGAGCAATATTTGGATGTAAACATAAGTTTTGAGATCTCGAAAATGGCTCTTACGATTTCGATTAAACTGGCTTTATTGAAATTGGTTTTTGGGGGGCAAAAAACCACCTTTCTCCGTTCTTTATCGTTTCTCTAGGCCAGCTGTGTTCTATATATGGCTAAAGCATAGCCGTGGCAGACTTATTAAAGGTAATTCATTCACGCTAGGTAATGTTGGCTTGAAAAGATTAGATTTTTTACCACCTCCTTGGCGCAGCGGGAGTTCAGCCGGTGAGATGCGAGAAGTCAGCAAATGGTTGTTCCGTTCCTGTGTGTCATCATGGTTCCTGATACAAACGACACAGGGAAACATAGTGTGGGATCCGCACTGTGTATGTTGGGTTTTATGTATGTTCTTGTCCAGAAGTGAATCCGTTCCTTGGCAATACAGCTTACCTACCTGTGAAATTGGTGCAATTTCAAGAGATTGCGAGAGCTTGCAATCTGCTAACTCAACTAAACTGAATAATGAACTGCACACAGAATTGCTAAACACATACCGCTCCTTTTTATTATGATACTGCGATAGTATTTATATGATTTCATTTTGATGACAAAGATAAAAATCAATCATCACCAAAGATCACAAAAGATCATCATCACCAGTAGACTACTGGACACTGATCACTGCTGGACATAGGCCTCCCCCTTAAAATACCACGACGAACGGTCTTGAGCCGTCTCCATCCACCGACCATATGACCATACGACCTTTATGGTTGATTGTTTGATTTGATTTATCTTATCTTTAGTGAGGGCCTTCCTCTACCGCGTCGTCCGGTTTGTGATCGCCACTCGAGAACCTTTATTCCCCAGCAGTTATTAATTCTTCGAGCTATATCATGATAGCTGGTTAGATTAGATGAAGAATTCATTATGTTAACTATTAAATCTCGTGGCGTGGTGTGTCCAGCCTAAGAATAGACCCCTTCGCCTCCACCCGTGGGCATCGTAAAAGAAGTCTAAGGAACTACACCAGGGGATGGGCCCACCTGAGTTCTTAACACTAATACTGCGACCACCATTCCGCCTGCCAAGCGTAATGATTATGGCGAATTCCCCCATGGTATTATAAGAGGGATTTCTCCAGAAATGGATGTCTAATGGCTGAGAAGATAGCACTACCAGCCATTGCACAAGGGTTAGCAGGAAGAAAATGCTTATTAGCATTAAGCTCGCCTTTATGTACTTGTTGTTGGCCTTGTGCAATAAAGCATTTTCTTTCTATATATATTGCTCAAGTCTAAAAATAGTCAAAGTTATAATTTATTTTGAATTACAATAGGCAAGTCAGTTAATGAATTCTGTAACGAATACAGAGGTTTTCAAAGACTTTATTTCAGAACTCAAAGTAAATGAAACTAAAATTGATTAAAATTAAAGATTTTATTAAATTTCTTTGAATAAGTACTGAGATTAACTAATTATATATAACACCATAGCTAGTAGGAACTTTATGGTGTAGGTATCACTGTATTCACTTAAAATACGATAAGGTATATTTAGTTACATTAAACAAAGGATAACCCATTTAAACAATATAAAGACAAACATAATGTAGGGAGAAAATTTTATGAGATTTCAAACAAGAACAACCGTACAGTGTCGTCTTATTTTTAAATAACCCAATCAAACTTATACAATTTTTCTGGTATTACAATGTTTCTTTAGGAACCTCTGTTTCCTTCTTCACTTCTTCAACTGTGTATACCGCATCCATTTTCTCACATTTAGCTACTTCCGTGGCCACTGGTTGGCCCATACCGATCAGGCATTCGAAGTAAGATGGAGGCTTGTCCACGATATTTGGAGATTCTTTATCAGCTTTCAATATATTTGCGTATCTCTTGATTACCATCAGAAGGTAGAAGGCAATCACTGAAATAAAAAAAATACCCAATTTTACTAACATAACATAACATAGCATAACATACTAGGTATAACTTAATACCCAACTTAGTAGGCTTATGTTATACAGGGTGTTTTTTTTTTAATGGGACAGTATGGGGATATCCGAAACCATAAGAGATACGGGAAAACTGTCTTTGGAACCATTTACTCATTTCGTATGAAAACGATTTTGGCATACTTAGTTATTTTTTTGGTCAAGCGTGAGTTCTCCATAAAAATGAATTGATTTGATCAAATTTTTTTTATGCGTTTCGAGTCAGTATCATGTAAGAATTGTTTCACTGTAGCGGAGACAAAAATGTGAGCAGTAAAAGTTAGTCAAATTTAAGAAAATGTTTTCTAATACAATTTGTAAGGAATCTGGTACCTACGTTAATAAAACTATCGCAATAAATTTTCAAAATGGCCTCCCTCTTGCTGTTTCCAGGTACGGGCACATTTCAGAACATCTCTAGTAGCCTTGGTTTCAAAAAAACACCCTGTATATGCTTTGATGCGTTTGGTTCTTCTTCGGATCTCCGTGCTGCTGTAATCGCTTTGTAGCTTTGAACAATATCCTCGGGAGGAGTTGGAGTAGTCCTATTCTTAAGCTATGACCACCATGGCCTGAAGTATGTCGTGGTTATGTTAAAATGAGATCTTATAGACCAGCAAGGAGAGCCGAGAAAATTGTATGTTTAAGAGAAGGTCAGGTAGCAAAAGCACGCGAACGAAGTTTTCTTTTATTTTGCCTATAATTTCTTCAAATCGCATGAAACTTTGTAATTATGATCAGTACACTAATATCTAGACTCGTGGTGCGTTAGTTTCTCATAAAATAATATGGTTACCAAATCATAAATTAAAAATAAACTAATTTTTAAAAAACTGACGCACCACGTTTCTGAATATTTGTCTACAAAATTTCATGTAGTTTGATGAAATAATAGCCAAAATAGAAGCAAACATCGTTTGCGTTTAAAAAGGGCGTAAGCGCCTACCGGTAAACTCCTCTTAAGAGGAGAGAAGAGCTCAGCACAGCAGTATACAGTATAGTTAGTATCAGTAGTGTGTAACAGTATACATCACAAAAACTCACCGATATCAAGAATCTTGAGCAGCCAATAGGTCTCAAAGTCGAACACACCGTCAAAAGACAGTGGATAGTATCCCAAGTACATAACCTGCATCACAAGCTTCACTATGGACAGGCTGATAAACATCCTCATTGACTCATGGTCTCTCTGCAACAAAAACATACATAACAATAACACCCAACAGTCACGTACATAGTCATGATCCCACACTAGGATTCCCTGTGTCGTTGGTATCAGGAACTAAGAGTACCATGGTACCACAACATCCAGCATCAAATATTTGCTGAGCATGCAAACATTTGTCCCGCAGCGGGAATTGAACCTCTTGGGTCTCAACCAAGCCTTCAAATCACTAAATAAATATTAGATAATTAATTTGATAAAATTTATTTAAGTACACTATAAGTAGGTACCTCTTCTACTACGTACTGTCCATTCCATCCAAAGGTTGTCTGGTAGAGATTGCTTCTTAGCGACAAGACCGCTCAATTTTTTTTGTGGAATGTTTATGGTCATTCAATAAAATATTTTCATCTATGTTGTAGATACAACTTATGCCTCCAATCTATCATGGTACTCGCTAGAGCCTATTGCCAACGTAATTTAATCAGGTGCTCCATAGTCCATGTCAGACGATGTGTTAGTTGTAGAACTTCTTGCGAAAGTGTTTGTCCGGGGAAGTACTACCACCGTACATATTTCTGTCGCCAAGCAGTAGTGCTCGCATTGCTGTGTTTCGGTTTGAAGGGTACGGGTGCTGGTTAAATTACAGGCACATGAGACTTTTCATCTTTATGTCTCAGGGTCGGCAGCGTGCGTATGATGCCTCTGGTGTTGTAGGCGTCCATAGGCTACGGTAACTACTTTTACGGTGGGCTGTAAGCTTGTTTGCTTGCCAAGTAGTATAAAAAAAAATGTGTCATACGTATTTATATACAGGGGTCAGGTCGGACACACCACGACCAAAACCGTTTAATAACATCAAAAATTGATCATACCTTGTGAAGAGCCTTGACATATCCAATCACGAAGTTTAACCAAATCAAATTGATAAGGAAATTCAGTACATCTACCACGTAGACATGGAGTACACCAGGGTAGCACCTCGGAGCTGACGACACGGCCATGTACTCTATATAAGTATTATACTGGTTCCTGATGATGTGGGGGAAAGGGTAGAAGCCGTGGGTACCGAGGTTCGCAGTGAGAAGAATCGGCTCGAGGAAGTGCAGGTTTGAGACTTTCCTGAGCTGAAATTTAAATAAGCGATATTAGATCACCGTCATCATCAGCCTGAAGACGTGATGCAGATAGGTCTTGTGCCGCCTCCATCCAGGGTCTTCCCGCTAATGGTATAATCGACGGCAAAATAAGATTGCGAAGATTTTTAAATAGAACAAAAAAAAAATTTGCAGATCAATATTTTTTTAAGCGCTTTTTTTGTAACTTTGTGTTATCTGTATATCAAGAAGTTTGAATATCCGTTTTTCGTAGTCGTGTTAACAGAGCAAAACGAGTTCTCGGAGTCAACATGGGTGAATTGGCATTTTAATGCATGTATTATGTATGAATGTTAGTCTGAGGAGAACTACAGGATTTTTTATTGTGAATTGAATGTCAAATAATGAAGAGAATTGGGCCCCTAATGCAGTATAATGTGTCACTCAAGTTACACATTTATACTGCATATGTATTGTGGCAAATTGGGCAAGTCAGTATGTATGTAATTTTTTGAAAATCGGTTCCGCAAGGATAAGTTTTCGCTCCAAGTAGCCCAACTTACTCATGTAATAAATTCTGCCACAAAGCAGTAGTGCTCGCATTTCTGTGTTCTGGTTTGAAGGGTATGGATGCTGGTGAAATTATAGGCACGTGGGATTTTTCATCTTTATGCATCTGAGAGCTGATTCTAAGTATTTTGCACACAATTGACACGGACTTCTGGTGTAGTGAAGTGTGGATTTTTCTATGGCTACACCGATGAGCGCCCCTAGCGTACACTCTGTGAACCTCATTTTTAACCGACTTCCCAAAAAAGGAGGAGGTTCTCAATTCGGTTTTTTTTTGTTTGTTACCTCTTATCTCCGGCGTTTATGAACCGATTTGGAAAATTATTTTTTTATTTGATTAGATATACTACCAGATTGGTCCCATTTTTTTCAGAATCCAGTTCTGATGATGGAATCCATGAGGAATTGAGGGAACTCTTCAAATATTGCAGGCATACATATGGCGATTTTGATATTTTCAGCAACAAACCAAGCATTTGCATTCAAAAAGTATCATAATCCTTTCACCACTATGGTTCTTTCATCCAAATATTAAGTCGAATGCTATGGCGGAAGTCGGTTTTTTAAATGAAAAGTTATCCATACAAAAATCCGCGTTACAATACACCATACGTGTCCGTTCAATTCTTGTCAAAACCTCTCAGAATTAGGGGTGTATTATGACGGGTGTAGCGCAATGCCAAGTAGGACGCGTCATAGGTAGATGTGACCTTATTGCATTTGTTATGGAATGGGATTCCCGCTTATTACCAAGGTGGGCAACATGCCAGTTCTGTTATTTACTCAAATACAAAAAAACTTACTGCTATAAAGATCAGGCCAAAAGCCAAGTAATAAATAATGTAATGCAAGTTATGTAATTTATGCATTAGAAAGTTCATCATCATAAAAGGTAACAAAGGTGACGAGGTCTATACACTAATGTTTCCTAATTATACGGCTTAAAGAATGTGTGTATTAAGTGAGTTGACTATTACTATTAATCGATCTACCTAACATAACACCCCAACAACAGTCACATAAAGGTACATAATCCTAATCCAACACTAGGATTCCCTGTGTCATGGGTATCGGGAACTACAAGTACCACAATAACCAGATCCAGAAAAAAATATTTGCAGATCATGCAAACATTTTGTTCTGCATCGGGAATCGAACCCACATCTCTTGCGTCTCCGCCGGCTACTCGCCCGCCGCAAGCCATTGTAAGTCCATTAAAATTCATTAAATAACATTAAGTAAGTGCCTTTATTAATGTGCATAGTATACACTATACATAAGTAACTAAATTGCTATGTTATTAAACTAATGCATCCGCATACTTACTTTCTCCACATCAACATCGCACTGGAAGCCATTGGTGATAATGCCCACGGTCAGTAAATGACAGAGGATGTCAATGACACTTGACACCTGAAAAACAAGCAGACATTTCTGAGAAATTGAATGGAGTAGTTACAAATGGTTGTGAAGAGATCACGTTTAACGATAGCAAAAGCATAACATATCATAACACCCAACAGTCACCTATCTACATATTCCGTTCCCACACTAAGATTCCCAGTATGGGTATCAGGAACTACAAGTACCATGGTACCACAACACTCAGACTCGGAACAAATATTTGCATATTGTCGGATGAGACTTCCCTCATAGTATGCAATGAGGGGATTTTCCATAATAATTTTAACACTACATTTAAATTTTCTCTAAAACAAGCTGTGCTATCTCCATGAGTTTCGGAAAGCTGTGACAAAAAATTAAAATTTTGTTCAATTGTGTTCTCTGAAAGAACATTAACAAAACGGATGGCGTGTGGCATTGGGGAATATTTATACAAGTTAGATCTAACTAGACTTATTGGAACAATAAAGGCACTATAATAAGCCAAATATCTAATACAAGTACACCTATATTTAAGATTTCAGATAACAAAATACACGTGAGGCAGAAATAATCACGGAGTGCTTACGTTCCAAATTAATAAATTCCTAGTAGGTTTTCTAAATCTTGTTATCAAGATTCAATGACTCAAATTCAAAACGGAATATCTGACATTATTTTAAGCTAGGTGAAAAGTTTTTTTCCCTAGAGCACAGAATAAATATACTACGTCAAGAATGGCCAAACTCCGCCCCGCGCAAGTCGCCTACCTGAAGCACAGAATAAAGACATTCAGCCATCCGTTGTGTTCGGGATAGTAGACGTAGCCTGAAAAGCCATCTCTGTCTCCTGAACCATAGAATAAAGACAGTACCTGAAGCCCACCCCGAAGGTCTGTTGTTGAATGTGAGACATGTATGTGAGGTTCATTATCGAGGGCCGCCGGCGCCGTGTGCCGCGTACGCGCACCAAATAGTATGTTTGTGTTTGGTTTGTGGTTTGGTTACGTCAGTAAGTACTAAATTATTGTATTTTTGTTGCTAATTATGTTTTCTATAGGAAAATGATTGTGCCAAAATGTAAATGGAATAGGTACTTAGTACAAAGTTATTGTTATACGAGTATTGTGGATTGTAACAGTCAATTCAGTTAGAATTAATGTAGAAGTAGTAGGTAGGTACTTTAACTAACAATTTTGTATGCAGACTCGGGGTGTGCCTATAGTTAAAAGATCTATGATCTTAAAAATATGTAATTCAATCTTATATTCAAGTTTTAATGCATAAGTCCACTTTACCATACAAACTGCACATGCATGTTGGATTATATGATCATCACCATGTAGAAGTGATAGGACATAGGCCTTCTCCATAAAATGCCACCACGAACGATCTTGATCTACTTCCATCCACCGACTTCCTGCTACCTTTAAAATGTCGTCCAGCAATCGTCTAACAGCTGATGCAGTTATTAGTAAATGTGATAACCATCATTATCAGACTATCAAAGACCAAGGCCTTTCCCATAGAGTAATGGAACGATTTCCCATAATCACCACGCTATGCAGACGGTTTGTTAACCGCAGTGTTAATTTAAGGTACTCAGGTGGATGCTGCAGCTTATATAATCCCCTAGTCGGCCTTAAGACATCCACGGGAGGAGATTCAGATGGATCTATTCCTAGGCCGGACTCACCACGGTAGACGCTGCAAGTAATTTTATTTAATTCATTTACAAGTTGGCCTTTGTCCAGCAGTGATGATAATGATTATGGTCAATACAATCCTAACACAGAAATTCGTCATTATTCATGTTTTTGCATGAAAACAATAGAAGTGACCTTCGGTTGTCCACTTTACTTGGATTTAATGAGACAGAGGTTATTAGCATTTTTGAGCTCATTTTACACGAGAGACTGCTAGGGTCACACTAATTCTAAATTCCTCAACTTCATTTAAAAAATACTATTCAAAATGAAATCTATACAATTTTTGTCTTTTCTTCTTTATAATATTATACAAAGTCATAAATAAACAAACTATATTAATTGAAATTATTCATGTATTTATATAAAATTATGAAATCGAATATAATGATTTACCTCCTTATTCATAATCATTTTTTAAACCTATTTTAGTTGACATAGCTTTTGTTTTGTTCTCTCTAAAAATTACACGATATATAAATGCCAAAACAAGATTTGTCTTAGCTATTTTAGCTACATGTACATAGACATATATATAAATCTATGTATATGTAGGTACAATTTATTTAACATAGTTATCTTTAGTTTTATAAAGGTACCTACTTGTTACAGTCCAAATTTTTTGTACTAAATATGCAAGCAAACAAGCATACGATGCTGCGGCCCACCTGATGGAAAGTAGGTAGTTATCGTAGCCTATACTATGAACGCCTGCAACACCAAAGGCATCACACGCGTGCTGCCGACCCTGAGAACGTAAGTATTCATTTCGGAGACTGTGCACACAGAAACTCCTGGTGGTATAACCCATTGGATCCTATTGGATAGCCAAAAGTTATCCAATAACTACTCGGGATTTGGCAATGTGTCATTATTGGTAGAAATCCCACCTTTCCGTACTAAAACGGATTGAGTCAACACGTTCATTGTTAGAACAGCAAAATAAAAGAACAATGGCGTGATGGCGTGGCATGGTATTATTCATTAATAATAATTATACAATATATTATATGTATTATAATAATACAGGCTGTTTTTTTTAAATGGGACAGTATGGGGATATCCGAATCCATAAGAGATACGGGAAAACTGTCTTTAGAACCAATAGCTCATTTTGTATGAAAATGATTTTGGCATAGTTATTTTTTTGGTCAAGCGTGAGTTCTCCATAAAAATGAGTAGTTTTGATCAAAAAATTTTTTATGCGTATCGACTCAGTTTCATGTAAGGATTGTTTCATTGTATTGGAAGAAAAAAATCTGAGCAGCAGAAGTTAGCCAAATTTAATAAAATCTTTTCTCATACAAATTGTAAGTAATCTGGTACCTACGTTAATAAAACTATAGCAATAAATTTTCAAAATGGCCTCCCTCTTGCTGTTTCCAGGTACGGGTACGTTTCAGAACACCTCTTGTGGCCTTAGACAAAGATTTTCTTATTAAAGTTTGACTAACTTCTACAGCTCTAATTTTTCTCATATCACGAAACCATCAGAGCAGTAGAACAACATTCACCACACATCTTTGTCTAATTCCACTAGAGATGTTCTGAAACGTGCCCGTACCTGGAAACAGCAAGAGGGAGGTCATTTTGAAAATTTATTGCTATAGTTTTATTAACGCAGGTACCAGATTACTTACAATTTGTATGAGAAAACATTTTATTAAATTTGACTAACTTCTGCTGCTCAGTTTTTTTTTCCCATACAATGAAACAATACTCACATGAAACTGAGTCGATACGCATTAAAAACAATTTTTGATCAAAACAACTCATTTTTATGGACAACTCTCGCTTGACCAAAAATATAATTATGCCAAAATCATTATCATACAAAATGAGCAAATGGTTCTAAAGACAGTTTTCCCGTATCTTTTATGGATTCGGATATCCCCATACTGTCCCATTTAAAAAAAACATCCTGTATATGCACAGTCCACAATTTTTAATTTTTCTGTGCAAAAGTAAACCATTTTGAAGCAGTGTACGAAAGTGTGAAGTCGAGTAAGGGATTACACCAGGGGGATGGGCAGCAGCATCCACCTGAGTTACTGAACACCAATACGGGATCACCAATCCGTATGCCAAGCGTGGTGATTGTATCTGGTGCCTCGGCTGGGTCTGTCCTCCCTTACTAGTAGTTGTGACGCATGAGGGGACAGTGCTTTGTCGAGGGGTCAATCAGCTCTGGCAGATAAAACACCTATCTTGTGAGTACCTATACTACCTATAGTACCTACCTATGAGTGTACCTAATAGTTTGTTGTCCTAAATATATAACCATAAAAATTTAAATAAATTAAAATTATGGAAAATATTATTGCATTATATGTGGAGGCCTGGACGTCTGACGGCTGATGATGACGATGATGATACAAAATATTCACAATAAGTATAATAACGTAGACTTACCAACTGGAAGTATCCGATAAACATACATAGAGTCCGCAGTTTCATTCCACACAGCATTTCACGTCTCGGTATCATTATGTCCACTACAACGATAAATAAACGATTTAAAACACTTTATAATCAACCTTGAATGTCTTGAAACTGTGCCGCTCCTATTACCACCAGTCGGGTAAATCAACTGACACACAGTATTGAGGAAAAATTCATAACAAAATACGCAATATACCTTTCTCGCTCTTTTAACACAAGATACAACAAAACAAATTATCTCTGGCTGTTGAACCACGTTTAAATGAAATTCGCTTACGAATTTAATATTTGAAGTTCAAACTTGACAGCGAAAGAGTCGACACTGCAATGACACTAGTACAGAGAAGGCTGTGCACAAGTGTGCAAGCGCAGGCTTTGTATGTGTGCGTGTGTAATTATTTGATAGTGTGTGTAACGTTAGGTACAGTCATTTACGTCGAGTGAGAGTAGTTTAGCGGTAAGCGGAGCGTAAAAAGAACATTATAAAATAATACTTGAGTCAAATAAAAACTAAGCGATTGTATTAATACCTATCTATTTAAGTACGGCATATAATATAAAATCACAACAGAGGAAAAGTAATAAAAATAAATTAACAAATTATTAATTATTAATTTTATTTATTTATTAACATTTCGAAATAAACAACTCAGGTATTGACTTTATTATGATGTTAGCAATAAATCGAATACAGCTTGTCAATCCTGTACAATTTACAATAATATCAGCTGGTACATATCCACTGCTGGATGAGGGCTCCCCCAAAGCATGCGTAGCGTGCAATGGAGAATTTGCCATAAGCGTCACCACGCTTGGCAGGCGGATTGGTGATCTCAGTTTAGTGCTCAAGTGAATGCTGCTGCCATCCTCTGGCGTAATCCCTTAGTAATCGCCTTTTACGACATCCACAAGAGGAGTTGGAGGAATATTATTAGGCCGAGCGAGACCAACACTGCTTTAGTAGCAAATTACAATCGGCTCGATAAATCGAATGGTCGCTCGAATAATACTGGTTCGAAAGATTTTTTTCTGCTATTGTACTCATGGGAGTTAGTCATAAACTTTGTTATTTCTCATGCTACCCGCTGCGCTTATCTCTCCGCTTATGCCTCTCCAAGACCTGAAACTTAGAACAGTATGAGTCAGAATCGTGTAACCTGAGCAATAGTACAAGTGTGTGTGATATCAAATTGTTATTAAACTTATTACACATGTAGAGTGTTCTTGGAAAGTCTCGCGTGTCGCCTACTCTCGTAATTTAAGGAAGTTGTAAATTTGCTGTGTGTTGCCGATTTTGAAGTAACAAAGTTGTTTTTATTTGAAGGTAGAACAGCAATGGATTTGGTGTAGAGAAAACTATCCACTGATATGGACATTGATTTTGTCGATGTTCCATCGATGTTGGTAGCGACATCTATTGGTAGCGTCTTTAAACTGATATTAAACAATAGCCTACATGGTACGTTCATGTGTATGAACGCTTATGTATCACGTAATATGTGACCAATACAAATGCAGAATTACTGAGACTTGCAAGTTGGTAAAGCAATAATTGTTTGCGTCTGCATACCGTAGAACTCGTCATAGATCTTAACATAAATGTATGTATGTGACTGTTGGATGTTATGTTATGTTATGGTGTGTCCGGCCTAGAATAGACCCCTCCCGCTCTTACTGTAAACGTCTTAAAAGCCGATTAAGGGATTACACCAGGGGATGGACAGTAGCATCGACCTTAGTAATAATAATAATAATTTTAATAAGGCAGTACTCCTGGACTCGGCACGCATAGTCAGGAGGTTCCTCTCTCTGCAGCCCTAGCCTCCGACTGCTTGGGCCTTTGCTCCGCGGTGGTGGTTTACCGTTTTGTAATATATTTTTTACTATACTGTTTTTTATATACTATTTGTTTTTATAGATAAGTAGTATTTCTTTATAGTGAAAAATTTATTTTATAACGAGTTTTAAAATAAATCAATGTCATAATAATTTAATAAATAAAATAAATAAATGCTGGACATTTCACACAACATTATCTAGCCCCAAGCTAAGCAGAGCGTGTGTTATGGGTACTAGATAACTGATATACTTAATACAATACATTACATTGATAGATATTTTTTATTATACATAGAAAAAATACCCAGAATACCCTGAACAAATATCTGCAGATCGTACAAATATTTGTTCCGAGGCAGGAATCGAACCCGCAGCCTCCTGCGTCGCAGGCGAACCTTCACCCGCCGCGCCACAGAGGTCGTCAATAATAATAATAACATAATAATAACTAGAACAACTAACTAACTAGAACTAGAATAGTAACAACAATAGCACCAATTTTGAAGTGGCAGGCGTGGTGGACGTTGGGTAACAAAAACTCGAGTGGCGGCCACAAACCGAACGACTCAGTGTAGGAAGGTTCTCGATGGGCCAATGACTTAAAGGTCACAGGAAATCAGTGGATGGAGACGGCCTAGGACCGTTGTCTTATTCTATGGGCGAGGCATATATCCAGCAGTGGACTTGTATTGACTGGTGATGATGTTGATGATGTAATCTCGGCAAAATAAATATAATTCAAAGAAGTAGCAATTTATCAAGTCTTCAAAACAAAGAAAGTCACCTTTCGTAATTACAGCAAAATCGATGTCCCATGCATTTTTACTGATATTAGAACTGGGTCATCTGATGACAGTCAGGTGTGTTTAATAAAATATCACTTTTGCAAGCCAGTTGTAACAACTTGGATGAACTACCAAGTTTTTGATTATGTTAAAGGAATGCACTTCCTGTATAATATCAAACTAGCAACCAATAATAATAGCAGCGTCAAATCCAAGGAATTGAGTGGAACAATAGGACACTGTATTCCTTGTTCCTCTCCTCCCGCACCTGTTCTGAGTCGACGCTTTGCAAGCCTGAGAGCTCGCGTCGACTCTAAGCTTTAGTCATAAAGTTTCCTCCGAGGAGTGCATTGTCTTCTGTGTGATCAATCCTAAAGCCTATTTGCCACTCCCTTCTATTCTGGGCAGATCTCATCCAGTTCTTTCCCGCGTGATTCCTCTGCTCTACTATCACTACAGCTGCCACTGAGACTTGGAGTAGTGGGGCTGATGGAACTGAGGTTCTATGGGTTTTGGCGTCAATCATAATGGAGGGTTGTTGGCAATAAACGCCACGCTTACCATCTTAATAAGTTTTGCGTCAGAGCCTCGTGGTCGGAGGATAGGCATTCATCATCTTCATGATCATCATCATCATCAGCCTGTAGAAGTCCACTGCTGAACTTCTGCCCCTGGAATGCTACGATGAACGGTCTTAAGCCGCCTTCATCCACCGACTTCCTGCTACTTTTATAATGTATTTAGTCCACCGAAAGGAGGACGTTCCTCTACAACGTCGTCCAGCTACTCGAGATCCACCTTACCTTACGTATACCTACGAGGAAAATTAAAGATTTTTAATTTGCGGCGTCATCAAATTTTCTCTTTCTATCCTTTAATTATATTATTACTAAATTAAGATTTTTCAACTTTTTGGAAATTACCCTAAAAATGAGGAAAATTATTTTGTCCATATGACACCTCTGGGTACTGGAAAAAGTTCCGTGTTACCAAAATTTTGAATTTCCATCTTTTTTTAAATTACCCTAAAAATGCAGAAATTTATAATGACCAAGCAACACCTCGGTTGTACTCAAAACAGTTCTATAGCATCAAAATTTTGATTTTTCAACTTTTTTTGAATTCTTATTTTTTTTAACTCTAAAAATGGGGAAAATCATTTTGACCAGAGAATATAAATAGGTATCAGTTACCTACCTCATAAAAATTGATAATCATTTATCTTATTTTTTATTTCACTGTACATACTTCACTTGCGGTAGTACTATATGGAACAGAACCTGTGCGAAAATCCAAATTCCAATCTGTCCGACTAGTTAGGCTAACAGTTTGGAATAATTTTATCCAAAAAACAAAAAAAAAAAAAAATTAAATAGTTAGATCATCGAACTTTTAGTAGGACAGATTGGAATAAACTATAAACGGCATTTCGAGTAAATAATATTATTAGTAGTTAAGTTTTTATTGCAAGACGTAACAGGGCTGACAGTCGCAAAGTGACTCTAAGTCCTTATAAAAATTTAAGAATAAAAAAAAAAGAAAATAAAAGGGTAGTAAACACAAATTGAAAATTTTATAAATAAAACGAAAGAAAGCGCGGCGCGCGATTTTCACTTGTTAGTTCTTTTTTTAAATGTTCTGAAAAAGTAAGCGGCCAGTCTCATTTTGCGGACTTGGTGATATAAACTTTTTGTAAGTATTTGAGCATTACCCAAAATAAAAATAAAACAGCACGTAATCAATGAATTTTCATACACTTTTCTCTCCCGCACAATGTAAATATTACACATGCATTACAGCAGTAAAGACATACAATCTCCCTCATTTTTTTAAAAGTTCTAATGTACTTTCTGACAAGCATTAGTATACAATTATTTCTGCTTCGTTTGTGTCTTTGAATGGGCCCCAGATTGTGACAATTGTTTTTAAAGCATTAAATACTTTATAATTCCCACTTTAAAGCTACAATTGCATTTTAAATGACCGGCTTCTTTGCACGCAATAAGGCTGTCCGTTTGCCCCCACATATAATATTCAAAGGCTGGCGGCATGTGGATACATAATGCATCGGAAATGGCGCACCTGGCCGATGTATTGATTCTTAATGTAATTTTCGCTTAGTTGTATTGGATGCTTTTGTGATCGCTTTGCGATGGGACAATATTTTTGATTATTAGCAAAAAGAAATAGAATTCCATGTGAGCCATGATTTTAAACATGGATACAAGATAACATAAGTTTTATTTTAGGCGGAATGGCGTCCGCCATAATAACTTTTACTTCATCAACGGGAGGCGAAGGTGGGATCTATTCTTAGGCCAGGCACACCAGTGTCAATATAATCAACCAAGATTGAAAGGTTGCCCACCAACCCCCAAAATTAGCAGCACAATGGGCGGCCTAATCGCTGAGAGCGATTTCTTCCAGCCCATTGTGCTGCTAATTTTAATAAATCTTGTTATGTTATTCTGGTGTAAAATAAAGTGTTAATCTATCAAGATTTAACAAGTCAAGTGACCAGCATAAAGGCTGCAATCACCGAGTTCTATAAAAGTTTGTATTTTTTAACTTATTGATTTATGTTATTTGTTGATACTTGGTCACCTTTCCGAGCCTCAGTACCTCAGTACGTGGGTCGGAAAAGAGACTTTTAAAAAAAAGTACCTGACTCAATTACATTTTTTTTCGACTCGAAGAGAAGAGGGTGACTTTCGCTTGTGAGGTTTTTTTTTGACTCTTAATCATCATCTTCAGCCTATAGAAGTCCTACTGCCGGACATAGGCCTCCTCTTAATGTTATGACGAAAAACGACAACAAAATTGGTTGCGACTTAAATAATTCAATTGAATATTAAGAACACAGTTTGTTTCCAAAATTACTTGCCCTTCAAAAACGATTCAGAAACCGTGATGTAATTAATTGAAGCGTTATTGTCTGAACAATGCTTGTGGAATGAATGGAGGATTAGCTTGTCGGAACTGGACCGTCTCTTAGAATTACAAACACCGGACTAGCGGGAATTATTGCACGTTGAACACCATTCTGGGAGGATATTAGTTTTGTACAATTCCTCACTATGGATGATTCCTCCATCGGTTTAAGGGTGCGCTGCGAAAATGTAATGCTGATTTGCCTAGTTATTGTGAGTAAACCAGATATCACATCAATATAATAACTTAAATACGTGATTTTTCAAACTTCTTTCTATCCGTGACCAAGCCAAAAACACAATTGGCAGACATTTACTCGATACTTTATTTTTTTGAAAGTTATGCCTTTAACCTAGATTTTTTAAAATTTCTAGGAAACAACTTCAGTCACGTATCCAAAATAAATACTCAAGGAAAATATAGTTTATTATCCGTGACCAAACCAATATTTACCTAGACTAATTAGTATTCTCATAATAAATTAAATAAGATTTGAGACTTTACTTCTGTGCAAGATACGGTCGTGCGATATACTTATTCAATCTTATTCGTTAGTATTTCGTCTAAAAACGCTAATATATACAGATAATAAATACAGTTAATATATAATTATATTTTCAGAGCGCACTCAATTAATAATTAGTACCAGAGTGACTTGGTAAGACGCGTTTTCATAGAGATGAGAAGATTCTTAGTAGATTTGCTCCCAAAAACCCCCTTATTGCATATTTCATCGAAATTGTTAGAGCCCTTTTCATGATCTCAAAACGTATATCTTCATCTTCATCAGCCTATATAAGTCCACTAGTGACCATAGGACGAATGGTTTTGAGCCACTCCCAGCCACCGACTTTCTTCCAAGCCTACCTTTAGAATTATCAACACTGCCTCATCCGGATCGTGACAACTATTCGAGAACCTTTATTCCCCAACGGTTGCCAGTTGGAATAATAAAATCAAAAACCCCTTAACCGGACTCGAAACCACGACCGAATCAGACCGGTTTGGTTTTCACCAAGCTCTGTGTACTAGCTTGTCAGTTATCTCAGAAGAATTGATGTCTAAAAAGTATTATACTGAATTGTAGTACTATACGTACCCAGATTTTTAATTTCACTGTGAGTATAAGTGTCATGATTGTGTAGCATACGTGTAAATTCACATATGACACACATACATGACACTTACACACAAAGTGGCATATCTTGACATTTGTTTGTTTACAAAAATTGTCTAAAATTAAAAATCAGGGTATAAATTGAAACGATTTTTTTCTGAATGGTCGTAATTATAATCCAATTGAAAAACCATTGAAGTTAGTAGAATACCAAAAGTGTCAAAAGTGTCATTTTTGAGATAATTAATTAATAATTCACATACAATTTGTTTAGTAGAATTGGGGCCCAGGGTATAAGATAACTCCATTCCAAATTTCACTCAAATCCGTTCAGCAGAAGGAGTATCAAATATTACTCACAAACTTTCGCATTTATAATATTAGAGTGATGTGGCCATTGAGTTAGATGATAATATCTCCGTGCACAGTACATTATTATACTGGGCATTATACGGTCAATTTATGCGATGTAATTTATGCTTACTTATCGGCGTGGTGCAAGGCAGAGGATTGTAGCGATTTGATTGAACGATTTGTAACTTGAACATTTTAATTTTAATATTAAAAAAAAACGTTAAATTCAACTAGACGCTGTTTTATATTATGCAATAGTAAGGGATAGTATTTTATATTTTAACTCATTTTTTATAATATTTTTATAAATAATTCCTAGTGATTAATGATTAAAACTAAAAAGTTATATTATTGGCCCTTTTAT
Source organism: Epirrita christyi (assembly GCA_951392215.1). NCBI lineage: Eukaryota > Metazoa > Arthropoda > Insecta > Lepidoptera > Geometridae > Epirrita > Epirrita christyi. The sequence continues at coordinate 9,430,313 of OX595853.1, forward strand.
ACAATCCGGGCCTTAGTAAACACAAAAATATTTCGTTTCACTTCATTATTGCTATAAAACCTACTCTGTTATATGTACAATGCAATAAACGAATAATTTGATATAAAAAACTTTACTTTAAATCAGAAGCATTGTCATAATTATTGAATATTATAAAATTTTAAGGTTACAAAGTTAGGTAGGCTTTTTATGCCTCCACGACTCAAGTATTAATTTATTCGTGAAAATAATTTTTTGAACGAGCGAAGCGATTTCTTCTAGTCAACTTGGAAGAATCGGCGTTTGTATGTATGTATGTATGTATGTATGTATGTTTGTCCGATGAAAACTTCCCAACCGTTTATCCGATCTTTATGAAATTTAGTATGGGAGTAGATAGTATTGGTACAATTTGTAGGTAAGGTTATGAGCTATATCGGTCGGAGGGTTGATGAGATATTGGGGTCCAAGAGGGGGTAAAAAAAATAAAAGTGAGACAGTCAGATCAAATGGGGTGTCTAATGAAAGCGCTTTGGTTGGACATTTCAAAACTGTTTTTAATAATTATTTAGCCTTAGTAGTTTTCGAGATATTAGGGAAAATAAAAAACGTAAAAACCCAAAATTCTAGGGTACTTCCAGCAATCCCACAATGCTGAAATTTGGTATGCTTGTGGCTTTTGTGTCACAACTACAGGGAAAAGTCTGAAATTGAAGAATTTAGAAACATGTACTCCATAAAATAGAAACCAATATAACATCCATTGCTGACCTCCCATTTCTAATAATTTGAATGACGTTGGAGTTCTATGGTTTTCATCAAAAGGACGTTATCAGTTAATTCGTCAGGTACTTGATATAGGTACTAACAGGTATGTAGTATAACTAAGCCCCGTTGCTTAGCCCTATTCAAAGGTTATTTCGATGATGTGTAGGAAATTAGAGTAGTTACTGGTAGATCCTGTACTGTACTGGTAGACCTCGAGGGAATTTTTTTCAAAAATAATAGTAGAAATAAGTTTTCATTTAAAAAACCGACTTCCGCCATTTTATTCGACAAAGTGGTGAAAGGATTATTATACTTTTTGAATGCAAATGCTTGGTTTGTTGCTGAAAATAGTAAAATCGCCATATGTATGCCTACAATATTTGAGGAGTTCCCTCAATTCCTCATGGATTCCATCATCAGAACTGGATTCTGAAAAAAATGGGACCAATCTAGAAGTATATCTATCCAAATGTAAAAAGAATTTTCCAAATCGGTTCATACACGCCGGAGATATGCGGTAACAAACACTAAAAAAAAAAAATATATACAACCGAATTGAGAACCTCCTCCTTTTTTGGGAAGTCGGTTAAATATGGAAATTACTTAGTTAAGTAGTCGGGTTGATAAAGGTGTTATCGCGAGGTCTCAGTTCGGGGCGAACCACTAGTTAACTTATGTAACGTAAATCTTTAAAAATTAGGCAGTAAAACCACAACTAGATAGCACTGCTTATGTAAAAAATTTTTTTTTGCTTTGCCAAATCTCTCTCATGTAAGAGAAATTGACTCGTTAGTTTAAGATTTCTGATGGATCATCAATACAAACATACATGGCCGTTAAATACAAAACCCTTTCTTCCCCACTTAAGTAGTCGGGCTGAAATCGCGAGGTCTCAGTTCGGGGCGAACCACTAGTTAAATCAGTTCATGAACGACGGAGATATGAACAAACAAACGGACGGGTAACAAATATAAGAAAAAAAACAACCGAATTGAGAACCTCCTCCTTTTTTGAAGTCGCTTGTCTTTTTAACCGACTTCAAAAATAAGGAAGAGGTTCTCAATTCGGCTGTATTTTTTTTAAATGAGCTTTAAACGCTGTTACTGTAACCAGACGCCAATCCTATTGAGAGCTCTGATTAATGTGTTTGAGTTCGCTTCAATCACCAAGATTAGTAATCAACTCAAACTAAGTGCCGCCTAATTTATCATTGTTGTTATTATTTCATCTGGACTCTGGGATCATAGATAATGATGATCTCTGTGGCGCGGTGGGCGAGTAGCCGGCTTAGATGTAAGAGGGTTCGATTCCCGCTGCGGGACAAATGTTTGTATGTTCTATAAATATTTGTTCCTGGTTATGGTACCATGGTATTCGTAGTTCCTGATACCCATGACACAGGATATCCTGTTGTGTGGGATCAGGACTACGTATGTGACTGTTATGTTATGTTATGGCTGTTTGAATTATCTTGAGCCAGACGTACGAACCGATAACCGTTGGGGAATAAAGGTTCTCGAGTGGCGACCATAAACCGGACGACGTTGTTGCACTCCACTTGATGGACTAAATACATTAATTAATTAATTAATTAAGAAAGCGTATTACACTCTTGATGACTATATTAATGATAAAGCCGCGTGGCCTGATGTCGCTCTGCCCCTCGACTGCTAAAATGGAAATTTGCAATATCTGTACTTACCTATTTACATGTTTGTATTAGATTATTATTTATAAGTATAACAAGCGTAGCGTGTGCTGTCTTGCATATTTTTGCTGATGTTTATTTACTATTGACTACCTTCATAAGGTTTTTAAGTTTTCATTTACTATGTATCAGCAACTGCTTGCTCCGAGGCACCACACAGGCGCTTCTCACCTAGTGGTAAGACGGACCATTTATGTAAGCCAAGCCGAGTTTGTTGCCTGATTCTTCTAGGCTTGGTCGCGTTGGAACAGGAGTAATTTAATTTTATATAAGACGATTCAAAATGATCCTTGTGATTTCAATGAATAAAGTTCTTTTTGACTTTGACTTTGACTTTGACATTATAAATGTTGCAGGAAGTCGGTGGATGGAGGCAGTTCAAGACCGTTCGTCTTGGCATTTCAGACAGGCTGATGATGATGATGACGTAAAGGAAACTTAAATTTATCATCATCATGATCACCAGCCTGTTTACGTCCACTACTGAACGAGGCCTCCCCCATTGAAAACAATGGGGGATTTGCCTTAATCAAAAAATCCAAAGGTTGTCTGGAAGATAAGATAAGATAAGATAAGTTTATTTGCCAGAACATTGTAAATACAATAAGGTCTTAAACTAGAAAAAGTCCAATATGTTCTACCTTATAACTAGGCATGCAAATTTTCACATGGGTAATATGATTAATATAAAAACAATAAAATTAGAATAATAATTGAGATTTAAACAATCAACTAAGTAAAATAAAAATGACAATAATTTGGTTAATCAATAAAAATCGCTCTTAAGCGATAAGACCGCCCATTGTACCTCTGATTTGAAACATTGTATCTTTACTTTTGTTGAATTTTTGTTTATGGTGTACAATAAAGTTATAATCTATCTATCTATCTATCTATCTAATCAGCTAGGCAGGCGGATGGTGATCGCAGTTTGGTGTTGAGTCCTCAGGCGGATGCTTCTGCTCGTCTCCTTTTGTAATACCTTAGTAAATCTTTTACTACATCACGGGAGGAGAAGGAGGGGCCTATCCTTAGGCCGGGCACACCACGGCAAACTGCAAATGCACTCAAACAATCAAATTTCACATTTCCCGCCAAATAATCGCCACATGCCCAGTCTAAAGCACTGCAATGCACTTTCTGCAAATTGAATCCACAAGAATATTAAAGTTCTCTCCTGAGTTACTAATCTTTCACTGAGTAACACAATTTTGTCGACTAATTAGTAATTACTCTGTGTGTGTCGCATCCTAAGATTAGGCGGCAGATCTCAGGTTGCTCTTGGGGTCTGTTTCGTGTCATTATAGAGATTGAAACATTTAGCAAATAACAAATAGAAAAATAACTTTTAATTAAAAAAACCGACTTCCACCATTGTATTCGACTAAATATGTGGATGAAAAAAAAATGAAGCACCATAGTGGTGAAAGGATTATGATACTTTTTGAATGCAAATGCTTGGTTTGTTGCTGAAAATATCAAAATCGCCATATGTATGCCTACAATATTTGAGGAGTTCCCTCAATTCCTCATGGATTCCATCATCAGAACTGGATTCTGAAAAAATGGGACCAATCTGGAAGTATATCTATTCAAATAAAAAAAGAATTTTCCAAATCGGTTCATAAACGTCGGAGACATGAGGTAACAAACATAAAAAAAAAAAAAATACAACCGAATTGAGAACCTCTTCCTTTTTGTGAAGTCGGTTTAAAAATACATTTTAAAATGAGCATCCTAAGCAGAAATAGATGAATTCAGCTAAATTTTTAGGGTTCCGTAAAAATGCAAAAAAAAACAAAATATCTTATCTCTTTGTTGTCGGTTTGTCAGTATGCCAAGATCCTTTATACTTACGCATCAGAACCCTCAGGGCGCGACTCTTAACACTTCATCACCATCATCATCATCAGCCGATAGATGTCCACTGCTGGACATACGCCTCCCCTTAGAATGCCACGACGAACGGTCTTGAGCCGCCTCCACTTACTTCCTGCGACATTTATAATGTCTTTAGTCCATCGAGTGGAGGGCCTTCCTCTACCGCGTCGTCCGGTTTGTGGTCGCCACTCGAGAACTTTTATTCCCCAACGTTTATCAGTTCTTCGAGCTATATAACCTGCCCATTGCCACTTCAACTTGCTAATTCTGAGAACTATGTCGGTGACCTTGGTTCTTCTACAGCACTTATATCCGTTTTATTTTTGACAGGTTTCATAATACCAGTCATTACTTATACAAAGTTAATAAAATTACTTAACTACCAGAAATTAATGAGGAAAACAAGTTTCAATAATATTAAGGATGTCTAGTCTGAAGTCATTTCTTTGGAATGTAAGGGCGATGCCACACGAGCATTGTTGCTGCGTTGACAGGGAGCTGCGTTGAAACGACCGACGGAGCGGCAGCGCAGTATTTAATAGCACATCGAAGCATTGCATAGCTGCGTTGACGCAGCGCCGACGCAGCGCTCGTATGGCATTCACTGCGTTGCGACGACGCAGCGCTGCCGCAACGCCCGTGTGGCATCGCCCTAACAGGTAAACGCAGAAAACGTTTACAATTCGTAGAATTATTCATTCATATGTTTATGTTTTCCTTATATTATCTTGCGAAAGAGGAAACACTGCATATATTTTTTTCAGTAAATAAAACAACTGCCAACAGCAACTGGCCTTATGTTACTCACAGCTTAATACTTGGACTCCTCCAACTCCCTTTGGATGTGGTATAAGACGACTGAGGGATTACGCTAGTGGATGGGCAGCAGCATCCACCTGAGTACTTAACACCAAACTGCGATGATTGATCCGGCTGCTGCCAAGCGTGGTGATTCTGGCAAATCCCACATTGCACTATGAGTTAGTAAAAGCTGGATGTAAAAAGCTAAGGATTACACCAGGGGATGGCCAGGGGATGGAGGCGGGCGAGTAGCCGGCGAGTAGGCGGCCATGGGTTACGGGTTCGATTCCCGCTGCGAGACAACTGTTTGTGTGATCTGCAAATATTTGTTCCGGGTCTGGGTGTTATGGTACCATGGTACTCGTAGTTCCTGATACCCACGACACAGGGAATCCTACTATGGGATCACGTATGTGACTGTTGGGTGTTATGATACTTATGTCATGATATTGCTCTAAGCGATTTCTTCCAGGTAACATCCACCTGAGTACTTAACAGCAATACTGCGATCGTTGCCGTGGTGATTATGGCAAATCCCCCCATTGCATAAAATGGGGGAGGCCTCGTCCAGCAATGGACGTCTACAGGAAGGTAATGATGATGAAGCTAAAATAAAGTATCTAAGTATATAAAATTATATCTACTTGTATGTACGCCTATCATTCCAGTTTCTACTACTATGATCCCAACAAGACGCCTCATACATTCTTACCCAGAGAACTTTATACGATAAAAAAAACACTTAGTCAAATCCCGGACTTGTTGGGCAATTTTCGTTGGTATAAGATTTGTCCTGGCTGCTGGCTTATTTAGGAGTGTGTTATTACTGTAAGAGAGCGTTAGCTGAGTTGGTCGTGGAAAACTATGGCGGCGATGAACTCACCATTTGTCACGTCTATATTCCTACGACTGTTCAACCCACGGTGAAAAGAGGCCCTTTGAGGCTCTAATCCCTTCGAAGAACAAGGCGTGTGTTTATGTATCTATGTATAGATAGATCTATCTATAAAAAATATAGATAGAAAATTCTTTATTGCACATGAAAGAAGTATAAAGGCGAACTTAATGCTAGAAAGCATTCTCTTCCAGATAACCTTGGTGTATTGTGGAAAAAAGATGTGTCGGTAGTGCCCAGAAAGGGAATAATAACAGTTAAACAGAATAAATTGCAAAAATAAAATCTAATATCGACCTACTAATAATGCCTAAGATTATTAAATAAACTAATATATTTTATGTATGTAGTTGAACTTCATAGAAAAGCGTAAACAGCAATGGAAATGTAGTAATAATATTCCCATCATAAGCCAACACGTAATAGACACCAAACTACTCCACAGTAATAGGACTCTAAACGCGTTAGTGTTAGAACTAATAAGATTGCTGCGGACACTGTGGCAATACTACCGGTAATTTAAGAATTGCCATACCATTTGCTACCTAATGCTTTTTAGGGTTCCGTACATCAACAGGAAAAAATGGAACCCTCATTAGATCCCTTGGCTCAGGAACGGCTAAGAGGATCAACTTAAATTATTAATTATATTTTACCAGACTTTTTTTTGTTTTTTTTTTTTAATTTGCTCTAAATGTTCCTTGTGATTTCAATTAATTTTGTGAATCTTTATTTAAAATTTATACCAAATATAAAAGTATGCAACCTTAGTGCCGTAAAAAAAACAAGCTTCTAACTCCATGCAATAAAAAGTATATTATTAATGTATAATTTTGTTATGGAAATCGTGAAAATTAAGGTTTTAAATTAAAAATCTCTAGGATACTTCCAGTAACCTAACAATTCTGAAATTTAGAATATTAAAAGGTTTTGTGCAACAATTAAAGGAATAACTCTAAAATTGATGAATTTTGTCTTTTCACCCCTGTAATCGTATGGTCTTTACCAATAACCCAAAAAACACATAACACGTTTTTTTTTCGACAAACTTTTTTGTCATTTTACTCTAGTTTTATTTTTACTTTATACGCCCCTGTTCAGTTATAGGTACTTGCTGCAAAAAGTATTCTTCTGTAAGAATACTATTATATACTAAAACATATTTATAAATACCGCTATAAAATACAAGGATTCCCAGCTGTCATTACTACTTTTTACGACTGCAAATCAGAATTTTTACACCCCCACATTTTTGTTTGGGTTAAAATTTCACACTCTGTCGCGTACAGCACTTTTCCACTAAAATATACGGTTAAGTGTTATGCAAAACGCATAATGCATGAGTGCCAAGTAGTGTTCCAACGTGGGTACAGTGAGTGTGAAAAGTGGTTAACTTTATTAAGCTTGATTTAAGCGCAGCTAAGTTATAAGTATATAGTAAGTTGTATATAAACTAGAGTGCAATGAAATAGGGTCACTTAGAAAAACTACAAAACCTTCCAAACTAATTTTTTGTTTATAATTTTTGTACAAAAGTTTTTGTATCTAATGCCCTATAAAATATTTATAATATTTTTCTAATAATACGCACTTTTAATAGTTCTCTCTACTTTTGACTAAATAAAGTTTTTTTCGGTGAATCAGCTTCTCCTTGTTCCAGAGGTACCCCAAAGGCACCACCTACCCAACACCTACCAACCTACCTAGTAGTAAGTTATGATTTCAAATAAAATACTTTTGACTTCGCTAGATTACATGCAATGAGGTGTGAGGGTACTGTCACACACAAAAGAATACAATGCGTAATGTCTTTAAAAAACATATTGTGTCGTTATCAATTCAATTATTATTATTATTTTTATACACAATCTGTCTGTCATATAGCTACTTACTCAAAAAGGCCTCTCACAAATTGAGTCAAAATATAATTCTTATATAATGCTATTAGTGAATAAAGGATGCATTTAAAGTGAGGGCCATAAGATGAATCACGAGCAAGTGAAGGATTCTTACGACTGAATCACGACCGTTGGGAGTGATTCATGAAGTGTTAGAATCCTGAGCGACGCAAATGATTCATAGCTCTCGATATAAATCTGTTTTATTCAAGAGTAGCATACTATACTTAATAACATAGTATAACATAACTACGAGAAAATGAAAGATTAAGCGTTAATAGACATTTTTAATGAGGAAAAAATAAAGGTTAAATTAATTAAATGTCGCCCAATCAAATCTCGAGGAGTTATTTGCACAAGCAGTTTGTGTTTCGAGTATTCATTACACAAGGAGTTTGTATCGAGTATTAAATGTTTCGTCTGAGGTAATTATGTACATCCATAGATAATCATAAACAGTGTTCCAAGTTTGAAATAAAACAATAAACACTTTTCTCCCGACTGTCCGCTTACACTGCATATGGACTGAAGTCCCAAGTTCTGACAACAATGTCTAGCAAGGTTTCCTAAGAGCTAAAATATAATCTTGTTTGTCCGCGGTGTTTTTATTACGAAAACAACTTCGCAGCTTTAACCCATGATACAGCATCATTTTTTACCCGACTACAGCAAAGCAAAAAGGTTATAATTTTAGCAGTCTAGTTTATTCATCCCAATTCTCTAACTTAAAAATAGTTAAAATAGAGTTCGGATCATGTTTCGATCTTGTGTCGATGTCTTATATGTCAGAAATGGTATAAAACACAACACTGTAATGTGATTATATCGAAATGTGACCGAAACTTGAACGATTCAAAGTTTTTTCGATAATTTTAGCATTGTAGATGGACTCTCTTTACTCTTTGCAATTATATATATAACTATCCTACTCTAATGGTAGTCACCGTGAATTGAAAGTAGACTAAATTGTTATTTATGTGGGAGCAAAATACCAACTTTCTGTCAATTCATAATTCAGTCTCGAATCGGTTAACTTTCAGTGCAGTTTTAAAATAATTTAGAGAATTGGGCCTCTGATCTCCGAAACTATATGAAGGATTTAAAACAAATAAGGTTTCATAGACTTGAAGTTTCGAATGTACACTGTGTGTGTGTGTGTACTGTGTACTTAACTCAATATCACGGAAATAAAACGTAATTTCACATCCTAAAAAATGTAATTCACATTATTGTCTTACTTTTTCTTTTTTTATACTAAGTACTTGGCAAACAAACATGCAATATAATACGAAAACAAGACCAGAAGCCATAGATACGGCCATCAAAGGAAAGGGCCGATCAAGGCGAACCCGAAAAGTGGCCAAGCAATATTGGCTTTAATAACAAAAACAAATATTTTGATGACTTTTCCATTATTGTAGTTTTTCACAAACAACACAAAAACATAAAATCCGATAAAACAATTTAATAGACTCACTATTAAATTTTTCTATCGGATTTTATTTTTTTCAAAAATATAGTTATTGAAAGAATAAAACTCAAACTAAATACACAACAAAATGTGAATCTCATTATTTTTCGCACACCCTGTATTAATTGCAAACGTTTAATTTATGCGTGATTTAGGAATAAATGCGAAAGTTTGTATGTTAAAGTTTGTAGCGTTCGAGCAAAGCCGTTAAGCTATTGCTTCTATTAGCGGCTTTGCTCGAACGCTACCTTTACGTCTAGTACGGGTTTTGATAGTTTTCGAAAACTATATGAAGTTTCGATACCTTCCATACATTTACTGACAGCGTCCTTAGTTTTCTTCTCGTTTTCGCTAGGGGCGCTGCAAGTAAATGTATGGAAGGAAACGAAACATCATATAGTTTCGAAAACTATCAAAACCCGTACTAAGCCGCCCTGTATAAAATTAGTCCTGTATTATAGAACTAAACACAAACTAAATCGAGACTCAAGAATAGATTTTTTGACAGATTTTAATGAAAAACTGTCACCAAATCTATGCTTGACTCATGATTCACGCTTGAGCATAGTTCTGGAATACGAGCATTAATGCTATTTTGGCTCATAATCATAATAATGATATATTTTCTTTAACACATTTACCTATAATAAATTGAACTGCCTTCATTTAATTTCCTATGTCAGTAATATCAAAATCGATCAACCTGCCATCTTCACGACTGCTAGGTACTTAATAATTTATTGCTAGAAGCCACCTGGCAAATTAGTAGGCCTAGTCTATACTTAAGACTCCTTCGGTCTCATTATGAAAGATGGTTTCAGGCTTATTAGTCCGAAGGCTTAAATAGCCTTTGGTATATACGACAGTACAACAAAAGCTGATGATTTATTTTCCAAAATCAACTTTCGAGATAAATAGTCCGGTTATGTCAAAATTACAAAACCTCGGACTATGACTAGTTTTTCTCAAACCAAGCAGCTCCCTTGTTTAGCAGTGGATACAAATTGACAGTTGACTGCTTGGTGGAGGTTAAAATTTCCATTCCGGACCCAAGACACCTCTAGAGGACACTCCTAGGTCAATTAGTGCAGTAATTTTTAAGAGTTATTCCTAGTGGTTATTCTTATTCAGATCGATGGTTAGACTAGTCTGGTAAACGGTATTTGACTAAATAAATAACACATTATATAGCAGCCTAGCGCCCTATAGCGACAACACTGAAAACTACACAGCAGTGTGAATCGCCCTTAGTCCACTCATTCATAATTAATGAAAGTGAAGTGAGGCGATTGTCACGCACGTATCAGAGTTACGAAAACTTATTTTATTACAAATTAAGCCAAATTATAAACGGGCATGGGAATAAACAGTTATTATATCAGTGAAAACAGTTTTTGATACAATCATGTTAGTCAGTTGAATCGTTCAAGGTTATTTGTTAAGTCCTTATAAATATTATATAGTATAATGTACCTACCTAAAATTCAAAAGATATTTACATTTATTTTGAGGGTTCTGTCACTAATAAAAGGACAGCGGGATTTTTTTCACAGATAAACGGTACTTTTCGATGAGGATACATGCTGTAGAGTGTGCCGTCTCTATGCAAGGCCGCGTAACGTGTTGTGGGATCTCTCTCGATACTTGGCTCACCAGGTCTCCATTTGGCGTATCCAGTCTGCTCAAGAGTCTGACCTAGAATGAGAAGTAAGTGTTAGAAAGAGCAACTATGTATACTGTAAAAACTCAAAATATATGCTCCCCAGAACTGACAAGAAAATGACAAATACACTACTCAAAATGAAACGTGAGGACCTGCGTATGGTACTGCATGGACATCATATCTGCACGTCTAGTACGGGTTTTGATAGTTTACGAAACTATACGAAGTTTCGTTTCCTTCCATACATTTACTTGCAGCGCCCCTAGCGAAAACGAGAAGAAAACTAAGGACGCTGTCAGTAAATGTATTGGATGGAAACGAAACTTCATATAGTTTCGAAAACTATCAAAATCTGTACTAAGCCCCCAGGACACTGCGACCTAATCCATCATCTGTACAAGATTGGGGCCACTGACAGCGGGCTATGTCGGGGCTGCTTGCAGGAGAAGAGACGGTGGAGCACTTGATCCTGGATTGTGCGGCCACAAAAGAGACCAGGATCAAGACGGGTTTGCCGGAGCTAATTATAGAAGTAACGATGCTGGAGAGCTGGATAGCCTGCTCTCCATCATCGACACCTTCGGACACACTTCAACGGTGTTGCCACCAACCCAAAAGTCCTACTCCGTTACTTTAAGGAGCTGGGCTGGCTGGGGTAGGGTTAGCATAGCGGGACAATGCACAATACACTCCACAGCGGGACGTCGGTGCAGGTCTTAACACCCCTACTTAGAATTAGAATTAAAAGAGCAACTATTTTTTATGAAGCACGTATTGGTCCGTCAGGAACGACTTTCTTCTGAAGAGCCGAGTTATTGTCATATCCCATTTAGATCGGTAGCTAAGCTATCTTGCAATGATAGTTTTGGCATACCAAAAGTTTTTCGAGATGAAAAACGTCTTGGAATGTATGGGAGCCACTTCGGAATCTGAGTGCAGCGTAAAAGCTATGGATTTGAAAACTTTTGATCCGTATATTTTTGAAAACTGAAGACACCAAAAAGTTGTGGAAAAGTTCATTGATTCTATATAGATACATATCATATGGTACATATTATATTATGATACAAATCAGAATATTGATACCGCATAGTGCTCGCATTGTTGTTTCGGTTTGAAGGGTACGGTGCCGGTGAAATTACAGGCTCATAAGACTTTTCATCTTTATGTCTAAGGGTCAGCAGCGCGCGTGTGATGCCTCTGGTATTGCAGGCATCCACTAGGCTACGGTAACTGCTTTCCATCAGGTGGGCCGTATATATATGCTTGTTTGCTTGCCTAGTAGTGTAAAATAACTTTTTATTTAAAAAACCGACTTCCGCCATTGTATTCGACTAAATATCTGGATGAAAAAAAAATGACGAAAGAACCATAGTGATGAAAGGGTTATGATACTTTCTGAATGCAAATGCTTGGTTTGTTGCTCAAAATATCAAAATCGCCATATATATGCCTACAATATTTGAGGAGTTCCCTCAATTCCTCATGGATTCCATCATCAGAACTGGATTCTGAAAAACATAGGACTTATCTGGAAGTATATCTATTCAAATAAAAAAAGAATTTTCTAAATCGGTTCATAAACGCCGGAGATATGAGGTAACACACATAAAAAAAATACAACTGAGATGAGAACCTCCTCCTTTTTGTGAAGTCGGTTAAAAAGTGGAAAGAAACTCTACGTCTGACTTTGCTGTCTGTCCATCTGTCAGTTCGAGTGACTGATTTCTAGGAAGTAGAAGTACTCAGATATCAAACAAATCTCACCATGGATGGTCCACCAGGAGTTTGATAGTTTCCAATAGTAAAAGCCAATAGACACAACGTTATCTAAATTAGTGCCGGTCAGCACACTCGCAGGATATTTCTCAAAGAGTTGTTTGAGGAGTTCAGCTTCGGTGTCGCCATTGATGACGGCGAGGTATCCGCCTTCCCCCCCGCATGCCTTGTACGCATCAGTCCAGTTCACTGCATGCGTGTGGAATTTATAGCAGTGTTCAGTCCGGTTGTCAAACTTGTATCCTGCACAATGAAAATAGTATTAGGCCGTTATAAAACTAATACTTTAAAATGGTATCTATCTAGGTAATGCAGTGGATTTGGACCCTACTTGACTATAACTATGTTAATAACCTCCGCGATGTGAACTACTTACTACTAGGCCCTATAGTCTGGGTTTTGCAGCAACCATCATAACATAACACCCAACACACGTAATTACATAATAATCATATAATCTGTGATATTTCTATCAAGTACGCGCACAGATTAGTTAATAGTCACTTACTTCATAATTCACGTACGATCGCAGTAATCGTCACCGTACGATGGTTGCTGTGAACCCAGCGAAGGATGAACTGCCCATACAAACGTAATACCGACGTCATTTGTAATTCGAGCATATTTCCACCATATTATGCTATTATTCGGATTCGGATAGTATTTATCTATGTTCCCAGATAGTTTTTTTAATCAAAATATATACCTAAAATGAAATGTAAGCGAATTACTTTTTGTATATTTTTACGACCTAAACGACATGTTTTCATCTTATTTGTTTCGTATTAAAAACAACGATATGTTACGTATTTTATGTGTAGGAACATAGCTTATATTGTCAAGTAACAGAATAACAACACGATATAAAAAAAACAACAAGTTTTTATTCATCATTTTTGGTATTACGGAACTTGAACAAATTTCTAAAAAATTCTGAACGCCCATATTGCTATCGCGTCAGAACCGAGGGCCGGTCGGGGAACTACGGTTGTGTGATGTTTGACAACTCGACAGGCACTCACACTAGTACACTGTGTAACCCCGCGCTTCGCTTGCTCTTGTGTGTGTTCACCTATTTATTTGTTATATATGACATTGCAATATTTTTGTCATTTTATTTAGATTTCCCTTGTGATTTGGAATGAAGTAACCTAGGTAACTAACATACCTACGACTTGTGCTTTGTTTACCATTCAGTACCTAGTTTTTGCGTGAAATAGTAGCGGCTCAACTTTCCAATAGCGACTGTGAGCTCGGAGGTTCATATATTTATCACATAAAGTTTCACATAACACAAGCCTAAATATGAAATGGCGTACTGCGGAAACCAATAGTTTTAGCATTGTGAGCTATGACAAAAAATCAAAGAAAAATATTTCAAAGTAAATGCTCAACTTTCCTTTAGCGACTGTGACCTACGAGGTTCATATTTTTATCACATGTAGGTTCACATAGCACAAGTCTGAATATGAAATGGCGTACTACGGAAACCAATAGTTTTAGCATTGTGAGCTATGACAAAAAATCAAAGAAAAATATTTAAAAGTAGGTAAATGCTCAACTTTCCTTTAGCGACTGTGACCTACGAGGTTCATATTTTTATCACATGTAGGTTCACATAGCACAAGTCTGAATATGAAATGGCGTACTACGGAAACCAATAGTTTTAGCATTGTGAGCTATGACAAAAAATCAAAGAAAAATATTTCAAAGTAAATGCTCAACTTTCCTTTAGCGACTGTGACCTACGAGGTTCATATTTTTATCACATGTAGGTTCACATAGCACAAGTCTGAATATGAAATGGCGTACTACGGAAACCAATAGTTTTAGCATTGTGAGCTATGACAAAAAATCAAAGAAAAATATTTCAAAGTAGGTAAATGCTCAACTTTCCTTTAGCGACTGTGACCTACGAGGTTCATATTTTTATCACATGTAGGTTCACATAGCACAAGTCTGAATATGAAATGGCGTACTACGGAAACCAATAGTTTTAGCATTGTGAGCTATGACAAAAAATCAAAGAAAAATATTTCAAAGTAGGTAAATGCTCAACTTTCCTTTAGCGACTGTGACCTACGAGGTTCATATTTTTATCACATGTAGGTTCACATAGCACAAGTCTGAATATGAAATGGCGTACTACGGAAACCAATAGTTTTAGCATTGTGAGCTATGACAAAAAATCAAAGAAAAATATTTCAAAGTAGGTAAATGCTCAACTTTCCTTTAGCGACTGTGACCTACGAGGTTCATATTTTTATCACATGTAGGTTCACATAGCACAAGTCTGAATATGAAATGGCGTACTACGGAAACCAATAGTTTTAGCATTGTGAGCTATGACAAAAAATCAAAGAAAAATATTTCAAAGTAGGTAAATGCTCAACTTTCCTTTAGCGACTGTGACCTACGAGGTTCATATTTTTATCACATGTAGGTTCACATAGCACAAGTCTGAATATGAAATGGCGTACTACGGAAACCAATAGTTTTAGCATTGTGAGCTATGACAAAAAATCAAAGAAAAATATTTCAAAGTAGGTAAATGCTCAACTTTCCTTTAGCGACTGTGACCTACGAGGTTCATATTTTTATCACATGTAGGTTCACATAGCACAAGTCTGAATATGAAATGGCGTACTACGGAAACCAATAGTTTTAGCATTGTGAGCTATGACAAAAAATCAAAGAAAAATATTTCAAAGTAGGTAAATGCTCAACTTTCCTTTAGCGACTGTGACCTACGAGGTTCATATTTTTATCACATGTAGGTTCACATAGCACAAGTCTGAATATGAAATGGCGTACTACGGAAACCAATAGTTTTAGCATTGTGAGCTATGACAAAAAATCAAAGAAAAATATTTCAAAGTAAATGCTCAACTTTCCTTTAGCGACTGTGACCTACGAGGTTCATATTTTTATCACATGTAGGTTCACATAGCACAAGTCTGAATATGAAATGGCGTACTACGGAAACCAATAGTTTTAGCATTGTGAGCTATGACAAAAAATCAAAGAAAAATATTTAAAAGTAGGTAAATGCTCAACTTTCCTTTAGCGACTGTGACCTACGAGGTTCATATTTTTATCACATGTAGGTTCACATAGCACAAGTCTGAATATGAAATGGCGTACTACGGAAACCAATAGTTTTAGCATTGTGAGCTATGACAAAAAATCAAAGAAAAATATTTAAAAGTAGGTAAATGCTCAACTTTCCTTTAGCGACTGTGACCTACGAGGTTCATATTTTTATCACATGTAGGTTCACATAGCACAAGTCTGAATATGAAATGGCGTACTACGGAAACCAATAGTTTTAGCATTGTGAGCTATGACAAAAAATCAAAGAAAAATATTTCAAAGTAGGTAAATGCTCAACTTTCCTTTAGCGACTGTGACCTACGAGGTTCATATTTTTATCACATGTAGGTTCACATAGCACAAGTCTGAATATGAAATGGCGTACTGCGGAAACCAATAGTTTTAGCATTGTGAGCTATGACAAAAAAATCAAAGAAAAATATTTCAAAGTAAATGCTCAATTTTCCTTTAGCGACTGTGACCTACGAGGTTCATATTTTTATCACATGTAGGTTCACATAGCACAAGTCTGAATATGAAATGGCGTACTACGGAAACCAATAGTTTTAGCATTGTGAGCTATGACAAAAAATCAAAGAAAAATATTTCAAAGTAGGTAAATGCTCAACTTTCCTTTAGCGACTGTGACCTACGAGGTTCATATTTTTATCACATGTAGGTTCACATAGCACAAGCCTGAATATAAAATGGCGTACTGCGGAAACCAATAGTTTTAGCATTGTGAGCTATGACAAAAAAATCAAAGAAAAATATTTCAAAGTAAATGCTCAATTTTCCTTTAGCGACTGTGACCTACGAGGTTCATATTTTTATCACATGTAGGTTCACATAGCACAAGTCTGAATATGAAATGGCGTACTACGGAAACCAATAGTTTTAGCATTGTGAGCTATGACAAAAAATCAAAGAAAAATATTTCAAAGTAGGTAAATGCTCAACTTTCCTTTAGCGACTGTGACCTACGAGGTTCATATTTTTATCACATGTAGGTTCACATAGCACAAGTCTGAATATGAAATGGCGTACTACGGAAACCAATAGTTTTAGCATTGTGAGCTATGACAAAAAATCAAAGAAAAATATTTCAAAGTAAATGCTCAACTTTCCTTTAGCGACTGTGACCTACGAGGTTCATATTTTTATCACATGTAGGTTCACATAGCACAAGTCTGAATATGAAATGGCGTACTACGGAAACCAATAGTTTTAGCATTGTGAGCTATGACAAAAAATCAAAGAAAAATATTTCAAAGTAGGTAAATGCTCAACTTTCCTTTAGCGACTGTGACCTACGAGGTTCATATTTTTATCACATGTAGGTTCACATAGCACAAGTCTGAATATGAAATGGCGTACTACGGAAACCAATAGTTTTAGCATTGTGAGCTATGACAAAAAATCAAAGAAAAATATTTCAAAGTAGGTAAATGCTCAACTTTCCTTTAGCGACTGTGACCTACGAGGTTCATATTTTTATCACATGTAGGTTCACATAGCACAAGTCTGAATATGAAATGGCGTACTACGGAAACCAATAGTTTTAGCATTGTGAGCTATGACAAAAAATCAAAGAAAAATATTTCAAAGTAGGTAAATGCTCAACTTTCCTTTAGCGACTGTGACCTACGAGGTTCATATTTTTATCACATGTAGGTTCACATAGCACAAGTCTGAATATGAAATGGCGTACTGCGGAAACCAATAGTTTTAGCATTGTGAGCTATGACAAAAAAATCAAAGAAAAATATTTCAAAGTAAATGCTCAATTTTCCTTTAGCGACTGTGACCTACGAGGTTCATATTTTTATCACATGTAGGTTCACATAGCACAAGTCTGAATATGAAATGGCGTACTACGGAAACCAATAGTTTTAGCATTGTGAGCTATGACAAAAAATCAAAGAAAAATATTTCAAAGTAGGTAAATGCTCAACTTTCCTTTAGCGACTGTGACCTACGAGGTTCATATTTTTATCACATGTAGGTTCACATAGCACAAGTCTGAATATGAAATGGCGTACTACGGAAACCAATAGTTTTAGCATTGTGAGCTATGACAAAAAATCAAAGAAAAATATTTCAAAGTAGGTAAATGCTCAACTTTCCTTTAGCGACTGTGACCTACGAGGTTCATATTTTTATCACATGTAGGTTCACATAGCACAAGTCTGAATATGAAATGGCGTACTACGGAAACCAATAGTTTTAGCATTGTGAGCTATGACAAAAAATCAAAGAAAAATATTTCAAAGTAAATGCTCAACTTTCCTTTAGCGACTGTGACCTACGAGGTTCATATTTTTATCACATGTAGGTTCACATAGCACAAGTCTGAATATGAAATGGCGTACTACGGAAACCAATAGTTTTAGCATTGTGAGCTATGACAAAAAATCAAAGAAAAATATTTAAAAGTAGGTAAATGCTCAACTTTCCTTTAGCGACTGTGACCTACGAGGTTCATATTTTTATCACATGTAGGTTCACATAGCACAAGTCTGAATATGAAATGGCGTACTACGGAAACCAATAGTTTTAGCATTGTGAGCTATGACAAAAAATCAAAGAAAAATATTTAAAAGTAGGTAAATGCTCAACTTTCCTTTAGCGACTGTGACCTACGAGGTTCATATTTTTATCACATGTAGGTTCACATAGCACAAGTCTGAATATGAAATGGCGTACTACGGAAACCAATAGTTTTAGCATTGTGAGCTATGACAAAAAATCAAAGAAAAATATTTCAAAGTAGGTAAATGCTCAACTTTCCTTTAGCGACTGTGACCTACGAGGTTCATATTTTTATCACATGTAGGTTCACATAGCACAAGTCTGAATATGAAATGGCGTACTGCGGAAACCAATAGTTTTAGCATTGTGAGCTATGACAAAAAAATCAAAGAAAAATATTTCAAAGTAAATGCTCAATTTTCCTTTAGCGACTGTGACCTACGAGGTTCATATTTTTATCACATGTAGGTTCACATAGCACAAGTCTGAATATGAAATGGCGTACTACGGAAACCAATAGTTTTAGCATTGTGAGCTATGACAAAAAATCAAAGAAAAATATTTCAAAGTAGGTAAATGCTCAACTTTCCTTTAGCGACTGTGACCTACGAGGTTCATATTTTTATCACATGTAGGTTCACATAGCACAAGCCTGAATATAAAATGGCGTACTGCGGAAACCAATAGTTTTAGCATTGTGAGCTATGACAAAAAAATCAAAGAAAAATATTTCAAAGTAAATGCTCAATTTTCCTTTAGCGACTGTGACCTACGAGGTTCATATTTTTATCACATGTAGGTTCACATAGCACAAGTCTGAATATGAAATGGCGTACTACGGAAACCAATAGTTTTAGCATTGTGAGCTATGACAAAAAATCAAAGAAAAATATTTCAAAGTAGGTAAATGCTCAACTTTCCTTTAGCGACTGTGACCTACGAGGTTCATATTTTTATCACATGTAGGTTCACATAGCACAAGTCTGAATATGAAATGGCGTACTACGGAAACCAATAGTTTTAGCATTGTGAGCTATGACAAAAAATCAAAGAAAAATATTTCAAAGTAGGTAAATGCTCAACTTTCCTTTAGCGACTGTGACCTACGAGGTTCATATTTTTATCACATGTAGGTTCACATAGCACAAGTCTGAATATGAAATGGCGTACTACGGAAACCAATAGTTTTAGCATTGTGAGCTATGACAAAAAATCAAAGAAAAATATTTCAAAGTAGGTAAATGCTCAACTTTCCTTTAGCGACTGTGACCTACGAGGTTCATATTTTTATCACATGTAGGTTCACATAGCACAAGCCTGAATATGAAATGGCGTACTGCGGAAAAAAATAGTTTTGGAGCTATTCATTGTTGAAATGTGCTAAAAACCGGTTTCCGATCTCCATATTTTGGTGATATTTTACTATTTGTCAGTGTTCGGATACGATTTTCGGCTTTTGACATTGACCCCCTCCCCTCCCCAATCAAGCCTTATACTTACAGTCGCTAAAGGAAAGTCCTTCGATGAATTCTAAAACAGGAGTAAGCACGTAAACAATCTCAACTCTGAGAACACAAACGATGACAGAGTTCATTGACTTTCAAGGAATACGTAACCGACTGGACCGTAAGAGCAAAAAACACGACGAGTTGAAAATTGAGAAACCACCAATTTTTAGCAAAATATACCATTTGGTCTGTCACTGTCATTGTCAAAAGCCGAAAATCGTATGGGAACACTGATAAAAAGTAAAATATCACCAAAACATGGCGTTCGGAAAGCGGTTATTAGCAAATTTCAAAAATGAATAGCTCCAAAACTATTGGTTTCCGCAGTACGCCATTTCATATTTAGGCTTGTGCTATGTGAACCTACATGTGATAAAAATGTGAACTTCCTAGCTAGCAGTCGCTAAAGGAAAGTTGAGCGTTTACTTTGAAATATTTTTCTTTGATTTTTTGTCATAGCTCACAATGCTAAAACTATTTGTTTCCGCAGTACGCCATTTCATATTTAGGCTTGTGTCTACATGTGATAAAAATATGAACCTCCTAGCTCACAGTCGCTATTGGAAAGTTTAGCCAAACTCAACGATCATCAAAGCACCAACCTGCCCCCTTATTCGCTCTGACCAAACGTAACATAACGCGGGCTCGTTACGATATCTGCGTGGAATCATCGCTGAATCGTATGAGTGACGTCACACGTTATTGAAAAGAAATCTCGTAGGTCATAGCGAATAACCACCCTGATCACAATTATTGGAAAAAAGTTTGTGCTCGCGAGTTCTAACTGTTCGCAGAACTAGGTACCAAGGAGTTTTTATTGCTAGATATATAAATGTAAAAGTTTGTGACAAATGCCAAATATGCCAAGAAATTATTTTTGTCAAATGCTAGTTTGCATAAAAAATAAATACCACCTTCGAATTATGAATGGTAACGGCCACAGAATAGAAATAAGTGTTCGGCTGTGCCCCGCGCGCGCCTGCGTTAGCCAAACAGGGACAGCAATATGCAGGCCGACTTTTGCGCTATTCTCGAGTTGATTTAGCGTCCGGCCATCCCCGCCACCTTAGGCTCTGTTTCTCTTAATACGTTTCACAAACGCTCACGCCAAATAAACATGGAATACGAATAGTTAAGAACCAAGTAGAACTGACACTGGCACTTGTCGCACTCAGAGCCGTACTAAATACCTACTCGATCGCGCATACTCCAAGCTGCGAATCGCGTCATCATGATGTCATATTTAAATTTACAACTTTTTCATGTTATAGAATTGAAACTATCGTGGCTTGGTATAATTTTTGAGTTCCCGTCTCACGATCTTCGAGCATGGTTGCGGTCGGTGCCCATGAGGAAAGACGAGTACATTAGTAGCATTTCTAGAGAGTTTATGTTTTATGGTAATGGTTTTGGGCGTTCTGAGAGTTCTGCTTGTAACACTAGTACATAGTACACCAACACTTACCAAGATTGTTCTGCCCGCAGGCATTTGCCGGTGTATAGCAGACATATGGGAGCCTTTGTTTGCAGTTAACTTCGCCCATGGTACCGTTCGCGTAAAAAACGACGCAGGGTACTTTCAAGCCACCCGGGTCCGCTGAGAGAGTCGGTTCTCCTGAAACAAATTCTTCATCATTCATATGGCACGAATGTGGTGTGATGGTGACAAATCTTACACACTCATGAGCATAATGCCTTCGCATTATCTAATAGACCAAAATGGAATATACTGTTACGTCGGTTCTTATTTTTGATAGTATAAAAAATAAATAATAAATAAATAAATGCTGGACATTTCACACAACATTATCTAGCCCCAAGCTAAGCAGAGCTTGTGTTATGGGTACTAGATAACTGAATATACTTAATACAATACATTACATAGATAGATATTTTTTATTATACATAGAAAAATACCCAGAACACCCTGAACAAATATCTGCAGAACGTACAAATATTTGTTCTGAGGTGGGAATCGAATCCGCAACCTCCTGCGTCGCAGGCGAACCTTCGCCTCCCGCGCCACAGAGGTCGTCGATAGAGGAAATCTGAGGATATGATGTCACTTCTGTGTGACAATTCTTTAGAGGGTTAAAATAAATGAGGCTTTTTCTAATGGACTAAAATAAAAAGGAATGTGATAATTTTCGCGCTGTTTAGCTTTAGAGAATAAGGAACAGAACCTCCTCATCATCATTATCATCAGCTGGTTGACGTCATATGCAGGACAAGATTAGAATACAAATGTGTTGTATAAATAATATTTAGAATTTTTTATCACAGGATTTCGGAAATATATAAATCAATCTTTAAAAATGCAGCGGAGTATTTGTTCAATGGTTTTGGCAATGGCGCCGTGGTGTGGCCGGCCTAAGAATAGACCCCTTCTTCTCCTCCCGTGGATGTAGTAAAAGTCTTACTAAGAAATTACACCAGGGGATGAGCAGCAGCATCCACCTGAGTAGGTTCTAAGGTTTTTTCTATGTATTCTATCTATGGTAGTTCTCATTTACTATGTATCAGCAACTGCTTGCTCCGAGGCACCACACAGGCGCTTCTCACCTAGTGGTAAGACGGACCATTTATGTAAGCTGTACAAATACAAGATAGGCCTGGTAGATCGGGTTAAATAAATAAAACGACCGTATCACCATGAAAGTAAGAAGCTACGTTTATTGCAATACAAATTGCTTTACGCAAAACACGAAACGCATCGATAGCGCGTTCTAGGACTGTGCACAATTGAGTGGCGTCATCTAGTTTTAAATTCCTTAAACTTAATGGACATACCGCCCACCAAGGACATAATATAGAATGTCCTTAAACATTTATAGTTTCCGCCCACCATGAGGTGCGGGGACAATCTAACTCTAAACTTAACTAAATTGACTGCCACATTTACGTTTTTTAACAAGTGGACTGTATAACATTACTAAAACTTAAAATCATAAAAACAACTATCCATAAACTTCTTGACATATTTATCATAAACTAAACAATAATACTTTTGATAACTACTCGTAATACTTAATTTACACATTTGGGTTTTTAATCAGACACAGGTAACACACATAATTTTGATACAGGACGTTTCATCAGAGTACCGTTACATTTAAGAGTGACTACACGAGTGATTTTGTCCAAACCAGGATGCTTTTCGGTGACCTTTCCCAGAAGCCATCGAGCAGGTGGCAAATTGTCCTCCTTTACTAAAACGATATCCCCAACATTAGGTTCTGGAATGCGTTCATTCCACTTATATCTTTGCAGTAAGTGCACTAGATATTCTTGCGACCATTTCCGCCAAAATTCCTGCAGCATACGCTGTGTAACTTGCCAACGTTTTAAGCTACCCATGTTAAAATCCTCAAAGTTACGATCAGATACGGTAATCATTGATTCGCCGATTAAAAAATGGCCCGGTGTTAGAGGCATAGGGTCATTTACACCATCTGACATCACTGATAAAGGTCGAGAATTAAGACATGCTTCCACCTGAGATAAGACCGTGGAAAGCTCTTCATATGTGAGCGTTGACGTACCGATCACTCGCCTCAAGTGGAATTTAGTCGATTTCACGCCGGCCTCCCATAGGCCGCCAAAATTAGGGGCGTGTGGTGGAATAAAATGCCAGGTGACACTACTGTTCCCTAACCATTCCCCAATTTCTGTAGCCACTGTTGACTTTTCTACATCGACCAAGTGACGGAGTTCTTTAGAGGCACCAACAAAATTTGTGCCGTTGTCACTCCAGACATCAGTAACAGCTCCTCGTCGGGCAACAAATCTCTTGAAACCTGCTATGAAACCCTGCGAAGAAAGATCGCTTATAGCCTCCAGATGGATTGCCTTGGACACCATGCAGATAAATAGGCAAATATACCCCTTCGAAGATTGATGTCCACGGCCCTTGGAAGTACGGATGCTGATCGGCCCCGCAAAGTCCACACCACTGTGGCGAAACGCACGTGCAGGAGTCACCCTGCTGGCAGGTAACTGACCCATTAGCTGAGGTTGAACTGATGCTGTATACCTTTTGCACTTAACACATTTGCGCACATACCCTTTTACTAGAGGTTTAGCCGATATAATCCAAAATTTGGTACGCAAATGGTGCAGCATTAACGTGGGTCCACCATGTAATGTGGTTTTGTGGGCTTCAGCTATGAGCAAGTGTGAGAAGTGGTTATGATGCGGCATAATGATGGGATGTTTCTGGTTCTCGTCTAAGTCTGAATTTTGTAGACGACCACTTACCCGCAAAATTCCATCATCATCTATTATTGGGCAGAGGGATTTCAGCTTTCCTCTGGGTTTGGCCTTTCCTGTTTTCTTGATTTCATCTATTTCTTCACTGAACTCTTGCTTCTGAGCCTCTTTTATGCAAATCTTCATTGCATCTGCTATTTCTTCCTTTGTTAGATATTCTTCATACCTTTTCTCGCCATCTCCTCTATTCTTCCATTTCAAAACTCTTCTGCAATAGGCAATAACTCGCACCAACCTTTGTAAAGAAGAAAACCTTGTCCATATGGAATCTTCAATGGCTTGTTCGGTACCGACATGAGCTTTGATGCCTCTTTGCTCCATGCTCGTGGCGATCGACTTAGGTCTGGTATAGTCGATGGGATCGTGTACTAGCCATGTTGGTCCTTTTGCCCACAATTCACTGCAGGCTAACTCTTGTGGAGTTATTCCTCTGGACGCTATGTCGGCGGGGTTTTGAGCAGATTGGACGTGAGCCCAATGTGAATTATCTAATTCAGTGAGGATGGCAGAAACTCTATTACCGACAAAGGTAGACCAGCGACTTGGGTGGCTGCTGAGCCAAGCTAAGACTACTGTTGAATCAGTCCAGGCATGAATATGTGCTTTCGCAACCTTTATGACTTCAGCTACTTCTACAATCAACTCAGACAGCAACACTGCTCCCATCAATTCAAGTCTGGGAATCGATTGTTGTTTCACTGGAGAAACCTTAGTACGAGACGTGATGAGACTAGTCTTGATATTTTCTTGTGAATCGATCACTCTGATATAGACGGCAGCAGCATAGGCCGCTTCTGATGCATCACAGAAGCCATGCAACTCTACCAGAACATCATCAGCCTTAGTTGTGACACATCTCGGTATGCTAAACTGACTTGTCTCCAAAAGGTTATCTCTGTACGTGTGCCATTCTGTTGCTAGTTCTGGGGTCAACTCGTCATCCCATTCTAATCCAGACAGCCATAGCTTCTGGATGAATATCTTGGAAGTGACAACACATGGTGCTGCCCAACCAAGCGGATCAAATAGACGCGAAATGTCAGAGATGACCCGTCTCTTCGTGATTGGAATCTGCTGTGGAGGAAGTACTACAGAATACCTAAACTCATCCTCCTCACGATCCCAGGTTATTCCCAAGATTTTCACTACCTCGTCCATTTTAATATCCCTTTCTCCTTGTTCATTATTCCTCTGTCCTACATTGATTTGCTTCTCTAACTCCTTACAGCTGCTCACCCATTTCTGTAATTGAAACCCTCCTTTGGTAAGTACTGTTTCTATATTTTTATACAACTTTAACCCTTCTTCAACTGACTGACATCCAGCCATCAGGTCATCTACGTAAAAGTTGTTTTTTATGATTTCAGATGCTTCGGGATGCTGCGCGCCTTCGTCTACTGCGACCTGCTGCAAGGACTTCACTGCAAGGTAAGGGGCTGATGCCGTACCAAAGGTAACACGTAATAATCTATAATCTTCCATTTCAGATGCGGGATCGTCGCGCCACACCACTCTATGGAAATCTACATGCGCCGGAGAAAGCTTCACCTGCCTATACATCTTGATGACGTCAGCACATAGGCTGATAGGATGCAATCTCCACCTCATGATTATGTGACGTAACGGTGGTTGCAGCGTGGGACCTACCATGAGATCACTGTTTAACGATACTCCATTTGTACCTTTCATTGATGCGTCAAATACTATTCGGACCTTGGTCGTTGTCTTGTCGTTGCGTATGACTGCGTGATGTGGCAGGTAAACCACTGATGGTTTACGTAAATCGTCCGCTGGTACGCGCTCCATATGACCAAGGTTCAGATAGTCATGAAATACTTCGGAGTATTGCCTTTTGACTTCAGGTTCCCTTTCAAACTTTCTTTCCAGATACTGAAATCTTCGGACTGCAAGATCCCTGGACCTTCCATGCTGACATTCTGGATTATCTGTTCGGAATGGAAGATTGACGACATACCGACCACTTTCATCTCTGACTGTGGTTTGGGTGTAGATTTCTTCACAACGCTGCTCGTCTGCGGTGAGGATCTTCTTTTCAGGGACTATGGACTCTATCTCCCAGAACTTTCTCAACAATGCGTTGTCATCGGTCTGAGCGTGCATGCTCACAATCACACTATGGTGACACTGCGGCGAAGAACTCTGATTTTCATCTGCTTGATGTGTGGGACCGGAAATGATCCATCCCAAGGCTGTACGTTGCGCAGTGGGCACGCCTTTGGGACCCTTAATCAGGCCTTCTCTAATCAACTGACCGTATACGTCTGCTCCAAGTAAAATATCTATTTTACTCGGCGTGTGGAATTGAGGATCGGCGAGTGTTATCTCCGCTAACTCTGGCCATTCCACGTGATTTATCTTCTCTGATGGCAGAAGGCTAGTTATAGCACTGAGAACGTGCGCACGCACTTGGACTTGAAACTCAGGATCATGACGCGATTGGATTTTTATCATGATGACATACTTCGAGGCTAATGTGCCTTTGTCGCCGCCTAATCCAGAGATGCTACTTCTACTAGCTATTTTCTTCAACCCAAGTAACTGTGCAGCTGACTCTGTGACGAACGAAGCCTCAGAGCCTTGATCCAACAGAGCACGAAGAGTGTACGTGTTTCCGTCCCTTGCTTCAGCTTCAACAAGAGCAGTGGCCAGCAGGATTTGTCTCGACGAAGTTTTCTTCGAAAAAAGCGCTACAACCTTTGATGTTGATTCAGGATTGGTTAGTGATGTCTTAACTCTCGACACGGTATCAGCGACCTCTACTTCTAAACCTGACCTTGCCGAATCTGACGTACCAGCTTCCGATGGTTTTGGATGAAGCAAGGAATGGTGCTTCCTACGACAGATGTGACATCTAACTACCGAACGACAAATGTTGGCGGAGTGGTTGCTGCCAAAGCAATTGAAGCAAAGCCTGCTGGTTTGGACATAATCATGTCGCTTATCGAAATCTAAACTCGCAAATTGTTTACAATTTGATAATTTGTGTTCTCCCTTACAATACATACACTTGATTTGAGCATTGGAACCAGTTGCAATAGCGTGTAGTACGTGTTTCTTGGGGATATTTGGCTTAGCAGAAAAGGCTACCCTTTTCGGCTCTACAAATTCGAGGGACCGGAATCGCATTTCCAAAAACTCCTTTAGCTCCTTCAAAGCTGGTAGCTCGTCTGATGATCCGATTTTTGATTCCCAAAGCTTTCGCGATTCGGCATCCAACTTTGAAGTAACAAGGTAAATTACAATGGTGTCCCACGAATTCACATCTATACCTAAATTCCTCAAGCCATTTAACGTATCACTAGTTACATCTAATAAATTTTTCAATGCACTGCTTGACTCTGTTCCAAGGCTTGGTTGGTTCACAAAACGCTTCAGTAAACAGTTAGATAAATACTTCTTATTGTTATACCTACTATGAAGCATTGACCATGATTCCTGATAATTAGCAGCTGTTATAGGAACATGTCTCAATAGCTGTTCAGCCTCTCCTGACAGATGACCTTTTAGGTAGTGCATCTTTTGCACATCGTCTATTGAAGTGTTTTTGTGAACCAATGACTCATACAAATCTTTAAACGTTGTCCATTCCGCATATGACCCAGTAAAGGTAGGAATTGATATTTTTGGCAATCTTACATTACAGGTATCAGCGTTCGAGTGAGAAGTTGGAATTGAAATGCATGGCTTAGTACTAGGCTTTAATTTCGACAAGTATTCCCTAATTTCAGTCTTAAATTCAATGTAAGCTTCCTCAACACACTCATAGATGTTTTCCGTAACGTACTGAGATTTTGCTAACTCGTCAACGGAACTATCAGCTAATATTTTCTTATGAGTGTCTGAGAAAACCTTCCATTTCTCTTCCAGCGACTCCATTCTCGTAATTAGACGAGACTCTTTTAAAAGCCTATCTTTCGGAGACTTTTTAAAAGTCACGTACGCCTTTTCTATCATAGACTTATAGCCTAACTGAGTATTTAACAACGTTGATAAAGACATTGTAATAAATTCTTAGAAAGCCTTTGCTATAAATATGTTCCACATGCAAGAATTATGTCCTTTGTAGAACTAACTAAGAATTTTCTGAGTCCCAAACAACTTTTTAAAATTTTACAAGTGTTTGAAACTTAAAATATTCTGACCAAAATCGGGCATAGGTTCCCCGTCGGTTACGTTTTTAGCAAATTATTCTAAGTCTACTTTTACAAACTTTACTGACAAATAAACAAACATAAACTTTAAAGTCCTATTTTGGACTTTAAAGTTTATGTTTGTTTATTAAATCTGAATCATAAAAATTATGTCTTCATTAAATTTTAACAAGACACTGAACACTAAATAAAGTCAATGTACTCACAATTTCACTTGACACTTGCCGTTTCCTCCTACGTCACTGTTGTGACGTCAGTAGTGCGCGTCTGTCACTCCTGTGACTCTTTCGTCACTTGCTGCTCGTCCTCTCCGGAATGTGCCAACACGCACTGCTCAGCAAGTCCGCGCAAGCAATAGCAATAATTGCTGCGCGTGGGGCTTCTCACTTGTGTTTCTTCCTCGGTTGGATTGAATGGGCACAACACCATTACACCACAACACAACACAACACTAGTGCACTGCAATCCAACCACCCGTGACAGGTCTTCTAGCTAACAAGCTAGGCTGAGACCCTGCCCGGTGAGCACTGAGTGGCGATCCACCACTTTCTCAAGTGCTTTGATACAAAAAAAACACCGTGGTATCAATACCACGTGACCAATTTACTTCCGGCTCGTTAGGACCATGTACAAATACAAGATAGGCCTGGTAGATCGGGTTAAATAAATAAAACGACCGTATCACCATGAAAGTAAGAAGCTACGTTTATTGCAATACAAATTGCTTTACGCAAAACACGAAACGCATCGATAGCGCGTTCTAGGACTGTGCACAATTGAGTGGCGTCATCTAGTTTTAAATTCCTTAAACTTAATGGACATAAGCCAAGCCGTGTTTGTTGCCTGATTCTTCTAGGCTTGGTCGCGTTGGAACAGGAGTAATTTCAGCTTATAAGACGATTCAAAATGATCCTTGTGATTTCAATGAATAAAGTTCTTTTTGACTTTGACTTTGTACTCAACACCAAACTGCGATCACCAATCCGCCTGACAAGTATGGTGATCATGGCATATCCCCTTATTGTATTCAATGGGGTAGGTCTCGTCCAGTATTGGACGTAAACAGGCTGGTGATAATGATAAATGATGATGCTATTATCAATTAATATACGTCACTGTCTTCTGGTCAATAAACACATAGTTTGGGACCCTCTTCATGAGATGCCTCCTATGTCCCTCACCTTCTAAGTATCTGTATACTCCATCATCAGAGATCGTCATCGTCACTTCGGCTCCAGCATATAAAACATCTAAGGATTGATCCTCAGTAGTTTGTATTTCATTAATAGTTGTCCAGATATCGGAATTCCAGTTTGCAGCAAACAGCGCCTCTGTAAATAGAGAAGTTTGAACGATTATCGTCAATTTTTCATCAACTTTTTTTATACGGACTCTTTTATGATCACTGAGATCTGCTTGTACAATTTCCAGTTTAAAAAACGAAAAGCTGCTTCCATAGGAATCTTCAAGTCCAAACTGTACCAATTTTTTAGCAATGGGAAGTTTTCTGACAGCTGAAAGAAAATAGTTCAAAATCCATCCATACATGGCACAGTCCAGATATGGTTGTCTAAATTATGTCAGTCAGCCACCAACTGTCAGTGTCACTGATTTCACTCGCTCATGCTGTTCGTTGGTGAAGTAAAGTAAATATCTACGTAAAGTTTTTATTGAAATTCTGATGTATTTGTTAGTGTTACGCTATTGTTATAATTGTTTGTTGTTATTGTTGAAGCCGGACCAAGTAGACCGGTCTATTGTAGACTTGAAAAACGAGCTTCAGAATAGCAACGCGAAAATTGGAGGAAATAAGAGAAAACAAAGATAATTTATTCTCTGTGGTGCTTTTGCAAAATCTTCAGAAGACACAACCATGTCGAGTCACCGCCATCTACCGGAATTTTAAGAACCATTTTTTCTTTTTAATTGCCTCCCTGAAAACTTCCCATTGCAAAATTTTTAACAAATTTTTAAATAATGCACATAGGTTAGCTGGGAGAGAATGCTAATTAGCATTAAGTTCACCTATGTACTTGTTTTTTTGACATGTGCAATAAAGTATTTTCTATCTATCTATCTAACTATTGCTACATAAACTATTTGTTGCAGTAATTTAAAGATCTCAGTAAGATTTATCATTGTATAGAATAGACTAACTTGTTAGCTAGTGATTAAAAAAATCTTCGAAGAAAATAGGGAAAAAAATGTAACGGCAAGGCTAAGCTGACCAAGGTATCACGCCCATGCATGGACAGCAGCTTGCACTGTAGTACTCAACACCAATAATTATACTACATCACCAATCCGCATGCCAAGCGTGGTGATTATGACAAATACACCTGTTCTATTTTATGAGAGAGGCTTATCGTCCAGCTAAAGACTAAAGGCTGATGATGATAAATTTTTTTCTTTACTTAGCGTACATTTTTATGTACTTACCCTAATAGCATTACAATCTAGCCATAAGGCAGGTTAGTAAGTAATTAAACATTGACCTAGATTTATAAAATAAATTGTAGCTAAGAATGTGTCCATTGGCACTTTTCTTAATGTCTCTATTTAAGGTAAGTACACTTTTTTCTTGTGTTCCTATTATCTAGCACTAATTTGCACTACACTACACTATTATTTACACTACACTAACTCATAAGGTTTCATTCTTTTGAGTCTTCTCACTATGTCCGTGTTGTCGAGAAGCTGGATTGCCTCGACGTTCACATGATGATAAAGTCTACATTCGTGAGCTCCTGCATATTTTTTTATGACTTTGTCGACGAATTCAATGTTAAGGTACCGGTGGAGATCGGATGATGATGATGATGATGATTTAGCAGTAAAAATTAGAATCTAATCAACCCAAGACGTCGGTCATGACATCCTTTGGAGGAGGCTTATGTACCAGCAGCATACAGCAGTGGACATTTTCCTGATGAATAATTAGGGTGATGATGATGCTATAATTAGACTTTTTTACCTTCCAAATGACAGGTTATTCGAGCTTCTTGCCAATCGGCTGGTTCTTTATGCAGTTTCAGCCATCCGTTGTGTTCGGGATAGTAGACGTAGCCTGGAAAGCCCTCTCTGTCTCCTGAACCTAAAACACAGACATTATCGATTTATAAATAACATAACACCCAACAGTCGCATACATAGTCCTGATCCCACGCTAGATTTCCCTGGGTCGTGGGTATCAGGAACTACGAGTACCATGGTGACACAATAACAGCCAGACCTAGAACAAAATTGCAGATTATGCAAACATTTACTTTTAAACTGAGGCCCAATTCTCTAATGGGAAGTTTTCTGACAGCTGAAAGAAATAGTAAGTCCATGCATAGAAATAGTCCGGATATGGTTGTCTAAATTTTGTCGGTCAGCTACCAACTGTCAGTGTCACTGACTTCACTCGCTCATGCTATTCGTTGGTGAAGTAAAGTAAGATATACGTATAGTTTTTGTTAAAATTCTGATATATTTGTTAGTGTTACGTTATTCTTATAATTTTTTGTTGTTATTGTTGAAGCCAAACCAAGTAGACCGGTC
The DNA here is from genome assembly GCA_951392215.1 of Epirrita christyi. NCBI lineage: Eukaryota > Metazoa > Arthropoda > Insecta > Lepidoptera > Geometridae > Epirrita > Epirrita christyi. The sequence goes on from OX595853.1 coordinate 9,462,273, forward strand.
TATGGTAGACTTTAAAAAAGAGCTTCGGAATCGCAACGCGAACCTTGGAGGAAAAATAGAGAAAACAAAGAGAATTTGTTCTCTGTGGTGTTTTTGCAAAATCTTCAGAAGACACAACCATGTCGAGTCACCGCCATTTACTTGAATTTTAAGAACTATTTTTTCTTTTTAATTGCCTCACTGAAAACTTCCCATTTAAAAACATTCCAGTCACAATATTATGATCTCGTGTCAGTAGCACTGTCACTTATAGTAACTATTACATAATCTTTGCGCATTATGTGAAGATTAAGTAATAGTTAATATACGTGACAGTGCGACTGACACGAGATTATATTGACACTGAAATGGTTTTCAATTAGAGAATTGGGCCTCTGATTTACTTCTTGTTCGTTTAATACAAGTCATAAAACAGGTACAGTTAAGTCTATAAACATTTGGTTCAAGAAAGGAAGAGCTAATTTTTTTTTTAGTACTCACCCTGAATATCCGTAAAACAGCAGATGAACAAGATAACAAAAGTTTTACTTAACATTATTACCGTTTATTTAGATCAACCAAACACTGCGATCCAAAACGAGACCTAGTACATTATGACAAGAACAGACTCCACACAACGTAACATCAAAGTTCAATGGATCATAGCCACTCCATCTATCAGTAATGACACCACATATTTTATAAAAATGAATGTACGTATGTACCTAACATAACCAAGAAAAAACCCAAGAAGGGTTATCATTTATCTGAGAACAAAAACAACTTGTTTAAGCATGCCTACTGCTACTCAAAGTCATAAGTGGGTCACACACGTAGCAGATGCGGTAATATTTTATATGCGTATAAAAACTTATCGCATCTAAAGGTATCACACACGTAGCAGATACGATAATATACGAAAATGATACGTAAATGATTCACGCGGAAACCTTCAAACTGTCTATACTAGTTTCTTGGTGCGGATTGTATACACAGATATCATCTGTCCATCTTTTGATATGCATCGGTGCCTACAGATGCTTGACGGTAAAATAATATATAATTGATCTGCTACGTGTGTGTTGCTCCTTGAGTTTAGTATAGAGAGCGATATGGACAGATACGCGCTCAAATACAAATATCTTACCGCATCTGCTACGTGTGTGAAACACTGTACACTTGTTTTGATGTTTATATATGTCAGAGACCGAAGTCTGAGTTTTGACAAGCAATTGAAACGGACGTATGGTGTAGTGTAACACGAATTTTTGTATGGAAAATGAGGTTCACATAGTGTACGCTAGGGGCGCTCATCGGTTTCGCTACACAAAATCCTTGTTACACTACACCATACACGTCCATGTCAATTGTTTGCAAAAACTTAGACTCGACCTCTGCATTGCCGGGTGTGCCTGATCTAAGAATAGATCCCTCCATCTCCTCCCGTGGATGTAGTTAAAGCCTTATTTAAGGGATTACACCAGGGAATGGGCATCAGCATTTGCCTGAATACTTAATACCAAACTGCGATCACCAATCTAACTGCAAAGCATGGTGATCATGAAAAATCCTCCCATTGTATTTAATGGGGGATGCCTCATCCAGCATTGGACGTAACAGTTTGGTCATGATGATGATGATGATATCATCATAATTGGGTCATCTTACTTCTACGGGCGGGTTAGGAATACGAAGTAACTATACCTAAAGGAATCTATGCGTACGCTCGATTACACGGAATCATCATCATAATCATCATCATCATCATCATCATCATCACCAGCATGTAAGAGTCCACTGCTGGACATAGGCCACCCCCTAGATAGCACCACGAACGGTCTTGAGCCGGACTACGTACATTCCATTCCATCCAAGGGTTGTCTGGTAGAGATCACTGCTTAGCGATAAGACCGCCTATTGTTTATTATATAAGATTTTCTTGTTACTTGTTGAATTTTTATGTTTATGGTGTGCAATAAAGTATTTTCTATCCATCTAGGTACTTTGCCACGCCTATTGCGTCCTGATTCTGATTCTATTACCAGCTGATGATGATAATGATGATGATGATGATGACTCGTCATTTACCATTACATTACGGATCTCCTCATTTTATAATAATAACTTTTTTTATTCTCTGCAAAGCGTGTTTTATTTGTGTACCTACTTAAGGATAAGTTCTTATAGATAACCTCGCTTATCATAATGCTTCCCACTCACATTTTAAGTTAAACTTATTTTTGATATTCATGATATTTTGGTGCTGTTAACTTCAGGCCCAGTACAGTAGGTATCAAAGTATCTATAGTTATGTATATTGTTATATTATAATTTATTATAATAATATTAATTGCGTGTAAAAAAAAACACGCGAGTACGTTAGTAATTTTCCGATTTCTTAGGATGTGCAGTGTCTACTGAATTTAGGAAATGGATGCATTATAGATCAATTTTTAAAAATAGGTAATCACCTAAATAATTTGCGTAGGGTTAATCCGGGGGAGATGACCGTACGGGAGAGATTCGAAAAAAAACCGACAACCTGGCGTATTATGACAATTTAGTTAATATCACAAACGTTTTAAGCTGATTTATCTGTTTTTGGATACTTGTTGTACCTAAAGTGAATCATGCTTCTAGCTTTATCCACAATGAAGTTACGTAGGGTCGAAAATGCCCCGTATGGCTTCTAGAAACGTATGGTACGGCTGTGCCCTTTGCTCGACTCGGCGGAGCACCGCCGTGCCCTCAGATAGCTTTTTTCGTACTATAACCTAAAAGTAGCTGACATAAGTTGTATTGTTCTATTTGAAATCACTGGTCATCTGTCCCGGAAAAATGGAAAAGATTACCACGTTTTTTCCGGGATATTTAAAAAAAATCATCTAAACATAGGCAAAATCATGGAATTCAAAAATAGTCCTTGAAAACATTAGATAAATTACAATTGCTTACAATTGTGTTGTCTTTATTTGAAACCCTATAAACAGTGACAATAAAGAAATAAAAGAGTAACAGCGACCAAAATTAGGAGCCTCCCTCTTAAGTGATCTGTGGCGTTGGTGTTCAACTAGCCATTTCTTATGAACATAGCTTTGCGTCATTACTTTATGACATACTCTAAATACAAAAACACCTGGCTATTCAGCGGTGGTGCGCGTCTTGAGTTCCTTTGCTAAATTAGTTTAAGGTGTGGTGCGATTGTAAGCATTTTCCTCAGGCGGTGAACCTGAAATACCTAAAACGAAAACAATATTATTTTTCAAGACTTAACCTAACTGTCTGTGTAGTTGATGCTGCAGAGATTGCTTAAAGTGATAAGATCGCCTTCTTTCTTCGTTCTTCAATTTGTGTTTTCTATAAAACTGAATACTTTTATAGGAATTTTATAGTTCGCTAGGTTTTAGGGTACCGCTACCGTACCTCAATAGGAAAGAACGGCACCCTTACAAGACCACTATGTTGTCCGTCCGTATATCTATCAGTCTGTACATCTCTCTGTCAAGACCCTTACTCTCAGGGATGGCGACAGGTCATCATTATACAATGGGGGAATTGCCATAATTACCACGCTTGGCAGGCGATTTGATGATTTATTCATGTTGAGTACCTACTCAGGTACCTAAATAAGGTAAGGTAATTCCTTAGTCGGTTTTTAAAACATCCACAAGAGGAGATGGGGGGGTTCAACTCTTAAACCAAACACACCACGACACAAATAGGTATCAAGTTAAATAATAATTCATAATTAAAGGATGTGTGGGAAAAAAAATGAACATTACCGAATTTTCAGTCAAAGGTACAGCAGGGAATTAGTTAGAACGCGAGCTGACTGTTCGTTTTACGAAAGATTCAGATCACAAAACAAGATCACAAAATTATCATTAGCTTAGAACTTTTACCCGCTTTCCATTTCCGCTTCCGCTCTCTCCAAGCACCACAAGAAAGTCGCGCATGAGCGTCTTGGCGCACTCAATGTGATTATCTTTTTGTGACAGTTACACACACGCTTAATCCCGCCCGCGTGGACTCTGGCAATAATAAAAAATGTCATATACAGAAGCTTGTTGGCACTTGCCTTACAATTGGGTTTGATTCATAAGCGAAAGCGATTTTTTTATACGGATTTATCTATTGGGCTTTTCATTCTCACACCTTTCGACATAAATGAGCACCTCATGACCTTTGCAATGTGGTTTGTTATTGTAAAATCAAACATAAAACCACAGTAACGGTAGCTGTGTGTCTAATTCTAATTTTACTTGGGGTTGTTAAAACCTGCAGTGACGTCCTACTGTGGGGTGTATTTGTGCATTGCCCTCCTGTACAAACCCTACCCCAGCTAGCTACCTTAAAGTACCTAACGTAGAAGGCTTTTGGGGTTATGGCAACACTGTTGAAGTGTGTCAAAGGCGCCGCTGATGGAGAGCAGGATCCAGCGGTGTGTGGTCTTGGCGGTATTTGTCACTTACGGTGATGGCGACTACATAATATAGTGTGTGAACGTTGTGCCGCCACCGGTGTTCGCTCATAAGTTGAACTCGATGTAAACTATTGCCTGCATTCAGAAAGGCAAGCAGGTACAGTTAAAAAATTTGAGAAGGTAAGTATTTGATCGCTGTAAGCTTATGACATAGATCAAAGCGAATAAAAGAAGAACACGAAAAAGTTTGTCTTGTGTTTATGTAACTTCTGCATTTCATTTCGGTCATCATAATCGACAGCAACTTAATAATGCCACGATATACGGTCTTGATCCACCTCCATTCACCGACATCTCAGTCCATCGAGGGGTCTTCCTACAAAGTCTTCTAGTTCGTAGTCGTCCTATAGTCCTCAGCGGTTGTCGGTTCTGCGAGCTATATGGCCTGCCTATTGCCACTTTAACTTGCTTGTTCTGAGATATGTTTCTTTTTAACCGACTTCCCAAAAAAGGATGAGGTTCTCAATTCGGTTGTATTTTTTTTAATGTTACCGCATAATATCCGGCGTTTATGAACCGATTTGGAAAATTCTCTTTTTATTTGAATAGATATACTTCCAGATTGGTCCCATTTTTTTCAGAATCCAGTACTGATGATGAAATCCATGAGGAATTGAGGGAACTCCTCAAATATTGTAGGCGGTATATGGCGATTTTGATATTTTAAGCAACAAACCAAGCATTTGCATTCAAAAAGTATCATAATCCTTTCACCATGGTGAAATATGGTTCTTTCATCATTTTTTTTTCATCCAAATATTTAGTCGTATACAATGGCGGAAGTCGGTTTTTTAAATGAAAATTTATGAGTATCATATTTAAGTTCGAAGGAGACGACCTCGATAGGCGAAGTAGTGAATAAGGACGTATGTCATCTCAAATATCTTTAGAATAAAAACAAACCACAAAGATTAACACGATGTTTAAAAAGTTCCTTAAAGTATAAACACTGTCTAAACAATTATAATTCAGAAAATGGCTCAGACTCATTTGAATGAGAAACAGAATTGTTTTGTCGAGACGATAAAACTAAGTACAGCTTTGCTGAATTTTAATTTGGTCCATCTTATAAGAAGATTAAAGTATAGCAAGGCTCTTTGCTAATTAAAAAGTCAAATTAAAAAGAAAAAACAAACAGTCCCACAGTATAAATGACTTTGAATAATTTAGAAATGAATCAAATAATTTAATTAAATTAGCAGGACAATATTTTACGGAAATAACGTATTGTTACGTAACGTAACGTAATGCCGTGGCGTGTCCGGCCTACGAATAGAATGGCCTTCGTCTCTTCCTGTGGATATCGTAAAAGCCAACTAAGGAATTACACCAGATGATGGGCAGCAGCATCCACCTGAGTACTCAACACCAATACTGTGAACACCAATCCGTCTGCCAAGCGTGGTGATTATGGGAGAAGCCTTCTCAAACAGTAGAAATCTAACTGTAGGAAAACAAATGTAATTGGTGGCCGATGAGAGTTGCTCAAAGTTTACGGCAGAACACCGCGGCGCGGGGGGGGGGGGGTGGGGGGGGTGCGCTAGCACCCCGCGAGACTTCGGGATTGGTCCGGCTCACTCGCGCGGCTTGCCTACCAACCGACGACGGACAGTGGCTAACGGACAGAGCCCGAGCACGGTACTGTACGCGACTGCGTACAGTGACACGCGGACTGTATTACCGCGCACGTACCTGTGTCTCCTACAAACGTAGTTTAAATAATACTGTTTGGTGTGTATTCAATAAACTAAGGTTAAAACTTTGAACTACGTGTTTCCGTTCCCCAAGTAGTGAACCCTGCACTTAAATATTTTATAACACTAACAGTTCATGATGAACTTAATAAGTATATACATACATAAATACACGCCTTTTTCCCCGAAGGGGTAGGCAGAGCCTCTTTTCACTGTGGGTTGCACAATTGCAGGAATATAGACGTGACAAGTGGTGAGCTCATCGCCGCCATTGCTTTACACGACCAACTCGACTAACGCTGTATCCAGTAATAACACGCTCTTAAATAAGCCAGCAGCCAGCACAAATCTTATACCAACGAAAATGGCCCAACAAGTCTGGGTAAATAAGTACAAAACAATTTTACTAACAAAATCGACAACGCTACTTTTAGGCCCAGTTCAGACTATCTAATCACGACTTATCACTTTTAGTACCAATTTACAAGAAGACTTTTCGAAAAGTCGTTTGAAAGAGTCCTTAACCTAAATATAACCTGACATGATTCTTCGCGCAAGGTCAGTACCACCAAAAAGAATTGAAAACGGGGTTTTCCCGTTTGTTTGAAAATAGATTTCGCCCATTTTAATTTTATTTATATTTAATTATGTAAATTATTAGTATTTTTGAGTTATATCGTGGTAATAACCTTGGTGACATTTTAACCGTTGTGGCTTATTTAAAGAGCACATGGTAGTGAACTTATATATAAGTCGATTGCGTGTCTTTTTTTTTTGTTTTGCTTCACTGTTTAAGCTGCCGCCCGCCCCGGTTCACCACGGTGCGACGACATGACACCAAGTGTCACCGCGACTGCCATCACCGTGTGTGATCTGCCTTAACAGGAATAGCCTTAGATAATAATATACCCGTCTAACTAGACGTAGCTATCTATCTAGATAGCTACTTCTAGTTCAAGTATAGTCTTACGAGTCAGCTTAGAGCTATTCAGTTATTATTACCTCAATGATTCAGTCAATCAATGATTCATCATATTTCCTCAGTATTTCTAAAGTCGCTAAATGCATTTCTTACTCGTAAGATCGGCACTATAGTATTGTTTCCAGTTACTTAGTGCAGAGTATGCACTAAAAGCTGGCCAACCCATGGGACATCTGGCAAATGTACCATTCTAACTTTCCACTCTGCTATCTCTATTTGTGTAAATATGAACCATTTCGGACTTCAAATAAAATAAAACACAGCTTCTTAGAAAGAAGCTTGGAAATAAAAGTTATAAGTAAGTAGGTAGGTACTTGTTCCTAAGCCTGTGGTGTTTGTTTGAGAGCTGAATAGAAGATACATAACCAACTGTATTCCCTTACAGGTGAAGCTTTAGTAGTGTATACTTGGCAACTGCAATGTAATGTTCTGCTATTTTTAGGGTTCCGTACTCCCTAAGGGTAAAACGGACCTTAATACTAAGGCTCCGCTGTCCGTCCGTCCGTCACCAAGCTGTACCTCATGAACCGTGATAGTTAGACAGTTGAAATTTTCACAGATGATGTATTTCTATTGCCGCTATAACAAGAAATAATAAAAAAAAAACAAAAATATTTGAGGGAGCTCCCATACAACAAACATGAATTTTTTGCCGTTTTTATAGATAATGGTACGGAACCCTTCGTGCGCGAGTCTGACTCGCACTTGGCCAGTTTTTTTATAATGTTTTTTATTTTAATAAATGACGGTACTGGCTTTTATCCCATCTAATATTAAGCGGCAATCCTAGTCCGTAATAAACGCAATACCTCTTAGGTCACGTCCACCTACGTGACATTGCACTGTACCCGTCACCTTGAGACATAAAGATGAAACGTCTCATGTGCTTGTAATTCCACCGGCACCCGTACCCTTCAAACCAGAACACAGCAATGCTCAGAATACTGCTCACTGATCTGTAGGTACTGATTAATTATGTCGGCCATAGTTCATACATAGTCCTGCCCCCATATTCCCGAACTGTACGTCTAGAACGGGTTTTGATAGTTTTCAAAAACTTTATGAAGTTTCGTTTCCTTCCATACATTTATTGACAGTGTCCTTAGTTTTCTTTTCGTTTTCGCTAGGGGCGCTGCAAGTAAATGTATGGAAGGAAACTAAACTTCATATAGTTTCGAAAACTATCAAAGTCCATACTAAGGCCCCTGAAAGTCACTCGGTGACTTACGTTTGAGAAGTATAATTACCATCAATTGACAATTCTTAATTAGTGGTCATTTTACTTGTCAAATGTTAGTCACCGAGTGATTTTCAGTTAGGGAATAGGGAGGCTGATCCCACATTAGGATTCCATGTGTCGTGGGTTTTAGGAATTAAGAGTCGTACCAATATTCAAAACATGCTTCTACTTGTAATTTTTGGCTTGACCTTACTTGACTTTACCTTAATGAATTAACCCTATTTAATGGTTTTATTTTTAACCGCGGTATGTCCGGCCTAAGTATGAACCCCTCCATCTCCTCCTGTAGATGTCGTAAATGCTGACTAAGGGATTACATCAGGGTATAAACACAAATACTTCGATCGCCAATCCGCCTGCCAAGCGTGGTTATTATACCGGGCGTAAAAAGACTACTCCCGAAAACTGAAACAGTGCATTCAGACCATGATTCTGAAAATATTTAAACTGAAAAAAACACAAAAAAAATTCTCACTTTTGGTCCGCTTTTTTCGTGTTTTCTTTATAAATATCCATAAAATATCGTTAAAGGAACACAAAAATCTATTTTCCATCATTAAAAACACGTTAATAAATAAAAGCGTCAAAAAAAGCAATGAAACCCACATGAGAAATATTGGCCCTACTGGTCGATCAGCTGACCGGGAGCGTTGAACTCGCGCGGCCGGAATAAATGCGTATATTGCTGGCTGACAAATACGATACGAAACGAAAAAATAGGTTTTCTCCGGTATGAATCACCTCTCAAGCGAAAGCTATTGTATATAGCTATGATATAGGTAGCTTTACTGGTACCTTCAGTATTCGGGAGCTGTCTTTTTACACCCAGCATATGGTAAATCCCCCCATTGTCCATTTCCCAACAGTGGACGTCTAAAGACTGCTGATGACTCATTATCACATATAGCTAGTGGAACAAACAGAGATCATTTCAAGAGATTTATGTTCAGAGTTCAGATAGAACGTAAACGATGATCAACAATTTTATTGTTTAACTATTCTCGGAGCAAATATACGAGGCTAGAGATTGTATAAGCTGCACTCAGCCATAAAAACATAGGATTTGAGGAAAAATCTTTACTGCACTTCCATGATTGGCGCAGACTTAATTAAGATTTATAGATTTATGCGTTATGTCTTTTATTTATGCGAAGTATTTATAGCTTTTTTCAATAAGGTTTTTGATGAACTATATCTTTTTTAAGACAGTCTTTAATGCTGTTAATTTACTATTATCCGCCGAAAAGATCTATCTGAGCTCGTTCGTCACCACAGCAACACTTTTAATGCTTTAGGTACTTTGTGCTGTCACTCTCAAGTCATTAAAAATGTAACCCAATGATTTGATCCAAAATTATCCAGGTAATAAAAGCTTGTAAAAATCGATGCTACTGATATTAAAGTGTTTATGAAAAAATTAAAGTATAGCCGTGTCATTGACACATATGTGTGCTTTACGTGAATACAATATTATGTGACGCAGCGAAATGACCATAAAGCCGGGCGCATACATACTGATTCCTGATCAGGTTTCCGTATCAGGGTTTCAGATTTGGAAACCTGAATGGTCCGCGTGCAAACAAAATGTTCCACAAGGCGCACACAGTTCTTACTTTTTCCGGACGGAAAAAAACTTGACGTTCGGTTCGGAATTTCTCCGTGCGTTCGTTTTGGAAGAGCGGAAAAAAACCTGAAGACGTCATCCCGAACGCAGCATTCGCATACATTTTGGCTCGATCGCCGCACACGTACGGAAATTTTCATTCAGAATCGCGTTGGCGCTGTGCCGAGTAGACGTCGATCTCATGTGCATATTTTGCTTTTTTATCTTATCTCGTATGCTATTATGAAGCTCATCAAAGGATTTCGTTGACATCCTTTAATATTTGAAGAATTCTTTTGGGAATGCCCGTATCTTTGCTCTTTTGACTTAGAATTGCCTCTCAGTTTAATCTTTGGGTATTAAGTGGATGCACCCAATAACGATGTTTTATGCCCTTTTTGCATAGCGCCAATAAAAAGCAATAAGCATCAATTCGTCTTTGTCGTCCATTCTCGTGCATTATCAGAAGCGTCTATATGATCGAACTGATCGTATAAATTCCGAATGCAAAAAACCGAATGTGTGCGCTCTCCATACGGAATTCCTGATCAGGAAACCTGATCAGGATTCCTGATCAGGAATCAGTATGTATGCGCCCGGCTTAAAATATCAGCGCTTCCTCTTCGCCGCGCGCGATGCGTCACAGTCCTCACTCAACATAACACATTCTTAAACCTTTAGCTATCGAATGGTGTAATTACATTTTTCTAGATGATATAGGTATATGCAGCTGCAACACCAAACTGTGTCCCCCGATTTTGTTATCATCAGTTTTCTGGATTGCATCCCACTATTGAAGCAAATGTAATGAAGTATTCACGTAAAAAAAATGGCCATCATTTTATCAATGAAATTGCAAAGAGCTGATACGCACGATCTCTCTCAAGTCTTTATTTTGTACAGAAATCAGGGATAAATTAAGATTCTTTTAAATTAACTCTATCAAACTGAACAAAACCACACTTTAAAACAATATACCAATTAAGTTTAAAATGAGAATAAAAAATCTCCAGCGCATTAACAATGCAAAGCACAGATCCTACCGGCGGGGCCTCAATGGAGACTAATTGCCAGGATCACCGACGATATTTCAAGTGTTAAGAATTTAAATAAAACCTTTTTCCAAGTTCTTTGAGCGATGTAAGATAGCCAAGAATAGATGAATTCATTTATTTTTGGATTCCTTCTTAATTAAGATGAAAATAAGGTTCCATTGTCCAGTTTATAGGAACATTCACATCAGGGTGGTTATTCGCTATGACCTAAGAGATTCCTTGTAAATAACGTGTGACGTCACCCATACGATTCAGCGATGATTCCACGCAGATATCGTAACGAGCCCGCGTTATGTTACGTTTGGTTATAGCGAATAAGGGGGCAGCACTTGATTTACACTCGCCTTTAGACGTCCACTGTTGGACAAGGCTTCCCCCATAGAATGCAATGGATTTACCATAATGACTACGCTTGATAGGCGGATTGGTGATCGCAGTTGAGTACTCAGATGGATGCTGCTGCCCATCCCCTGATGTAATCCCTTGGTCTGTTTTTACAATAAATACATGGGCGCAGACGGAGGGGTATATTCTTTGGTTATTTAGGAGTATGTTTGTACTGGAAGAAGACGGTAGCCAAGTTGGTCGTGGAAAATAATGGCGGCGATGAGCTCACCACTTATCACGTCTATATTCCTGTGAATGAGCAACCCAAAGTATATATGTAAACTCTACAGCATAAGAAGTGATTGTATAAATAGAGAGAACAGAGACACTTTAGAAAAAAACACTTTGTATAAAAAAAACGTGATCTACTATATAGTGTTGTTATAGTTGTTAAAATTGACAATATAGTAGTATCATCAGCCCAGAGGTCCACTGCTGGACATAGACTATCCCCCATAGAAAGTCACGACGAAAGAAACGAAAAAATAATCTGACGCTTACCTTAAGTAAGTACCTTTTGAGGTACGGAACCCTAACTAAAGAACCAGTATGTAAGTGCACTGCATAGTTCATTGAGGATTTCCACGAGTACCTACTAATCCATTGTGGGAATAGCGAGAAATCCTTCCATTTCTAATGGAAGGGCACAATAATACCCAAACACAGTATATTGTCTTGATGGCTGTACCTTTCTTCCATGGAGAAATGTAGCTGTAAGATGGTCAAAGTTGGAAAGGGGTCCGTGGATAAAAGGTAGGGCGAAAGAAACAAAACAGATAAGTGCGAGGAAGACCCACGCCCGACGGTTCCGTACCGTTAAATCGTACTGGAAAGCCACTTTTGGAATTAGTGGTCAAACAGCAACAAAATTAGTAACTAAAAATGAATCAGACAAATGTGAGCAAAACTCGTGACCTGGGGATTCCGATGAACGATCAACCGGCTGATGATGATCTTAATGGTCCTTTAAGGTCTTAAAGATCTTAAGCGGCCCCTTCCTGAGAAAAATAATCTTGACGAACAGACGGGCAACAAAGTGATAAGGGTTCCGTTTTTTCATGACGGGCAACAAAGTGATCCTATAAGGGTCCCGTTTTTCAAGATGGGCAACAAAGTGATCCAATAAGGGTCCCGTTTTTCAAGACGGGCAACAAAGTGATCCTATAAGGGTCCCGTTTTTTCCCGAAAAACAAACAAAATGATGAAACGTACCCTTCCGCCACAATTTCTTCCCTAATATTTATTGAACGAGCGAAGCGAGTTCTCTATGTCAAGTTGGAAAAATCGGAGTTTGTATGTGTGTATGTATGTATGTATGTATGTATGTATGTATGTATGTATGTATGTATGTATGTATGTATGTATGTATGTATGTATGTATGTATGTATGTATGTATGTATGTATGTATGTATGTATGTATGTATGTATGTATGTTTGTCCGATGAAAACTTCCAAACCGTTAATCCGATCTTCATGAAATTTGGTATGGGGGTAGATAGTATTGATACAATTTGTAGGTAAGGTTATGAGCTATATCGGTCAGGGGGTTGCTGAGATATTGGGGTCCAAGAGGGGGTAAAAAAAATAAAAGTGAGACAGTCCAATCAAGTGGGGTGTTTAATGAAAGCAGTTTGGTTGGACATTTCAAAACTGTTTTTAATAAGTATTTAGCCTTAGTAGTTTTTGAGATATTAGGGAAAATAAAAAACGTAAAAATCAGAAATTCTAGGGTACTTCCAGCAATCCCACAATGCTGAAATTTGGTATGCTTGTGGCTTTTGTGTCACAACTACAGGGAAAAGTCTGAAACTGAAGAATTTAGAAACTTGTACTCCATAAAAAATAACCAATATAACATCCATTGTTGACCTCCCATTTCTAGGAATTTGAATGACGCTGGAGTTCTATGGTTTTCGTCAAAAGGACGTTATCAATTAATTCGTCAGGTACTTTATATAGGTACTAACAGGTATGTAGTATTACGCCCCGTTGCTTAGCCCTATTCACAGGTTATTTCGATGATGTGTAGGAAATTAGAGTTGTTACTGATAGATCCTGTGCTGTACTGGCAGACCTCGAGGTGAAAATTTTCAAAAATAATAATAGAAAAATGGAAATTACTTGGTTAAGTAGTCGGGCTGATAAAGGTGTTATCGCGAGGTCTCAGTTCGGGGTGAACCACTAGTAAATATTAATTTAGCGATAAAAAAACATCCTAATTGAGTAGCCAACAGCTTCATATAGCCAACAAACCGTTAAACATAATTAAACGCTAGAGAACACTGGTTTAGAGTAAGAATCTTTGAACATGCAAGGTATGAACTGACTGGTGCTAGCTTCCAGCAGTGATGGATATAGCGTTGTCAGTGACAAAATTAATTATTGAAAGTGCGCCTGCCTAATTCACAATGTATTAGTTAGTTTTTTAGTTAAAAGTTATTAGTCATTATTACCGCTGCTAGGGTAAACTTTTGTTTACCCTAGCAGCTGATCTGCTGGGCAAGAGATTGTGGCTTCTGCATTGATCACTCCTAAAAATGATAGTGAAAAAAATAAAAAAATAATGGTTTTTCTTTTTAATTTTGAAGTATTTACAACCGAATAGCTCAACTCGGGCTTGAACCAGCTAGGCTATGGAAACTACTATGCCCCATTTTTTCTAACTCAATTATTTCAAGCGGGTTAAATATTCTATGTTATCTATAACCTTAGTCTATAACGATGCCTAATGCCTCACTTCAGGGCGGCTAAATCCTCTGTGCGTACTGTAGTTTCTATTATTTCCAATACAAATCCCTTGGAACTCACAATGTTCAACGGAGAATCACTTGAGATTACTAATATAAACTCCCGTTTATGCGAGAAAGTTTATCTAGAAAGGTCTATTTAGATTGCAGCGGACAAGACACGGAGCAGTTACAAAATAATATTATGTTCTTACGTTACGAGTATATTTTGTGAATTTTGCTAAATTAAATTTATAATATTTAATTACTTTATTTTAGAATCTTAAGAAAACTTACAGCTAGGTACACAGAAAAATAACAATAAATATTAATACTAACATGCAAAGAAACATGTACTTAAGCTGAAAGCCAATTACAAGTTTCCACCAATAGGTAATGTGGTAAAGACGAAATTCCTCAAAATATTGAAAAAATGGTCTTGTGACGAAAGGTCCAACCCTGAAATTTATCTGACAGTTTCACAAGAAGGTTAGAATTGTAACAAAAATTGTGTTTTTAGCTCACAATTTATTTAGAGACAATTTTTTTATTGCCACTCTTACACAAAAAAATTATAATATTCTTGAGTCATTCAAATTAGTTAATAAATCACATGTGTTAGAACAAAAGGCAATATGTTCATAAATAAAAATAAATAAAAAAACCAGTGTCATATCCTTTCCAGAAAAAATATGGTAATAATGACGTATTTATTTACAGCTCATCTAATGATGTTAAATTAACATTGAGAACTTTTACTGGTATAACAAAAAATAAGCTGATAAGCAAAAAACTTCTCGGCCTACTATTTCCGAATCGTGCCCGTCCCTTTACAACATGAATAGACCTCTAGAGATGATAATATGTTAAATGGGCCAACGGGCATATCTGAGCAATTGAACCGAGTAAACTTGAGCCACTTACTTTAATGACTGATCATTAGACGAATTTGCTACTTTGAAGTTTAGTATGGAGAATGATATTATGCGTTTTAGTTTTGTCTTGACTAAAACTTGGTTTTGTTAAGATTTTCACGTACCCACGGCACGTACTTTCCAGCTAAATTACCTACGCTTAATATTTTTTTTTTACTTTTATATTATTATATTGCTCATCAACACTTTTTGTTATAGCGAAAACTAATTTTGCGAAAACTAGGAGATCTATCACACATGTTTTAGTCTATAGTATCTCATAAAGATAATTAGTTTAGTCTGCTAGTTTTAGCAAAACCTATTTTCGCTATTTCAAGAAGTGTTGATGTGCAAAAAACACAATAAAATTTGAACTTCGCGCCACAAGCGAGACGATTCACCTTAATTGAATTTAATATTGATTTGAAGCCAAGCATATTATGTATAGCTCAGCTCAGGCGTATTCTCAATAGAAGCAGGTTGCATTCGACTGAACACTGCTTTGGCATTGCACAAGTTTTAAGCACCTGTTGACAGATGCCGGCAACCAGTTAACTGTGAAAATGTAGACTAGGTTTCTGTGACGTGGTGCGCTGTCGTCATTCGCCAGGATAAAGCTGAAGGCCGTACATTACCGACGCTTGATGACTGATAAAATCTAGACAGGTTGAGGAAATCACGTTGCAGTCACTGCAGTGTGACCAGCTTGCGGATTATGTAAATATTTTGCTGTCAGTTTCAATCAGTTTCAATGCTGTTTCTATCCGAAATGACGCTCTTATATTTTACGCACCATTTAACACAGTAACCTACAAAGCTTACTTGCTCCTATTTTTGCCATCAAGCAGTAGTGTTTGCAATGCTGTGTTTCGGTTTGAAGGATACGGGTGCCGGTGAAATTACAGGCACATGAGACTTTTATTTATTTATTTAAACTTTCACACAAAACATTAGTGCAAGGAGGACTTAATGCTAATAGCATTATCTACCAGTCATCCTGGGCGTGCAGAAAGATGGTGAGGCGTGCCTTACAAACAAGGTAGTAACCAATAAAACTAAAAATATAAATATAATCTAAACTAACAAATTATAATATATACTAATAAATTATAATACACATATATATATTATACATACTAAAATTATACAAAACATCAAGAATGTTAAGAACAAATGAGTGAGAAAGTACATAAAATTAACCAAGGCTGTAGGTAATAACATAGATAATAAAATCAAGAGAGTGAAACACTTAACAAAGGAGATAACTAATAATTTAGCTTCTTGAGATAAAGCTCACGTACCAATCTTTTAAACGACTCCTTTGAATCAGCCATTTTAATAACTACCGGCAGATCGTTCCAGAGTCGAACAGCCACAACCGAAAAAGAATTTGAACGGAAAGAAGTCCTATGCAGACTTTTCATCTTTATGTCTAAGGGTAGACAGCGCGCGTGTGATGCCTCTACTGTTGCAGGCGTCCATAGGCTATGGTAACTACATTCTATCAGGAGGGCCGTATGCTAGATTGCTGGCCAAATAGTATTAAAAAAAAACCACACTGCTACCGACGCTAAAGTTTTTAAGATATCTATTTCTATGAATTAACTAATCCTTATTCGATAGGCATAGTCACTGCACAGCCAGTACGCAACTAGTGATAACGTGAAACATCAAATAAAAAAGCTAAACCGTGTGTGTTGCCCTGATTCTTCTAGGTTGGGTTGCGTTGGAACAGAAGTAATTTTACTTTATAAGACGATTAAAAATGATCCTTGTGATTTCAATAAGTAAAATACCTTTATTGACTTTGACTGCGTAAATTAGGTAATCGTAAAAACGTCATTTCAAATAGAAATAGCATTGAAACCGATAGCATCAGAATTAAACAATCGCGCCACGGTTAAAACTGAATGATTTATTGTGACACATAACTTTGCCTCCGGGTTTCCTGATATAATATGATAAAATATCTGGATAAAAATTAGTATGGTCAGGTCAAAAATAATATTTTACTTATTCCAAATTTCAAAGAAATCTGTTGAGCTGTTACGGCATTTTTATGTGGAAGAAAAAAACCGAGCTGTTCAATTCAACTTATTCCATAAATAATGGCTTATATTTTCACCTCAATTATCTATTATGATGACGGAGTGTGTTGCCATCGTGTGATGGATTATGAAGTTCTGTAAAATAAAAATCATGTGACATCCAGTACGCTTAAATGACTCTATTCATCAACTTTTGCCACACTGACTCTGTGTAACACGACCTAATACAAAATCCTTAACCTGAATACCGCTCTCCAGCCATGACACTTTAGTTCAGGATTAGCCTACGACTGTTCACTCCAAATCCGACAGACCAGCCGCGGCACACGTAGACCCTTTATACAGTTAATGAGCATTACTATTAACCTTATTCCGTCAGCATAAGACCTAAATTGCTTGACGATGTTAGGGTCAGTTGAATAACGCTGCAATATTAAGTGCACGAATTCTTGGACGAAAGTTATTGTACCTACGAAGTGCTACGGAATCGTAGCGTCTACTACGAGTGTAGCATTTGCTACGATTTATTTTGCAAAGCTCAAAAAATATAAATAAACGAGATAAATTAACATGTATAACTATGTACTTATGTTAGTCGAAAGCTATCTTTCAAACCGTCGGTAGATTAGGTAGGTAGGTGATGTTAGTACAATTTGTACTTATGGTTGCGGGATCGATCAAGGGGTTATTGAGATATTGGGGTCCAAGAGAAGGTAAAAAAATGTAAGTGAGACCAAGTTGATCAAACGGGGTGTCGTATGAAAGGGCTTTGTTTGTAAATTTTACAACTATTTTTAATTTTATATCAGATCTTGTAGTTTTTAAGGTATGAGCAAAAATAAAAAAAAAACCCTCTCGGGTACTTCCAGTGATCCCATAATGCTGAAATTAGGCATACTAGTAGCTTTGGTGACACAAAAAGGAAAGCACAAAACTCGTGTGTAGTCTCAGTTCGATAGGGCTTTTTTCTATCTCGCGATTGGTTTGCAACAGGCGTAAATTGTGCAATCAGGGCTGTCAAACGGTAACTTTAGTTCGAGACAAGCGACGTCTGATAGCCCTGAGTGCACAATTTACTCCTGTTGCAAACATGTCGCGGGATAAAGAATAGCCCCGCGGGATGAACCACTAGTTGTAGAAAACCTCCTTCAACCTTCGACCGTGGTCGCGGTCGGTGCTAATAGGGAAGGATTAAGGAAATAGTCAATGAAACCTCGGCAGGAGAATGGTAAAGAATGTGGTATGTAGTCTTTATTTTTCTAAATTGATATAGTCTGAGTCAAAGTCAAAAGTATATTATATATACTTTTTACAAGAGATTTCAATGGATATATATATTATCCTACTAATATTATAAACGCGAAAGTTTGTGAGTATGGATGTTTGTTACTCTTTCACGTAAAAACTACTGAATGGATTTGAGTGAAATTTGGAATGGAGATACTGTACGCCCTGGATTAACACATAGGCTACTTTTCATCATCATCATCATCATCAAACGCGAAAGTTTGTGAGTATGGATAGATGTTTGTTACTCTTTCACGTAAAAACTACTGAATGGATTTGAGTGAAATTTGGAATGGAGATACTTTACGTCCTGGATTAACACATAGGCTACTTTTCATCATCATCATCATCATCATCAATTTTCATCATTATTCACGCGGGTGAAACCGCGAGGCGCAACTAGTATTATATATATTGAAAATCTCTTGTTCTAACGAAATGAAGCGTAAAAAAATTAGGTAGACACCAAGCCACAGTAATATCAAGGATGGTACAAAATGGCTGAACTATGTTTAGTTCACCCATTTTATTGCATCAAGGTACAAGGTACAGACGTGAATAATTTACTAAATTGCAGTCTATAATTTGTATGATTATGAAGCAAGAGTATCTCGTAAATGACTTCAAAAATAGTCTTTCGCAAATCTTTTAACATTGTTTATTCACGATTTAATTTATTTTATTATTCATTTTATTCATCATACATCTCTAGCAATACACTTTGCCTTGGACCAGTGGTGTCTGTCTACTTTTGTACCAAAATTCTGCTTTAATATCAATTCTAGCACAAACATAGCTATTAGTTACACTTAAGTCAGTAACGTAGCATTACACTGCAGGTGGACAATTCACACTTGCCTTTACAGCGCCATCTACAAATACACATTACGTCATAAGCTTTGAAATTCTCCAAACTGTACCTAACTTTTAAGTGCAGCGCTAGTTTAAGGAGTTGTAAATAACCTACGTTATCTAGATAAAGGTAAGATTATATTCAAATAATTTTATGAAAAAAAAACATGGTTATAATAACGTAATACATAATAACAAGTCAATAAGTATACAGTCTGTATATATGAATGTATTCAGTAAACATTATAATCAGCAGCCTAAAATACAATGTAGGAAATGCCAAAATCACCAAGCTTTGGCTGGTGGATTGGTGATCGCAGTCTCTTACGATATCCACGGGAAGAGATGGAAGGATCTAATAGGCTGGCACACCATGACCATATCAATGCATACGTACATAATAGTTGCATGAATATATCCTCAAATTACAGTCACGACATCCTGCCTTAAGGTCGGTATGTGGCGCGAAATTCAATTTTTATAGTGTTTTTTGCTCATTACAGCTCATCAACTCTTTTTGAGATAGCAAAAACTGATTTTGCGAAAAATAGGACACTTAACACACATGTTTTAAATAATAATATCTCAGAAAGATAATTAGTTTAGCTACAAATATTCTTGAATGATTTTTACAGTGCTCTTTTGCTTTAAAGATATTCATAGCTTAACTAATTATATTTATGAGATACTATCAACTAAAACATGTTTGTTGAGTCTCCTCGTTTTCACAAAACCTGTTTTCACTATCTCAAGAAGTGTTGATGAGCAGTGACGAGCAAAAAACATAGTAAAATTTGAATTTCGCGCCACAAGCGAAACGATCCACGGGCGTAGGCAGAAAAAAATAAATTGGGCTTTTCAACTAAACATTCCTTGACTGTTTGCACTGCTTATTGGAATAGTCACCGTTAATCCACCTGTCAAGCCAAAACCTTTCTTACTACAATGACCTTGAATTAATAGCGATATATGCTCTGATTATTTTCACAATAGTATCTTACACAACAAAGAAAATCACATTTGAAAATAATTGTTACAATACCGACTCGGCACGTCAATTTGTTCATGTTGAACGATTTCTAATAATATTCTAGACTAAATATGACTCAGGACTGAAATATAGAGGACATTCCTATATACAATAAATCTGAATCAATATGGCGTCTAGACGTGTAGTGTTAAGATATAAATTGTCGGACGCGACTTTTAGTCGTGGTGTTTTATTCTTAAAGTTGATAACAGTGGAATCAAACTCGCCTTCAGATTGGTCATGGATGTTCCTACACTAAAGGACCAGAGTTCAAAATCAGACCACCACCATGACTTAAACGAAAATTCTAATGATGTGACTACATTTAAACAAACACAAACAAAAAGGGCTGAAACTGTCGAATCAGATTAAAATAGCATGGTCGCTTTTGCTGGACTCGTCCGTCGTCTTTCTTTGTAAGCATAGTGTTTATTTATTTTCAACATAAATAAATGGCTTACCTATATTTGTTTGCAATGTTCTTTCCAATTCTTTTAGATTTTATAATTTCATACTTATTCTAAAAAATAAAATAAATACATAATTTCAATTTATTAAGGAAAGACTTTGGATATCCTCCACGGATAGTCGTAAGCCGCTAGAATAGAATAGTAAGAATATTCTTTAAGAGTCGCACGCGACCGTTGATATATTATTATTATTATATATTATTATTGTTATTCGACGACCGCAAGATGA
Organism: Epirrita christyi; assembly: GCA_951392215.1. Classification (NCBI taxonomy): domain Eukaryota; kingdom Metazoa; phylum Arthropoda; class Insecta; order Lepidoptera; family Geometridae; genus Epirrita; species Epirrita christyi. Next base: position 9,483,253 of record OX595853.1, read on the forward strand.
GACGCAAGAGGTGCGGGTTCGATTCCCGCTGCGAGACAAATGTTTGCATGATCTGCAAATATTTATTCAAGGTCTGGGTGTTGTGGTACTATGGTACTCGTAGTTCCTGATATCCGTAACACAGGGAATTCTAGTGTGGGATCAGGGCTTATTGTGTATTTGGGTGTTATGTTATGCGCGCGACTGACAAAAATTATTCATTGAGAAGATATATTTCACCTGTATCAGTTTTTGCGTTTAATATTAAACCTTGCATCGCGAATGAATCCGGTACGTTTATTCACCAAACAAAATGTAAGAATGCAAACCATTTTTAACCTTTCTTATTTTTGCTGAACAAAAATAATCTTCCTTTCAAGACGTCAGAACGTGAAAATAGCTATTTCCTTAAGCTCTAAATGTTTATCTAGCGGACAGCATTAGCGGAAGACCACTGTTTTCATGTGCACTTATTAATTCATAATTGTTATTTATTAATTAGGATTTTGAACTATTGCTTATCATCATACCATTTTGTAAAGTGTATAATATACATACATTTATCATAATTGGAAATTCTATGTTCAAGCAAGCATACGTTAGACACTCTTAGTAGCTACTATCCGTTACAATACAATTCAATTCTTAACAAAAGATGTTACCATCAAAGTCAAAGTCAACAATAGTGTTCTAATCATTTATATTCCAAGGATTATTTTGAATCATTAGCAGCTAGCTCGTAGTAACCCATTGCTGAGCATAAGCCTCCTCCCCTAGACCCTTCCAGGACATTGGTCGTGTCCACTGAGATAGTAACTAACATCCAACTGTCAATATTTTTAACACTGCTGATGTAACTATAATGGCCGTGTCTGGCCTAAGAATAGACCCCTCCGTTTCCTCGCGTGGATCTAAGATTACACCAAGGGATAGGCAGCAGCATCCACCTGAGTGCTTAGCACCAATACTTCGATAACCAATCCACCTGCCATGCGTGGTGATTATGGCAAAGCCCCCCATTGCATTCGGTGGTTTCGTCCAGCGGTGAACATGAATCGGCTTATATTTTTTATTTTTTTTTCTATTTTTAATTGCTATTTGTCTTTAGACTATGAGCAGGTATGATGTGGGTAGTCGCGCGGTATTGTAAGAGAAGTGGTCCAGTGACGGCTTCTCCTTTTCTTTGCATCATGTTCTGTTCTGTGTGTTCTATGATGTCGTGAATTGGCTGATGTTGATGATGATGTAAGAGCTTGGCCGGATGAGGCGATTTACGCGCGATTTATGCGCGTTTTGCGCTCGCGCGAGCGTTAATACGCGCGACTGCATGTGGACGGAATGTATAAAGCACTAGTATTTCACAATCGCGCGAGTCGAATCGCGCGTAAAACGTCTCATCTGGACAAGCTCTAAGTATTCCGCTTGTCCGCTAAGCGTGCACTGGTCTTTAAAACAAAGGATTGGGCAGCTATCGACTTATCGCCTCAGTTGGTTTGTTAAACAAAAGGCCCAACTTTTAATTGGAGACTAAACCCGAGATATTCGAAAATGAGAGGCCCTTTGTTTTCGCGTTCGTTAATTCTTGCTCACCTGATTCCCCCTTTCTTTGAAACTCTTTGGATGCCCCTAATTGTTTTTTTCCGCTTTTTGGAAAGCGTTTTGTAAATATTTGGACGGGTCGTTTGAATACCGTGTTGATTTTCTGCTAGATTTCGTAATATTTATTCCCAGATTCCAAATTGAGATTGCACAATACAATAGCAAGATACACATCCCACACCAGGATTACCTGTGGTTCAAGTATTAAGGAACTACGAGTACCATGGTACCAAAATAGCCAGACACTGAATAAATTATTGCAGGTCATGCAAACATTTGTTTCGCAGCGGGAATCGAACCCGCACCTCTTGTGTCTCAGCCGGCTTCTCGCCCACTGCGCCACGAGGTTCGTCAATAAGATACAATTCAATTAGTTCCTTATTACTCAGTAATGTTTAACTTTTCTAATTTAATGACAGTACCCACCAGTAAAGAAAGCTCAAGAATATACAAAAAAAAGTTTTTTCACACCACCTGCTTGACAATGTCCAATTACATATCATGCAACCTCAACGTAAAGTAAAGCATTGCCTCTCTAGGGATATAAAGTTGTATGAAACTCCCTAGGGAATAAAGTGTTTTGAATTTGGAACGTCAAATTCGTATGAAGACTCGTGGAAAACTCTTAGTAAATAATGCCCATATGGCACTGTAAAGAGTTTTGTTCGAAAATCGAACTGGCCACCATAAACAGAACTCAAAAAAAAAAGAAATAGGCGTGATTTTAAAGAATGTGAAACAAAATAAATTTTTATTTGGTGCTGTGATTTTCAGTGAATTTTATTGCAATATTCATGCAATATTCTAGAAATATATATGTCAATGGCAAAATTTCAACAAAAAAATTCGAACAATAATGATTCTACTTCAGAGTTTATTAAAACTGACGATACTTATTTTATGGAGCCCAGGCTTTTTATTGTCTTGCAGTATGTGTGAAAAGTAGAGTATGCTCCTCTGGAATAAAGCCTGTCTTCGTCATGGGCAGCTTGAACCTCTCACTTCACCCAGGACTCTATTAACCTTAGAGTCCCTCGTTACGCTCATGGTTCAATATGCCGCCCACGATATAAGACACTGCTTTATTCTCTAAGTGCATAATCTACTATTTAAACAGGATTCGAAAACGCATAGTTCTTGCATGCTAACTAGAGCATTTGATGCGATAACCTTTGTATCAGAAGATGGTTAAGTAAGGGCTTCCTGCAGGGCGATTCTAAAACGTCGGAAACGTTTCTGATCGGATTCGTTAGTTTTTCATTTCGATGTGGTAAGTAACTAAAACAATTTTCTCTAGTAAAACACATTAAAAAACAATAAATATTATATATTACTGTGTTTTACTAGAGAAAATTGTTAGAAAATTGTTTTAGTTACTTACCACATTGAAATTAAAAACTAACAAATCCGATCGGAAACGTTTCCGACGTTTTAGAATCGCCCTGCTGAGCTGAAATAGCAGTGCTGTTATTACGACCGTCATATAGCGATGATTGAATGAGAGTATTTTCATAATATTTGTGGTCAGCAGCGTCAGCACCCATATACGCACTCAGACGCTATGGCGATTGATTTTGCGGAGAGTGTGGTTAGGACAATCTATCTGTAAATTGACGTACAAAGGGAAATTGCCGTCCGTTGTGGATACCTAGTTGATAGCCTTAATGCCCTATAGTTACGTTACATGTGCCTATTTTAAAATAACTTTCAAGGAATTGATCTCTGGCTTTTGACCTCTGCTTCAATCTCATTAATACCTTCTGGGATTCAATATTAGACCCATATAACACAACTAGTAAGATAGATCAAAAAGGGCGTTTTAAATTCTTATAAAGAGTCAGCAACGCGCGTGTGATGCCTCTGGTGTTACAAGAGTCCATAGTCTACGGTAACTACTTTCCATCAGGTGGGCCGTACGCATGTGTAGTCTAGTAGTATAAAATAAAAACCGGTCAAGTACGTTTGCTGTATGGGAGCCCCCTTAAATATTTATTTTATTCTTTTTTTTCTTATAGCGGCAACAAAAATACATAATCTGTGCAAATTTCAACTGTCATCATCACGGTTCATGAGATACAGCCTGGTGATAGACGGACGGACGGTGGACGGACGGACAGCCGAGCCTTAGTAAAATAGGGTCCGTTTTTCCCTTTGGATACGGAACCCCAAAAAAAAAGATAGAGAATTATTTATTGCACAATTTAAAACGGGCATTTATTACCCTTGGTCCTAGTTGGTCAACCCAGTAACTTGTCTTCGGATTATGTTATTTACCCGTAGACCAGGGACAATAAAGTTTTTTTTCATCCCACCATCTCGGAAAGAGTATTTTTGCTATTCGCTATCTGAGTGCAAAAGCCGTTTTTATCCGCTAGAGGATAAAGTAAAATTGAATTTAGAACATCGTGTGCACTAAGTTTGTGAATTCAAAACATCATTAAAACTTTTTACTTTTACCTCCATGGTGCCGAATTTATCATACTACCTTTTTTAATTTGTTAAAAACCTCACTAGGAGCCTTCTTGGTGTATTACTATTTTATTAATTTGCTTTACGCGCGCCGTTTTCTTTCACGTCATATTGTTAAAACCTTAGGTTAAAAACAAGAAACTTGAAAACAAGTGAAAACCCTAAAAGGAGTGATTCTAGCGACGAGGAAGTTTATTTGACGGCAACAGAATTGACTGAAACTGTTGAAAATGCGCAAAAGTATCTTGTGATTGTGTTTTTTTTTGCATTAAGTCATTTCCTCGCTGAGTTGGGATGAAAAGTTACGTGTTGCACTCGAGTGCAAAGATTTTTCACCTCGTGCTCTTTTGATTCCTTCGCTTGCTCGGTCATCAAAACTGAGCACGCGGTTAAAAAGCAACTTTGCACTCTAGTATAACAAATAACTATTATTTACTTTTTGCGGCTTTCATTTTACTTCATGTACGGTACACGGATACGGTCTTGTGGGCCTATTGTGATCGCCACTTGTTACCCCTTATTCGCTATGACCAAACGTAACATAACGCGGACTCGTTACGATATCTGCGTGGAATCATGGCTGAATCGTATGAGTGACGTCACACGTTATTGACAAAGAATCTCTTAGGTCATAGCAAATAACCACCACAAAAGGGCATTCATAGTTCACCGTTTTGTATGAGAATAGTCACGTGAAATCTGTGTAGCGATGTGTGGATCTGTGGAGAAAAATACTAATGTCATTAACACCATCAACACCATCATCATCAGCCTGTAGAAGTAAATTCTAGGATTTTGATTGATTTGAGTATAGATCACAAGACGCGAGGAGACTGAAAAGTTCCCCTTAATAGAATCTGGTAGCTTTCCCGTCTTTAACGCGTTCCTTGACCGTCTCTAGCTTACAGTTTCAGCTTTTCATAAAGTCGTTCTTGGAGTCGTAATTCCAGATTTTTCATTTTCATGATGCTTAGATATTATAGGACTGTAAAACTTGAGTGCCGTCTGAACAAACTTAGCCAAGCTGTGGTGTGGATTAATTTTAAATATAATTTAAGAACTGCTAGTTACGGCTGGCGAGTGAAAGGTCTAAGATTGGTAAGTTGTGGGTTCGAATCTTAACAGGGTTTTTCTTGTCGAATAGTTATTGTTTTTAGTAAAGTCACGATTGAAAATAAATATAGTTCATCGTGGTAACAACATAAAACATTTTCACGGTAAAATAAGCATGTAAGTCCGAAATTTTCACAATGAGAGCTTTTCATCTTCGATAAAAAACAAGTAGTTCAAATTGGTTCGATAGATGGTGCTGACTCAACTCTAGCTGCCAAGATTGTCAAATGTATTATCTGTGGTGTACGCGTATTAAGCTATTATCTTACTAGTCTGTGGCTATTAGTCATGATATTTTGAATGTCACAGAGTATCATAAAAAAAGCCGCAATTCACCATTTTTCAGGAGATGTACTGGGGGAGGCACTTGTATTGATATCATATAAATATAAATATAATAGGTATAAGAATTTTAGTCATCAATGAGTTTCAGTTTACAGAAATTTTTAAATCGGGAATTTAAGTCAATTTTACTGACGATTAGTGAATTTTACGAGGACATTCTTAATTCGCACCCCAGGCCTCGCGCGACTACTATAGTTCAGTTTTTAGCCTTTTTACAAGATAAACAAAGATAGACAGACAACATAAGCGAGTTTCTCAATATTATTCTCGAGACTAAACTCGTCTAAAAATAAAACAATATAGTGGATACTGGATAGTTTTCTGCACACCACAAAATATAGTCCCGTATCGAAGTTAACAGTTTACTGGTAGCAGAACGTGTTTGCGGGACAAATACGATTTTCTACATACGTGATCCGACCGTTTTAAACTCCATTATATTTTGACAGAGTAAACCAAAATTCCAGACTCACAAGGACCCTTGACGGTGGCTCTTGAAATACCTAAAAACTCACTTACCGCAACTCTTACATTTCATTTATGCGTATACCCAGGAAACTATTGTTTCAGATTGCGTCTACTACATTTAATTCTGACTTTCAAGTAAAGTGAACTGTTCAAGAAGATCAGTGTTTTTTTTTTAAAAAAAATCTTAGATTTTTTCGGGGTATTACTAATTAGGCTAGAAAACAAATCCAGGACAACTTTTTGAAAAAAAGAAGCTTGAAGGAGCTGGTATCTCGTACAAAAGATACTAGATACAACATACCTACTGTATTTTTTTGTTTCGTAGAATTTGCGATACAAACTATGGTCACTGTAATCATGTGTTGAAATGGCCATGTGCATGTTTAATGTTTACATGCAGATGCAATACTGTTTTCATTGATACACTGCATTTTAAGAAACGAAATTGAAGACTAAGTTCCAGTGGATTCTGTTTTCTGTTGCAATGATAGGAAATGAGTAGGACATAATATCGTGAATAGAATATTGTTTTATTTATGTAATATTATTGATTTGTGTGAGTGGTAGCACATTAACGAATGCTTCTACGTATAGGCACCTACAATTTTATAAACAAATAAATAATATTACATAAATGAAACAATATTCAATTCACGATATTAAGCATTACTGCTCGCATTGCTGTGTTCCGGTTTGAAGAGTAATGTGTGAAATTACAGGTACATCAGACTTTTCACCCTTATATCTCAGGTTAATAGGTGGAATACAAAACAATATAAGGCGCTTTCTAGATGGACGTGACCTGTTTAGTTAGTTAAAAGATTAACGCTAACATCAGGTGGGGGTCATGTCTTGTTCCAAAACCAACTCAAATAAAAAATTAATAAACAAATTTGGGTCTGAAAGCAAAACAAATCTTTTCCCCAATCCTTTCCCAAACTGTTTACACAAATGAACAACAGAGTACTTACTAGTAAATAAGTCCCAACACGCACGCATTATTATTCCTCCCACAAACAAACATACGATATTCCTTACCCTCCTTACCCTCCAAGGAGGCCGCAATTAGTCTTAATTAAAGGGAACAAAAACCCCATAGCATTAGGAAAGTATTAATACTATAGTATAGAAGCGTAACTAATACTGAAAATAATATGCTCAGTCGCTTGGCAAGTTATTCGTCCAGTTTTTGGCAAATCAAGACAAGATCGCGTGCCATATCACTTGCTCAAATATACAGCCAAACTTTGGTGATTTTGGCAAATATTGGCAAATCACATTTGCGCATTTATTATTTATTTATTTATTTTATTTTAACTAGAACGGCATACAGTTACCAATTACACTAATTAAAGGGAACACGCAATCAAATAAAAAATTTACAATAATAATTTATGTATCGTAGCTTGTGTGTGGTGTAGTGGTGTGGACAAAATCTTTCATACGCAGAACAACACTCGCGTGTTTAATGCATCACGCAGTAGGTACCAGAAAATTATAAAAAGCACCCTAAGTTATGAGATTAGTTACTGCCTATTGTAGTAGTGTCACTTCTATCGGGCTTAGTGTTGTATGTCCTTAGTATTTGTTATGCAAACGTAAAATCCACCATACGTCTTCATTGCGAAAGAGTCACGTAGCGACCGTAGCGACCTCAGCTAATGTAATGGGCTCAGGCTGGATAGGAAGCTTTTGGATCATTTGGTTTTTTTTTGTTTTTTTTTAATTATAGTACCCTGAGATAGTGAGACGGCGCACCAACTGCACCATCTCATCCTTGTGTGACGACTTCTGCATATCTTACAGAATCTCCTGATATCCACAGCACAGGGAATCCTAGTGTGGGATCAGAGGCCCAGTTCTCTTATTAAAAAACATTCAAGTCACAAAACAATCTCGTGTTAGTCGCTATTAGTAGTATTGTAGTAACTATTACTACATTCATCATTGAGTAAGAGTTATTAGTAAGTAATAAATAAATTTTAGTAAGTACCTACTTAATAGTTTTTTAATTAAGAGAATTGGCCCTCAGGGACCATTTATGTAACTGTTGTGTTGTCCACGCCTGGACAAAGGCCTCCCCCATAGAATGCCTCGACAAACGGTCTTGCGCCGCCTCCGTCCACCGACTTTCTGCGACGTTTATAATGCCTTTAGTTTATTGAGTTGAGGGCCCACCTCTACCGCAGTAGGTAAGTTACTAATCTATAAATCAAGTATAATAAAAGAACATTTAAATTACCGAAAGCTACTAACATAAACAAAGAGGCAATCTTACAAAATAAGCAACATTAGGTATACACGACACGTACACCAATATAACTTAATTCTAAACTCTGAAGTTATCTGAATTATAACGGATCAAATTTTGAGCAGTATCGCCTGTCAGAGAGACTCCGATACAATTGTAATGGAATCGAAACGTGAGAGAATTGTTGAATCTCGCAAAGATTCCAAGAACATGGATAGTTCTGTCGATGCCAATACTACGAAATTATTCAAAATTGTGGAGAACGCACCTCCGACATTTAATAATAAAATAACATTTGAAATACTTTATTCATTTGTTTGTTAAAGTGCACCACACTAACTAAGATTTAGTAATCGGTAAGTGAAGCCACGTGCTTTTAGCGGATGATATTGTATTTACCAGCTCCAACTAGCCAGGATCGAAACGATTGGATATCTTTGGAGGAGGCCTTCACCTGTAAAAGGAACAATTAAATGTTTAAAATATAATACACTTAATAACAAGATTAAAATATCAAACTACATACTACACCTATACAAACATATTATACCTAAATATTATACCTTTACTCAAAAATTATACTTACCTAATAAATAAATATAAGCATGTCTGAAATAAATTGTATCTTTCTATAAAATGCAGTAGTGTTTTTTGAAGCAAGAAAAAAAAGGCTTTTTTTTATTTTATCTACCATCCCAAACAAATTCTAAGTCTGTTTTTACACAGTACACTTACAATATACCTACCTAAATAAAAACCCACCCCCTGCCTATATAATTTGTTAGTTTAGATTATATTTATATTTTTAGTTTTATTGGTTACTACCTTGTTTGTAAGGCACGCCTCACCATCTTTCTGCACGCCCGGGATGACTGGTAGATAATGCTATTAGCATTAAGTCCTCCTTGCACTAATGTTTTGTGTGAAAGTTTAAATAAATAAATAAATCAATTTTGACGATTGTTGTAATCATTTGTAACTGTTTTGTGTGTGTGTGATTTGGTAACGTTTTTAAAAATGTTTTTTTTTAGTTTATGAGACCCATATACCTAATCATATAAGTCTAGTATTAGTACACTGATCATGTGTATAAAGATTCATGGAGTTTTAAGAAATAATAGTCAAATTAGAAGCAAACTACGTTCGTTCTAGGCTACCGGTGACCTCTTAAGGATTGCTGATTGTAAGCCAGGAATAAGTACAAGGGCGTAAGTGAATGGCTGAGACTGAAACGCCCCAATACTTTCCTCTATCTATAGGCTCATATCCCAAGTGGATAATACCACTATTACTCCCATAAAACCTATGGAATAGGTTCATTGTGCTCTGAAACCTTTTAGCGAATGCTTAGCAGGAATAATGAGCATAGCCATAGAAATGCCTGTAAATGCTAAAGACCTATTTCTTTGAGGTTAAGTATAAACGAAGCCATCATTATTTTATCGGAGATTACGACTATTTGCCTAACCGAAAGCCATTACAAATTATTAACATGACATAACACAAAATCCACCCAACAGTCACATACGTAGTCACACTAGGTTTCCCTGTGTCGTGAGTATCAGGAACTAGGAGTACCTAGGTAGGTACCATGTTATGTAAAATTTAATGAGTATCTATAATAATAATAAAGCCTTTATTTCCAAACTTAACCTATGTACATAATATTATTTAAGTATTTTTAATCCTTGTAATTTAACATTGGCACCCGAAATTGGGTGTAGGCCTCCTCCATACTGTTCCATTTTTCTCGATCTTGTGCGAGTCAAGTCAGGTCTTCCCTGCCACCTCCACGATGTCATCGCACCACCTTCTTCTCGGTCTGCCTCTCATCCGTTTCGCGTCTCGTGGGTACTAGTGCAGAATCCGCTCACTCCACCTTCCATCATGTATCTATATACTATTTGTTAATAATAGAACATCTTTTGAAAGATTTCGTCCGGGAAAGTACTACCACAGTATCTATTTCTGCCGCCAACCATCGCATTGCTGTGTAACGGTTTGAAGGGTACGGGTGCCGGTAAAATTATAGGCACATGAAACTTTTCATCTTTATGTCTCAGGATCAGCAGCGTAATTGTGATGCCGCTGGTGTTGCAGGCGTGCATATGCTACGGTAACTACTTTCCATCAGGTAAGTCAATAATTAAGAAATAAAACACTCGTATTAAGTAATTACAAATGTTTATTCCATACCGATATATAATACAATTTGGGATTCTAAAAAACAATTGTACGCGCTTCATTATCATCATCATCAGCCGAGAGACGTCCTCTGTTGAACGAGACCTCTCCCATATATATAATGCAATGGGGATATTTGCCATAACCACCACGCTTGGCAGGCGAATTGGTGATAGGTGTGTTGGTGCTAAGTAGCCCTTGGTCAGTGACGGATTAACCCTTAATCAAATTACGCAATTGCCTAGGGCATCACGTCTGGGGGGGGCACCAGAAGAAACACAAAAAATCCGTCCTTAGGTCATCACGTCTCACTCTCACCGCTCACGTCACCAAAAACTATACCAAAAAATGTTTCTCGGACTAATTTTTAGGGAGTAAAGGCTTAAAGACCGATTCTAGTTGACATACGGATAGGGGGCCCACAGGTGCGGATAGCTTAGGGCATCAAGTAGTCTTAATCCGTCACTGCCCTTGGTGTAACATATTAGTCGAATTGTACGACATCCACGGGAGGAGATTGAGGGATATTTTCTTAGGCCGGATATATCACAGCAAACGCGTAATGTTGCCAGTATTCTAATAGCTAGACTAATTAATTAAATGCCGAAAGAAAGCTGTTACTCCAATTTTCAATAAGATTCAGAAAAATTACATTGACTATGGTAGCATCTCCATAACTTTTCCATAAATTTTCAGAAGAAAACGATTGATCTGGGACAGATCTGTCAGCGTAATTAATCTAATTAAAAGTTGGAGTTATAGTGTCTCGACTCTTAAATCGAAGTGCTATCAACTTTGATTGGATGATCGCTCAATGGCAAAATTTTCTTATTATAGAAAGCTGATTGGTTCCAATCCCAAATTGTGAAAAATTCTGGTATTCTTTTGTTGATATTAGTAAAAATCCTAGACGTCATGACTCATTTACTGTTAGAAGCATTCCCATTCATCATTTAGTCAAAACATTTATGTAAACATTCCCATTCGAAATTTAATCAAAACAGTGTATATAACTGACTGTTAGAAGAAAAACAACCCAGTCAAGTGCGAGTTGGACTCGTGTGGAGAGAGTTCCGTACAAGTAGGCTATCAATAGTTACCACTATACCAGAAACCCTCGGAACTTGTTAAAACTTAAAACACATGATTATCTAACAACTCATCGTTGTTAATAAAGAAAAAACATTTATCATGAAAGCCATCACTCATTTCTAAAGTTAATTAAACTGGAATATTCATGACTACAAAGAAAATATTCACAGTAATTATTGAACGGTTTACTTTACATATTGAATCCAATACTTTTGGAACGATCACTATCGGTTTGATAACTGGGAGCGAACTGGATTCTATGAATATTGTGACACACTGCTACGTTCGACGAAGAACATTTTCAAACTTAAAAAAAAAGGAGGTTCTTAATTCGACTGTATGTTTTTTTTGTATGTTTGTTACGCGATTACTTCGCCAATTATGCATTAATTTTCGTGAATCTTTTTTTGTTTGGTAGGAAATACTTCAGAGGTGGTCTCATATAGTTTTTATCGAAATTGATTCAGCACTTATAGAAAGAAGTTGTTTTTTTTTTCAAAAACATCCCTTTTGGTATTATGTATTTATTTTATCATACATAAAATCGTTGCGTGCCTGAGTGACTCACTATCAGATTAACCATTAACGTACAACCGAAACCGTAGGTCATAGAAACCTGATCTGGTCCTGAACCTGATCTATATACTAAGATCATCACCGGATCAGTTAGGATCCAGTGATGATTTTAGTATATAATGAACGTCGGCAAAAATTCAAGGAGTATACAATACTGGAATACCGGTGACTATATAGGAAGCAGTAAAAAGTTAAATAAGAAATTAAAGCAGTAAGAAGTTGTTTGTGGAATTGTCAATTAAAAATCTCAAATTGAAACTCTCATGAAAAATCTCGAAAGAAAACATCGAATCAAAAATCAAGCTCTACAGGAATTCCTAGGAATTATGAAATATGAAATGAAATATATTATATTTATTGTGAAACTAGGTTATAAAATGATGTTAAACAGTAAAATATGTACAATATAAAATAGACGAACAAAATAATGAATGTGTAGAATGGATTTCCACAAAGTCACGCTTGAATCAATTAATTACAGTAAAATATGTGTCCACTAGTTTCTACCCTAAGGTGTACAAAACATTAAAATGAAATAAAAAAAATAATTTAATAAACTCATTAGATCATACCTACATACTAACTAATAATTAAATATAAAAACAAATTCAAATTAAATTAGATATCATGCAAATGATATATCGTTAAAAAATTCGTCAACAGTGTAGTATGCCTTTTCGATAATACGCATCGCGGTAATTCTCACCTGTATATTGCATATGTCTGGGAATACCTCAACGAATACCTCGAGAATACCTGTTACGGACAATCACACAATGGAAGTATGATACTTGCATGTTATTGTTGATGTAAAACTTCAAAACATCTTTATGCTAAGAGATCATTATCATCATCCTTTAGAAGTCCACTGGCTGGACATAGGCCTTCTCCTTAGATTGCCACGACTAACGGTCTTAAGCCGCCTCCATCCTCCGACTTCCTGCTACCTTTATAATATCTTTAGTCCATCGAGAGTAGAGCCTTCCTATACTGCGTCGTCCAGTTTGCGGTAGCCACTCGAGACCCTTAATCCCCTTAGATTGCCACGACGATAGGTCTTGAGCCGCCTCTATCCTCCTACTACCTGCTACCTTTTTAATATCTTTACTCCATAGAGAGTGGTCTTCCTCTACTGCGTCGTCCAGTTTGCGGTAGCCACTCGAGACCCTTAATTCCCCAGCGGTTGTCAGTTCTAATGCGAGCTATATGACCTGCTCATGCCACTTCACCTGCTAATTCCGAGAGCTAATATCGGTGATCTTGGTTCTTCTACGGATTTGCTGATTCTGAAATCTATCACGCATAATGAATCTCCTAGCACTCTCCATAGCCAGCTGCGTGACCTTGAGCTGGTCTATACGGCCTATAGTTAGCAACCACATCATGCTAAGAGATAGAAGCAGAAAAGTCAGTATTTGATGTCTTAAAATACGCATGAGCTTGGTACATTTTGTGATTACTTAGGGGCCTAATTCTGGTAATTATTTGACATTCAATTCACAATATTATCTCATCTCAGTCTACTTTCAATTAATCTTCAACCTTTCTGTCGCTCAGAAAGGCGTTCGTTAGAGCGAGAAAGATAACGTATGCATGCGAGGATTAAGCAATAGTTACTACGTCCAGTGTTAGAGATGAGATTATACTGTGAATTGAATGATTTATAATTCCGAGAATTGGGTTTCAGATGAGAGGTAAACCTCGATTTATAGTAGACACGTGATTGAGGTAAATGATTCTTTGATCTGTGTTGAAAATTGTCGTTTTTAAAAACTGGGTTCCCCAATCTTAACGTCTGTATCACCGCCTCTATAACTTGGTCCCTGACCGCCAACTGTTATTTTCACAGTGTCTGACTTTCGAACAATAAAGCAATTTAGTTTGTGCCGGTACAGTGCTGCGGTTGTGCGAATATCCGGCGAAAAATCAGACCGGTTTTTCAGAAATCCAGCTTTGTAAAAATTGGAAACTTGCGAGTTAGAGCGTTGGGCAAAAAGCTACCTATTCCAAAAAACACACAAAGGTCTATGAGTTTTTTGTGGCGTAAAAAAATCAAGCTTCTAACACAATGCATTAGAAAGATAATATAATAAATGTCTAATTTTTGTTCGGAAATCGCAAAAATGAATAACCTCTAGGGTACATCCAGTAACCTCAAAATTCTAAAGTAATATCACAAAATAAGTCACATGTACTCTTCGAGCAACACGGAAGGGAGTAGCCATTCGCAGCGTTCCCCTCTGTCAAACCACAAGCCAAAGTAGGCATATGCGTTTAATAAAACTAGTTGCCAGTTTGTTCTTATTCTGAGGTGTGCAAGGTTTGTTAGTGTGAGTGTCGTCATTACAATGTTGTAGTTGGATGTATATATGCGGAATTGCGCTTGTGTGCACATTTCCCCCGCAAAAAAAGACAGAACTATTTGAATGGTAATATATCGCTAAGGCTACTCCCTTCCGGCCCGTGGCAGGAAGTCCGTGTTGCTCGAAGTACGTACTAGTCTTGATCCTTTTGGGATTTTAAATAAGGAAGATTCTTTGACAATACCTGTCTCGGAACTACATATTCAAAATAAAATTCTAATACTGGACTTACTTCTCTGTGGTTGTAATTAGTAGAAGATTTTTGACATAAAGTCCAGGTTTTTTTTCATACTGTTAACCCCCTCGTTAGGCTCGGGCCCTCTTAAAGGCCGTGAAGGCATTCTGGCCTATGTGACTTTTTAACTTGGCTGATCATAGAATTGAATTACCAGCACTCAGCTTTGTTGTACAGAAGCAAGTTGCTGCAGGATATTGAGGACAGAATGTTTGCCAGCCAAGGCAAAAACACGCATATATCTCATCTTCATCATCATCAGCCTGCAGAAGTCCACTGCTGGACTTAGGCCCTTAGAATGCCACAACGAACAGTCTCCGCACCATCTACCGACCTCCCTATCTATCGATCTATCGACGTTTATATTGTCTTAAGTCCATCGAGTGGAGGGCCTTCCTCTGCCGCGTTGTCCGGTTTGTGGTCGCCACTTGAGAACCTTTATCCCCCAATGGTTGTCCTCGATATGACCTGTGCATATACCTCTAATCTATTTAAATTAAACATCAAACTTTATTTAATTTAGAAACGCAACTCCTTGCTGTTTGTTCAATAATTACGCTACAGTACAGCAGTTAGATTAAACTGTATAATTTGCGAACGTGGAATAAGTTCCTGGTTTAATTGTAGATTTAACAAAGATCAGCGAAAGTTCTGCGCGTAGATAGAGGCAGACATTTATCACACAACCAGCAAAATGTCGAAAAACAACAGCAAGGTAAAAATAACTTTTCATTTGAAAAACCAACTTCCACCATTGTATTCGATTAAATATTTCGATGAATTTTTTTTTATGAAAGAACCATAATGGTGAAAGGATTATGATACTTTCTGAATGCAAATGCTTGGTTTCTTGCTGAGAATATCAAAATCGGCATATGTATGCCTACAATATTTGATGAGTTCTCTCAATTCCTCATGGATTCCATCATCAGAACTGGATTCTGAAAAAAATGAGACCAATCTGGAAGTATCTATATTCAAATAAAAAAGAATTTTCCAAATCGGTTCAGAAACGCCGGCGATATGAGCAAACATAAAAAACAAAAAAAAATACAACTGAATTGAGAACCTCCTCCTTTTTGTGAAGACGGTTAAAAACAGCTGTGGGGAGACTGCCTCTAAAAAAACTTTGAAATTTAAAAAGTCATAGAACTAAAGTTGTTCGCGATGACGTGTGGAACCCCCCAAGGGCTTATAGGGGGAGGCATATACTATAATAAACGTTGTCTAGGCAGAGGTTAAGCGCTAACATCAAAATGCTAATCATGAAAGCATCATCTATTTGTTACGTCACTTATTCAAATAATAAAAAACTGTAATCTCGTAAGCTTTGATCTGAAGCTCTATATGCTGGAAGGTTTTATCTAAATTCTCTGTGGATCTCCCCTAGGGTGGTGGCCATAAAGTTCGCTGCAGCTTTCTTAAACTTTGCTTCTCGATGTATCTGTAGTGTAAGAAAAGTTTATCTTACTTGCCATCAAAGTTTTTCAGAAAAGCAGGTAACAAAGATGGTAATTAGAGGCACAGGTGGGAGAAAACGTTTCTCGTAGTGTAATGAGTGAGTAATTTTGGTAATTTGAAGTAAAATAATAGATTTGAAATCGTATGACAGCCATACATCTAAAATACCGCTTCACAGTTTTTGAATCTTATAATTAGGGTTCTGTGCATCAACTGAAAAAACAAGAGCCTTTTAAGATCACTTTGTTGTCCGTCTATATGAAAAGACTCATTTTCTCAGAAACAGTTAAAGGTATCCGCTTGAAATATATACAAAATATTAAGATTTGTAAGCTTATAGTACCGTAAAGGGTTAGGCAGAGCCTCAAAGGGCCTCTTTTCACCGTTGGTTGCACAGTTGCAGGAATATAAACGTGACAAGTGGTGAGGTCATCGACACCATTGCTTTCCATGACCAACACAGCTAACGCTTTCTTCCACTCCTATGACGCTCTCAATCAATTGTTTTAGTTATTGCGCTTAGTGTATTTTACTCTCATACACTAAAAGAATATAGATAAACTTAATAACTCTTCATTATTTGCTACCAGCATCAACGTTTTTCAACGTCGAAACTTCGCTGTATTGTCAACGTAAGTGCACCGTCCATTCCATTTGCAATATCATTTTTGTGCCGTGTTTCGATTCCAATGCTTTTACCGTTAACTTGCAATCAGATTACTTTTCATGAAACATAGATAAATATTTATAGGTACCTACAGTTAGGTAGTTAGTAGGTATACGGTTGTGCCAATCTTTAATAAATGCGCTAACTACACTAACATGAATAAGGTATCTTCGTATTCATTTTTCAAAAACAGACGGCGTCTACTTTTTATCCGACTTCAAAACAAAGAGGAGTTTCTCAATTTGGTTGTATTTTTTTTTATTTAATTTAATTTACTACTGTTTTTTTTAGTTTGTTATATTGGAGGCTTTTTAATCAAAGTAGCTTATAATAAAAGTACAAGTGTAGTTAAATTCAATAGAAGTTTATTGCGTGACTTTAAAAAAATGGTGCAAATTGTCCACCAAAATAATATGTTCAATGGCTTACATCGACAAAACAATTTTTTTCTCGTCTTCATCTGAGACGCACAGCAACCAATCTCACATATTTTTCCAAGTCTCGGCTCAACTTTCATTTACGTTAAATGAGCTAGGAGGTTAATATTTTTATCACATGTAGATTTACATAACAGAAGCCTAAATATGAAATGGCGCACCGCGATAACCAATAGTTTTGGAGTTTAGTTCTGCCTCCTAAAACCCCCATCCCCCCGCCCCCGCTCTCAAGTCTTATTCTAATTAAACATAAAAGAAAGTCCTTCCCAAGTCTCACCCGCCCATGCCAGTAAAATCCCAAATCTCTTCCCAAAATCCTTCATTACGATATCAAGCAAAACCACGATTCAAAACAGCTGACCGTATAAAAACAAAGTTTATAAAACCATTCGACAAACGCTTAAAACGATTCGTTTAACGCTAAGCTACTGTTACAAAGCATTCGCAAACTTAATTCTATCTTACATTGAATGCATTGTACACACAAGGTGATACGCAGCCGGATCCTTTGAGACTTCCTTTTTATTTGTTAAAAATGATCAAAGGACTCCAAAATGAGTTTTCCTGTGAGTTCTAGAACAGCTGAAATAAAAGCTGGCTTGGTCAGTTTTTTTTTTTAATTACCGCTGTGTTTCATCTCATTGCAATACGAACTAGTAGATTGTGACTACAACAAGCCATTTTAACCTAGACTTTTATCCGCCCGAGCCGAAGGCGAGGGTAGTTACTTAAGTCGAGGGTAAAATGGCCTTTTATTTGGTGGTACAAAGAAGGCAAATTAAGTCATAGTCATAGTAGTTTATTGATAACGAAAACGGTTACAGTTAATTAAAGTGAATATAATAAAAACAAGTTTTTTCTATGTAATTTTATTGTGTTTGGCTGCAGGACTTAATTTTCTAACAAGAAGTAAATCTGAGAAGTAAACACTTTTATGCACCAGAGCATAGAAAGAAGTTTTAGTCCGCTCACACCAACAACAACTTTAAGAAACACACACAAGAGCATGATTGAAAAAGATTTTTTAGTACCAATTTAGTAAATATATATTAGTGTCTACCACTGGCCGCCACTCCCACCGATGGGGGGTAAGCCGCCCTCGAGATGTGGTCTGTATACTATTCCGGTGGCAGCGACTTGTGGAAGTAGATTAAAACCACCTGCGTACGAGACCGTTGCAAAATAATGACTGAAAATGAGGTAAGTACGCCAAATAACATGAGATCCAATTATGTGAATTATGGAGCATTTATTTTCTCCTCATGGCATCTCATTATCTTTAAATCTCAGAGAGATTTGGATGAGAGAATGGATGAGAATAGCACAGAACCGGAGAGCGTGGCGTATTAGAGAGGAGGCCTATACACAGCAGTAGATAGAAGAAGATAGATATAGAAGTAAGCAAGCTGCTTCCTCCACAGACTGCTACCAGCTCATTCCATTCTATCCCAGCTGTCTGGGAAACGAATTATGTTCACAATTTAATCTTTTAAAGTTCTCGATTGTTTTCATCTGCGGCGAAGTTGATTATTTGCAACTGGATTGCTGACTCAGCGTTATTCATTTTCTGCTAAAGAGCAGTGTATTTTGCAGCTTTTTTAACTGCATTAAATACTTTTTATTTATTTTAATTTACAGTGATTGAAACATTAAACTTATAAAGTCAATGGGTTAGGGCATGGGTTTTCATAATTTGTAAGTAGCTGATTCATCACCTAATAGCACTGCGTCTTGTTTATGTGATGACCTCTGTGGTGCGGCAGGCGAGTAGCCGGCTGAGATGCAAGAGGTTGCGGGTTCAATTCCCGCTGCGGGACAAATGTTTCTATGGTCTGCAAATATTTGTTCCGGGTCTGGATGTTATGGTACCATGGTACTTCGTAGTTCCTGATTCCCACGACACAGGGAATCCTAGTTTGGGATTAAAACTACGTATATGACTGTTGGGTGTTATGTTATTTTATGTTATGTCTTTGGTGGATACTAAACTAAGTTTTTTTTCAAAATACGCACTCAAATCACAGAATATATAGAGTAGAATAGAAAATTTATTGTACACCATTATAAGATAATAAAAAAATACACAGAACTTAACATGATAATTAAAAGTAGGTACAATGGGTGGTCTTATCGCTTATAATATTTGTAACGTATCCATAGCGAATACATATAAAATTCAATTGTCAATTCCTACAGCGTTGCTGTTGCCTCAATTTGGAGCCGAGCGATTTAAATATGCAAGAGTGTGGAGGAAGTCGTCAGACGAAACTTGTACCGAGTGCTAACTGGGCGTGCCTGCTGCACTGGGCAACGCTTGGGAGATAGTGACAAGCGGTAGCGAGCCGAAGCAAAAAGTAAAATATATATATAAATATATATATGTGCGGGTTCTCGTCGCACGTTCGTTTGAGCGTGGTCGCGGTCGGTGCTCATGAGGAAGGGCCTCAAAATGGTCAACGAAACGTCAGCAGGAGAATAGTTAAGTACGTGGTGTATAGTCGTAATTTTTCTAAAATGATACCAAGCCACGATAACTTCAATTCTATTATAGAAATAGTTATTTAAACTCTGTTTCTCTATTAATATGTCCGCCTCCAGTCCGTGTGCACTGCCCTCCCGAGCACTATTTGTTCCAAGAACGACCTCTCCACAGGGTGTTTAAGATAGTAAAGCCTCTTAATGAAGCTAGACTCCGGCACTAATACCAAATTAGTGCTATTTCCTTTACAATGTTAGTAGGTACAACTAATATAGTTAATAGAGATCAGAAACTTTGGTATTGGTTTACCAAGATAGCGTTCACTTTATATCATGGTATTTTGTGTTGCTACTGTCATAGTGTAAATTCTATCTGACCTTTAGAATTTCAAAAAAATACTTCTAGCTACTTCTGACTTACCAATCAACTGGTGAAAGCTTAGAGCATTTACCGAAAGGTGTAAGCCATTAAAAATTAAATCACTCATTACAAACTCATTAGATAATTAATATAACTCTGAGGCCCAATTCTCTTAATTATTTTAAAAATATTATATTCTAGGGTGGCAATCTCGTATCAAGCTACCATCACATTAGCTCAGATCAGATCTTAAGAGGAGGTCACCGGTAGCTAGCAAAAGGGCGCTTACCTGCTCTTAAGAAATTGTTTAGAATTTTGAAGTAAGATTTTTTTCAAAATAAAGACATTTACGTACCTTGAAACAAAACATTCAGGCAAAAGGAATTGTACCATGAAAAAGGTTACTCATAGATAATTTAATGCAAGCTGGCACATTCCATAATATTCTTTAAGGTTCCCACGTAAATTTAGTCGAACTTTTCGGCTGAATTAAGCTTCATTATTTTCTGGTTCATTGTTTACAAAATCTAGAACACTGCGAACCTTGATAATTCAAAATTATCCTTGTGATTTCAATGAATAAAATACTTTTGACTTCTTATGACTTTTCACTTTGATCTCCTATCCGATTACATCTAAGTATACATTTTTATGAAGATCAACCTTGTAGATGACAAATTAATAAGAAACTACGTTTTCTCCCTAACTCTAAGCCTAACTCTAAGCTAAACTGGCTCTAGTTGCCTTTAAAAAAAACAACAAGTCATCTTTATAAAACTATGTTGATATAGTTGGATAAGACTTATCAAGGCATGCAGTGTTTTATATTTTTGAAACAATTAACCAGAAAACATTTAGAGAGTTAAAACGTATTTAACGGAAAAGTATTAAAAAAAGTCTTATATTAAAAAAAATAAGATCCAAATCCAATACCTACATATTCCTAACGCATGAGTTGAGGTGTTGTCAGTAAAAACAAAACAAAACTGCGCTCACACTGACTGAACAAAGTGTTCAAAAACAAAAAACATAGGTATCTTTCCCATGGTAACTTCATACAATTTTTAACACTTCCCCTGCTGGAAACACAGGAATAATATTTTTGGTTTTTGAATGCATGCGTTTTTATTCCCGTGATTATTTACTTTGACCAATTTTTTAACTTCAACAGAGAACTTACCTAAGCTCTTATAGCGATTCAGTTCAAAAACTATTCGTCGTGGACATCCGTCATCATTGAATAACTTTAATCGCAGAAGTAGACCTTCTGCTACTGTGCCTTTAAATATAGCTGCGGACATCACGGAATCGATATTTTGTACTGAATAGTTTTTGAACTGAATCGCTATAAAGAGCTCATGGTAAGGCCTCAGTGCAGCAATACGCAGACGTTTGTGATTAACGCGGCGCTACTACAGTGCGGCTCACAGAAGTCTGTGCTACAATTAAAAAACCACGAAAAAAAACACTCGAAATTGCGGAAAATGGTCCGCAGTGAAAGTAAGCTTGTCTTTAACAATTTATTTACATCGCTAACCAACCCACCATAGAATAAATTGTACCTTTTGTCAGGCAAGAGTTATTTACTCGTCTTTGGTTAGACTGTACCAGCTACCGTACTAAGGCTGTGGTAAAGTTAAAGGTAATTTGTAGCTAGACCGTAAATTTGAAAAGGGCGGGTATGAAGTCTAAATTATAATTGAATGCTTTCGTGTAACCGACTGCACTTGAAGGTTTTTTTATTTATTTCAACAAAGTGGCAGTTTTAACGGTGAAGTTTTATATTATTTGGGCGGGAAAAATATAAACTTTGCCGTGGCAGGTTGTTGAAAATTATTTAGGTATGTGCATGTTTTTTAGCATGCAAATTTATTTTTAGCTGCAGCCTACAGCTCTCTTAAGAATGCATTATAAATAAAACTAGCCACGCCTTACTGTCCCGATGCTGCATTAACTCCTTCTTTATCTTAAGTCGGTTAAAAATTAAATAACCGAAACTAGCTTATATATCAAAAAACTACACCTATTCAATTGCCTAGGTCAAAAATATGTTTATGATAAGATTTTTTAAGTAACCACCAGATCGCTGAAATATTATTGTAATATAATAATATTAATAATAATTACTTATTATTACTTACTAATATTTGTTATAATCTTACCCTCTTATTCATAATAAATAGCTAAAATAGATTTGTCTTGTTTTGGTGTATGGCATTTTACATCAGAGAGAATAAAACAAAGGCAATTTTAACTAAAAAAGGTTTAAAATATGATTATAAATCTAATGTAAGTTCTTAAACTCAGTTTAAGCTTAAGTTCATTATGAGTAATAAAATTATCTAACCTAAAGTTGTGGTACGTCAACCGACTGATATTATGAAGAGGTAAACTTATCTCATTCTGTGCTTCAAAAATTTGTCTTCATCTAAGCAGCTCATTACAAAAACAGACAGTTTATAAACAACACAGTTACGTCAGAGTAAAAAACATGGCGTCCGAACTCGATAGTCAACTTTAAAAACTCTACTAACAAATTAAGAAGAATGGCTCAAGTTAAATTAAAATCTTAGGCCCGCGTTACTCTTTAAATTTATGCTTGTTGTGTTCTTTCTAACCGACGGCTCTGGACGTATTTTAAGCTACCCTCGTTTAGCTTATAGGGAATAACTGGTTCACTCTTCAATCACAGAATAGCTAGCACAACATGTTGATAATGACCATTTTAATATTGTTCGGAGAAACGTGACGTCTTGTGTGATTATAAGATCACGTAGATACATAGATTAGTATATGTCTATGCATAGATAAGAAAAAATAATTAATGATAGTAATAGTACCTAGTTTAGTAGATTTAATGTCTACTGGAGATACTTCTTTCTATATCTATCTATGTTATGTGTTATTATTATTAGTATTAAGTATATCAGTTAACAAGTATACAACAAGCTCTGCTTAGCTTGGGGCTGGATAATGTTGTGTGAAATGTCCAGCATTATTATTATTATTATGACATTGATTTATTTTAAAACTCGTTATAAAATACATTTTTCACTATAAAAAAATACTTCTTATCTATAAAAACAAATAGTATATAAAAAACAGTATAGTAAAAAATATATTACAAAACGGTAAACCACCGACCGCGGAGCAAAGGCCCAAGCAGTCGGAGGCTAGGGCTGCAGAGAGAGAAACCTACTGACAATGCGTGCCGAGTCCAGGAGTACTGCCTTCTGAATCTGACCCTTGATCCAACCATTCAGTGAGAGCCTCTCAAGGTGTTGGTCGAGGCTCTTTGCTATCAGTCCATTCACAGAAACAACTATCGGGACGATAATCGTCGAATCTACATCCCACATGGCGGTAATCTCATGGGCCAAGTCAAGGTACTTGCTTAACTTGTCCTTCTCAGCCTTCACAAGATTAGCATCATGTGGGATAGTGACATCAACAAGTATCGCCCGGCGTTCCGACCGGTCTACCAGCACGATATCAGGCTTATTGGCGACAATAGTATTTATTATTATTATTATTAATAGTATTATTATTATTTTTATTAAGGCATGTACTTTACCAACATTTTTCTGTACTTAATTCAACCTTATTTGCACCGGGATACGAAAAGTAAAAATTTTAAATTTTTATTTAGGTTCTATTCACCATCATCATCGGCATTTAAAAGTGCAGTGTTGGACGAGATCTCTCCCTTAAAATGGGAAGGATTGCCACATCTCAACACTTGGCTTTTCTTGGCTGGCGGATCGGTCGCAGTATTCGTGTTGAGTACTCAGGTGGATGCTGCTGCCCACCCCCTGGTGTAATCCTTTAGTAAGCTCATACGACATCCACGGGAGGAATGGAGGGGTTTATTTTTAGGTCGGACATACCACGGCTTTTTGTACCTGTTGTTGTATAAAAATTATCAACAACCGTACTTTGTTAATTTGACATTTACATGTGTATATTAATAAATTAAATGAAAAAATTTCAATTTACGTGTAATGAAAATTAAATTAATAATTATTTATTTATTTAATTTAATTTAATTATATAATCATTTCCATAGTATGGGAATTAGCATATTCATAAATTTTCCCGATGACGACACGGTGCGAATCGAAATGCAGCCTCAGAGTCCCGTGACAAAGTTTTTTTATTAATTCTTACAGCTATTAAACACGAAATAACTAAAAATCAAAATCGAGACGTAAAATAGTGTCTCAGCTATCCTTATTCTGAGCTGTGTTTAAGATGTAATAAGTTACTTTTTTGATGAAGGCTACTTGGTAAAGTTGGGGAGTTAATTTCAAGATTCTTGCAGGTAATTCGCTAAAAGCAGGTTAAAATTGATAGGTTATGAATATTTAACTTGTATAACGATACCCTTTTACTTGAGGTAAGGTTTGGATACAATCAAAATTAAAGTGTATTTGGGAAGATAGACATGTAGATAGATAGATTTTTACACCATCAGGAATACATAATAGGATTTATTGAAATTAGCAGTACAATGGGCAACTATGGTATTTCATTATTTGGTATTATGGTAACTTATTTTTTTTTATAATGGGAAGCTATAGTATTGGTTTCATAGAGCTTTAAAACCGACGCAAAAAAATGCCTCATGACATTGCGCCGCGTGCGCACTAGCCACAACAACCTCTTGAGGGCCTATTAAGAGTTTTGCATTACAACAATCACTTTGAGAGTCGTGAGTATTCAACGTGACTTACATACTAACTATTCATCATTCTGTGCCGCGCAGTCGATAGAAACAGCACAGATTCATAAATAGTTACTACGTAAGTCACGTTGATTACTCACGACTCGCAAAGTGATTGTTGCAATGCAAAACTCTTAATAGGCCCTCTGTTCGTTGTAGCCAACAAGACGAATGACCACCTCACTCAACACTAAACCAAGATAGCTCAGTTATGACCAAATAACACTTATTACGGAGTGTATCTGGGCCTAGCAGCTAAAATAAATTAAATGCTGTTTTTAGGGTTCCGTACAGGAAAAAATGGGACCGGTCAGTCCGTCTATCTATCTGTCAAGATCAAGACCCATTCTCCCAGAAACGGCGAATGGTATCAACTTTAAACTTATACTGAATATAAAGTATGTAACCTTATAGGGTCGTAAAAAAATATGACAATTAATTTCTAATTCATTTATGGAAATCGTGAAAAGGAAAAACCTTTTCATCCCATCTATTCGAAAAGGACGACTTGGTTCGCCTTTAAGTGCACCCAAAGGTGGTGTTTTCTGTATGAAGCTTCTATAAGTGCGCCGCAATTATCTTTGCCGCGCACTTTTTAAATTTGGAATATATCGAACTCAAATAAGTGCGCCGCAAAAATCTTTTACGGCCCTTTTTGAATTTGGAACATCTTGAAAAGAATCAAACACAAATAAGTGCGCCGCAATTATCTTTTCCGCGCCCTTTTTAAATTTGGATCATCTTAGTGTTCAGCGCCAAAGAAGGCGAACGCAAATATTGTTTAAATAAATACTGGCTGGTACGACGGCCCATAGTCGCGCCACCGGCTGAATAAAAAAAAACAAATTAGAAACGACTGCCCGCAATTTCGTCATTTTTAACCGACTTTACAAAAAGGAGGTTCTAAATTCGGTTGTATTTTTTTTTAATGTTACCTCATATCTCCGGCGTTTATGAACCGATTTGGAAAATTCTTTTTTTATTTGAATAAATATACTTCCAGATTGGTCCCATTTTTTTCAGAATCCAGTTCTGATGATGGAATCCACGAGGAATTGAGGGAACTCCTCAAATATTGTAGGCATACATATGGCGATTTTGATATTTTCAGCAACAAACCAAGCATTTGCATTCAGAAAGTATCATAATCCTTTCACCACTATGGTTCTTTCATAATTTTTTTTTCATCCAAATATTTAGTCGAATACAACGGCGGAAGTCTTTTTTTTAAATGATAAGTTATTCACGGATTGTTAGAAATTCATGGTTTTGTTTTGAAATAAAATATGAGGTGCCTTTTATTTTCTCATAGTGGGTGATGAAAAGTAGAGTGTAACACTCGGGCGCAAAATATATTTTTGGCTCGGGCGACGTACTTTGAATCCCTCGCTACGTTCGGGATTCTACTAAAGAATCCCTCGCTATGCTCGGGATTCTACTCTAGAATCCCTCACTTCGTTCTGGATTCAAAAAAGCGCCCTCGCCGTAAAAATATTATTTTGCTCCCTTATGATACAATCTACTATTATGGTACTTCCAGTGACCTCCTTTTTATTAATCCAATCTAAAGACTCCTACACACTATGCCAGCGGGCATGCCGCCGGGCTTGTCGGCGGGGGTATTCTGTGTACTCGCGGCGTATATCAGAATACCCGCGCGGCAAAAAGCCGCCGGCTATCCGGCGCCTAGTGTAGGAGCCTTTTAAGTTGGAAAGCTAGGACGCGTTGTGAAACCAATAAAGGAAACCACCAAAATGTAATGGCGAAGTTTGTAAGAAAAAGTGGCTGAAACTCGAAAAGGGTTCTGACAATCTCGTAATAATTTACGGATTACGTATCTCAATCGTACTTGTCCATATTTTTAGCAGGTAATTTTTTCGATATCATTGTTTCCTCGACTCGTGTTTTGAAATTACCTACAGGTACGTACGTCATGGTTTTTTTCGGAACAAAATGCGTTTTTGCTTGGTATCAAACACAAGCCTTTCGTCCTCCCTGGACTAAACGTGTGGGTTTGATGCAAAAATTGTGGTTCAAATGCAGCAGCGACCGTGCACCGACAATGACCTTATCCACATGTATACGCACTTCTTTCCAAGGTTTGATAGATAGATAAATGGATAGAAAGATTAGATAGATTTGGATAACAGTTAGGATTTAAATGACTTATACAAGTAGGAGACTAGAAACATAAATTTAGATGTATCAGGATTTGTATTATTGACACTTAATACGTAGAGTCTTAAGGTGATTGCTCTCGCATGTGGCGCGAAATTCAAATTTTATTGTGTTTTTTGTAAATCACAGCTAATCAACACTTCTTGAGATAGAGAAAACAGATTTTGCGAAAACTAGGAGACCTAGCACACATGTTTTAATTGATAGTATCTCATAAATGTCATTAGTTAAGCTACGCATACCTTTAAACCAAAAAAACACTGTAAAAATCATTGAAGAGTATTCGTAGCTGAAGTAATGATCTATATGTGAAACTATAAACTAAAACACGTGTGTTAGGTCTCCTAGTTTTCGCAAAATCAGTTTTTACTATCTCAAGAAGTGTTGATGAGCTGTAATGAGCAAAAATAAAATTTTAATTTCGCGCCACATGCGAGAGCAATCACCTTAAGTGTCAATAATACAAATCCTGATACATCTAAAAGCTATGTTTCTAGTCTCCTACTTATATAAGTCATTTTATCATTTGTATGATCACACAATGACGTCAGTTCAAGACAAAGAGAACCTATTCAAGATTTCCCTTTTGTCAAAACAGGCTCACCATTAATATTTAATTCCCCATCAGTTTCAAAATAATCGATAAATTTATAGCAGTCGGCGCATTCAATTATTCAATGGCGGGAAACGCAATGAATTGACGATGACCGCGGCAGCGGAACCGGAGCACGGATGTTAGTTATAAACCTATCTAAATACTACAATATTTGGAGAGTTTCCATTACTATACGACTTTTTATCTTGACGTAGAGAATAGAACGCGCTCTATCAGTCGAGCTTTTTGGTGTGGGAATGAAACGCAGTGAATTGACGGTGACCGCTGCATCGAACTTTGAACACAGATGTCATTAATAAACAAAATCCTACAATATTTCAGGTTGTTTTCACTACCATACGATATTTTGACGATGCAGCGAAATAAATTCACGTTACGGGTGCCAGCTAATCTCGATCGGGTGTATTGCCTACTTTTTCCTAGTAACTTCTCATAGGATCATACCAAGGTATCTATCAGTAACTACTCCTTTACCTTGGAGGTTGAAAACATTAACTCATAATTTAAAACAACATCATTTATCTGAATTAACTAACTAAAGGATTGTCTCGTTGAATGACATGTCTAGCTAACTCTAGGTTAGTCTGTCTCTAACGAGAACAAGAAATGTGCTAGTGACTTTCCTCTATGATTAAACCTGCAACCTGTTGCATCTCATCATCATCATCATCATCCGCCTGTAGAAGTCCACTACTGGACATAGGCATCCCCCTTAGAATGACACGACGAACGGTCTTGAGCCGCCTTCATCCACCAACTTCCTGTGACGTTTATAACGCCTTTAGTCCATCGAGTGGAGGGCCTTACTCTACCGTGTCTACCGTCGTTGTGGTCGCCACTCGAGAACCTTTATCGGTTCAACGGTTATCGGTTGTTACATCTACTTGGACAACAACAATGACTAACATATACTTATAATACCATGACTAGGCTAGAAGCTCACTCAGCCTTTATTATAATAACTGTTTTCTTTTCTCGTGAGTCAATGGAAACCATCCCAAACTTGGTTGTTGCGAATCGGGCGCTAGTTCTCATGATAACAATCGCATCCCCTTTTACCACCATTATTCTACATACAGTATGAAGTATGAATGCAAATTTATACCCTTGGAGCGATGAGGAAACTTCTGCTCTGCAAAGTGCATGTTGCTTTAGTTCTAAATTAATTAAACTTTGAGTAGATTCAATACAAGATATGTAATACATATTACAAATATACTATAGTATAACTATATTGCCGTGGGGTGTCTGGCCTTAGAATAGATCTCTGCGTCTCTTCCCGTGGATGTCCTAAGAGCCAACTACAGGATTACAGAAGGTAGGTAATGCGCAGTAGCATCCACCTGAGTATATACTCAACTCCAATCCGCCTGCCAAACCTGGAAAACTATTTCTTGTCTATGTAGACAACGCGGCTTGTCGTGACTAAGTAAATAAATAAATAAATAAATAAATAAATAAATAATGCTGGACATTTCACACAACATTATCTAGCCCCAAGCTAAGCAGAGCTTGTATTATGGCAACTAGATAACTGACATACGTAATATAATATATACATTACATAGATATTTTTATTATACATAGAAAATACCCAGAACACCCGGAACAATTATCTGCAGATCGCACAAATATTTGTTCCGAGGCGGGGATCGAACCCGCAACCTCCTGCGTCGCAGGCGAACCTTCGCCCGCCGCGCCACAGAGGTCGTCGTAAGTATATAAGTACACGTCGATACTGGTGTTTTCTCGTGGCCCAATGATTTTCCCATTAATGGGACCACGAGAGATAGTTAGGTATTTCTCGTGGGCCCATTGCTTACTGTTGTTTTAAATCTTCCACTACGTAGACAAGACAGCCAAAATGAGCATCAGGCTAAGCCTGTTGAAGGTCACAGTGAAAAGCCTCTTTCCTGAACCACTCTTGTTAACAAATGGTTTAGACGCATATTGACCAATATGTATTGGGGAAAATAACGGGAAAGGACC
Organism: Epirrita christyi; assembly: GCA_951392215.1. Classification (NCBI taxonomy): domain Eukaryota; kingdom Metazoa; phylum Arthropoda; class Insecta; order Lepidoptera; family Geometridae; genus Epirrita; species Epirrita christyi. The sequence continues at coordinate 9,512,837 of OX595853.1, forward strand.
ATGACGCAAAACAACCATTACGCAAAACAACCATTACGCATATTGACCTGCATCAATGACGCTAAATTATAATACCAATATCAAATATATTATGACGAGGTAGCTTTTAGGTAAAAAAGATTTTCCCGCGTTTTATTAGAACTAACACACATTATAAATAATCAGAGAAACAAGAAAATACCGGAATTAAATCATTGTTCTAATTTTCCTTTAATTTGTCTACATCCAGAAAGTTAGAAGTTCGATGTTAGAAGTTTAGTTAAAGTTTATAAGAAAACCAATCAGGAATCGGAGTAAATCCGCCAATCAGGAAGCGTGGTAAATCCAACTCCCTCCCGTTAATCCAATCCTGTGTAAAACTAGAAAAGTTCCACAATCGTTTTCCACCCAGCGACTGAAGTTTTAGCAAATAACTGTTAGAAAGTCAAATTATTTGATTTTAATTGCGTTTCGTAACCGAGATTATGATTTGATAAAATTTTGGACCGGAGTATTCAAGTTCACCTGAATCCGAGGCATTTAAGAGTGCGCTCCTAAAATATAATGTATGAATCGCCTTTTAGACACAAATACTAACGGAATAAGATTGAATATCGCACTACCGTATCTTGCAAAGAAGTAAAGTTTCAAATCTTATTTAATTTATTATGAGAATACTAATTATTCTAGGTAAATTTTGGTTTGGTCACGGATAATAAACTATATTTTCCTTCGCTGAGTATTTATTTTGGATATGTGACTGAAGTTGTTTCCTAGAAATTTCAAAAAATCAAGTTTCAGGGCATAACTTTCAAAAAAATTAAGTATCGAGTAAATGTCTGCCAATTGTGTTTCCGGCTTGGTCACGGCTAGAAAAAAGTTTTAAAAATCACGTATTTCAGTTATTATATTGATGTGATATCTGGTTTACTCACAATAATTAGGGAAATCAGCATTATATTTTCGGAGCGCACCCTTAAGTTGGAAAACGTCAAAAGTTTAAATAATAAAAAAACTTAATCGAGTTTGAATAAAACCCGGTAATCCGTTTGTCCTTCCAGTGGAGGGCCTTCCTTTACCGTGTCGTCTAGTTTGTGGTTGTGAACTCGAGAACTTTTATTCCCCAACGGTTGTCAGTTCTGCCAGTTTATGACCCGCCTTTGCCCTTCAACTTGCTAATCTTGAAAGCTATGTCGGTGACCTTGGTTCATCTACGGAATTCCTCATTTCGGATTCTATCACGTAGTGAAACCACGACCATAGCTCTCTCCATACCTGCGTGACTTTGAGTTTGTCTATACAGCCAATAGTTAGCGACCACTTAATTAGGTGATGGACGTAAAGCGTAAACAAAGGAATTTTGATTTCGTAGGGCAAATAAGAAAGTGATTAAGTAAGATGAAAAATATTTTGTCCCATGACGTACCAAATTGTTTTTTTTATAATTTTTAACTGACTTCCCAAAAAAGGAGGAGGTTCTCCATATGTTTGTTACCGCATATCTCCGGCATTTATGAACCGATTTGAAAAAATTCTTTTTTTATTTGAATAGATATACTTCCAGATTGGTCCCATTTTTTTCAGAATCCAGTTCTGATGATGGAATCTATGAGGAATCGAGGGAACTCCTCAAATATTGTAGGCATACATATGGCGATTTTGACATTTTCAGCAACAAACCAAGCATTTGCATTCAAAAAGTATCATAATCCTTTCACCACTATGGTTCTTTCATAATTTTTTTTTCATCCAAATATTTAGTCAAATACAATGGCGGAAGTCGGTTTTTTAAATGAAAAGTTATTAACTTCTGTCTTCTTAGTCGTACACTCTTGACAGAGGGTCGTGGTTATGTAGGTCTTGCTTGAATGGCGGCTCTTGCGATACGTAGGATATTATTATTTTTAACCGACTTCCCAAAAAAGGAGGAGCTTCTCAATTCGGTTGTATTTTTTTTTTTTTGTTACCGCTTATCTCCGGCGTTTATGAACCGATTTGAAAAATTCTTTTTTTATTTGAAATACTTCCAGATTGGTCCCATTTTTTTCAGAATCCAGTTCTGATGATGGGATCCATGAGGAATTGAGGGAACTCCTCAAATATTGTAGGCATACATATGGCGATTTTGACATTTTCAGCAAGACACCAAGCATTTGCATTCAGAAAGTATCATAATCCTTTCACCACTATGGTTCTTTCATAAATTTTTTTTCATCCAAAATTATTTAGTCGAATACAATGGCGGAAGTCGGTTTTTTAAATGAAAAGTTATTTAAATGAAAAGTTATTAACTTCTGTCTTCTTAGTCGTACACTCTTGACAGAGGGTCGTGGTTATGTAGGTCTTGCTTGAGTGGCGGCTCTTGCGATACGTAGGATATTATTATTTTGAACCGACTTCCCAAAAAAGGAGGAGCTTCTCAATTCGGTTGTATTTTTTTTTTTTTTTTTACCGCTTTTCTCCGGCGTTTATGAACCGATTTGAAAAATTCTTTTTTTATTTGAAATACTTCCAGATTGGTCCCATTTTTTTCAGAATCCAGTTCTGATGATGGAATCTATGAGGAATCGAGGAAACTCCTCAAATATTGTAGGCAAACATATGGCGATTTTGATATTTTCAGCAACAAACCAAGCATTTGCATTCAAAAAGTATCATAATCCTTTCACCACTATGGTTCTTTCATAAATTTTTTTTCATCCAAAATTATTTAGTCGAATACAATGGCGGAAGTCGGTTTTTTAAATGAAAAGTTATTTAAATGAAAAGTTATTAACTTCTGTCTTCTTAGTCGTACACTCTTGACAGAGGGTCGTGGTTATGTAGGTCTTGCTTGAGTGGCGGCTCTTGCGATACGTAGGATATTATTATTTTTAACCGACTTCCCAAAAAAGGAGGAGGTTCTCAATTCGGTTGTTTTTTTTTTAATGTTTGTTACCGCATATCTCCGGCGTTTATGAACCGATTTGGAAAATTCTTTTTTTATTTGAATAGATATACTTCCAGATTAGTCCCATTTTTTTCAAAATCCAGTTCTGATGATGGAATCCATGAGGAATTGAGGGAACTCCTCAAATATTGTAGGCATACATATGACGATTTTGATAATTTCAGCAACAAACCAAGCATTTGCATTCAAAAAATATCATAATCCTTTCACCACTATGGTTCTTTCATCATTTTTTTTCATCCAAATATTTTGTCGAATACAATGGCGGAAGTCGGTTTTTTAAATGAAAAGTTATTAACTTCTGTCTTCTTAGTCGTACACTCTTGACAGAGGGTTGTGGTTATGTAGGTCTTGCTTGAGTGGCGGCTCTTGTGATACGTAGGATATTTGTTTTTTTTTCCTTTGAGTTACATTTTTATGTACCCTAATAGCATTACAATATAGCCGTAAGGCAGGCTAATAAGTAATTAAACATTGACCAAGATTTATAAAATAAATTATAGCTAAGAATGTGTCCATTGGCACTTTTCTTACTGTCTCTATTTAATAATAATAATTTAATTATTCGAACAACTCAGATTCATAAATGTTTAAATCAAATAAAATTAAATGTCAAAAATTTACAATGTTAAATAAAATGTCAAAAATATATTACATTTCTTAAAATTATGTGCCTACTGAAAGCAGATACACTACACTAGTCAGTTATAACTAATGAATGCAGTATATCTGCTTAGAGTTGGGGTTGATAAGGGCCGATACCCAGTGCCTTTGCAGACGACTGTCGTACCTGCCAGCCAGCGCCCCAAGTACACTATTGGAACTGCCCAGCATTCTGCATTTGACTGATGCTATTTTCTTGCGCATCATGGCGTTTAAGGGGAGGACACTTTGTTTTTGTGTTCTTATTATCTAGCACTAATTTGCACTATATTACATTAATGTTTTCATCCCACCATCTCGGAAAGAGTATTTTTACTCTTCGATATCTGAGTGTAAAAGCCGTTTTTATCCGCTAGAGAATAAAGTAAATTTGAATGTAGAACATAGTGTGCACTAAGTTTGTGAATTCAAAACACCATTAAACCTATTTACTTCTACCTCCATGGTGCCGAATTTATCATATAACCTTTTTTAATTTGTTAAAAACTCAGACTCGGAACCTTCTTGGCGTATTATTTTTTTTTTAATTTGCTTTACGCGCGCCGTTTTCTTTTCACGTCTTATTGTTAAAACCTTAGGTTAAAAACAAGAAACTTGAAAACTAGTAAAAAACCTAAAATTACCTAATTCTAGCGACGAGGAAGTTTATTTGACGGCAACAGGATTTACTGAAACTGGTAAAAATGCGCAAATGTATTTTTTTTGCATTTAGTTATTTCCTCGCTGAGGTGGGATGAAAAGTTACGTGTTGCACTCGAGTGCAAAGATTTTCACCTCGTGCTCTTTTTATTCCCTCTCTGACGCTCAGGATTCTAACTTTTAAATCACTCGCTACGCTCGTGATTAAATTTTAGAATCCTTTAGAATCGCTTGCTCGATCATCAAAATTGAGCACGCGGTTAAAAAGCAACTTTGCACTCTTGTATAACAAATAACTATTACACTACACTAGCTCATAAGACTATTCATGTAGGTTCACTTGATACTCGGCTCTATTAGCAGCATTGCGAGAAAATTTGGTCATTGTAGTTTGTGTGATAAACTTATTTTTAACTTAATTTAGTTTAATAAAAAAAAATATTATATAAAATTTGTAATTTGAAAGATGTTAAAAAAATTATATTAAAACCAAGCGTTCTTACAACAATAGCAGTTCCGCAAAATTTTGTGATGGAGTAGGTACGGGTAAAGTGGGCTTTTCCACTTTAACTTAGCTGTTCATGTAGGTATCTACTTATAGTTTCCATTTCTGAAACTGAAAACTTTTCCGTCGGAAAATGTGCCACAAAGTTCTCCGAAGAGCTTCAAAATATTAGTATATTGGTAGTTTTTGATGTTGTGAGTGAAAAATTTGAGTATATTTGAGTTGATGTGGAACGGGAAAGTAGCACCGTATGTTTTCAATTTTTAACCGACTTCCCAAAAAGGAGGAGGTTCTCAATTCGGTAGTATTTTTTTTTTTTTTTTTTTTTTTTTTTTAATGTTTGTTACCGCATATCTCCGGCATTTATGAACCGATTTGGAAAATTCTTTTTTTATTTGATTAGATATACTTCCAGATTGGTCCCATTTTTTTCAGAATCTAGTTTTGATGATGGGATCCATGAGGAATTGAGGGAACTCCTCAATTATTGTAGGCATACATATGGCGATTTTGATATTTTAAGCAAGACACCAAGCATTTGCATTCAGAAAGTATCATAATCCTTTCACCACTATGGTTCTTTCATAATTTTTTTTTCATCCAAAATTATTTAGTCGTATACAATGGCGGAAGTCGGTTTTTTAAATGAAAAGTTATCATAAAAATAACTTTTCATTTAAAAAACCGACTTCCGCCATAGTATTCGACTAAATAATTTTTGATGAAAAAAAACTGATGAAAGAACCATAGTGGTGAAAGGATTATGATACTTTCTGAATGCAAATGCTTGGTGTCTTGCTGAAAATATCAAAATCGCCATATGTATGCCCACAATATTTGAGGAGTTCCCTCAATTCCTCATGGATCCCATCATCAGAACTGGATTTTGAAAAAAATGGGACCAATCTGGAACTATATCTAATCAAATAAAAAAAGAATTTTCCAAATCGGTTCATAAATGCCGGAGATATGCGGTAACAAACATTAAAAAAAAAAAAAAAAAAAAAAAAAAAAAAAAATACAACCGAATTGAGAACCTCCTCCTTTTTGGGAAGTCGGTTAAAAATATGATGCAACTGCGATGAAAAAACACATCATTAAGAGGAGGTCACCAGGGTGCTTACGCCCTTTTGCACGCGAACAAAGTTTGCTTCTAATTTGGCTATTATTTTTCAAACTCCAAGGAACTTTGGGCACCGTGGTGAGTCAGTTTTTAAATAAAATGGTTTTTTTTTATTTATTATTTGGTAACCACGTAATTTTATAAGAAACTGACGCACCACGGGTCTAGATATTATTGTATTGTCAATGTGAACGAATTTTTTTTTTTTTTTGTGTTTGAATTAATAATAACCAGAAGCAAACCTCGTTCGCGTACAAAAGGGCGTAAGCGCCTTAACGGTAACCTTCTCTTAATGTCATCATTGAACGACCTATGCGGCACGGCGGGCGAGTAGCCGGCTGAGATGAAAGAGTTGCGAGTTCGATTCCCGCTGCAGGACAAAAAATGTTTTTATCTTCTGCAAATATTTGTTCCTGGTCTGGGTGTTATGGTACCATGGTACTCGTAGTTCCTGATACCCACAACACAGGGAATCTTAGTGTGGTATCATGACGTATGTGACTGTTGGGTGTTATGTTATGTTGTCTTATTGCGAATACAACTTTTTTAAGCTCATTAATTAGTAAACCAATGACAGCGACTGTTCTAGAACATTCAACGTTATGATAGTATTAAGCCGCTTAATTAAGCATTAAGTATTAAGCCGCTTAATTAAGCAGCCAACACCCTCCATACATTACCTCGATGCCTCCATAAACCGACACCGATGTGTTTAATAACTCAGCACCAACACAGCACGCAATGAAACATGCTACAATGAATCGTGTTCTTCACTTTATATACCATCACCACACTAGTTTAGTGCAGGACACTCTTCAAAGGCACTATAGAATGGCGAATAATTAATAAGCTGTTATTTAACCTGCCTTAAATAGAAGTCCACTGCTGATATAGGCCTTTCCATAGAATGCCACGGCGAACGATTTCGATCAGCCTTCATTCACATCAAATTCAAAAAAAATAAATTGATTCAAATTCATGAGAACTTAGCCTCATGAGAACTTAGCCGCATGTTCATGAGAAATGGGGTCTGAAGTTCATGAGGGCGGTGAAGATCCATTGTGCGAATAGTACTCGGATGCCCAAAACAATTGCATTTTTAACCGACTTCCCAAAAAGGAGGAGATTCTCAATTCGGTTGTATTTTTTTTATATTTTTTTTTTTTTTTTTATGTTTGTTACCGCATATCTCCGGCATTTATGAACCGATTTGGAAAATTCTTTTTTTATTTGATTAGATATACTTCCAGATTGGTCCCATTTTTTTCAGAATCCAGTTCTGATGATGGGATCCATGAGGAATTGAGGGAACTCCTCAAATATTGTAGGCATACATATAGCGATTTTGATATTTTCAGCAAGACACCAAGCATTTGCATTCAGAAAGTATCCTAATCCTTTCACCACTATGGTTCTTTCATAATTTTTTTTTCATCCAAAATTATTTAGTCGAATACAATGGCGGAAGTCGGTTTTTTAAATGAAAAGTTATTATTGTTATTGGTTTTTAAAGTATTAATCCACAATAATTTCATACAGTACACAATAATTTTGATAATACTTTGATGTTATAATAATAATAATAATAATATTTTATTTATTAAGACAACTGAGTCCAATTTTTTAGTAAAACGCAACCTAAAAACTAGGTTAGTACTTAATAATTAACAATGATTTAGTCCTCTCGACGAGCTTCCAAACCAGAGGACAATCGAAACGATCCGAGAACGCGCTTATGATGCTGTTGCTGCTCGTGCGAAGCCTGCTCAGCAGTGAGGCCGTCTTTTTGCGCCAGATAGCGTCAAACGAGTCGGTACGCGCCTCGGCAAACATACCCGAAGCGCTGCAGAAGCGCGGAAGCCGCAACAGAGCCCTAAACGCATATGTTATGATATTATCCTAAAACTTACCACCCATCAGGTGGGGATCAAACTCGCGGTCATCTCCTTTGATACACAGATGTGTTAGCCGCTGCGCCACTGCGTTATAAATTCGGTCTTCGCCTAGTTGGTAATTTTTGGGATTAGGATCTATAATCCCAATTAGATTAGAGAAAGAGATTTAGGATTTTATAATATATAAAATCCTTATTAGATTTTGTTTCCTGTTGTTCTACATACATTTTACATACATGTGCCGTGGTGTTTCCGGGCAAAGAATAGACCCCTCCATCTCCTCCCATGGATATCGTCAAAGTCAATTAGGGGATTACACCAGGAGATAGGCAGCAGCATCCACCTGAGTACTCATTTTGTACACTGCGATCACGAATCAACCTGCCAAGCGTAGTGGTTATGGTAATTCCCTTATTGTGTTTTATGGGGGTATCCTCATCCAGCAGTAGACGTGTAATGGGTGCTGATGATGATGATAATGATTGTTCTAGATTATGTTTGAACATTAGCAGGTGATTGGATCTCACGGTTCCAAAATCTGTGTTAGTTTGACCTTTTCAATTGCGTAGGGGTAATTTAAAGGTCATGGTTTTGCTTCCAATTCATGAAGGTAACTCCAAACGTAGCTAAGAAGGTTATCATGAATTAATACAAACCGGTGTTCTTACACAAACTTATATTAAAACTAGTTGCGCCCCACGGTTTCACCCGCGTGAATAATGATGAAAATTGATGATGATGAAAAGTAGCCTATGTGTTAATCCAGGGCGTAAAGTTCCATTCCAAATTTCACTCAAATCCATTCAGTAGTTTTTACGTGAAAGAGTAACAAACATCCATCCATACTCACAAACTTTCGCGTTTATAATATTAGTAGGAAGTAGGATGAAACGGACTCAGTCGTGTCAGAGTCGTAGAAATTTACGTGACAAATGTCATAGATCCATCCTCAGAATAAAGATTAACAAAGAAATAGTGAAACTTAGTATAAACTAATTAAATATGGCACCGCTCTTTACTCTTACGGCACAATTGTTATTGCCAGAACAAGAGAGATATACTTTTCACAGGACGGCAAATAACAAGGTTGTACACATTTTCATTCTACTAGGGATTGGAACATGATGTCTATCGACATCGATTAAAGAGTGACTGTCGATTCAATATCACACCTGTGTTACAAATATTATTGTCTTTTTGTATTTTGTGAATAAAACTTGATATTTTTATTCTTTGAAGAATGCGCAAGTATACCTACGTACAAAAAATGACGATCAGGAACTAATAAAAACAAGTTGTAAAAACATTAAATTTAAATGTTATGGTACATTTAATAATAATAATAATAATAAGCCAATAAGCTTACACGCAGTGTTATATTTACATATTTCATAATAATAGAACATTACTGTCCAGGCCTGAAATAAAGCAATTGACAGCCGAGTAATATTGGAAGTACAAGGCAAAGCCGAGCCCTTCCACAGTGATTTTTAGTAAATGAGGCCGTTAATTGCTATTTCGGCCGAGACTTGTACAGTACTTTTGTCTACAACCAAGCATGAACTGGAAGATGAAATAAATTATATTAATGTTTGTTCGCGATTACAGCAATCTGTAGAAGCAGACTGTTTTCGATTATTTACGTACTATTCATACAGCCAATGACCGTGGACGCACATGACGTGATAGTTTTAAACGTGCTGCTATTGGCCCAAAAAGATATTGTACCTTTCCCTTGCCCCACGATCTTTGTACTAATTCTAATGGATTACAAGCCTCATGTTGTTAACGCAAAAATATATTTTATTGAAAATATCCCGAAATCAGGAGAGACAAAAACCAGTAACTAGGTATCCAGTGCAATCTCGTGTACCTATCGCTAATTTGGTACAATGTTATTTGTAAATTACATTTATTACAATATGAACTTTATCTACTCTCATACTGAAATATAAAGGTGAAAAAACTAAAAACAAAACTAAAATGTCTTTTTATGCACATGCCATCGAAATAAATTAAAAAAATTACATTAAGATACAGCTCTTCCATGGTCAACTGTATCATAATATAACTTTTTTTCCATTACGATACAACTTCACTTGGACCAAGGAGGTTGCAATTCAGTTTTTCTATACATAATCTGTGGACGCGGCGCAACACGCTCGTACGTATGGATTTTGGCGCTATAAACGTTTACAAATAAATGCAAATATAAGCTGTAATTTTACGCAAATTTCATTGTCAAATTAGTTTTTGTTTTAAAAAATGACTGAAAACGCCAGTAGCGATACTGAAGAAAATTTTACACGACTGGACATTCTCGAAGCTGCAACGAACAAATGAACCTCTTACCGGCGAAATCTAGGAGGTATTACAATAAATGTTACCAAGACTTTAAAATATAATATTACCTATTTCATGAGATTAGATTATATATATATGGATAAAAAGGTATGAAACTGCACATAATTTGTCACATCGTGTGATTCTATAAAAAAATCCTCCGGCTCGTTTTTTTAACTCACACTCGTGTTTTAAGAACCCTTATTTTGCAACAGTTTTATAAACTACTATTTGTACACAACAACATTATTATAAAGGACATTGTGCGAACAGTTAGGTTGCAGTAGCGGAGAGCACATAGGGGAAAACAACATTACGACTAGAAACTCGACAGACTTATCGATTTCATTTTTCACAACACTATCTACGAAAATCTTAAAAATGAATTTTATACTCTTATTGAGGTAATTCAAACGTTAATTCCAATACTGTATGAAAGGCAATGTATTATTAACTTATTCGTATGATACTTTATCTTTAAAAAGCAAATATATAGGTAATTAAACATAAAAATTCGAAAGGCTCCAAAGGATACACATTTGACAGCTGGCCATGTACGCTTTGTAGGTAATATGACGGGTTCTATGTTAGTCGTTATTCTGAGGATCCATCAAACATATTTACATGACTACCAAACTGAATTCGTAGACGTTTTTCACTGTTTTTTTCTCTATGTCAGCTCACGGACGTTTTTAAATAAACAAGTAATCCAAAAGATTTTCCTTCTGTGGTAACACTTGTCTATTCTCGGTCACCCTGTTTGATAAAGATAAAGTGGACTTTTTCTGCTCTTTCGAAGGGAGACGTCGTCCTTTTTTATTTTATTTCAATTTCTAGTGTTTTTTTGAGTTATATCTTGTAATTTTGGTGGCATTTTAACCGGTGTAGCTTATAAAGAGCGCATGGTAGTGAATCTACATAAAATAAGTGTATTGCGTGATTTTTCGAACGGGTGGAAATTGTCCAGGAACATTCTAGTAAACTGCCATCAATTTACTAGAACATGACTTGACAGAAGACTGATGACTGGTCATTATTTGATTATATCAATAACTTTACATTGGCAAAATTGAGAAATTCCTCAGATGCCATTATAAAAAATAAAAAAAATATATAGTGTTTTTTTTATAGCAGCATTCACCTGGGACTTCACAAAACTGCGATCACCAATCCGCCTGCCAAGCGTGGTGATTATGGCAAATCCACCCATTGAATTCAATGGGAGAGCCTCGTCCAGCAGTGGATGTTAAAAGACTGGTGAAAGAATGAAAGAATCAATAAGCTCAGCCTCACTCAAACAAATAAGTTTTTTGAAAAATGTATTTTTCATAACAAGCTTTTATTAAATTAGTGATCGCAACCGTGAGCTGATCAACATGAGCCCAAATACTGCCAGGCAATTAATCATCGAGGAGTTCCGTTGTCCACCTTCCGTCTTCATCATCACATCAGCTCGCCGTCACCATAATATTGTATTGTCATCTGAACTTGACAGTTATGAAAAAATTTCAGCTCAATCGTTTAAAGATAACTGATTGAAAATTCATTTTACATACGTATAACATGAAACGGCCGTGAAAACCCCCGTTTCATATCATGCTTTCAGCGTTGAAAATAGATGGCGCTGCTCTGTTACGTAAATGTCAAGTGTCAAAATAAAGTTAAATGTCAACTTCAACAACGTGGATATATTTTCGTTTCGTGGTATTTATTTTTTGCTTACTTCTAAAAACATCACGAAATCACTAGCGCACACTCAAGAAGCAGACACAAACAGGATATCATGACTAATGGCCACAGACTAATAAATAATAGCTTAGTACGCGTACACCACAGATAATACATTTGACAATCTGGGCATTTACAGTTGAGTCAGCGCCATCTATCTAAACAATTTGAACTATTTTTTTTTATCGAAGTTTAAAAGCCCTCATTACCGAGTGACTTTCAGTTAGGGAATAGATTTAGGTCGTCTGTAACCTGGATTTGATTGAACCCGCTATCTTTGGATCAAAAGTTGCGGTGTCTTCCACTGGGCCACAAACACCGCTCATCGCTCGGCTACGTCTGAAACATTAATATCAAACCGCATTGCATTTGATGTGACGTCTCTATTTCATTATTCAAACTTTGATTTGGTGAAAGTCATCATCAAAAACCTCCCAATTTCACTCCAACAATTTCAATAAGCCTTCTAATTAATGACAAATGAAATTCAATACCGAAATCCATAGCTAATCGTACAAAGCTAAATGCCTTACATTATTATTACTGCTCGCGCGAATGGAGCCTAAAATTACAGAACTCACACATTAATGTGTAAAACTTAAATTATGTATAAGGCTACCCACACACACACAGACGCTGACTAGTACTTTCCTGTGACGTCACATGGCGCAAGTCTATTGGCTGCTTACCAACAAAAAAATCATAACACCCAACAGTCACTACGTAGTCATGATCCCACCCTAGGATTCCCTGTGTCATGGGTATCAGGAAGTATGAGTACCATAACACCCAGACCTGGAACAAATATTTGTAAAAATTAATTCATTAGGAGCCTTGTGTGAGATCAGGACTAATATATGTGACTTCGGTGTTATGTGTAAAGGTGGCGGTTCGCGCCGCGTTAGAGGCAAGCGACCGAGACAGAAAGACCGCGACTGGAGACCGCGACAAGTGTCTCAGTCTCTTTAGTCTTTTCTTTAGTCTGTTTTAGTCAGCAGCGACCGTCTCGCTGTCTCCTGTCTTGCGTCTCTATCTCTTGTCTCTGTCTCGCTCGCGAACTGTCGCTTTATGTTGCCTACCGTCAAGTGACGGTCGCAGTCTCGGGTCGCGGTCTTCTGTCACGGTCGCGGCGCGAACCGCCACCTTTAGGCCCGTAGCACACCTCCGCTGCGAAACTATAACAGCGGAACCGCAGTAATTTCGCCATGCCTTGTCCGTATGTAGGAGAAGCGGAACCGCCGCGGAACTGCCTGTTCTAACGCATAGATTTGACTATAATTCTATCTCTTTCCCCACGCGGTATTGTCGATCTGCTCCGACGCCATCCACACTTCCGCGCTCCGGCCGCCATTTTGTTGCGGTGCCGCGTTGTTTTCGCACGTGTTTGTGGAAGTCGACAAAAATAAAAGGTAAAACTACATTTTTTCATATAATGAACACTTCTCGCGTGGCGTTCCGACGCCAGTTCCGCTATTCAATCTACATCAGATCGCAGCGGAATTTCTACAGCGGTTTCGCGATTGAAGTTTCGCAGCGGAGGTGTGCTACGGGCGTTACATGTATGTTATTTGTAGACAAACATACAAACCAATTTTACTACATGTATGCCACAGAAAATGTGACATTTGGTACACACAGGTAACGAAATTATCAATCTAAATTGTACGAGAGTTCGGTATAATTTATGTATGCGTGTAATTTGAGTCAGCGAATGGGGTTAATAAGTCTCTTGATGTATCTGTTATTTGGATATTAATTGGGAATCTATGTACGATCACTGATAATCCTATACTACTTTCTAGAAATCATCATTATCAGCTTAAACAAGTCCAGTGCAAGTCATAGGCATTATCAGTAGTAGAACTTCTTGTGAAAGAGTGCGTCCGGGGAAGTACTACCACCGTACCAATTTCTGCCGCCAATCAGTAGTGTTCGCATTGCTGTTTCGGTTTGAAAGGTACGGGTGCCGGTGAAATTACAGGCACATGAGACTTTTCATCTTTATGTCTAAAGGTCGTCAGCGTGCGTCTGATGCCTTTGGTGTTGCAGGCGTCCATAGGCTACGGTAACTGCTTTCCATAAGGTGGGTCGTATGCTTGTTTGCAAGCAAAGAAGTATAAAAAAAAATAGGTCTCTCCCAAATAATAATCATCATCATCATCATCAGCCTGTAGAAGTCCACTAAAGGACATAGTCCTCCTCCCTAGAATGCCACGATGAACGATTTTGAGCGACCTTAATTTATCTACCGGCTTCCTGCGACATTTATAATGGTCTGTAAGCGTTGAGCGGACATTCCAAAAGAAGAAAACTAAGCTTTATTCAAATAGGAAATCCTATTAAATCCTAAAATCCTAATCCTAGATTTTTTCGAAAACACCATTTGCCGTGGTGTGTTTAGCGTATATGCCTGCATGGACAGTCTTTAGTCCATCGAGTGTAGTATGGCAAATCCCCCCATTGTGATGAACGCCTTAAATAAACTTATCCTACTATCCTATCCTACTAATATTATAAACGCGAAAGTTTGTGAGTATGGATGTTTGTTACTCTTTCACGTAAAAACTACTGAATGGATTTGAGTGAAATTTGGAATGGAGATACTTTACGCCCTGGATTAACACATAGGCTACTTTTCATCATCATCATCATCATCATCATCAATTTTCATCATTATTCACGCGGGTGAAACCGCGGGGCGCAACTAGTTACTTTATAATTTGATAACTTATTTTGTTTTTTTTTGAGTTAACTGTAGTTGCCTTTCTGCCTCTAGAAAAATAAACTCAACAAAAACAACTTATTATTAAACTCAAATTATTAATGATGATAAAAAGGTTCAATTTTCTCTACTATTTACCACTTAGTAAATTCATGTTACTCTAAAGAAGCGTTGGCTATAAATTACAGCCCGCTCCAGTTTGCTTAATATACCGTTTAATTTATAGATTTTACGCATTAATTACAGGGCGATTCCCTGAATCATTAGTCGGGTATCATTTATCGGGCTTTCGTAAAATTGGTCGCAGTTTTTTAGAACTGAATAAGCACTAATGGATTTCATTTCACTACACTTGTGCTTTTCAAATAAGCTACAATTGTCTGCTCTTGTCTATTTGTGATTATACTAAGATGTACGCCACCGTCCTTATTTGTTAAATAGTTTCTGTCCATCCAAAGGTTGTCTGGAAGAGATTGCTCTTAAGCGATAAAACCGCCCATTGTACCTCAGGTTTTAAACTTTGTATCCATAATTTTTTGCTGTTTTTTGTTTATGTTGTACAATAAAGTTATAATCTATCTATCTATCTATCTACACTGTTTAAAATATCTTAAAAATTACAAGATAATTATAACTCAAAACCACACACTTGAATAAAAAAATGTAGGCGACGTCTCTTTTCGAAAAAGGCGGCAAGAGTCTCGGATATTATGTTATGATAATATGTTATTGCAGTAAAAATAAGAACACGATTATAATCAATATTGTTATAGCCTCAGTTCCTGAAAGTAATATAACCCAGTACATACAACTTTGTCAAGTATAACTTATGTTTTAACTTCTTTACAGCGTCGGCCCTCAAAGTTTATAAAGCGTTGCGAGTGACATGATATTAAAATACTTAATGGACCACATAATATGGTAATGTTGACTCGTAAACCAACAATGTAGGAGCGAGGAGCTACGAAAGACTTACAACTTTACAAGTTCTTTTACGAGCGCATAGGTATTCAAGAAAGATCGTCTCTTTCGCTCCCATATGAATTTTCCTAAGAGAGATAGAGAGATTGATGCTACAGCTAACCCTGCAAAATAAAGTCAGTCAGCAGATTCGTATAAGGTCCAAAGTTATTGGAAAACGCATCTCAAAATTGAAGTGGCAGTGCTTCATTATTATCCAAAATGAATTCATTATTATGCAAAAGCTAAATTTCTAAGCGAGAAAATATATATCAAGCCTTAATGTAGTCGTTGTACCACTTCTGGCTTGAACCATGCTTCAAATCGCCAGAGTTCGTACTCAGCCGGCCTAGACAAACGGTATTCGCTTCGAAGCGATTCTATTTCTACAGTCGTAATACAATACAAATGACCACGTGACATATCGATAGCTACGTCAATCTCATACATTTTGGACTTTTGCTACAAGCGTCATCGCTATTAGAATGTTACTTTGTCTACGGCCTCTGATTTAAATAATCTTTATCAAACGACAAACGTTCCAAAACTAACTCCTAAATGCATTCTAAACTTCACCATTTAACACAAATAAGAAACGGGAATGCGTTCGCAAGCTCACCATATCAAAATTGTATAAGAACTCCGTTTCATAGCTCGGAACTATTCCAATGCTTACAAAGTTTGTAACTTCACCGTGCCATTGTAAATTGTGAGTTACGAACACGCCCGCCGTAAACCTTTAAATATTCAGATTGTAATTAAAAATAACATTTGACCGATGCAGTAAGCTTAAATGTTTACGCTCACTATGCTGAACCGTGCACGCCAAAAACAATAATATTTGTAATAATTTTATTCGCATCTTGCATCTCGCTTGTCTAGACTAGAACTTAACATTAGAGTTCGTACGGTAAAATATTATACGGTAGATTTGTGTTTCGTTTTAATCTGCGTTTATCGTTTTCTATATGTCTAATCTAGCTAAGTAATGGTGGGTACACTAACGTTAGGTACTCTTTTGGCTATACTAAACTTAGCTTGACAAATTCATCCATAATGAAGATAAAAATAGTTGCTGAATGATAAAGCCAAAGTCAAAGTCAAAAGTATTTTATTCATTGAAATCACAAGGATCATTTTGAATCGTCTAACAAACTAAAATTACTCTTGTTCCAACGCGACCAAGCCTAGAAAAATCCTGGGAAACCTAGATCATCACACCTCCTGGCTGTTCACATTTAAAACAGATTTTCTTTGATCACCATGATTTTTCAGAATAATATTCTATACATAAACTTCCATTGTTCGACCGCTGATGTCATTGGCACGTCACGTTCCATATTAGTGGGCAGGAACCTTTATGCCACGTTTTACGGTAAGGTTAAAGGACTAAGAAAGTTATGAGTAATAGAATTTGTAATATTTTAGGGAGTTTGCGAATAGGCTATAACATTATATCGCCTTTTTAGGTTTCCTCGGGTCTATGATCCGCGAAAAATATACACAAATTTATTGGATTCTATACAATATCAATTGACTTTTATGATGCGCTATCACAAAACTTTGAGATTCAGTTTTTAAATAAATTCTTAATTTAAATTCCCGGTAAAAAAAACACGGACGTAGATATTTTTATTGCTAACGGTAACAACGTATAGGAAGAGATCTTTAATTTGTTTAGTTAGGGCTCGTATACAAAACTACGATGCGATGCGATGCGAATTCGCAACGCAGAAAATTACGCTAAAAAATTAAAAATTACGCAAAAAATGCGTAGAGGGAGCTCGCAGATTTTTGCGATGTGTATCTTTAGATTTAGAATACATGACACATAGCGTGATGATTGTGTTTAAAAGTACCTCATTTGACTTTAGTTTTTGCAACACTTTACAGCCAACGGTACAACTGTCAGCTGGATACATTAATCGAAAAGATTGTGCCGTATTTTCCCCTTTCCTACACCGTAGTTCAAGGACCGTGGGCATTGCCCCCTTGATATCAGAAGACCCTGTCAGAAAAACAATTCGCCAACCTTCTCAATACTTTCAGTACTTACGGCAGATGCTCCGTAAATTTTAAAATGACCCAAACATTCGACGCGCATCTTCGACTCCAATTGGCGACGCCTTAACTTAAAACGCAGTGGACACACTCCTCATATGCAATCTCGGCATATTACAGTATCATAATCGTAAAGCCAGAATGGCCGTAAACCGAACCGTACGAGGGTAATTGAAAAACTGTAGCGAACCAACCTCGTTACACGACGACGTTATGGTAGTCGTAAATTATAAACTGAAAGATAACTTCGCATATTTCCTCGTTTTTATTAGTTTTATGTATACTGTATATACATAACTATATCGCAGTATGATGGTCAAAACAGGGAAATGGCCATTTTCCTAGTACAGTTGAACCGATCATTGTAATTTCGATTCGGATTATACTTCCTAAGATGGTCTTTTCACAGTTTCACTAGATTTGTCTGAACAGTGAAATCGACTTGATTTGAGCGATTTAATACGATGATATTATGAATGATTATCACGCGGCAAGTGGAAGTGAGGAGTTAGTTTAATCACTTTTTGGGTTTTTTTTTTGGAAAAGAAAAAACAAAAAATAAACCTAATAACCTACCTAGTGACCAATGATGGGCACTTACCAACAATCCCCCAAACCTTCAACACCCAACACGCATCACAGGATATCCAACACGCAACACCCAACTCCTAACACGCAACAACCAACACGCAACACCCAACACGCAACACCCAACACGCATCACCCAACACCCAACCTCACAACCCAAAGTAGTAACTTCCCTAACTTGACTATCTTACTGCAACTAATACCTACATACCCATTTAAGGTGGATCGTCTTGCATGTGGCGTGAAATTCAAATTTATATTGTGTTTTTTTGCTGATCATAGCTCATCATCAACACTGCTTGTGATAACGAAAACCAATTTTGCTAAAACTAAGAGACCATAGACACATGTTTTAGTTGTTATTATATCTTAAAGATAATTAGTTTAGCTACGAATATTGTTCAATTATTTTTACAGTGTATTTTTGGTACAGGGATTTCCGTAGCTTAACTATTGATATTTAATGAGATAATACATGTGTGTTAGGTCTCCTAGTTTTCGATATTTCCAATTTATGCTATATCAAGAAGTGTTGATGAACTGTGACGAGCAAAAACACGAATAAATTTGAATTTCACGCCACAAGCGAGACGAACCATCTTAACTAATTTTATAAGTTCTATATACCGTAAAATTTTAGTGGCCACAGTACGTACACACGCTTTATCTCACATAATATTGGTACGGGGAAGTACCTCTCACGAATATATTGCCACTTATATACCTATTATGTTAGGTGTTCTTAAATGTTACTTACGTGTTTGTTATTAAGGAAGAGCGAGATCTCCAAACACAGGTAGGCATCTATTAATTAAGTACCTAAAAGAAGGGCTCAAACACATTATTAAATATAATAAATTTAATAAAACTAATTATATTATTCTACAGCTATTTAAATTGTAACTAACGTATCATTGTTTGTTTGCATTTTTTAAGCAAATTTGTATCAATCCGTGAGGACCATTAATTGGCTTTTCCGAGGCCTATTTTTGTTAGCATAAATAGTTTTTAAATTAAGCTTTTGGTCTTCTGATAAATAAAATAAATAAATAATATATTTGATTTGATTTGATTAAGCCAAAGTAATATTATGAGATAATCAATAATAATTGCATTTGATAACGACATGTTCATTTATACCATTAATATTTGACTGATAGGTCATGTAGATATTACTTTTATCTACTCTCATACTGAAATATAAAGATTAAAAAACTAAAATGACAGTCTTTATGCAAATGCCATCGAAATAAATTTAAAAAAATTCATTAAGATACAGCTCTTCTATGGACAACTGTATCATAATATAACTTTTTTTTCATTACGATACAACTTCACTTGGACCAAGGAGGTTGCAATTCAGTTTTACTATACATAATCTGTGGACGCGGCGCAACACGCTCGCGCGTAAGGATTTTGGCGCTGAACGTTTACAAATGAATGCAAATCTATGCAGTAATTTTAAGCAAATTTCATTGTCAAATTATTTTTGTTTTAAAAAAAGTCTGAAAACAACAGTAGCGATACTGAAGAAAATTTTACACCACCTCCATTCTCGAAGCTGCAACGAACAAATGAACCTCTTACCGGCGAAATCTAGAAGGTATAACAATAAATGTTACCAAGACATTAAAATATAATATTACCTATTTCATGAGATTAGATAAAGTAGGGTATGAAACTGCACATCATTTAGTCTTAAAAACACTGGTGTGATGCTATAAAACTCACACTCGTGTTTTAGGAACCCTTATTATGCAACAGTTTCATAAACTACTATAGCTTGGCAATTTAGCCATGAAATATTGTTATTGTAAGTTCTGTAGTTAGAAACTATACGCCATTCTTCGTACCCGCCAGACCTAGCCTCAACCGATTACCAGTTTTTACGCAATTTGGACAATTTCTTGCAAGAAAAAAAAATATTTTTAAGGAAGTGGTACAAAATGCCTTCATTAACTTTGTAGAGTCCATCTCCAGAATTCTATCGGAAAGGCATTAATGATCTTCCCTGGAGATGGTTTCAATGTATGTAATAAGGGTTCATAATTCGAATAAATAAATATATTTTATCTTAAAAAAATTGAATTTTTTCAATATAAAACGGCAATTTCATACTTTGGACACATCACGTCCACGACGTCTGAACAAGGCGTCCCCCATAGGATGCTATGGGGGATTTGCCATAAACACCACGCTTTACAGGCAGATTGGTGATCGTTAACCCCTAATACTTGCAGATCATACGAACACTTGTCCCGCAGCGGGAATCGAACCCGCATATCTTGAGTCTCTCACGTATGTTATCCCTAACGGAGAACATTAAGCAGAGTTTGTCAAATAGTTTCATAGTATTAAATAACTTAATATGCTGATTTATTAGCAATATGGTCATTCATGCGTTACACCAAAAACTACCTCCAAACTTACGTCGTCAGCAGTTAGAATACATGAATATATAACAAGTACGGTTAAGCGTGTACCTCAACATTACTTTCACATCATTACCCTTCTGAAGGACGAGACCCACCTCATCCTATTTACTAACAAAACTACCTTCACAAACATCTTATAAAGGTAGTAGGGTAGGAGATAGTAAAGAAGAAACATACTTCATTTGACGCGAAAGTACGTCACGCACCGTATTGTTGTATCAGTTTGTACAAAAGGTAGGCAAACTGAGAAATTTGGTAGAGTAGGAAAATAGGAAAATAGACATCTGATAAAAAAATAGGACTCTGAAATTACGAAAATAGGCTCCGTAGAAAATATGCACTTTATTTTAATAAATAAAAAAAAAAAAAAACCTAATGTCTCCTACAATAACTTGTTGACCCTATAATTTTAATCATATAGTTTAATTGGCTTATGTTTTTTGCTTGTCTTTGCTTATCTTTGTTTTTGTCTATGTCTGTTTGTATATTTTACTCTGTGCCAGACCGCAATTGTTAACAGAAATAAATGTTTTTTCTTTCATTCACACATAAAAAGACGTCATCGTAAAAAATAATGTCTACAGTTATTAGTAAAATAATATTTATGTTAACGCTGCTAACTCTTAGACTACATAGCGAGGTTACTGATACCCTTTTTACGGTTTACTTAAGCTCTAATACCTAGGTAATATTTGGGTGTATTTGAATATTTTGAATAGGGTCCACTTTTTCTGTTTACGCAGGTATGTACCTATAGAAATATGATTGTTGATGGATTGTTGTTGATTCATACTGCCATTCTGAACATGCCAACAGCAGCAGTTAGGGTTTGAATTAACCAACAGATAATGTAAAACCAATAACCATGGGCATCCTAGTGTGGGAGGACTGCGTATGTGACTGTGGTGTTATGCTTTGTTATGTTATGTATGTTATAAATAAAAGAACCAAGGTTACCAACACAGCTCTCAGGAATTAGCAAGTTGTAGTGGCAATGGGCAGGCCATATGGTTCGCAAAACCGATAACCATTGGGGAATGGCTCTCGAATGGCGACCACGAACCATATACGTCACGTCGGTGGATGCAACAAAAAAACATAACTACATGATAACCAATTATCAGTAAGTAAACAATAAAAAAGATTGTACAGCTCACAAAAAACTATATGGGCCCTTTGACTCCTAAACTAAAATCGCGTTATCAACGCGGCACCAGCAAGATACCGCCATGAGAGTCGACGACGCTGCTATCAAGATCTACCTCTCCCGAATAAGTGAGACAACATCAGGAGATGATGTCCTACGTTTCGTGAGGGAGAGGTGCCAGGGCCGGATTCAGGGGACTGTCTCTTCAGAGACTGGAGACCAACAGAGCAACTGATTTCAAGTCCTACGCTCTCCAGGTTCAGGCGAATATACAATGCTTCTTGATCCGGATTTCTGGCTAGCTGGCATTGTTTACAGACGCTATAGGGTTTTGAAACAAAATCCCTCAAAAGATATAAATAATAGTTAGAAGTGATAGTTTTTACTTATAAAATATGTATGTTAGTCTATAAGGTATATATTTCTATTGGCTTATTGTTTAGGTATAATTTATTGTACATTTCTCATGTAGCCAAAAAGAAATAAACAATTTTTTTTTTTTTTTAAACTAAGAAAAACTTGTATTTTAGAAGTCACGTCGGTGGATGGATGCCTATGCAACAGTCTACATACTGAGGATGATGATTTCTGTGGATATAATATATAATCTGCTTAGTCAACAACTAAGTACATACTTTCCAGCCAAATAGGTGTAGAGATTTAGTAACTTTTGGGTCTGTTGGGACGTCGGTAGCAAAGTACGGACTAGGCGGCGTTAATTGCGATGCCTTGAGTTCGTTAGTCCTCATCTAGGACGCCCAAAGGTGGAATTAGATTGTGGAAAACTAAAGTCAGGGTTACTTAAGATAACGAAGGCCGTAATATAACGGCAGTAAATATAATTTTTACACCTAAATGCAAATGATTTTTTTTTTCATTTTCAAAATGAGTAATATAACTAATTATTTTTTCAGGACGTATGATCGAAGCGACGCTTGATCGAGAGCAGGCTCTTATCTGGCTCAACGCATTAGTATTGGCAATCAGCATGACAATGTAACCAGTCTTGGGGACGCTTCCATCTGGAAATGATTTAGATCAGTCGACATATCTTTAGATCGTTTGCAACGGTCTTTAGTTTGCTCAACTATTTAATTTGTATTCTTGTAATTTTGTACATTCTTGTATCATTATCATCTTCTACAGACTGATGAGTCTGTAGAAGTCTACTGCTACTGCTAAAGCCATGACTAATGGTCTTGAGCCACCTCCATCCACTGGCTTCCTGCTACTTTTATCAGTTGCAAATAAATATCTTGAATCTTGTAATATAACGAAGACTCGGATGACGTAAAACATTTATTTGACATTAGATTGACAAATGTGTTCGCCTTATTACATCCGTTAAATGACGCCGCTATTGTAGAAACGCTGGATTTACTAATACGGTTGGAAACTGGATTGAGGTTATCTCTATCTAATGTATAGTATGTTTTAAATACTGCTAGTGTTTTTACCACTGGCTTGAGACTAAGCCCCTCCGTCTCCTCCCGTGGATTTCATAAAAGCTGACTAAGGGATCACACCAGGTGGTGGGCATCAGAATCCACCTGAGTACTCAAGACCAATACTGCGATCACATGGCAATTCTCCCCATTGTATTATGTGGAGGCTGCATTCAGCAGTGGACGTCTCTAGGCCGCTGATAATGATGATGATGACTGCTTAGTTACACACAAGTATTTATACAAAATACATGTCTACATTATGACTCGTATTTACTGTGGAGATACGTTACTTTAAGCTGTTGCCTGGCCTACGAAGAGTGACCAAAACAAAACCAGTGACAGTTGTTGTAGTATGAGTGCTGAGAAAACAAAATATTCCAGTGCCTATCTCCTATGTGTAAGGTCATGGAATATTTCATTCTTCATCAGTTGGTAGCATCCACTGAATGAACCCTCTCCCATACAACCATGAAGCGTGCAATGGGGAGATTTGCTATAATCACCACGCTTGGCAGGCGGATTGGTGATCGCAGTTAGTGTTAAGTACTCAAGTGGATGCTGCTCCCATCCCCTGACGTAATCCCTTAGTCGACTTTTACGACATCCACAGGAGGACTTGCAGGAGTCCTATTCTTAGGCCGGGACTATCGCGACTCACTATTTAATTCACGTCAAAATAAAATATTCTATAATCCGTAATTACAAAGACCGTTTTCGAACACCAAGCTTTTGCCTGCCTCCCTCCGCGGTTGGTTTTATTAGGCACTTGTCCTAATAAAACCAACCGCGGAGGGAGGCAGTTTTAGACTAGACGCATGCTACCTATACCGTGTGTTTTAATTTTAGACAATTTTTGTAAACAAAGAAATGTCAAGATATGCCACTGTGTGTATAAGTGTCAAATATGTGTATCATATGTGTATCCTTCCTACTAATATTATAAACGCGAAAGTTTGTGAGTATGGATGGATGTTTGTTACTCTTTCACGTAAAAACTACTGAATGGATTTGAGTGAAATTTGGAATGGAGATACTTTACGCCCTGGATTAACACATAGGCTACTTTTCATCATCATCAACATCATCATCATCATCAATTTTCATCATTATTCACGCGGGTGAAACCGCGGGGCGCAACTAGTATACGCATATGATACACATACATGACACTTATACACACTGTGACATTTCTTTGTTTACAAAAATTGTCTAAAATAATAAATTAGAGTATGGAAATTTTCCAAGCACGACACAGTACATACTCGTAGTACCTACACAGGCTGAAAGGCAAACATCACTACACAAAATATGTTTTCATCCCATCTATTCGAAAAGGACGACTTGGTTCGCCTTTAAGTGCACCCAAAGGTGGTGTTTTCTGTATGATGCTTCTATAAGTGCGCCGTAATTATCTTTGCCGCGCACTTTTTAAATTTGGAACATATCGAACTCGAATAAGTGCGCCGCAATTATCTTTTCCGCGCACTTTTTGAATTTGGAACATCTTGAAAAGAATCAAACACAAATAAGTGCGCCGTAATTATCTTTGCCGCGCCCTTTTTAAATTTGGATCATCTTAGTGTTCAGCGCAAAAGAAGGCGAACGCAAATATTGTTAAAATAAATACTGCCTGGTACGACGGCCCATAGTCCCGCCACCGGCTGAATAAAAAAAACAAATTAGAAAAGCGCGAACTACGGCCCGCGATATCGTCATTTTTAACCGACTTTACAAAAAGGAGGAGGTTCTCAATTCGGTTGTATTTTTTTAAAATGTTTATTATCTCATATTTCCGGCGTTTATGAACCGATTTGGAAAATTCTTTTTTTATTTGAATAGATATACTTCCAGATTGGTCCCATTTTTTTCAGAATCCAGTTCTGATGATGGAATCCATGAGGAATTGAGGGAACTCCTCAAATTGGAATTGTAGGCATACATATGGCGATTTTGATGTTTTCAGCAACAAACCAAGCATTTGCATTCAGAAAGTATCATAATCCTTTCACCACTATGGTTCTTTCATAATTTTTATTTTCATCCAAATATTTAGTCGAATACAATGGCGGAAGTCTGTTTTTTAAATGATAAGTTATTCACGGATTGTTAGAAATTCATGGTTTTGCTTTGAAATAAAATATGAGGCGCCTTTTATTTTCTCATAGTGGGTGATGAAAAGTAGAGTGTAACACTCGGGCGCAAAATATATTTTTGGCTCGGGCGACGTACTTTGAATCCCTCGCTACGTTCGGGATTCTACTAAAGAATCCCTCACTTTGCTCTGGATACAAAAAAGCGCCCTCGCCGTAAAAATATTATTTTGCTCCCTAATGATACAATCTACTATTTCTTTATAGAGTGATGCGTATGAGACGGCGCGGGAAACGAAGGTAAATTCACCTATTTTACAACACAATTCAAAATGAGCTTTGTGATTTGAATAAATAAAACACAATTAACTTTTGACTTCAACACAAGCTTACCATTTATCAGTTCGTTTCTCTATTTCCATAAAACGTGGGTATTAAAGTAAGGCTTAGTAAAACTTTCATTTCGCTACAAAATCTTTTACGTTCCTATTTGCATTGAAAAAGTTTTATCCTGCCCTAAAATATACAACCTAATGAAATGGTAGCAATATTATTTGAAGATCGACATCAGGTGAGCGAAGGTCTCGTATATAAATATTTTATGGCGATTGAACGAACTCGGTCAAAAAGCAACAATACACAGTAAAAAGTGGGTCAGGAGCCTATTTCATTTGATATTCGAGAAAGCCCTTTGTATGTGTAGGTACTGTCTAATACAATGTCTAAAATCTCAAGGGGGGAGGGAGGTAGCAGCATTGCAAGAAAGTGATAGCACGATTACTCGCTTCACGCCGGAAAGAGAATAAGGTATAGCTTTGTGCCGCTCAGAAGTAACTGGCGTAAGCGACAAATGAAAAACCTTCGTTTTGCTTAAAGAGTAGCAAATACAAAAAATAAATCTTTTTATATTTGTTTAAATACTTTAATTAGCTACCGAATAGTATAAAAATAAACAGCAAATATTTTTTTTTACGAGAACCGATTTCAAAAAATAAATCTATCGAGAAAAGTTTCACCAATCGTGTTTTTGTTTTGTATTTATTTAGATTACATCCTCAAGTAATCACTATATTAACATCAAGTTTGTATCCATTACCGTTACTGAGTGAGCATGTAACGCAGCGACTCCAAATTATAACATATCACGTAGAGGAGAGACTCTAGCTAAAACTGGTCATCATCATCATCATCATCAACAACCTTAAGAGTCCACAACTGGACGAGGCCTCCCCTGTAAAGGAGAGGAATTGCCATAATCACCACTCCTGGCAGCCGGATTGGTGATCGCAGTATTTGTGTTTAGTACTCAAGATGATGCTGCTGCCTGGTGTAATCACTTAGTGAGCTTTTACGACATCCACGGGAGGAGATGGAGTAGGCCAGACACCACGGCAACAGCTATTACTCTAGACTCTCATAATTTATATAATTACTAGCACTAACTATAGCAGCTCCGCCTGGAACCTAAGTACTATCTAAAGAACACAAATGTTCTAGATGCTTATACCTTCCTTGTTGAATATCCTACACCGCAGTGAAATCACATCAAAATAGGTCAAGCAATGCAATTATAAAAAATACATGCAATAAGTTGTCAAGTCCGAAGGTCACACAGGAGGATTGATCTCGCCAAGATCTACGCGAGAGTTAAAATCACATTTAAATCCGTCCAGTCGAACTCGTACTATAATGAGGAATACATAATTACAGACTGACGGACAGACATTGCCTTTTATATATATAAAGATTTGCAAACCATGTCACCTTCAGTTTATATCGAACGAAATTCTTTTTCACGTACCTCGAAAATAAAAAGACGTTAAGAAAACAGTTTTCAACTTTGTGAATATATCAAATGGGTTTTCAAGCACTTTATCAACTTCATCGCATTACAAGAATAAAGTGCGTCTTTCGATTATTTTGATATTGAACCGAAAATGGCTAAAAACACTCAACTTTTTTTCAAAAAATATCTGTTAAGTACTCTTCGCTTGGAGTCGTAAATCAAGTTTGATGGAGGAATCAATGCGAGGGTGCGATCTTAGACAATTTCCAGTCTACTTTCACGTACAAAAATGAACGAGCACAGAACGTGGATTCATATGTTAGTAAAATGAGAGTGAACTAGGCTGCTTTGTACGAGAACGCACCCTATGTTTTTAAGACAAGTAATTTGCTTTTTGTTGCTCGAGGCGTCTCGTAAAAGAGACTTTTATTTTTATTCTATGCAAAATAATTATACTGATAATGTACAAAAAACACAATCACAAACATTGGATTACAATTAATAAGACTCTCACTTGTTTTGTAAAACCGGATATTTTCACTAACCCGTATTTTGGTGAAATTCGCTTTTTATACTACTAGACATGCAAACAAGCATACGACATACCTGATGGAAAGTAGTTATCGTAGCATATGGACGCCTGCAACACCAGAGGCATCACACGTGCACTGCTGCCTTTGAAACATTGTGCCTGTAATTTCACCGGCATCCGTACATTCAAACTGAAACAGCAATTGCGAGCACTACTGCTTGGTGGCAGAAATAGGTACGGTACTAGAACTTCCCCGGACGAACTCTTAAAAGAAATTAAGACTTTTTTTTAGAACCCCATATCCAGGCAAGACCAAAAAACACTAGTGACACGAAATAAGAAGAAAACGTTACTTGGATTTGCAAAATGGAAGTAAATTATTCCAATATTTTTGATTGCTTAACAAAACCCTTCAAAAAACCTTCACGGCTACCCTCAAACTAACAAAATAACAACAATTAAACAGACTACACTCTATTAAACTCCAGAACGAGTCAGCTAATTTGTCCGTATACAAGAGGACGGGCTTTTTAATGACCCTACTGTAGGTGGCAATACGTAGTGGGAATTTGTTCAACTTTGGGGTCCCACAACTTTGGCCGAGCACTCGCTGGGTAGTATGTCAAGAATAGGGTAGCCATGCCAGTGAAGTTTAAATGGACATTAGAAATATATTTTGACGACCTCTGTGGCGCGGCGGGCGAAGGTTCGCCTGCGACGCAGGAGGTTGCGGGTTCGATCCCCGCCTCGGAACAAATATTTGTGCGATCTGCAGATAATTGTTCCGGGTGTTCTGGGTATTTTCTATGTATAATAAAAATATCTATCTATGTAATGTTTATTATACTACGTATATCAGTTATCTAGTTGCCATAACACAAGCTCTGCTTAGCTTGGGGCTAGATAATGTTGTGTGAAATGTCCAGCATTATTTATTTATATATTTATTATATTGTTTTGTATTTATCGCGTGTTACCTTGTTATTTATTATTCCCGACGTTTTGAATGCGTTCCAGCAATCCAGCAGCCACTTCTTGACGGTAGCTCCATGTACCTACTCCAGTCAGCCCGCGACCATGATTGCTGTAACCCATTCGAAACGTCGGGAATAATCCTACTCCTACTAATATTATAAACGCGAAAGTTTGTGAGTATGGATGTTTGTTACTCTTTCACGTAAAAACTACTGAATGGATTTGAGTGAAATTTGGAATGGAGATACTTTACGCCCTGGATTAACACATAGGCTACTTTTCATCATCATCATCATCATCATCATCATCAATTTTCATCATTATTCACGCGGGTGAAACCGCGGGGCGCAACCAGTAAATAATAAGGTAACACGCGATAAATACCCGTAACAATACAATAAATATGTGTTCTAATCGCGAGAGTTTAAAAAATACTATCAGGAATATCAAACAAAATTCTGAATAATTCGTGAACGACGAATGTTTCTCATGTATTTCCATATAAAACGTACAGAATACATGTAGTTATTGTTTGTAAATCAGAACTCTTGCATCGGTCCTCAGAATCACCTAGCGTTGTAGTAAGGTATCAAAAGTATTTTGTTTTAAAATAAAGTTTGTAAAGGAGCGTTGCATGTCATAACTAGTCGTATAAAAGGGCTTTTAAGGCGTAGCAAGACATGACATACCGTAGCAAAGCGTAGCAGGCCGTAGAAGGGTGTAGAATGCCGTTGCAAAACGCAGCAAGATGATGGGTGTAGCAGAGTAATCATGGCATAGCAGGCCGTAGCAGTACGTAATAGTTCGTAGCAGAGTGTAGTAGAGCGTGGCAGAGCGTAGCGAATAAAGGTGCATGGCATAGCGATACTGAGGCCTATAACCGGCTACGCCGCACTATCGCTAGGTATACCATGCACCTTTCATTCAACGTGTATAATAAATATAAAAATAGAGGTAATTTTGTGGTCATCGTACAACGAGTCCGACACTGTCGGGGTGTTCAGTCTACTCATGCAAGGACATGTTAATGAGTTGTGAAAACACCTGACTATTTTAACTTTCCTACCTGACTCCTATTATTACGTAAAATAGGTGTTAGAAGACGCGCCAAAACGACGCAAAATGTTATATTGAAATAATATAATGACAGAAACTGATAAATTAACTACGATGCATTGTAAGCGTGATAGTCGACACGAATTTCTCGTTTCTTATCGCTATTATTAACATCGAATTTATTGAGTGGCAATATTAATGCGTTGAGCCAGATAAGAGTCAGTTTTTGGGTCACGCAATGCTTTGGTCAGGCACCCTGAAAGAATGTTGAAGATGCAATGGGACACTCCACGGACTCAAGAGTCTCTACCCCAAAAAGCTAAAATATGTAAGCTCTGTTGAAACTTGCATATTAGCGCCAGGGATGTTCTGGACAGATGAGATAGCGCAAGGGTATCAAAGTAGCGTCCCACACATATTTATATGGTTAGAATCACTATGGTTGACTAAACCGGCGTGTTTTTTTTAACTAACTACGTCAACGTTTGCCCTGTTTTATTTACCAAAATAACATTCGATTCTGTTGTACTGGCATGCCTAGCCACATGTTGGTATAACACACTACGCAGTCCCAATAATACCCCAGTGAGGTGGACGATCTAATTCGTCTCACTTGATTGCAGTCTCATGGGTATGGGATTAGTTAGAGCCTAGAGGTATACCAATCTAAATGGTATGAATTGAAGGGGTCGATCCTCGTCATAAATAGATTAGTAGAGTGCGTCCAGACTAAAGCTTCACGCCACTCCACTGGCTTTTACTTGGCACTTGATGTTCGAAAATGGTCCTTGTGGTTACGGATTATAGAATATTTTGTTTTGGCGTAATTAAAATGTGGAGTGATCTACGTACGGTTAGTACGGTATTTCTTTTCGAGCCTCATCATCGTCATCATCAGCTAGAAGTGCACTGATGGATATACATATAAGCTTAAGCATCCCCAAAAAATGCCGCGATGAAGGTCTTGAGCCTAAAATTATATAATTTACTAACTTAAATAGCAATAGATATGACCCATCGAATGCTGAACAGTATTCTCTACAAACTTGTACGTAGCCTTCTTCGGGATACGGCATTGTGTTCATGATTGCATAGTTTTAGGATTCCGTACCTAAAAAGATACCAACGGAACCGTTATAGGATCTATCTAGTATCCTGTTTGATACAAAGCTATGTTTTCCGAATCTACGGAACGAAAACAAATTAATTGGTTACAGTTATGTTACCCAACTACGGACGTACTACGATAATAAATTTAGGGGCAAACTAGAAAATTAAAAAAAGCTTTTGTCAAATGCAACAATATATCAAATGAAAGGGCTTGTTGTAAGGAATACAAACAGTTTTTTTACGATTGTATAATGCATAGTTAAAATGATATTTAAGAAAATAGATGAAAATTTAGATTCTCTCCCGTTTATCTCCGAAACAATAAACCCAATTGTGCTGAACACTCTCCACTCGAGTTCAACTCGCACTTGAGCGGTTCTGGCTTGTTGCATGTGTCTGAAAAAGCATAGATGCCTTCAAACTACTTTTTTATAGTTAACTCAAAGATTATTCTATTTTATCGCGTTTCTAATAATATACTTACTCTTCTTGTAGCAGTTATACTTTTGGTTAATCCAACTCTTCAAACTTCGTGAAACCTCAAGATTGGATATCCGATTTCGAAGTTGAGCTTTTCCGAAATCTTTTGATTTTATTAACTTATTATCGGCGAGGATTATCTTCGGCTTGACTCGACTTTAATTAAACTCCTTGATAAATGAAAACAATATAACCAAATTGTTTCTAGATAAGCCAAAATCCTCTAGATTCGACTTGAATTGACAATCCAAGCTCGTGGAATCACAGAAAAGAATAAAATATGAAGCTTCTGGGTGAGTAAACTACCTCGCAATTTCGGAAAGTGTGTTCAATCGACTTTCGACCAGCTTACCACCAAAAAGGTCTACACTCGAATGTGTCCAATTTTTTAGTTGGTCGAGTTTTCATTACTACATGACGTCTCAACCACATTATAGGTGAGTCACTTAAGTAACTAGTTATAAATCTTCTCACTACTGTCTAGGATTTGAAATGTTATATGCCATATTATAAAGTATCTGCCACAATTTGGCGTTTGTAATTTCTTAAAGTAGATCACACACGTGGCGCCTGTCACGGTGACTTGGAGTCGAGGGGTTTACACTTTAGCACTACTCTGAATCCAATCTGCTGAGTCTTTACACACATAGCAATGCTTAAAGCCACACAGAAGCACTTACCACGCTGTTATGTGCGCTTCAAGGAATGACGTCAGAGGCCCATTTCTCTATATTATTTTACACACTGAAAGTTGACCGAATCGAGACTGAATTGTGAATTGACAGAAAGTTGGTATTCTGCTCCCTCATAAATAACAATTTAGTCTACTTTCAATTCACGGGGATTACTATTAGAGTAGGATGGTTATATATATATATAATTGGAAAGATTAAAGAGAGACTCCATCTACTTAAGCTAAAATTATCGAAAAAACTTTGAATCGACCGAAAAAAGTTTCGGTCTCATTTCGATATAATCACATTACAATGTTGTATATAAAGTTAACATAAAACCATTTCTCACATTTAAGACATCGACACAAGATAGGGCCTCAGGATTGTATAGCTTTATTATGGAGTTTAGAAGCCGTGTAGTGATTAAGGAAATGAAAAAAAACGCTAGATACCTCCAACATGCAAGGTTACAAGGTTCCGCGCGGACGAGTCGTGTGTCTGCGGAGACCGTGTGTGATCCTCCTAATAGTAAAATCCGTTTTACATACGGAAAATCTTAAAAGCTTCACAAACTATCAGAAAACTTTACCTCTACAGCACAAAATAGAATAGAAGTTTGTAGTGCATTGTGCAGTATAAACCAGCTTAGTACCAAGTAGATTGATGACTAGTGAGTTCCATTATAGTTTGGATATTGGTAACTTAAGTCTACCTAAGTTTAATGTGAAGCTGGCAGGCGCTTAGAACTTTGCCTGTTTCCAGGTAATAAAAGAAATAGCTAAGTAACTCTGAATTAGTTTAACGCACTTGGAATATTCAAGAAGTGATTGCTGCAAATAATACATATGAATAGTTTTTGAACTGAATCGCTCTAAGAGCTCATGGTAAGGAAGGCCTCAAGTTTCTGCCAGTACTGATACGGCTGTTGCCCTGAATGGTTGAATGACGCCCATCTCCCCAATGATACTGGAGCTATTCCCGTAATATTCGAATCACTGGAGCTCTGGCCTACTCTTAATAACATCAGACCCAAGTTTTCTGTCTGATTGACCGTCTATTTTGCCGTTAGATATACCATGTTTGTGTTGTGAACCAGGTTTTATCATTTTAGGCTGTGCCTGTGTACACTATTACGCCGTAGTTTGAGGTGAACAGTGAACACTGTGTTATATGAAGGAAATAACTGTTCATTTTGATGTATGACGTAAGCTTGATATCACCCATTAAGTACGGGACGGTGCATGTTAATTTTGATAGTTTTTCATAGTTTATCTCGTAAAATAAGTATTGGTATGTGAAAATGGAAATTAAAGAATTAAAAAATGTGAATTTTTAGAAACATACAGAGGCTACCGTTGTGTAAGAATAAGAGTAAAAGCTTTACTGAGGAATTACATCAGGGCAGCAACATCCGTTTGAGTACTTAACTGCGATCACCATGTGATTATAACAACATGGAATATGTATGTGTGAATCTAACATATTGCAATAAATAAATAAGTATATGAACTTAGTTTCAGTGTTTTTGTGAAAAATCAAAGGAAAAAGACAGATACATACTTCTTTCGTAGATTCTCTATCAAATAGTGGCCGTGACACTGTCCAGTGTGGATTGGTGTTCTCCATATTATTTTACATATTATCCATATTATATTTTTATCAAAATCTACGCTACAGCAGTCTTAGCAATTAAACTGCTGTAATATAGCGACATCAAAAAATATTGACTCGCTTGGTATATTTACTCAAGCTGATTGCTACACATCCCAATTTGATTCACAAATATATTCGAGGACATTTCCCAGATATTTCGCATTAAAATATCGTAAATAAAAAGGTTTTCCGTATTCTACTTACGTCAGATTAATAAAACAGCAAGCTATAGAACCTAGAGCTTTAGATGACAGGCGTAAGCAAATTTCGAGTCCATAAGGTTCTGACACTTTTTTTTGTAAATATTTGGCTTCTCTCGAATTGTGTTTTTACCAGTTTCAAGTATTTTAAAAAGAGTTTTTGAAAAGAGACGTCGTCTAGAGTCTTTTTGAGACACTTTAGCCGAAAGTTCTCCAGCGCGATACATTTTTCTGAGTAAAATAATGTTTTCACACCACCTGCTCGACAATGTCCAATTGAATATCATGCAACCTCAACGTAAAGTAAAGCATTTTCTCTCTAGGGATATAAACTTGGATGAAATTCCCTAGGGAATAAAGTGATTTGAATTTGGAACGTCGAATCCGTGTGGAAACTCGTGGAAAACTCTAATAAAAAAAATGCCCATATGGCATTGTAAAGAGGTTTGTTCGAAAATCGAACTAGCCACCTTAAGCAGAACTCAAAAAAAGAAGGTGCGTTTACAAAGAATGTGAAAGTGGTTTTATTTCACATGTCATTTTTATCAACATGAATATTGCAATAACATTTACTGAAAACCCCACCCCTACCCCACCCTCGCTACACTCGGGAGTTAACTTTAGAGTCCCTCGTTACGCTCAGGGTTCAATATGCCGCCCGCGACATAAGACCCTGCTTTATTCCCTTAGTGCATAATCTACTATTCCGAGAGTATGGAAAAAGATTTCTAAAATTACCTCTGGTGGTGCTTCTCCATTCTTGGTTTACTTATATCAATGTATTCTGAACCGCTATGTCTAAGCGACAGAGCCCAGAAGTTCAGGCAAGCACGATTGTGCCCTCGGCAGTCTTTGTCTTTTCGAAGCATCACTGCGATTGGAATAGCGACTATCAAACGAAGATTGCCGAGGAGCATAACTTTTGTAGTAATACTGTACATTCATGTTCTTGGCTATTTATTGTCACTTACGGACTTCGCACTCATTAGTGGTTCACTATAGCTTCCATAATATTACCCTCAAGGTTTTACGTCTTCATTCGTCCCGAGTCATTGGTTCGGGCGCTGATAAAGTCGGATCCGGCTTCAGGAGGCTAATATACCTACCTCCGTAATTTATTATGGTGAAATATGCAGAGGCAGGACGGAAAGGCATTTGTATAAGTATCTAAAAGTAGGCTTAAGAAATTTCTTAGCAACACAAGAATACAGAATTTTGCTTCGGTATCACGAAGATCTAGCACTTGGTAAGTGCTTACCTACTCAATATGTTTTACTTACGCAAAGTGACTACGAAAGTTGACACTTTTTTCAACCGACTTCAAAAAAAGGAGGAGGTTCTAAAAGGTTACTATATATTTGTTCGTCTATTCAATATTGAGGTTCTCAATTCGACTGTGTGTTTTTTTTTTTTATTTCGCGACTACTCCGCCAATTATAAATTGATTTTGATGATTCTTTTTTGTATTTAGCGCTTTTTGAAAACCAGTTTTTGTTTTTTTTTTAATTGACTTTTCATAATTTGAAATGATTACCGCTGAACATTAATAACACAGTATATGCTTGCATTGCTGTGTTCCGGTTTAAACGGTATATGGATGCCGGTGAAATTACAGGTACATGATAATTTTACACCTTCATGTACTTATATCAGGGCGCAACGCAAGGCATATTTCTCCGTATCGAATGGGAATGGCAACGCAAAGTTATTTACAGATCCTTCCTTACCTTAATAACTAGTCACTGCACCGTCAGGGCTGTGTACCTGCTGACTACATACATTTTAAGTACATTTCACAGGTATGTGTACATTATTTCAGAACAGTGGGCTAACTTATAAAAATCTATCAAAAGTTAACCAAGGCGTAAAATATTGCCATCCCTTACTATTGCATAATGTCAAACAGTGACAGGATTAATTTTAGGCAATGCTTTTGCCCCTTACTTATAAACGTTGTTTCAGTTGACATTGTGTCATATTGGAGAATTTCGCGTAGGTTTTATTTATTTTTTACCATGAACTGGGAAGGTTTTAAATAAAATAAATAATAAATTATCAGTTAAAAGTAGGTTGTCTTATTTTGTATTTTATTTTTTAAACAACGTTTATAAGCAAGGGGCAAATGTTTAGTGGCTGCAAACGATTGTTTCACTTTTCTTATTCTATTTATATCCTGACTGTTGAAAGATTTTTCGTTAATCTTCCCAGCGGGAATTAATTGCTAGAATTATTAAAACAGAATGGGCCTTTCTAAATGTGTCAATGACTACTTGGTATAAATAAGTATTCATAAATTTTCAAGAAAACGTAAATGTGAAGTCATAGCTGAAACAATTGTACGTAGCGCCACTTTAGCGATTGTCTTTCACAATCGCACCTCCAGATAAAACAGTGGAGCGTATGGAACGTAAAAGAAAAACCTTGTTCCAGCGGTGGAGTGCTGCGGATTTGAAAGCATCTACATTTGCACGATGATTCCATTTCTGTGGCACCAATGCCCCTTGAGGTTGACTCTACTAAAGCAACGGAATCATAAGCGGAAGCTTCTAAAAATCCTAATCCTAAATTTTCTACTAAAAATACACTTTTTGGTTTTCCAACTGATCCTCACCTGCCTGAACAATGATGAAAATTGATAATGAAAAGTAGCCTATGTGTTAATGCATGGTAAAAGGTATCTCCATTCCATATTTCACTTAAATCCGTTCAGCCGTTTGACCGTGAAAAAGTAGCAAACATATTACTCGCATTTCTAATATTATAGTGTGAAATGTTATAATATCCAGATTTATTTGCAAGCTGCTAGGTAGACATTGGGTTTTCCCACCATGCATACATTTTTCGTCAAGTCGGCATTTGCCATAATAACCACGCTTGGCAGGTGGATTGGTGATCACAATTTGGTGTTAAGTACTCAGGTGGAAGATGCTGCCCATTCTCTGGTTATACCTTAGTAAGGCTATAAATACATCCAGGGGAGGCCGGACACGCGAACTAAAAGCGATGTAATAGCGTTGCTTGCAGCCACTAAGAAACTAAACAATAGTTGGGTTGCTAAGTTTAGAGCCACACCTGACCCACAACGTAAAGAACGCCGTGCCAGTCCCTAAGCTATAAGCCTTAGCGAGATTATAGCTGCGTTGAAGCATTCATCATTGTCAGCGCGCATGCCTTTCAGGACTCATTTGAATAGGAACCATCTGTCAAAATTCTACTGTAAAAGGGTTCTAATTAAATTATTTGTGAAGGTAGTCGTAAATTTCTGGATTTGATGTTGAAATTTTTTATTATTTTTCAAGGTATCATAAGTAAAAATACGCGTAAAAAGGAAGGGTATTTAAATTTGTTAAATATTATGAAAGAATTTAATAAACCTGAGTACAAAGGTACGTAACCGGACGACGCGGTAGAGGAAAGCCCTCCACTAGATGAACTAAGGACATTATAAACGTCGCAGGAAGTCGGTGGATGGAGGCGGCTCAAGACCGTTCGCCGTGGCATTCTAAGGGGGAGGCCTATGTCCAACAGTGGACTTCTACAGGCCGATGATGATAATGGTGATGATGAGTACAAAAGTAGGTACAAACAGCAGCACAAATAGATTAACCCTCTTTGTGTTTAAAAATTTAACTACAAACACGTAGGGAGAGATTTTTATTAAAAAAAAAACAAAATGTTGATATTTGTCTATGGCTTAGCGTTGAAACATCGGGTAAAGAGCCTAAAAACGGAACGTTAGCTACGTGTGTGACCCAAAATCTTAAAACCAAATGTGGATCTTGATATCGCATCTTCGTCTCTTTGGCAATGCCTTGAGCAATCCGGTGCTTTTGATAGCTACTAATTTCACAGCTACTGATAGCTGTAACAATTAACTAACTTTAATAAGTTATGTATTTTATTGAACCGCTACTAAGAGAGTACGTATTTTATTTCGTCCGTACGATCGTACGAAACGTGACCATCGCTGTAAACAACGAAGACATTATTTTGTAAAGTGAAGTAGACCGTAAAGTATCGATTCATGAACTGCATCTATACCTACCATTTTATATAAAAGTGTCTCTAGAAGAGATTTGTAAATAGCCTATTTCAAAATTGTAATTTCACCGACATTACAATCAGAATTGGTAAGTTGAAGTGGCAATGGGCAGGTCATAATAGCTCGCAGAGTTGACAATGGGAATAAAGGTTCTCGAGTGGAGACCACAAACCGGACGACGCAGTAGAGGAAGGCTCTCCTCTACTAAAGACAAGACATTATAAAGGTAGCAAAAAGTCAGTGGATGGAGGAGTTTCAAGACCGTTTGTCAAAGCATTCTACGGGGGAGGCCTATGTCTAGTATTATACTTCTATATATAGGCTGATGTGATGATAATGATTTCAAGATGTACTTCCTTAAACGTAAATTCCCAAGATTTCTAGAGCAAAAAATGTCAAGGCACTTGTGAAGTACAAACACCATCAAACAAAAAGGAACAAATCATAAAACATGGACATAAACACCGTAGCAGACGACATGATAAATAGCTTGTATCGGGATGCGAGTAACACCGACTAGCGAACTGCCCCCGATTCGAGACCACTCGATTCGAATGACTTAGGTACCGACTATCCGACAAATAACTATCCTCTTTTTTGTAACATAAACTAACGTAAAGAGAAATTAAAACATTTTTTTTTACCTTATCGATTCTTTAATTCAGCCGAATTGAGTGTTCTCGAATCGGAGGAACGAACCCATGTCCGTAACGTCATGACCCTTGTAACTGGAGGTTAGCCGACCTCCGGGATTCCCACTGTTATTGGTGATAACATCTTTTGCTAAACAACTTGTACAAATAAATATGTTTATTCGTTTTCTTCCACGAGTTACATAGTAAGCGTTGTTTTTCGCAAGGATCATCTTTATCCCATCCAAATCATTACCCTGCTTCCGATTCAAACTAAAATATAAAATTAAACGGGTATATGGGTAATATTTTGGGGAATGTGCCCAGAAGTTACACAATCTGATCCCACCATCTCAATTTGCCATCATATGACAAGCAGGCCCACGGTACCATCTTTACCTCATTAGTATATTTATTATTATACCGTATATTTGCACTAAACGTTTCAATTCCACCTGCATAACGCGAATAGCAATAAAGAACGGAGCACAGTACCGTCGTCTGTCTTTCCTGAAAACTATAATCTATATAAATATATATTTTTAAACTTTTACGATCAGAGTCCTAACAATGAGCGAATAGCGATTCAGTTCAAAAAAAATTCAGTAAATCGGTTCGTCGTTGACGTCTGCCGTCATTAAATAACTTTAATCGCAGAAGTCTATAGACCTGCTACTGTGTCTTTAAATATAGCATCACGATGTAGACATCACGGAACCGATGTTTTTTACTGAATAGTATTTAATCTGAATCGCTATAAGAGCTCATGGTAAGGCCTCTGGGCTGCAAGTATTGATCTCTGAATCGATCAAATTTGACATTCAAATTCGACAAAACAGGACTATGTCGAGATCGGTAGCATCGATATCACTTTATCGATTGTCCTATAAATTCGACAAATTTTACCGAAAACTCTAGCATGGACCTTAATTTTGACATTTGTCATAGGTAACATTTGACAAAATAAAAGTCTCGATGTACATTATCGAGGATAGTGCCATACTACGAATTATCGACACGATTCAATAGATAAAGTCAGTTTATCAAGATTTTTTAATCTCGATATAGGTACTGACGCTCCTATGGCAAAGAAAAATCCGGCTAATGATGATGATGACTATCATAATTTCTAAGCTCAAATTGTTACTTACTGTTACTTGTTGTTGGATCTCGGTCCGAAATAAAGTCTTTATGTTATTTAGTTGTTGCCTTTGAGATGAACTACTATAAGTTAGCTCAATAAGGGCCTCTTCCACCATCGGAAAGTAAGTGGCTAGTAAAACAAAATTAACCCCAGCAAAAGTAATCCATCTTCAGTTATTTGAAGACAGAACGTTTGTCGAGGGAGCCAATAACTTCGCAACGAGCAAATGACGTAACAGATGTGGACAATATCGCTTTGCTATTGCTGCCGAGATTTATACCAACTGTATCTCTGCTTTTACTGTCTACTGCAGGCAATAAACGGCCATCGATAGCTATATATAGAGCAGTTTAAATGAGAAATTAAGAAGTTAATTATAGAAACAGTTGTACGAAAAGGTTTTCTTCCATTTAAACTTGTGTCCTTACACAAGGAAATTTTACAGATAGAGTCTGTTCAGAAAAAGACCTGTCGTGGCATTTGAGGGCGCAGTTGTGCTACTTTTTTTGTTTAGTGGGTAATACAATAGCGCGTTATATTTTAGTTTATGATTTAAAATGCCGACAGAAATTAACAGTTTCTAATTATGTTTGTAATAATAATTATAGTCGGAACGTTAGTTCACAATTTGGCCACGACGGCTTTCTTTCTGAACAGACTCAAAAACTGTTCGTTGTCGCATTCAATGGGGGAGGCCTATGTCCAACAGTGGACTTCCATACTTCTATATATATATATATATATATATATATATATATGATGATGGAACGCAAGGAAAAACAAAAATATGGCAGCTTCACATTTTTGCTACAGTTCCCAGACTAACATAATCTATTTTAAGAGCCAGAACCTTTTATATAAGCCTTGATTCCGAGAGCACGGCATGAAAATAAAGACAAGTAAAAACATAAGGAGACAAATCCTGGCATCTTGCCGAAAGATCTTATAAATGTAGGTAATAGAGGAGGGCATGGAGTACCTTTGCTTTTAACTAAAAGAGCCTAAAATGTTTCTGACGCAAAAAAACGCTGCAAAACTCCGACTCGCGAGAGATCATAATAAAAATTCCCGGATGGCAATGAAAATTTTAATCACGTACCAACGAACAGTTAAAACTTTTTAATTTTCCACATGTTGTCACAAGAATTTTATTGTTCGTGTTACATTGTAATTTGCTAAAAATTATGTTGGAAATCGTCCCGTAGTCCTGACCCGAGGGACCCAACCCGGTCACAACGCGTTACGATTTATTTTATCGAGCAGCATTTCTAATATTTGCTTTATTACATAAATGTTTATAAATAATTCAGTGGATGAGTCACGGCATTTTGAATTTTTACGATTTACAAATATAATCCCATTTGCGAAGGTTGTAGGCCCGCCATATGTTACACAAATTAGGTGCTTGCCTCTCACATTCTCCCGTTGATATGAGGGAATCAAATGTTTGGGTATTTTTGTTAAAATGGAAATGAATAAAATGAAACTGTTCTTGATGACGAGAGATGACGAGAATTTACGTCTTCCTAATCGTCATCTAGAGATACTCTCTTCATTAGATAGAGAACAAACTCTTTAACTCTAACTCTTTACTCCGCAAAACCACTTTACACAGAAATAAACTTAACAAAAAACAAAACTGGTCAAGTGTGAGTTGGACGCAGGTAGCGAGGGTTCCGTACAAGAAAACTACCATAGTAACCCCTAAACCAATTAACTTATTTGTCAATAAACACAATTGTATACGCATTTTCTCATTACGAGTATTTTCCGTTTCCCGTGGGAATCTAAAGATTTACGGGGATCTCATTTAGGTTTTCCT
Organism: Epirrita christyi; assembly: GCA_951392215.1. Lineage (NCBI taxonomy): Eukaryota > Metazoa > Arthropoda > Insecta > Lepidoptera > Geometridae > Epirrita > Epirrita christyi. Next base: position 9,554,219 of record OX595853.1, read on the forward strand.
GTAAAGATGAGTGAGGCCCAAATTTGTGTTTTTTGTTCAGTTTTTTTTCGGAGATGCCCCCCCACCCCTCCCTCTATCTCCGAAAGATCTCTGCTGGACGAGGCCTCCCCTATTGAATACAAGGGGGGATTTGTCATAATCACTACGCTTGGCAAGCGGATTGGTGACCGTGGTGTGTCCAGCCAAAGAATACCCCCTCCGTCTGAATACAATGGGGGATTTTAATCACTACTACGCTTGGATTGGTAACCGTGGTGTGTCCTGTCTAAGAATACCCCTCCGTCTCCTTCCGTGGCTGTAGTAAAAACCTTAAGGGGACACCAAGGGATGGGCAGCAGCATCCACCTGAGTGATTAACACAAACTGCGATCAAACTTAGTTTGTAGTCATTTATTTCTCAGAATGTACGTAGATGTAGACAAACATTTTAACAGACTTATTTAGACTCTTACTATTGTAATGCAAATATTACGTAGTTCATCAGCAGTATTAGCCGCCCACTGCTGGGCCCCAATTCTACTAAACAAATTGTGTTTGAATTGTAAATGAATTATCACAAAATTTACATTTTTGACACTTTTGGTATATATAGCAAATGTGTCCATTTTGCGATAATCCATTAACAATTCAAACACAATTTGTTTAGTAGAATTGGGGCCCTGGACGAAGCTTCCCCCATAAAATACAATGGGGAGAGATGCCATAATCACCACGCTTGGCAGGCGGATTGGTGATCGCAGTATTCATGTTAACTACTCAGGTGGATGCTGCCCATCTCCTGGTGTTATCCCTTAGTCGGCTTTGACGATATCTACGGGTGGAAATGGAGGGGCTTTTTCTTAGGCCAGACACACCACGGCAAGTTATGTAGTACCTAAAATAAATTAATATTGGAAAATTAGATATCCTATGGCTCCTACACACTATGCCGGCGGCTTTTTGCCGCACGAGTATGCCGATATACGCCGCAGGTACACAGAACCCTTGGGTACCCGCCGGGCTTGCCGACGACCCGCCGGGCATTCCGACGGACTTGTCGGCGGCATGCCCGCCGGCTATGCTGCCAGGATAGTGTGTAGGAGCCTTTATACTGTTAAACTGTTGCCAACCACCCAACAAACAAAAATTTCTCAAGTCGTCTGTTAAAAAACCCTGTAATTTTCTCAAAATGAAATGCCTTTAGCTTATTTTTAAAACATACAATGTCATTCTCTTTTATGTTCTCGGGTACCTTATTAAAGGTTTTTGTAGCCTAACAAAAAATATTATTATGCTTAAAAGTGTAGTCTGCGATTTTAAATTACATAAGTAGTCTATTTTTATTACGCATATTTTTTTTTATTATTATTATCGTGGTGATTATGGCAAATCCCCCCCGTATATTGACGACCTCTGTGGTGCAGCGTGCGAGTAGTCGGCTGAAACGCAAAAGGTGTGGGTTCGATTCCCGCTGCAGGACAAATGTTTGCATGATCTGCAAATATTTGTTCCGGGTCTGGGTGATGTCCTACCATGGTACTCGTAGTTCCTGATACTCACGACACAGGGAATTCTAGTGTGGGATCAGGACTATATATGTGACTGTTGGGTGTTATGTTATCCTATCCTACTAATATTATAAACGCGAAAGTTTGTGAGTATGGATGTTTGTTACTCTTTCACGTAAAAACTACGGAATGGGTTTGAGTGAAATTTGGAATGGAGATACTTTACGTCCTGGATTAACACATAGGCTACTTTTCATCATCATCATCATCATCAATTTTCATCATTATTCACGCGGGTGAAACCGCGGGGCGCAACTAGTATTCTATAAGACTCGTCTAGTAGTGGACGTAAAAAGGTTGATGATCAAAATAATGATATTAAAATTACAAATGTCGTAGTATTTTGTAAATTTACTCCTATCGGTTTGAAAAAGGTATTTAAAACACTATAGGTACCTTTCAACCGAATCACTTCTATATTCTCCGACGTGCTCTATCTCTCCTATGGGTTCTGAGGGTGTTACCGTCACCCCTATAGCTTCAGGCGAAAATCACTTAGTAAATTTTCATGATACTGTTTGTATAGGTCCTATTGTTTAAAACAGGGTTCGACAATACGTAACAGATATTCAGGTTGATGTAGAGAGGGCTGAAATAGTTGACGTAGGATATTGTAAACATGATTTCAAAGGGAAGACAACGTTTGGACAACGCAATATTGATTCTCTTTTTTTAGGGTTCCGAAGTCTGTGAAGGAACCCTTATAGCTTTGCCATGTTCGTCTGTCTGTCTATCAGTAGTGTGGTCCGTTTGAAACCTGCTGAGAGTTTGCGCGGTAATTAATATTGGTGACGCCTATAAAATTATGAAATAAAAACTTTGAAATAGTTTTTTTGGTGTTACCAGTAAAGTGGGGCTGTTTTTTTTATTTGTATGCATACATTTTTATCAGGGATATCGTTGGTAAGGTCTTTTAAAAATATAAGTAGGTTTAATAAACACATTCCTTATTTGATATAGAGATAAATTTTACAAATATTAAGCTTTGAAGTGAAGCACTTTTGTAAGAGTCAAGTCCCTCCCTTCCTGGCTAAATGGCCTTCCGCTATAAGAGCTATGAGTTTACCTGAAATTATAAAGAAATTACAAGGAAAATTATTACAGCTAAGTAAGCTTTTCTAGTTTACGAGTAGTAGTATTGCATATAATCTGTTCATATAAGCTCCATACTAAATTAATTTGTTCTTGCAATAAAGGCGCAGACCCACCGCGGCGCACGGAGAGGCTACGCACGTGTGTTAAGTTTCGCTTTGCAAGAAAATGTATGTGATCGTGTCCACTGCAACCCACGGACACGCTACGCATCAATTGACGTCATTGATACATGCGTGGCTTGCTCGAATAGGCGCTTACATAGCTCAACGCTGTCAAACGCCATGCACGCTGTGCATGCGGTACACGGCTACATCCACAATGCGTATCTCATGGCTAGCGCTGTAAATAGTCGTGGATTAGTATTCGTGTATAGTGTGTACAGAGGGCCTAGTGTGAGCATCGCGTTTACGTGGCAACCGCGTAAACGCGCGTTTGTTGAGTAACCGGCAAAATTAAATTACACGTAAAAACTACTCGGACTCCGCAGTTTTTACGTATACTTTAATTTTGCCGGTTACTCAACAAACGCGCGTTTACGTGGTTGCCACGTAAACGCGATGCTCACACTAGGCCTACTGTAGTAAAAACGTAGACCCACGTTGTCAAATAAATAAATCCACGCAGCTAAAATGCACCGCGTGCTCGTGCACAGCATGCGCCGCGGTGGGTCTGCGCCTTTACCCTACCACCTACAACTAATCCACACTGACTTCACATTGTGCTTGGTCCAAAACGCGTTTGACTGCTTTCTTACTACGTGTTTTTTGTTTTTTTTTAGTTTCTGTTCTTGCAGCTAAGCAATAATTTAAGATACTATAGATAATGGTAATATCTATTCTGTCAAAAAGCTATGCATAGGCTCTGCCCGTCGTCGTTTCTGCATCTTCTTTATTAAACCCTACTTTCAACTCTCAAAATGGGTTCCTGCTGGTCAATTTTTAACCGACTTCCCAAAAAAGGAGGAGGTTCTCAATTCGGTTGTATTTTTTTTTTATTTTTTTTATTTTTGTTACCGCATATCTCCGGCGTTTATGAACCGATTTGGAAAATTCTTTTTTTATTTGAATAGATATAGTTCCAGATTGGTCCCATTTTTTTCAGAATCCAGTTCTGATGATGGAATCCATGAGGAATTGAGGGAACTCCTCAAATATTGTAGGCATACATATGGCGATTTTAATATTTTCAGCAACAAACCAAGCATTTGCATTCAAAAAGTATCATAATCCTTTTACCGCTATGGTTCTTTCATAATTTATTTTCATCCAAATATTTAGTCGTATACAATGGCGGAAGTCGGTTTTTTAAATGAAAAGTTATCATACAAACTCACATGCCAAGCACAACTTCAATGCTCGGTAGAGTAGTTTGCGGTATTTGGTCTTGCAATATATTGAAACTTATCAATCTAATTTGTATGTTATCTTACTTAGTTGCTTTGCAAACAGTGAGGAACAACTTATACAGCAAAACTTTTGGAAATAGACTCGCACGAAACATCATTCGTTACTTTGTAGTACTAAATTGAATTAGTTTGCCAACGTTCCAAATTATCTTATCTATATGAAAATGTTAGAGTAAATAGTAGAACTTCTTGTGAAAGAGTTCGTCCGGGGAAGTACTACCACCATACCTATTTCTGCCGCCAAGCCATGCTCGCATTGCTGTGTTTCGGTTTGGGTAGGTACGGGTGCCGGTGAAATTACAGGCACATGAGACTTTTCCTCTTTATCTCTCAGGGTCGGCAGCGCGCGTGCGATGCCTCTGGTTTTGCAGACGACCATTATAGGCTACGGTTACTATGTTTCCGTCAGGTGAACCGCATGCTTGTCTGCTTGCCTAAATAGTATAAAAAATAAAAAGAAAAGAGAACTTATGCGGGTATTTCAATTGATGCCGTGGTATGTGTACGGCCTAAGAATAGAACACTCCATCTGAACCCGTGGGTGTAGTAAAACTCAACTAAGGGATTACACCAGGGTATGGGCAGCAGCGATCACCAATCCACCTGCCAAGCGTAGTGATTACGGCAACTCCGCTTGGCAGGCGGATCGGTGATGATCGCAATATTGGTGTTGAGTACTCTCAGTGGTGGATTTATACTAGGGGCAGTCGGGGCTAGTGCCCAGGGTGGCAAATTTTCTAGGGCGGCAAAATTTGGAAAGTGAGAAAATAAATTCTATACAATATATAATTAACTAATTCTTTTAAATAAACATTTTATCTTTCAAGAAATATAATTCAAGTATTATGTATCACATTAAAATTTTGTATATTATTTAATATAAATAAAACATAATGTATAATAAATGCTATATAATACATAATAAATTTCCTGCAATCAATTTGTTATATTATAGTTATTCTAATTCTTAAAAAATAAGATATCAAAACTATTAAAATAAAATTTAAGTCATAGGGCGGCATTTTCGTGCCCCAGGGCGGCACAAATTTAAATCCGGCCATGTACTCTGGTGGATGCTCCTGCCCATCCCCTCGTCCCTTAGTCGTCTTTTACGAGATCCAGGGGTGGAGACGGAGGGGTCTGTTATTAGGTCGGACACACCACGGCACAAAAAGCCTAGTCCTCACAAAATGCCTAACACAAAACAAATAAAATGCTACTCCATTTGACCCTTACAAAAATAATTTATTATACGTTCTTTTCCGTAAAATATCACACTACCTGCCTATCCATTTTCAGTTATGGAAAAACCGATACGAAGCAAACAATACCAAACATACAGGGTGTAAAAATAATAATTCCAGAAAATGAATGTATACAGACCACGACCTATACCACCTACGAGACCTATGAGTACGCTACAGGCATGGGATGTTTGATTAATGACTAATTTTGCAAGACGTCCTATTACTGTACTGTCAAGCGCCAAAAACTTCTTTTTTTTTGTTTATTCAATGCATGAACTAGCATTTGTCTCACCTGATGTTCAGTGGTAACCCCACCAGCCCATAATAAATGCATTACCTCTTAGGTCATGCCCACCTAGGACGCGCCTTACTTAACATTGCCCGTCATCCTGAAATATACAGTTGAAAATTTCAATTTCAATTTTTATTCAATTAACAATTATAATATCATAACAGTATACACCAAATCGACATTGCAAATTCCAAAAATATTATAATATGCAGACTTATTTGCTAACATGTCATAAACTTAAATTAAATTACATTTGAAAAATTTTAATACAATTGTCTAGCCTAGACTATACTAGATTTTCTCGCCGTCCTCTCATACATCTTCTTGCACTCTTGCATCAGACTCGGCACTGGGCTCGCGAACAGGTCACAGTGCTGGGCTGCGGTGAGTGCGGCGCCGAGCAGAGAGCGCGCTCGCTTCCCGGGCTCTGACGGCGCTGAACCGTGCGGCCCGCCTCATACGCAAGGGGGGGCCGCGTGCGCGGACGCAGGCGAGTCATTGTGTCTACATTGGGTACAGACAGTCTTAAAAAGACCTCGACGAGACCTACGCAGTCTACTTTACCTCTAAATAAATCCAGAGTAAATCTGGTTAATGCAAGAGACCTTCTCATCTCTAACGTTTCATAACCCAATTGCCCCTGAATAAAGGGGGTAGGATACATGTAAGGGTAATATGCATATATCTTTTTGTACAGATAACGTAAAAATTTCTTTTGTATTTGCTCAAGCATAAGAATATATTTATCTTCATGCGGACTCCAGGCTACCGTATTCGTCTCAAGAATACTTCGGACTAGGGCAGCGTAGAGTATACGCGTCGCAGCGAAAAGTCAACAATAACTCTCTCTAGCTAGATATTAAGTTCTCAGCATATCAATGTGTATCCATATAATAAGCTTAAGATTTTTTGCGTGTAAAATGTGATAGGTACTTTGTTTATGCTGTAATAAACACTTTTTTTTTATTTTCAGTTATTGTATACTGGTATATATACACCCTGTATATTATACCATTTGCTCGAAGGTTGGCAGAAGGTGCGTGGAGATATCATCAAAGGAATAGGAGTCTTTTATGTAGTAGGTACGTACCTACAATAAAGCCAGAGTAGATGTTGCTTTTATTGTATTGTTTTTTCAAGGTCAGAGTCGTGGAATGGTACACGTTTTAGTTTTCATTGTAACTGAATATTTCTTATGTAATGTGTATAAAAATAAGTATCTCGGTGACGGAGCTTTGCTCGGAAAAACGCGTTTTCCTATACATAAGACTTAACTACATCGATTTTTCGCCCTTATAGTACAGTCAAATTAGGTGATTTTATGCAAAAGTGTGGAACTAATTAGATGTAGTCATGAAAACTTTTCTAATTGTTTTGTATGGCTTAAAAATCACCTCTAATAATAAGCATCAGTAATTTCGACCTCCGGAACAGGGTGAAATAGGGTGAAAAACCTTAAAATATCCGTAACTTAATGGGGGAAATAGAAGTAGTCGGTGCAATTTGGCATAGACTTTGAACCGTAATGATCTACATTTGCACCAAGTATTTTTTAAATCCGACATACGGAACATACAAAAAAAAATCGTTTACAAAAAAAACTTTTTGTGATTATTACGGCTCCGGGAAAATTAAGGTAGTCGGTGCAAATTGATAGACTTATCAGAAAAATGCTCGAAATACATTACCAGGTTGTCAGCATGGTGCGTCTCACGGAAGGCACTTTTCCATATTTTATTGTCGCTCTACTTCGGGGAAAATTAATGTAGGTATAGAAATTGACTTAAACTTATTCATTTAATTAGTACTACATCCGCCGGAAGTTTTATACTGGTTTTTTTTTACGGAAGATGCATTTGTTCAGTACTGTGTTCCCTACATGCACGTGGTTTTTATTAAAATCATAATGCACTAAAACAGTCTCTCTATACGTAATTTAACTAGCATCAAGTAATTTCTTCCTATTTTAAAATTTACGGCCTTTTTAAGTTTCTACCTAATATTTAAAAGGGTTCCGTAAGCGCCAGAAACGGTGCAAACCTACGATAAGCTTCTTTTCGTGTCATCTAACGTTTACATAAGAATCCACTAGGTACTACACGACTTAGGTCCACACTTTTTGCTAATTTGCCTGTACTATTATAAGTATAGAAAATTGTGGTTACCACATACAGGAGACGCGTTAGAGGAAGGCCCTACTCCATGGACTAAAGATATGATAAACGTCGCAGAAAGTCGGTGGATGGAGGCGGCTCAACTCCTTTTATCGTGGCATTCTAGGAGGCCTATGTCCAGCAGTGAACTTCTACAGGCTGATGATAATGATGATGATGAAGTAGGTGTTACTAAAATGCCAAATACCAATAGTAATTGGTAAATGATTTGTACATTGGCCAGAATCGAACCCGCACCCTCTTATTTGACATCCCACGCCCGCTAAGTACGTACTGTTATTATGAAATTACATCAGGATATCCATTACGTATTAACCCGAAAGGCGTCGAGTGGAAAGCTAGGTAATCAACATTGACAAACAACATTAACTCAGATATAGAGATTTACGAGACAGTTGAACATTGTGACGTTAAGCCCACAGTCTACTAAAGCAACAATGCACGTCACGCCTAGGGTTGCCACCCGTTCTTTATAATAAAGTATTGTACTCTATTTTGGCCAATTGTATTTTATACTTTATGAGGGCAGTAAAGCACGTGAAAATACTTTATTTTTTAAAGATTAAAGATTAAGATTTTTTAAATGGAGGGATTGATTGTAAAGATGCCGTTAGTATGTTTAAGAGTACTTAATAAATATTTGTTGGATGTTGCTAGAAGCAATAAAAAATGTGTATGGAAGAGAAATAGTCTGGTAAATAAAAAGTACTTTGTTTTCAGATGTTGTACTTTTTTTTAACCTAAAAAATTAAATTTACTCTATTGTCTTTAAAAAAAGGTGGCAACCCTCACGCCACACGATCAACACTGCAAGTGATGCACACTTGCTCTCGCAGTCTTCGCAAAGTATTTGTTTAGTGAATGCACTTGTATTATAGTTTGTCAATAACATTAAAATGGGCTTGCGATAATAATAATAATATATTTATTTCAGGCTAAATGGAAGATGTACAATAAATTATACCTAAACATTAAGCCCATAGAAATATATACCTTATAGACTAACATACACCTTTTATAACAAAAAAAAACTAAATGATTACTCGTGAATACGGTGACTTGTTGCACACCCGTGCGGTGTCTCGTGTCAGGCGTCCCTCCTGAGAGCTGATTCTGAGTTTTGACAAGCAATTGACACGGACGTCTGGTGTAGTGTATTGTGGATTTTTGTATGGTGACACCTACAAGCGCCCCTAGCGTACACTCTGTAAACCTCATTTTCCATACAAAAATCCGTGTTACACTACACCAAACGTCTGTGTCAAATGCTTGTTAAAAATCACGCTCGTTAAGTTGCATTTAAGTTTCAAGTTGCCGGTCTTCACACGATGTTTGTGTACCGCAACATTCAAAGAAAACAACAATGTGTATATAAAGCCAGCGTGTTAAATGCCGCATTACGCGTCCATGTAACAATGCTTCAGTGGACAGAGGGCCTTAGGAGACGCGGGTAAAGTTACCTACATCCCTCGTAAATTATTTTAGCTTTGTGTTATTTTCAAGTTTAGTCATTTTGCCGCGCAGCTACCCGACATTTGTCATCGTCACAGCTTTTTTGTCTTGTTTCGTGAACTTACCTGGCGTTTGTCTGTTGCTTTCGAAAGTTTACAGAAACTCAATTTAAATTTAGGTAAATTAAGTAGGTACTTACATAATAATGACAATAAAGTTATTTGATTCTACTTATAAAATTTATAAATATTCTTACATAAAATGCCACTCAATGCGTTGCGCTAAATAAATAATAAATTTTAATATTTTTTTTGTAATGAGGTGTTTTGACGGCCTTTTCAAATCATGCTTTCAGCGTTGAAATATGATGGCGCTGCTCTGTACCTAGCCGTCAAGTGTCAAAATAAAGTTAAATGTCAACATCAACAACGTAGATATATTTTCGTTTCGTGGTATTTATTTTTGCCTAGGTACTTCTAAAAACACCACGAAAACACTAGCGCACACTCAAGAAACAAACACAAACAGAATATCATGGCTAGGTAATAGCCACAGACTAGTTAGATAATAGCTTAATACGCGTACACCACAGATAATACATTTGACAATCTTGGCAGCTAGAATTGAGTCAGCGCAATCTATCGAACCAATTTGAACTACTTTTTTTTAATCGATGTTGAAAAGCGCTCATTCTATTGTGCATTGGGTGTAATTTATTTATTATTGTGTTGAATTTAATGTGAAAATACTATGTACCATAAAACGTACTAAAGAAACAACATGAACTATGAAAACGACACTAGCTCACTAAAAGATGGACAATCTTCTAGAAAGCAATGATATAGAAGTGACACAATTACAGTTTACGAACCACGAGTCGACACAACACGCTGACTCGTTTGTGCAACTTTATTACGAACAGATTTAGGGTTAAAGACTCGATACATTAACTGGTTACTACTTCCACAGAATAACAAAATGTCTATAAACGTCAGAGGAAAGATACTATAGGTAGAGTGCGCTTGTGATGAACCGAAGACACTGGTATGAACGAACACCTGCTGATGAAAATAAACTCAATAACTTTTCATTTAAAAAACCGACTTCCGCCATAGTATTTGACAAAATATTTGGATGAAAAAAAAATGATGAAAGAACCATAGTGGTGAAAGGATTATTATACTTTTTGAATGCAAATGCTTGGTGTGTTGCTGAAAATATCAAAATCGCCATATGTATGCCTACAATATTTGAGGAGTTCCCTCAATTCCTCATGGATTCCATCATCAGAACTGGATTCTGAAAAAAATGGGACCAATCTGAAAGTATATCTATACAAATAAAAAAGAATTTTCCAAATCGGTTCGTAAACGCCGGAGATATGCGGTAACAAACATTTAAAAAAAAAAACAAAAAATACAACCGAATTGAGAACCTCCTCCTTTTTTGGGAAGTTGGTTAAAAACAAAATACTGCCGAGGATAGATTTAACGACTCGCCTCTACTCTTGCTGCACTGCTGGACAAACGCCTCACCCATTTAAATGCCATGACTAACCATCTTGAGCTGCCTCCATCAACCGACTTCATGTGACCTTTAAGGCCAATTCACACCGGATGCGTATGCAGCACGTAACGTAAACATGCGCGTCACTTTGTATGTACTCGTACACGCTTGCGCGCACGTCACGCAGGCGGTGTGCCATCAGTGACGGATTAACCCTTGATCAAATTAAGCAATTGCCTAGGGCATCACGTGTGGAGGGGCACCAGAAGAAGCACAAAAAAATAACAAAAATATTAAAAAATTTAAAAAGGACAATGATGATACAAGAAAGGCTCGATAATTTATCGATATTATACATAGAGTCCGATATGTTAAAAATGTTACAAGTTAATACTATCTTGCGTGAATTCAATGCCCGGAAAAGCCGCAATCCGCATTTAAATAAATAAATGATGCTTTGGTTTTTATTGTTGTCGCACTTACTCCACTTCTATGGTACGTTACATCTCATCATCTTATTTTACAAACAACTAAATTTAAGGGGGTAAAGGTTTAAAGATCTATTCTAGTTGACATACGGATAGGGGGGCCCACAAGCGTGGATTGCTTAGGGCATCAAGTAGTCTTAATCCGTCATTGTGTGCCATGTCTCATAGAGTTCCATGCATAACAACGTCATGGTACGACGACGTCCACGCATACGCAGCCGGTGTGCTGCGGCCTTTAAAATGTCGTCGGTCTATGGAGAACCTTCCTACATCGTCAGTCCTTTGCACTGCGTAGTCCGGTTTGTGGTTGCCACTCGAGAACCTTTATTCCCCAACGGTTGTCAGTTCTTCTATATGGTCTGCTCACTTACTCTGACTTCTACTAAATACTTGTATGTATTTTCTCTACGCCATAAAACTTCTCAAACAGAGGTGTCGATCGCATTCGCACATTCCATACAAACAAACCCTAATCACACTTAACCCTAACGCTGCCGTAGTTTTATTTGTCGTAAAGATTTTTACTGCCTCGGTACAGACGATCCGTTCAACCTATCGACTATTCGGTGAAACTGACATCAGGAAGCTTTCAATGAAAACCTCGATTGTCCCAGGACAATAGAAGTCAACGAACATTTTCAAGAAACTATCATGACATCGTTTTCAATACCAACAAAACCCTTAAGAGGAGGTTACCGGTAGGGTGCTTACGCCTTTTTGTACGCGAACGAAGTTGCTTCTATTTTGGCTATTATATCATCAAACTCTATGAAATTTTGTACACATGGTCAGTACACTAATATATTAGACCACCAAGCACCACGCACCACGGGTGCATTAGTTTTTTATAAAATTATATGGTTATCAAATCATAGATTTATTAAAACTAATTTTTAAAAAACTGACGCACAGATTGTTTAGATATTAGTGTACTGAATCTGTAAAAAGTTTCATGGAGTTTGATGAAATAATAGCCAAATTAGATGCATACTTTGTTCGCATGCAAATGGGGCGTAAGCGCTAGGTACCGGTGACGTCCTGTTAATAAAACTAGCGTTAGTAGCTCAACTTATTTATTCTTTCCTAGTGCCAAAAATGGTTTTATTTATAGGAACCCTACGCCGTAACGTACAGCCTGATGCGTCTCAAAAGCACCAAAAATAACATGATTTGATTGGATTCTTAAGGAGGAGTTGCTTGAAATGAGTAATTCTTGTATGTCATGCTCTTCCAAAATGTTTTTTAACTAGAATATTATTTCCATTCCGCACTGTACCGTGGAATTATTTTACTTCATATTAAAAAACTTTGCTACGAAATATTGCGTAGCACTAAAACAAAAATTACATTTATGTAAATAGACCAACATATACTGTTGCAATTTTATTCACAAATTGCAAAGATTCATAGATGAAAAAGTGTCAAATTTTTATCATTGTAAATCAAACTTTATTGGTCACATACAAGTCCTGCCCCCCATTCCCTAATTGAAAGTCACTCGGTGACTAACGTTTGACAACGTTTGTCACCGAGTGACTTTCAGTTAGGGAATAGGGAAGCTTATTCCACACTAGGATTCCCTGTGTTGTAGATATCATGAACTACGAGTACCCTAGTACCACATTACTCAGACCTACTCGTAGAACATAATCAATTTTTTCTTTGCATAAAAGTGTCTTTGGTCCTTGTGTTTCTACATAGTACGGGTGTAATTTCTAATAGATAGGTAATAATCCTGTGGAAATACCCACAACATTCTCGGAAATTACTTCTATTTCGCCATATCGATACGTGATATCTCTAATAACCAGAAATCCTCAGGGATCCCAACTCAATGTTTATTTACCTGTAATTTGGTAGATTTCCTACACACATAAACATGGGTGACCCCGACGTGACGTGACAAATAGTTATAGTGAAATTACACGATAATAATGTGATAGGGGGCGCTGTTTGAATTATTGAGATAATCATATGTTAGCACCCTCTGACCAGCCCCCGTATTGTATATCAAACTGTGGTAATCGCTTTCAAATACGATTTTACGATACATTGCGTTTTATGTTTCGAATATTTCTGCTCATGGAAAAGGAGCTAAAACAACTGCGTAATGTACTACAAAATTGTATTCAAAAACGATAACCTGTTTGATAAGCAATAACCCCCCCAGCTTTGTTTAGTACATTCTGTTTTTGATTTATCATTCGAAGGGCGTTTTACCATTCTGTCGAATATTGCGTTTTTCTAAATTACATTCGATTCGGGCTTGGATGAAATTAAAATAAATAAATCTTGTGTTAATGTGGCACAAGAATTTAATAATTCAACCATAAGATATTCGCTGAATAGGTGATTCGAATCATTTTACGGAATGGGCGCAATTTTACTTGATTGCCATTTTTATCTCTCGATAGATTGGAGCTACGAGTGCCATAATTTAAACTAAATTGTTATGTGCGATGGACTGAAAATGATAAGACTTTTCAATACATTGGGCACTTTAAGATTACCAGAGGTTTTAAGGCGCGCTATACACATATTCGGACTGGTATGATTCGGCCGAACCGGCCGGTAAAAACCGAATATGTTTGACAAAGCCCGGTCAGCCCCGGTATTTTGACTAATGTTGAACGTTCTACACTTCTTGGTTTAGCATTAATTGACTCGGCACAATTGCCTTTATCGCAAGTTTTTTAAGCAGTAATTTAGCCGAATGATCCCGCGACCTTGTCCCGATCGGCACAGTTGCCGTTAGAGCCCGAAACAAATAGGATAGCGCGGGAACGTACTTGACACCAGAGGCCCAATTTTCTAATTTTAAAAACGATTAAATTACGCGCATGCATTCGACGACTAAGTAATAGTTACCACGTATTAATAGTGACAAATGCTACTGACACGAGATCATATTATAATTTAATCGTTTTTAAAGTTAAAGTAAGTAAGTAAGTAAGAACGCATATTTTTACCACAATACACCAAGGTTATCTGGAAGAGAATGCTTCTTAGCATTAAGTTCGCCTTTGTACTTCTTTTTTTATGTGCAATAAATAATTTTCTATCTATCTATCTATAGAATTGGGCCTCGGACGGTATCGGTACCTATATTCGACCCGGCCTTTTCGATTCGGCAAAACAGCCGTGTCGAACGTGCCTACCCGAATAAGCTGACCCGAATATGTGTGTTACACGCGTAACAGCCTCAAATGAGCCAAGACTCCCAACCTAGACTACCAAATTATAATAAAGGTTCATTCTATTGTTCCAAATAAAAAAATCAGACGGTCTCTTCTAAGGAACTATTTCAAAGCCATTAGGTACCTAACATGTACATTACGTAATATACCATAACTATACTGTACTATAATTTTGACCGAAAGATTTGTAATATTGTATTTTATTTGTAATAAATACAAAAAATAAAGTTTTCGTTGGGGAAAAAAGGTTCTCGACTGGCGACCACAAACCGGACGGTAGAGGAAGGCTCTCCACTTGACGGACTAAAGACATTATAAATGTCGCAGGAAGTCGGTGGATGGAGGCTTCGTCGTGGCATTCTAAGGACGAGGCCTATACCCAGCAGTGGACTCCTACAGGCTGATGATAATGATGATGATTTTATTTGTAATATTGACTTGTTTACGCAGAGAAATGTAATTATTTGATATAAATACTCAATAGAGCGTTACACGGCCAATAGCTATTACTTTGAAAGCTTAATTAAGTCCCATATGTAAGTAAAAATCAATGGACCATCATCGATTACGTATGTGGACGTACTAAGGATGGGGGTGAAAAGTTAGCCCGGGCTTATTGGGCAATTTTCGTGGGTATATGATTTGCCCGGGTGGCTGGCTTATTTAGGAATCTGGAAGAATGCATTAGCTAGGTTCATCATCATCATCATCATCAGCCTGAAAATGTCCTCTGCTAGACGAGGCCTCCCCCATAGAACGCAATGGGGTGATTTGCCATAATCACCACGCTTGGTAAGTTGATTGAATAGAATAGAATAGAATAGAAAAAAGTTTATTTGCAACAACAACAAGACAAAAATAAAAAAAATAAGACAGTGTAAAAAAAATCAGAAGTATTGCTGTTACAAAAAGGCCCTAACTCAGCATATGCAGGTCGTAAACAACCTACGCTGGTCTTCCGTTAGAGCCTTTTCCAACCCAAGAGATCATATTTACAGCAGACATGTGTTTGTAACTGATATATACAAGGTCCAAAATAAAAAAAATAAAAAAAAACTATAGTAACAGTGTACTACAGTGTTTAACAACCAAAAACAAAATTTATCAACAATTTTAAAGAATAGAATTGTAACTTTCGTGGTTGGGAATCATTTTAAATTAAAAAAAACGGCTAATTACCACTGTTTTCCGTCACTTTTGCTGATGTTTCGAGACTAAGTTCAGAAGCCTCTTCATCATGAGCACCGCCCGACGGTAGACCGGCGAATACTTAATTTAAAATTTTAAAGAAAATAAACAAGTAACAAAAACAAATTTTGGTGCGTGTAGTACTTAAAATATAGTTGTATTGTAAATTGCAATAAATAATTACAATGAATATTACAAAAATTAATAACAGGTAAAAATAAATTCAATAAATAAATAATAATAAATAAATAAGTGAATAAAATGATAATAAAGTAATTATATAACACTCGTATCGTGCACGAGACCTTCCTGCGAGTTCTGCCACTCAATCAGGTATTTTTTTAGTTTAGAACGAAACCCAAGAATATTTTGCAGGTTCCTTAACGGTGGTGGAATATTATTCCAACATTTCGATGCAGCGTAACGGAAACTGCCTCTAAAGGCTGCTAATCTGTGCCGTTGTGTCGATAGCTGCACCGAACACTGTCGGGGACCGTAGGGTCTTGAGCTTGACGCCTTCTCCAACCTCTCACTGAGATAAGCAGGTGCGTTGTGCATAAAAACACCGAAAAGTAGACATGCTAAATGAAGCTTACGCCGATGTCTCATTTTCAGTATGCAGTGTTTATTTAGGTATGGAGTCACGTGACCTCTATACGGTATACTGAAGCAAAAACGAGCACAAGCGTTTGGTGATTGCAGTATTGGTGTTGAGTACTGAGGTGGATGCTGCTGCCCATCTGTAGTGTACCTACTGGTAAATTATTATTGTTATTTACATCTATAGAATAAAATATATGTATTATTCATTTTATTAGTAAGTCTGTCATCTCGGGCATACACACCACGCGAGCACGTGGCGGGAACTGGACAGGCAGTCTAATATCAACCGCCGTGAAGGGCAGACGTGGTGTGTTCGTTAGCGAGCCGATATAGTGTAGGATAGTGAT
The DNA here is from genome assembly GCA_951392215.1 of Epirrita christyi. NCBI lineage: Eukaryota > Metazoa > Arthropoda > Insecta > Lepidoptera > Geometridae > Epirrita > Epirrita christyi. The sequence goes on from OX595853.1 coordinate 9,570,760, forward strand.
ATAAGGAAATAGTGATTTCTACACCATCCTCCGGTGAAATCCCTTAGTCGACTTTTATGATATTCACGGGAGTAAAGGCTCTGCCTACCCCTTCGGGGAAAAAAGGCGTGTGCCCATGTATGTATGTAAAGCTCTATTTTTACAGAAGCTAAATTATTTATTTCCATCTGCGAATCAAAAATGCATGTGATATTGTAAACATTTAAGATCTTAAGTAAGATTAAGGATTCCTTTGATTATCGATTTAATCAGTGAAGTGTATGAATCAATTTTACTATGTAACATCTGTAAGCACTATCATCATTATCAGACAGAAGAAGTTCACTGCTGGGCATCCCTCATAGAAAATTACCAAAACATAACCACCTAATATGATGTATAAGGATGACGGACGCAGTACAATGCCAAACCTGGCGTATTCGAGGTGAACGTGGGCTGGTAACGCATTGTTATAGGCAGAAGTTATCGCTTAACATCAGCTGGGACACCTGCTTGTTCAGTCAATTAATCAAATAAAAAAACCTAGTCAAAGTAGTAAGTATGTCTGTTAATGTATATTAAGACAAAAAACTGAAAAAAGCTGAATGGAAAAAAAAAGCTTTGCTCACATACTGGCAGAAATTACGATTTCAACACTAAAATTTGCCCATCCGTAGGCAATTTATATTATAATTATTGGGCCTTATTTATTGATTTATCTTATGAAAATTTACGATTTAATAAGATCCTTTTCAAGATCTTGTATATTCTTAACAATATTAAAAAATTGACTTCCTAATATAGAGTTCATTTCTAATACAGTGCCCCCAAAACTCAAACCCCTGAATACGTCCACTTACTAGTCTAATCAAAAGTTCTCACAAGTACCTAGTGATGATTTGAACAAGTTGCGATCCAAACTAAAAGTTAGAATTAGTTGTTGCCCTTCAGCCTATTGAACAACAATCGATTCGGCGAATGATTTTTATTAAGTTTACCTACTTTTACTTTGTTCAACACTTGTCTCGGTCACAAACATACAAACTGTGTTAGGTTTTCATTTTATCCCATTTATACTAGTAATAATAATATATGTCATTGCATTCAGGTATCCCTTTTAGTTTCATGGAATTCATTCATAGTTCAGTACCTGCATTATTATATTTTTTTTTATAACCATAGAGATAATTTTTTGAACAAAAAATTTTTTTTTTATTGTACCTACCTACTTCACTAAAATTTTGTAAGGATTGTGCGTCTAATTATTGAAACTTATTTGAATTAAACTACTTAAGATTGATGAAAACTGAAAAAGTACCACAGCCTGATGCTGAAGTACGTTCAGCAGAAGTAGTTATAGGTCGCGCAACGAGTTATGAGCGCTGACCTTCAATGCGCAGTAGTCATTTTTTGGGTCTGTATAGAGAGGCGCGACGGGAGAGAGAGAGAGAGAGAGGACACATGCGCAATGAACCCCAACACTTTCGCCGAGCGCTCATAACCCGTTGCGTGACCTATAGTAGCCATTAGGTACCTTGTGAAATAAGCACAAAATACAAACGCCGCTGCTTTACTGACTTTGTGACAGAAGCATTTGAAAATAAAAACAAAACAAAATCTGATTGCAATGTGCACTTTTAAATTTCGAACGAGGCCTGCAAATAACCAGAAAGTGACACATCAAAGTGACAGCCAATAAAGCGTGCATTCGAATTTCAAAACTTATAAAGCATCGAAATCCACGCTTTCGACATTGCGTTTCATTTTATCATAACTTTTTCTTTTTAAATTTATTAAAAAAGTTTTCAGGCACGAACCATCCGAGCAGTTTAAACTATTTTCACAAAACGTTCAAACCCAAGTGTAAAACAGCAAAATTAAGGCTCAGGCCCGGTTTTCACCAAAGCAGAGAGGAGGTGATGTGTTTGAATTAACCAATCCGATTTCGTTATTTCCACATCTCTTCTCCGGTTAGCTTCGGTGGAAATGGATCAAGTGGAGAGGAGAGGAGATGTCTCATTTTTCTATAGAATTTTGTGAGGTGAGTGAGAAGCGGCGCGACAGCGCGAAAAGTGAAGAAGAGTCTTAGTCGGGCGGCCGGATGGTGCACGCGATCGCGCACCCCGTACCCCGCTGCTTTCTCCCCGCACCTCGCACACCCGTTTTGTAACGACATAACGTCTTCCTTTCGTAGACAGAACTTGACTGGTTTCGATCTCTGACAGCTCACATCCCTGCTACACAAAGCTCACATCTCCTCTCCGCTACACTTCTCTCCGCTTTGGTGGAAATAACCTGCCAGCTTTGCAACACATCAGGAGATGTGTTGCAAAGCTGGCAGGTTATTTCCAAAACAGAGAGGAACGGAGATGAGAGGACTCATCTCCGTTCCTCTCTGTTTTGGTGGAAACCGAGCCTTAGAGCATTTAACGAAAAATAAAGGTCAACGGGAATGTTTTGAAAAACGTCAAATGAAATTCCCAACAACATTTAATAAAGCATCAACTCGTTTTAAATCTGAGTGTTCTGTAAGGCTATCCTTATTATTTTTCCAACCAAACTGAACCACATTTTTAATAAAGTGACCACAGCGAGGAGTGACTTCGTTACTTAAATACCGTCCGTCGCGTGTTTCATTATTTTTATCCGTTCGCAACATTTGTACCATGATTTTTCATAAGCAGAGCGAGCAGCGGAGCGGAACACTAGTTCGTAGAGTCTGTTCAGCAAGAGAGCCGTCGTGGCCAAATTGTGAACTAACGTTGTGAGCTACGAGACGAGACACCGCTCAGGTGCGCTACACGTCACCGTTTTCACGTGATAATTAAGTTTTTTAGATATAAAATATGTATGTTAGTCTTAAGGTATATATTTCTATGGGCTATGTTTAGGTATAATTTATTGTACATTTCCCATTTAAGCCATAAAATTATTATTATTTATATTATTACTACATGTTACAACCATAATTATAGGAGCTTCCTCCAAATTATGGTCTTTCTGGACTCCTTCCTCCTTTCGCTTTTTACTTTCTGTCAGCATTTTGAATCATAAACTAAAGAAATAGTTACAGTTGTAATAGTATCAAAACTGAACAGACGCGCTATTGTATTGCCCGCTAAACAAAAAAGAAAATTAGGCACAGCAGCGCCCTCAAATCCCACGACGGGTCTCTTCCTGAACAAACTCTAACAGGTTTTTTGCCGTGGTGTGTCGTGTGTGTGGTGTGCCGTGGTGTGTCGTGTGTGTGGTGTGCCGTGGTGTGCCTCCTTCTCCCGTGGATTTAGTAGAAGTCTTACTAAGGGATTACACCAGGGGATGTGCAGCAGCATACGCCGTGATCCGTCTGAGTACTCAACACCAAACTGTGATCACCAATCCGCCTGCCAAGCGTGGTGATTATGGCAAATCCCCCTATTGTATTCAACGGGGAAAGCCTCGTCTAGCAGTGGACGTAAACAAGCTGGTGATGATGATATTTGTTTACTATCGTCTTGCTAGCGACTCGAGACCGAAGTCTGAGTGAACACGGATTTTTGTATGGAAAATTAGGTTCACAGAGTGTACGCTAGGGGCGCTCATCGGTGTCGCCCTTTAGTCATTATTCTAAGGTGTCGCCTTACAAAAATCCGTGTCACACTATTTATACGTCTGTGTTTAATTGCTTGTTAAAACTCGGAGATAGCAAAAGCACAAGTAGTGCGACGCCAAAAAAAAAAAAAAAACTCTGACTACGGTCTCTTATCGCTTCATAGACGAACGGAACGCCTCGCTCAACGCTCACCGCTGGTCATTAAGAAAGGGCTTCATTTTCGCTCTCATATTTCGCGTGCAATTCCCGCTAAGAACGGACGCTTCATTAGAACTCGTCACAATTCCGCCCGCGCTCGTGCTGTTTAATTTAGTTAACTATTTTTGTGTCCACATCTGGAAAGGAATTTTTGCGAATTAGTGTGTGGGTACAGTGGGTACAGTCGGGGAGATAGCGGTTAATAAAGTTCAAGGAGGACTCTTCTCGCCTTTTTCGAAAAGAGATGTGATCTATTTTATTATTCGTGTTATTTTGGTGGTATTTTAACTAATGTAGCTTTAAAAAGCTTTTGTGTTAAAAGCAAATAGTGAAATGAAATACGACGTGCTTTTTCTAAAGGGTGGAAATTGCTCACCATTAGTTGAGTTGAGTACACTTCACTTAAACAATTATTAGTATTTTATACCTAACAACATATTTTCTTCTCGACCGTACTCACATTCATGCATGTACTCTCGGACACAGCGTGTTCTTAATTCATTTCTTGCGCCCTTTTTTATTTTTAATCCATTCCATTCTAGTCTTTTAACTACTCTACACTTTTTTAAATTAAAACTTTTGAAGTGACCCACACGATACTGCGTTGCTTTGTTTCAACGAAAACTTCGTTATTTCACCGAACTTAAAAAAAAACATCTTTTCTAAAACCAAAATTCTGAAGACATGACATGCCTACCTGCTTGGCACATCCAGATTCTTTCGCCACACTGGCTCTCTCTACCAACAGACACTATCAAGGGCCAGGCAGGATGACCATGAAAGAACCAGTGATCACAGAGAAGAAGAAGAATTGGTCCATTAACCGGAGCATCATCAGTCGATTGAATTCCACTGCCTCTTAGAATGCCACGAATGATGACCAGCCGCCTCCATCCACCGACTTCCTACGACCTTTTTATGTCGGGCATCAAGAGTATAATACGCTTTCTTATTTATATTATTAGATGATTCTTTATGTAGGATTTAAATCTTTAAATACGAAGTTTAGATGCACCTTCTGGTAGTATTTTTTCAACTCTCGCGATTAGAACACATATTTATTATATTGTCACGGGTGTTTATCGCGTGTTACCTTATTATTTATTATTCCCGGCGTTTCGAATGCGTTACAGCAATCATGGTCGCGGGCTGACTGGAGTACATGGAGCTACCGCCAAGAAGTGGTGGCAGCTGCAGAAACTACCCTCACTTGGTCGTCAGAATTAGAAATGGTCGTATTCATAGTCCGACACACCACACTAACCGTATCTACGCACTGAGACGACACATCGCGACGCGCACACCTACTAATGATAGGATTCCACGACGAAGTGAGTCTAAAACCGTCTTCACGGTTGAAATTTGGGTACTTTTTGATCTCAATAGCCTCCAAAAAAACCCAAATTCAAAAGTACCTGAGTAAACCTAGTAAACACCCGTGAGAATATAATAAATACACCTTCTGGTAGTTATAGAACCGTACAGAATTCTCCATAAAAGACCCACTTACTTTCTTTAATTGAAATTTTGAAATACATAACATAACATAACACCCAACAGTCAATACATAGAATCCTGAGAACACTAGGATTCCCTGTATCGTGGGTAGCAGGAACTACGAGTACCATGGTACCATAACACCCAGACCCGAAACAAACATTTGTCCCGCAGCGGGAATCGAACCCGCAACCTCTCGTATCTCAGCCAGCTACTCGCCCGCCGCGTCACAGAGTTCGTCAAATACATATTTAGTTTGTGTATCTAAATATCCATCTATCTATGTATCTATCTAGCTGTGTACCTTTTAATCTTCAAAGTACTTACGGAAACCAATAAAAGTACCCCTTTCCTGCCTTAAGTATAAAAAAACATACCATCGTGTCGTCTCAGCATCGCTCGATATAAAGTTGAGAACTTTGCAAGATGTCTAATTCGTTTTTATGATCGCTGGCGTAACGCAAAAAGTTTGTATCGCTTAGATACTGGTACTGAAACACATCACTGTGAGGTAATGTTTGTTAATATCGCTTACCAACTCATAATAGTTCATGTATATAGCACAAGGGGCAGTAGAACAAACACAATAGTAGTAGAACTACTTGTGAAAGAGTTCGTCCGTGGAAGTACTACCACCATACCTATTACTGCTGCCAAGTATGCCGTGTTGCTGTGTTTTGATTTGAAGGGTATGGGTGCCGGTGAAATTACAGGCATATGAGACTTTATCTTTATGTTTCTGGGTTCAGTACAGTGTCACGTAGGGCGCGTCCTAGGTGAACGTGACCTAGGAGGTATTGCAGTTGTTATGGGCTAGAGTTACCGCTTAACATCAGGTGGGCCATGCCAGTTCTGTGATTTACACAAATAAAAAATCTCCTTTTTCCTTTCTCCTTTAAGAATTTTAGTATTTTTTAAACTTTCGCGATCAGAACACATATTTATTAATATTATCACGGGTATTTATCGTGTGACAATATTATAGTGACAAAATGTTATATTATTAGTGGGTTTTTCCTGACGTTTCGAATGCATTACAGCAATCGTGGTCGCGGGCTGGCTGGAGTACATGGAGCTACCGTCGAGAAGTGGTGGCGACTGCAAAAATAACCCTCACTTGGTCTTCAAAATTAGAAATCTCAAAAGCGTCATCAGCAGCTTTTAGACGTCCACTGCTGGACGGAGCCTCCCCCATAAAAGGCAATGGGGGGAATTGCCATAATCACCACGCTTGGCAGGCGGATCGGTGATCGCAGCATTCGTGTTGAATACTCTGGTGGATGCTGCTGCCCATCCCTTGCTGTAATCCCTTAGTCGGCCTGTACGACATCCACGGGAGGAGATGGAGGGGCTTATTCTTAGGCCGGACACGCCACGGCACGGCTGGACACACCACGGCTGGACACACCACGGCACAGTATAACATAAACAGTCTTCAAAAGTGTATAAACTAATAAAAACTATAAGGATCCTTTTCGTTCTAAAAACTTTTAGCGAAAGGATTTTGGTTACTACTATCGCCCCTTTCTAAATGTCTGAGTAGCTTTTGTTTTAGCAATTTCTACCGAAACTTTTCACTCATTGTTTGGAGAACTGAAATGAATACTTCCTTTTTTATTTATACAAATTCAACCTAAATCATTTCTTTTAGAAAGAAAGAAATATAATACGTTTATTTGCTCCCAAAAACACAAGGTGACATGACATTCAAAAATACAACCGAATTGAGAAACTCCTACTTTTTTTGAAGTCGCTTAAAAAACAAAATGATCACAAAATAAATAACAAAAGTAGGTTAAGTACCTACATAAAATAAAAAAACAAAAAAAACACCAAATAGTATCATGCGTGTTGTGTGGGGTCAAATAGGTCCCTATTTCAGCATACAGCCACACCGGACCTGCAAGTAGATACGGCGAGGCGCTGGTTTTCAGACAGGGTCTGCCCGAACATAGAAACGTACATCACGAACGTAGAAAGTTTGTGGTAATGGCAATGACGTAGCTCTGCTAATGAAATGAGAGGCTTTTTTTTGAATTTAGATATATATGTACAAACGGCTAAGCTACAGGTGTGTTTAACCCAGGTTAAAATCTATCTGTGTTCAAAATTTAATCGAAAGCAGTTCAGCCTTTAAGGCGCAATAGGTTCACAAAATGGGTTTAATGAGCTCTAGAATTTTTAAGTTTTTGATATGAGTTCTTATAGTTTACAAAAAGAAAAAATATTTCTTATTTTTAAGCTTTTTATCCAGTGAAATCATAAATTCAGTACACAACTTGAATTACTCCACTCGATAAAAAAAATAAAAATATACCTCCTTTTCAACCTTTTAAAAATTAAAATCTAATTTTAGATTAACTTCTAACACGTTTTAATTTTTGGAACATTGGTACATTGCATCAACATTGGTAACTTATAAGTTATAAATTGGGTTTTCGAATTCATCAAACAAAATCTATCAAAACTTTAAAGGGAATTTTTATATCGTTATTTTATAAACAAAATCAAGGTGCGCTCGCCTTCTATAGTTCACACAAAAATTTTCGTTCAACCTACAGCATCTTAAGGCATGATTGAGACAAAAATCCAAACACCTATACTTTCGCATTTATGATGTTAGTGGGATAGTGAGATATTTATAGAGCTTCCATTATTCAACCTGCCACGCAGCATGTATAATGGTTACCATGAAATTCATATCCAATACTTACGATATGAGTTTAGCCTCACCTCAACTCAACACCGACCGCGACCGCAGGCCATACAATACAAATCGTTAGTCATTACTTTCCCGCCTGTCCGGACCCAACTAATTGAATTCAGTCGAGATTTCCCAGCGGCAGTCTGTCAAGAAAGCTGCCTTGGTTAATACTGTATGGGATATGCAAGAATAGCATAGGTTCGGAAGGCTTGGTCACGTCAAGTATAGATGAGAAGCCAACATTTCAACAGAAGATTTAAAATTATACAGGTGTTTTCTTAAAAAATAAATATTATACAGAACTGAAAAAAATATACAGTTAAGTGTAACCCAAAAACCGATAAAAGTTACTTTTTTGCGAGGTTAAATTGGAACTAACACATTAAACACGTTAGCATAACTGAAAAAAAACAGTTTAAGTAAAACCGTTAATTTTACTGGTTAAAACAGTCAATCATTTTATTGTTGTTACTGTAGCTGAGTGAAATCGTTACAATTACTGTCAGGATACGTTGCTATTATTGACCAAAAACTTCCTGTAACTGTTTATACATCTATATTTACTGTGTGCTTCCTAACTGTTTTTTTTTTCAGTTGCCCCAACGGTGTAAAATAATTAGATCTCACTGATAAATATGTTGTAACAACTGTGTACATTTTAACTGTGCACTTTTTGCACACAGTTAGAAATTGATTTTTTCAGTGAGTAGAATTATTTTATCGACATTAATTCAACACATCACGAGAAGTGTTGATAAACTGTGATTAGCAAAAAACATAAAAAAAAATAATTCACGTTAATTGCGAAACGAAACTTTCCGCCTGTAGATATATTTTAAAGAAAATTAAAACGATTTTTTCATACCAAGATTTACCTTATTCAAAGCAAATAAACTATCTTTAACTGTAAATTAAACCAATTGCATTGTTTTAAATTCACGGTGCATCGCCATTAATATTTATTTTCTTTTAGTAACAAGCATTTTTATAAACCTCAAACCCTTAATTTACGTAAATTCACACACCAATCTATAAGCCCCACACGATCAGGTAAGAGCAACAATAATCACGCTCTGCGAATAATTTAGAGGAATTTTGGGTATTTCTTTTCTCGTCAAAGATAATCGCCCGCCCTCGGAGGCAGATAACGAATACCACGGGGGGCGCCCTCGGCAAATTGTCTACCCTGCTGGTACAGTAATACGTAGTTATGAGGAATGTACTGTGTTGGCCGCTTGAGCTCCCTGCATACAAAAGGAATTGGCTCCTATCATAGATACTATCACATCAAACTCTATGATTTTTTGTAAACATAATTTATACACTAGTATCTAGACGTGGCATATCAGTTTCTTGTAATATATATGGTTTCCAAATCACACCAACCTAAAGATTTGTATGGAAATATTCTAACCCATGGTAAAACACAGTAACAAACAATAAATATTGTATATTACTGTGTTTTACTAGAGAGAATTGTTAGAAAATTGTTTTAGTTACTTAACACATCGAAATGAAAAACTAACGAATCCGATCGGAAACGTTTCCGACGTTTTAGAATCGTCCTACAGGGCCCGTATTCACGAATAAATCTATTCCACGAGAGACGTTACATCTCGTATGACGTCCCCGTACAAAATTATAGTTATCATGAGAGATTTGACTTCATCTAGTGTACGAGATTTTCATCATCCCCCAGGACTATGTATGTGACTATGTTGTTAATTATTTAGAGCTGTTTCAATTTGGTACTAAGTTTCTTATACATATACCTATATATTTTAATTATTAATTATTTTAATTTTAATTAATATATATTAATTGAACGAGCGAAGCGAGTTCTCTGAGTCAAGTTGGAAGAATCGGCGTTTGTATGTATGTGTGTATGTATGTATGTATGTTTGTCCGATAAAAACTTCCAAACCGTTAATCCGATCTTCATGAAATTTGGTATGGGGGTAGATAGTATTGGTACAATTTGTAGGTAAGGTTATGAGCTATATCGATCAGGGGGTTGCTGAGATATTGGGGTCCAAGAGGGGGTAAAAAAAATAAAAGTGAGACAGTCTAATCAAGTGGGGTATCTAATGAAAGCGCTTTGGTTGGACATTTCAAAACTGTTTTTAATAATTATTTAGCTTTAGTAGTTTTCGAGATATTAGGGAAAAAAAAAACGTTAAAACCTAAAATTCTAGAGTACTTCCAGCAATCCCACAATGCAGAAATTTGGTATGCTTGTGGCTTTTGTGTCACAACTACAGGGAAAAGTCTGAAATTGAAGAATTTAGAAACATGTACTCCATAAAACAAAAACCAATATAACATCCATTGTTGACCTCCCATTTCGAAGAAATTGAATGACGTTGGAGTTCTATGGTTTTCATCAAAAGGACGTTATCAATTAATTCGTCAGGTACTTGATATAGGTACTAACAGGTATGTAGTATAACTACGCCCCGTTGCTTAGCCCTATTCAAAGGTTATTTCGATGATGTGTAGGAAATTAGAGTAGTTACTGGTAGATCCTGCACTGTACTGGTAGACCTCGAGGGGAAAATTTTCAAAAATAATAATAGAAAATATGGAAATTACTTAGTTAAGTAGTCGGGCTGATAAAGGTGTTATCGCGAGGTCTCAGTTCGGGGCGAACCACTAGTTTATTGAACGAGCGAAGCGAGTTCTCTGAGTCAAGTTGGAAGAATCGGCTTTTGTATGTATGTATGTTTGTCCGATGAAAACTTCCAAACCGTTAATCCGATCCTCATGAAATTTGGTATGGGGGTAGATAGTATTGGTACAATTTGTAGGTAAGGTTATGAGCTATATCGGTCAAGGGGTTGCTGAGATATTGGGGTCCAAGAGGGGGTAAAAAAAAATAAAAGTGAGACAGTCAAATCAAGTGGAGTGTCTAATGAAAGCGCTTTGGTTGGATATTTCAAAACTGTTTTTAATAAGTATTTAGCCTTAGTAGTTATTGAAATATTAGGGAAAATAAAAAACATAAAAATCAAAAATTCTAGGGTACTTCCAGCAATCCCACAATGCTGAAATTTGGTATGCTTGTGGCTTTTGTGTCACAACTACAGGGAAAAGTCTGAAACTGAAGAATTTAGAAACTTGTACTCCATAAAACAGAAACCAATATAACATCCATTGTTGACCTCCCATTTCTAGGAATTTGAATGACGTTGGAGTTCTATGGTTTTCGTCAAAAGGACGTTATCAATTAATTCGTCAGGTACAGGTATAGGTACTAACAGGTATGTAGTATTACGCCCTGTTGCTTAGCCCTATTCAAAGGTTATTTCGATGATGTGTAGGAAATTAGAGTTGTTACTGATAGATCCTGTACTGTACTGGTAGACCTCGGGGTGAAAATTTTCAAAAATAATAATAGAAAAATGGAAATTACTTGGTTAAGTAGTCGGGCTGATAAAAGTGTTATAGCGAGGTCTCAGTTCGGGGCGAACTACTAGTCTTATTTGATACCGGTAGTAGTCTCCGTCATCGTATACTCTAAGTCGTGTAGCACTGTACAAACACGTTTTTTCTTTGGGAACATTAGACATGTAATCGCCTAAAGAGAATTCCGTTCTGAAACTCCCATGGGTCACACCGCGCTTACTGCTCAACCGTTTACTCGAATTACTGACACAATTCGTGAGTTTATTCACTATAAAACCTGTGTGTTGTATGGTGGCCCTTAGACGGCTTTCACGACATCCATGGGTAGAGATAGAGGGGTATTTTCCCACGGCACCAAGCAATAACTGATTTAAAATCCTAATGTTTGAAATGTGTTCGAGTTCCAGCGCGGAAGTCCGTGTTGCTCGAAGGTGTTGAGAAACAAGAGGAAACGAAGGAGTATTTAGTAAATGTCTACGCTCTGAAATTGATGATATGTGACGTCCATATATCCATGTTGAGCCCGCATGACCTCCGTGTCGTGGCGGGCAAAGAGCTGGCTGAGAAGTGATAGGCACGGATTCGATTCCCGTTGCGGTGCAAATCATTCCATGTTCTATAAATATTTTGGCTGAGAAGTGATAGGCACGGTGTCATGGTCATTTGGTCAGTGCATTGTGACGTCACACCATTGTTAGAGCCTACCGTTTCTTATTTCGAGCGCCTCTGTTAATTACTCCGTGGCTCAGCTGTATAAGCTTTGCCTGCGGCGCCAGCGACACTGAGTTCAGATCCAGCCACAAGGTATACTTTTTCCATGTTTATTATTGTGTGTTTCTTTATGCTATGTATTCCAATGTCTATTCAGTAGGTTTAAATGCAGGTAGGCCTCGCTAGGGTTAGTTTCGAAATGTTAAAATGATAAAAATAAGGTGGTCCGATGCATCGGTCATTAAGAGACATACCTGTCTTCTGTGCACACGCACGTTGTATTCTAAATAAATGCAAACTTGAGTTATTTGCGTTGATGTCAGTAATTGTTATAATTACTCAGTTTTAAGTTGTGTTTTGCTATTATCCATAGGGGTAAGTGTTTAGATGTTTTGTGAGCTACCTGTGTGCCTAAATGGGATACTACAAGTAAGTGGTTAACGATATCTTTATCTTTGTTGTAGCCTACGGAAACGCCCTGTCATTTATGGTCATTACAATCTGCATGGAAAATAGATACATACATCTTACTGTCTGAATATTTGTAATTATAATCTCCGCGAGCTGCCGGTTTATGTGGATTGGAAGGGTTCCGTCGTTCATCTTGTAAAACCCTCCTGGCGCCCTTCTTTAGGATTAAATAGTTATTTAGCATAAAAGTCTAAGTATTTCATTTACCCAACCTGACACGTAACAAATAGCGCCCAACGCTAAAATACGTACCTAAAGGTTGACGAGATACTTAGTTACTCTAGTTACCCTAGTTACACGAGAAAATAATCAAAGTAAGATTTATATTATTAATTAATTATAAGGTATATATACTTAGAATTAAGTAAGGTAGGTATAAGTACTACTATTGTTTTTTCATCTTCATAATTTGATATTTAGGTATAAATTAGAATAAAATTATTGAGTTAGTAGGTACGGTTAACGACATATGGTACGTACCTACGTACTTACTTAGTATTATATAATACTAGATTTAGGTAGATAAGTAAACGCGTGTTTAAATAGGTATTGCGGGTTACTTTTGGCATTTATTAACTTGAAATGTGGCTTAGTAATTAATGTTTAATGCATGTTTTAAGAAAGTTTGAGTAACATAATTTATAAAAATTCGGTAAAATTATACCTACATACCTTATCGTATTAAGTAAATTTAGAATAGCGTGTTTTGAGTAAGTAGAACCTACATTTTGTCCTATGTACCTACTTCACTACTATGTTTGTTTAAGTTAAAATTAGATAAAGTGTAAAGACATTGGAATCCATAAGTAGGTACTTACTTAGGTACTTTTAAGGAATCTTTAAAATGGATCCTAACTTTCTCTTAAAGGATGAGTTGGAATTTGAACTGTCGTGTCGTGGTGTTTGTATTAAGGGGGTGGCTCCCGTTTTAAAGAAATTGTTGAAAGAGTTATTAAGTGCTGAACAGTCAGACGAAATGCCATATAAAGTAAAACCTGAGTCTAAAAGTTTGGAGAATCCTTCTTTGGAATTGGATATCTGCGCATCAAAAATCAACGTCTTATCGCAATACATAGGTGAAATTACGGACAAGCCAGATAGAAACTTGTTTAGGAGACTAATTTCGAGACTTTATCATGTTAACAACAGATTAGATTTAGTTGTAACAAAAACTGAGGCGGAAAATAAACGTCTAATAGAGTTAAAAGGAAAGACAGATAAATTACGGGAAAAGTTGGAAGAACATGATGAAATCTCGGATGAAGGAAATTTAACAGTGGCGGATAAAAAGATGCTACAGGAAACATTAGGTGACATCGGGAATCAGATTATAGATAAAATTGAGAATGCATCTGCCGATTTAGATACACGCTCAATTAAACAGTCCAAACTTTTCAGGGCATCTACTTTTGATGATGGATTTAAAAGGAAATTAGTTCCCATAAGCCAGTGGGGAGTTAAGTTTTCAGGAGACAATAACTACAGCGTCAATGCATTTATTGAACGCGTTGATGAGCTGAAGGACGCGCGTAACGCCACTGATGAGGATCTTTGGCGATGTGCTATTGATTTTTTTCAGGGTGATGCACTCATATGGTATAGAGCGAACAAAGATAATGTGATGAACTGGAACAAGTTAGTGATTCTTCTGAAACGAACCTTTCAGTCTCCCTTTTACCAAGATGAATTAAGGAGAGAAATATATGATAGGACACAAGGTAAAGATGAGTCGGTAACAGTTTTTATGGCGGTGATGCAAAACATGTTTAAAAGGTTACCCGTTCCACCAGTAGAACGTGAGAAAATTTATATAGTCATGAAAAACTTACAACCATACTTTCAAAGAGCCATTTGCCGGGACGAATTTAATTCAATGTCAGATCTTATAAACGTGTTGCGCATTGTAGATAGGACTAAAATCAACTGCGAACGTTTCCAGGAACCGGTAAACTATAAGAGTAATTTGGAACCTGACCTTGCGTATAAACATAGTGCAAGAAAGGAAATATGTACGGTTGAGGAATCTCAAGAAATAAATGCAGAGAGCTGGGACATACGTTCAGAGAATGTAAATTGCCAAAACAAAGGCTATTTTGCTACAAGTGTGGCAAGTTTGGTAGCACTACCCCGAATTGTACATGCAAGGGAAACGAGCCGAGGGAAAATTCACCTGCTGCCAAGTGAATTTTTCCCTAAGAAGAGATAGTGATGAGTGGCAGGACTGGCTTCGTACAATACATAATTACTTTACATACGGGGAAGTGTGTCCTCTAGTAATTAATAAAGGCATTGATAATAGGCCATATATAGAAATCAACATATTAGATAATGCGGTTATAGGAATGTTAGATAGTGGCGCAAATCGCTCAATAATAAACCCTAAATTTGCTCATAAATTAAAAAACCTTGGCTTTGAGTCGTACATGTTACATCAGAGTCAGACGCATGTGGCGACAGCTGATGGGGTTAAACATAAGATATCAGAAGTTTTTGATGTTCCGGTAAAATTTGACAGTCAATTTCATGTAGTATCCTTAAGAGTAATGGAAGAGTCGGTACATGAGTTAATTTTAGGTAAAGAGTTCTTTGACACTTTTGGTATTTCATTGAAATTCAAGAATGCATCCAATTTAGGAAATGAAATTTCATGTGCAACGTCCTATTTTCCTGCAATTATTTGTAAGGAAGATTTGGATGAGTCACAAGAAAGGGAACTTAATACGGTTATTATGGAAATTAAAGAAACTGTGGGTTCAGGTTTAGGTAGGACACAGTTGCTGAAGCATACCATTGACACAGGGGACAATAAACCTGTGCGCCAGAAACAATACAACTTTTCACCGGTTATAAGAGAGCAAATAGAAAAAGAGTTAGATGAGATGCTGGAAAAGGACGTTGTTGAACCTTCTTACAGTGCATGGTGTTCTCCAGTACTCATCGTTAAGAAACCTAATGGTGAGAATAGGCTATGTTTAGATAGTAGACAATTAAATAAAGTTACTAAGAGAGATACATATCCTCTTCCACGAGTGTCTGCCATTATTGACAATTTAAAAAACGCTAGATTTCTTAGCACCATTGATTTGAAATCCGCATTTTGGCAATTGCCATTAGATATTGATAGTAAAGAGAAAACAGCTTTTGCAGTGACTGGAAGAGGACTCTTCCAATTTAAAGTAATGCCATTTGGCCTTGTCAATGCTTCACAGTCACAGCAAAGGCTGATGGACATTTTATTTCAGTCACATGAAGATAAAATTTGGGCATATTTAGATGACATAATCGTGTGCTCGGAAACTTTTGAGGAACATTTAAAACTTTTAAAACAGGTAATGTCTACTCTCAAGAGGGCAAACCTTACAATAAATGTCAGTAAATGCAAGTTTGCAAGATCTAGTTTACGTTATTTAGGCTACATTATTGATAAAGATGGTCTTCGCACAGACCCTGAAAAGGTATCAGCAATTTTAAAGTTTCCAAGGCCCAAGAACGTTACAGAACTTAAAAGGTTTATTGGCCTGGCCAGCTGGTATAGAAGATTTGTAAAGAACTTTTCTTTGATGGCTGCTCCTCTTCATAATCTTACAAAGGGTACTAAGAAAAAGCCATTTGTTTGGCCAAAGGAGGCAGAAGATGCGTTCATATCTCTAAAGACCCTGCTTACCACAACTCCCGTTATGTCATGTCCTGATTATTCCAAGCCATTTATTATACAGTGCGATGCGTCAAATGAAGGAATAGGAGCGGTGTTGTGTCAAAAAGCAGAAGATAGTGAACAGGCAGTGGCATTTTTGAGCAGAAAGCTCACAGACACAGAAAAAAGGTATTCAACGTCTGAAAGGGAACTATTGAGTGTAGTTTATGCAATTGAGAAATTTAGACCTTATATAGATGGGGTACATTTTACCGTGGTTACGGATCACAGCGCACTGCAATGGCTTCACAAAATGAAAGACCCGCATGGTAGATTGGCTAGATGGGCAATGAAATTGCAGCAATTTTCCTTCGACATAATTCATAAGCCAGGGAAATCACATACGGTACCTGATGCTCTTTCTAGGGCTACTGCAGAGTTAAATTTACTAGAAATTTCAGAAAAACATAAAGATAATTGGTACAAGACTAAAGTTGAGACTATACAATTGGGACAAAATAATAATAATACAGATTGGACAGTGAATAATGGGTTACTTTATAAGAAAGTACATATGACACAATACCCAAGTGAAGATAATTTATGGAAACTATACATACCCGAAGCAATAAGACGTGACATCTTTCATTCATGCCATGATAATCCAAGGGCAGGACATTTAGGTATTCGCAAAACACTTTATAGAATAAAGAAAGACTATTTTTGGCCACATATGTTACAAGACGTTAAGCAATATGTCAATAACTGCGAAGTTTGTGCAACTCATAAAGTAAATCAAAGTCTTCCTTTTGGTCAGATGGGGCGACATCGAGAAGTTTCAGCTCCTTGGCAGGTCATATCATTGGATTTGATGGGCCCTTTTCCAAGAAGTAAAAAGGGAAACACTATGCTGCTTGTGATCACATGTTGGTTTAGTAAACTTGCACTATTGTTTCCACTGCGAACTGGCAAGGCGGATAAAATTTGTGAAATAGTAGAAAATGAGATCTTACTTTTCGGTGCCCCTCAGGCTATAATAAGTGACAATGGAAAACAGTTTAATTCACACATATTTAAAGAATTAGCATCTAAATATAACTGTAAGCTTTGGTTCACACCAAATTATCATCCTCAAAGTAATCCAACTGAGAGAGTTAATCGAGTAATAGGGACAATGATTTCGACATATATTAAACACAAAAAACATAATGAGTGGGATGTTCATTTAGCTGAAATAGGACATGCCATAAGGACAGCGGTGCATGAAACCACGGGTTATACACCCTCTTACCTGTTTTTTGGCAGAGAAACAGGTGTTTTGGACTTTGAAATACCTTGTGGATCAAATGATGAAATATTGACAGAACCACTAGATATGTGCTTAGACAAGTTTATAAATCAGTTATATCAACGAGATGAAATGTATCAACTGGTAGGAAATAGGCTTCGGGATGCACATAATCAAAGCAAAAAAACTTATAATCTAAGGCGAAGATCTGCTAACTTTGAAATTGGTGAAACAGTTTGGAAAAGAACAAAATATTTATCTAATGCTAACAATAAATTCATGGCCAAATTGGCACCTAAATTTGAGAAAGCTTTAATAGTAAATAAAATTTCGGATAATATTTACAGATTAAATAATGCACAAGGGAAAGATATTGGTACGTGGCATGCGAAAGACCTTAAGTCGTTATAAGCTATTATTGTTATTACACATATAAAAATAAAAAAAAGTTTTTTTTATTTTTCTCGGGGGAGGGGGATATTGTCATGGTCATTTGGTCAGTGCATTGTGACGTCACACCATTGTTAGAGCCTACCGTTTCTTATTTCGAGCGCCTCTGTTAATTACTCCGTGGCTCAGCTGTATAAGCTTTGCCTGCGGCGCCAGCGACACTGAGTTCAGATCCAGCCACAAGGTATACTTTTTCCATGTTTATTATTGTGTGTTTCTTTATGCTATGTATTCCAATGTCTATTCAGTAGGTTTAAATGCAGGTAGGCCTCGCTAGGGTTAGTTTCGAAATGTTAAAATGATAAAAATAAGGTGGTCCGATGCATCGGTCATTAAGAGACATACCTGTCTTCTGTGCACACGCACGTTGTATTCTAAATAAATGCAAACTTGAGTTATTTGCGTTGATGTCAGTAATTGTTATAATTACTCAGTTTTAAGTTGTGTTTTGCTATTATCCATAGGGGTAAGTGTTTAGATGTTTTGTGAGCTACCTGTGTGCCTAAATGGGATACTACAAGTAAGTGGTTAACGATATCTTTATCTTTGTTGTAGCCTACGGAAACGCCCTGTCATTTATGGTCATTACAATCTGCATGGAAAATAGATACATACATCTTACTGTCTGAATATTTGTAATCATAATCTCCGCGAGCTGCCGGTTTATGTGGATTGGAAGGGTTCCGTCGTTCATCTTGTAAAACCCTCCTAGCGCCCTTCTTTAGGATTAAATAGTTATTTAGCATAAAAGTCTAAGTATTTCATTTACCCAACCTGACACGTAACAACGGATTCGATTCCCGTTGCGGTGCAAATCATTCCATATTCTATAAATATTTGTTCCTGGTCTGTGTTTTGTTAGTAGTAGAACTTCTTCTGAAAGAGTTCGTCCGGGAAAGTACTACCACCGTACCTATTTCTGCCGCCAAGCAGTAGTGTTCGCATTGCTGTGTTTCGGTTTGAAGGGTACGGGTGCCGGTGAAATTACAGGCACATGAGACTTTTCATCTTTATGTCTCAGAGTCGGCAGCGCGCGTGTGATGCCTCTGGTGTTACAGGCGTTCATAGGCTACGGTAACTGCTTTCCAGTTGGTGGGCCATAAGCTTGTCTGCTTGCCAAGTAGCACAAAAAAAACCATGGTACTCGTACTTCCTTATAACCACGACACAGGGAATCATAGTGTGGGATCAGGATTATGTATGTAGTTGTTGACTGTTCACCATTCACACCATATAACAATAACTCACTCTTGCTTGTCGAGACTACTAATCACAATCGTGGGGTTTGTGAATGACAAAGTTTTTTCAACAACTTCTAGATTCAACCTTTTCACTCAACACTCTAAAATCCATTCGCATTTACATACAATTTTTAATATGTCAGTCCGTACCGCAACTAAGTGAATCCCAAAAGAGCATATCCCACAAAGGGTTGGAATATCAAAACTGTCACAGCACTCACGTTGGTAAGCCAGGGTTGCGTGCCAAAAGTGGTACGGATATCGTGTGGGCCGTACGTATCAGAATACATAAATCCATAATTTTGGAGAAACTTTGTTTCTTAAAGTATTCAGTGCAATTGGTACACATCCCTATTGATATTCCTTTAAGGCCTTCCGGGTACAGAAACAAGTAGCTGAAATCAATAATCCTTTGTTGAGTCATGAAATGCCTACACATAAAATATAGGTGGACACAAAGATGCGCTCATGCACCTACCTACGCTAGACTGTATGTTCGACAAACTCAATTCATGCATACCCAACAAATGAGATCAAATTTAGACAGATTTTGATCATCACGATTAGCCGTTAGGCGTCAACAGCTGGACAAAGAAAGAAAGAAAGAAAATACGTTTATTTGTCCCCACATAAAAAGAAACAAAATAAAAACAACAGTAGGTACCTACCTATCTAAGTAGTAGGTAACTTCCAAAAAAAACATGGAGAACGGCCTTGAGCTACCTCCATCCACCGACTTCCTGCAACTGTTAAAATACCATCAGTCCATTGAGTGTTGGCCGGTATCCGTTCCTTGAGCAATATAACCTGCCCATTGCCACTTCAAATTGCTTATTCTAATTCAGAGAGCTACGTCGGTGAACTTAGTTCAGGGATTTCCTCATTTTGGATTTTGTCACGTGTGAAATTCGCGTAGTGCTTTAGCTACTGAAGCGCCACGTGCCACTACAGTTACCTTGCATTTATACCGCCGAGCGCTAGTCGAATCCAAAAATCTAGGCCTAAAGTGCTGAGTGAATGGGTGCTGGCAACTAAGGAGGCCTCTATCGCTTTAGAGAGCACACAGTCGCACGGGCAAGCGCCCCAGTGGTTAGGTATACTGGCATTCACGCACTGATTTTAGAAAAAGTAGAGAATTCGAATTATGAGTTATAGCATAAGTTTGTTTAGGTAGGTATTATGGTACGTAGCGTGTACGACACGGCTGCTGGAATGTAGCATCAAATAACACGTGTTTCCGTGTAAATTGCACGCGATTGGGGTAATGTGATGCTCTTTGGCCTAGGCTAGACGGCGCATGGAGGAATGCGGGCAATGTGACAAATGACTCGCGGGAGGTATCTGAACACTTTGTAGATAATATTTGTCATTTTTATTATCCTAACAACTAACAGAACAGTCATTGAACGTCATGAGTTCCAGAACTGATAGTACAGGCAAATTAGCAAAAAGTGTGGACCTAAGTCGTGCAGTCGTGGATTCTTATGGAAACGTTAGATGACACGAAAAGAAGCTTATCCTAGGTTTGCACCGTTTCTGGCGCTTACGGACCCCTTTTAAATATTAGGTACAAACTTAAAAAGGCCGTAAATTTTAAAATAGAAAGAAATTACTTGATGCAAGTTAAATTACGTATAGAGAGACTGTCTTAGCGCATTATGATTTTAATAAAAACCACGTGCATGTAGGGAACACAGTGTTGAACAAATGCATCTTCCGTAAAAAAATACCCGTATAAAACTTCCGGCGGATGTAGTACTAATTAAATAAATAAGTTTAAGTCAATTTCCAGAACTACATTAATTTTCCTCGAAGTAGAGCGACAATAAAATATGGAAAAGTGCCTTCCGTGAGACGCACCAAGGTGCAAACCTGGTAATGTATTTCGAACATTTTTCTGATAAGTCTATCAATTTGCACAGACTACATTAATTTTCCCGGAGCCGCAATACCCACAAAAAGTTTTTTTTGTAAATGTTTTTTTTTTGTATGTTCCGTATGTCGGATTTAAAAAATACTTGGTGCAAATGTAGATCATAACGGTTCAAAGTCTATGCCAAATTGCACCGAGTACTTCTATTTCCCCCATTAAGTTACGGATATTAATAAGATTTTCACCCTATTTCACCCTGTTCCGGAGGGTGAAATTACTGATGCTTATTATTAGAGGTGATTTCTAAGCCATACAAAACAATTAGAAAAGTTTTCATGACTACATCTAATTAGTTCCACACTTTTGCAAAAAATCACCTAATTTGACTGTACTAATTACGAGTTTTGCATTGCAACAATCACTTTGCGAGTCGTCAGTACGCAAACGTGACTTACGTAGTAACTATTTATGAATCTGTGCTGTTTCTATCGACTGCGCGGCACAGAATGATGGATAGTTACTATGTAAGTCACGGTAAAAGCTCACGCGACTCTCAAAGTGATTGTTGCAATGCAAAACTCGTAATATCTGATGGTGGACAGATAGTAAGCTGAAAATAAACGCCGGCGCAACTGCGACCAAGTGACAGTGCAGCGGAGGATTTTTTACCTATTAGAAATTGCTACTGCGCCAACTCAAGTGGTACGCCCGCCAGGTCTTGATTGATTGCCTTATATATATTATTAAACGTAATTAAATTAATTAGGTACGGGGCTATGGATTTTTTGTTATATTGTTGATTTTTGACTTTGTATACTTTCAATGGTGATATGTTACGCTAAGAACTAAAAACCAACTATTTTTTTATTTTTTTGACCAAAATTGATGTAAAATAAGTTAGGTAGGTGTATGATGTTTTTCTATAGAGTAATTATTATTCAATTATTAAAAGAGATTGATTGATTAGCAACTCTACTAAAAGTCAAAACTACTGAACGAACCCAACATTTTGCTGAACCTAAAATCTAAAGACTCATACACAAAATGACAAGCAAAGCAATTTGTATCTTGTAATAATTGGATAATAGTCGTGATGGACACCCTGGCAGCGCGCCATCAGTAACAACCTTTAGATACCAGAAGTAGCTTTGCAACTCAAATGATCAAATATAGCTATACACTCAAAATTACCATTAGCGCATATGTACTCAAAACGTCATAAATTCTAAAACTATACTTATTTACTTCTAATAATACCGAACGACCAATTTACTGGCTCATGGCAAGATTATAATATTTGTACATCAAACGCCTAACTAATAAAATAAATAAAAGTCTAACTTCTGAAATTAAGAAAGAAAAATGTAGTCTCATCTTTTGTCTGCTAGATTAGTTAATAGCTGCTATGTGTTGTATAACATATATACATAAAGCTCTTTCCCTGAAAAGGAATGCAAAGCCCAAATGAGTCTCTTTTCGTTGTGGGTCACACAATCGTAGGAACATGGAGGTGACTGGTGAACCGGCATTGTTTTCACACACCTAAGGCTTCATATACACGAGCAGCTCGATATCAACGGTAGAGGCAACTGCACCCGTCGGCAGCAGCCATTGACATGTCAACATCGAAACTCAACTAAACAATTGGCAAAAAGGCGGACGCGCACGCTATAAACACAAACAACTGCAAGCGTCGCTATAGGTCGAAGGCTACAGTTGCCTCTGCCGTTGGCAATTTGCCGCTCGTGTACAAACAAGAGCACTAACTTGGCTGTCACCCACTTCCAGTAATAACACATTCCTAAATAAGCCAGTAGCCAGGACAAATCAAAAAAAATTATACAAATTAAAATTACTCAACAAGTCCAAGTTGACAAGCTGGATATTATCTCTCATTAGAATTTGGTCACATGAGTTGTAAAGCTACTTCTGACGACGATTGTGCATTTCAATACTTATTTGTTCAGAATGTCCGGCTGTTTATCGTACTTTTAGCGCAATTCACGACAATGTTTCCGCCTGATCTATGGGCACGCCGCGATCTCTTGTGTACCTTTATTTTGCAATAAACGTTTTATAGACGAAAATATCTAGTATTTAAATTCTCAAGCTATTTTAAGGAATGGAACACACTACTTTCGTCTCATGTCTATCCAGAGGGCCTAGCCAAGTGGCATTCGCTTCGAAGCGATTCCATTTCTAATGTCATAATTCAATACAAAAGACCACGTGACATATCGAAAGCTAACGTCAATCCCATACATTTTGGACTTTTCTACTGGCGACATCGCCATTAGAATGTTACTTTGTCTACGGCCCCAGAACAGTATAATCTGGGTCTCTTGAATATATTATGTTCTATACCTTCGTACTTTATCGTGAGCATCATCGTTTCTTACCAAAAAGTGAGATCGCGCTCAACGAAGCACCAATTAAGGTAAAAAACGTAATGAGATGCTAAGCTGCTGTAGTAGCAAATTAATCCTGCAAATAAATCATCATCATCACCAGCCTGCTTACGTTCACTATTGGAAGAGGCCTCCTCCATTGAATACAATGGGGTATTTGCCATAATCATCACGCTTGGCAGGCGGATTGGTGATCGCAGTTGGTGATACGTACTCAGATGGATCCCTCCCATGCCTTGGTGTAATCCCTTAGTAAGGCTTTTACTACATCCACAGGAGGAGAAAGAGGGGTATATTCTTAGGCCAGACCTCGGCACGATAAAGATAAATGGTATTATATATATTTTTTACTGGAATCTGAGAACATTTGTAACAAAAATACCAAAATACTAATACTAACGTAACAGTAAACACCCACCACAAGCACACCTGACCACATACTCTCCATAAAGTCACATCACATCGCATCACATCATATAATATCGGCCTACCATAATATACATACCTACAGTGTCGTGTTTATCAGAAACTTTCAATAAGAGTTCATTTTAATTAACAACATCCAATCTTGTAACAACTCGGAAGATTATGCAACCAAAACACGGGAATGAAACCCAAGACATGGACACGTCTTTTACCCGAAGGGGAGCAGAGGCTCTATCGGACCTTTCTTCACTGGGGTGCACAATCGTAGGAAAATATAGACGTGAACAGTGGTGAGTTCATCGCCGCCATTGCTTTCATGACTAACATGCACTCTTTCTTCTAGTTAACACATTGCTTATTAAGCCAACCAGAACAAATCTTATACCAACGAAAATTAACTAACATTTCCGTTTATAAAATATATTAGAGATAGGTACCTATTACTGACCCTTTTTTATTTTCTATTAGATCTTATTTAAGACCTAGGTACCTACTATTAGTTTTATTTTCCACCTAGCACTATTAAGTGCTTCTCTCGCAAAGAGGTGCCATGTTGAATCTGCATCTTCGGAATATAAACCAGTGCATTTTACCTTAAAGGACTCTACTCACTGTAACGGTTTTTTTAAATTAAATTTCAATTACTAGCTACTTCTAAAGTGGTCACCATTGCTCATAGACGTTAACACCGGGGGCAATGCCGATGCGGTAAATACTTACTATCAATTTTTTGATAAAAACTTTCGTAAGTAGTATTCATAATTAGATAGATTATAACCGGTTCCCCCTCCGGTTCTGGTTCGGTTCGGTTCCGGACCTCGGGTCGTATACTCGGAAATAATCTACGTAAGTTAAACCGGTTATAATATATTACTTACTATCAACTTTACATCAGGTGGGCCGTATGATTGGTTGCTTGCCAAAGTAGAATAAAAAAAAAAACTGAAGATTTTTTATTTATAATCTTGAAGCGGCCCATGTCGTAGCTTTGCGGGAAAACCTCAGATATTAGCTTATGCCACAGCTTATAAGACAAGTGTGGGTAAGAAAAGATCTTTTCAAAAACCCAGGGTTCTACGATGTTTGGATGAGAGTTGAAGCAGTGCCGCAATCTAACCGTGTTTGTTGCCTGATTCTTCTAGGCTTGGTCGCATTGGAACAGGAGTAATTTTAGTTTATATAAGACGATTCAAAATGATCCTTGTGATTTCAATTAATAAAATTCTTTTGATTTAATTTGATTTGCCGGAAAGAGCAATGGTAAAATCTCGAGCCGGGATGAGATTGAAAAGCTCGTCGGAGCATTCCTCGTTGTAGAAGCGACAAGACACGCAATGAGACCCGATGTCTCAGCGGCCATAACCGTAAGTTTATCTAAACTAACTTCGTGCAACTTTGCATACATACATAAAAACATACATTCCATAAACACACGCTACAATCGATCAATGATGGTCTACAATTTTCGTATACAAAGTATTAATAAACGTCCGATTTTGTAATCGTTTATGACATTCGCCTCTAACTCACAATCGATTTGATGGCGCCAAAAACTTATGTATAGGGTATTACTATCATTAGCCTGTAGAAGTCCACTGCTAGCCACAGAATGCCACGACGGACGGTCTTGAGCTGCCTCAATCCACTGACCTGCCCCTTTATTGGCTAACGAACTGATAATCGCTTTCGATTCCGATTTTAAAGTACATTGCGCATTATGCTTCGAATATTTCTGCTCTTGGAAAAAAAGATAAAACACGCAGCGCAATGTACTTCGAAATCGTAATTGAAAGCGATTACCAGTAAGTTAGACAATACTGGGGCTGCTACCTTTAAAATGTCCTCGATCCATCGTAAGGGGGCGGTTCTTCGTACACTGCGTTTTCCGGTTCTTTGTCCCCACTCAATGAGTAAGAATTCGACACAGTTTTGGAACATTCTTCTTCATTTATATATACTGTTTGTCTCGAACAACCAAACAAATAAATACAGAAAACTGGTTGAATTTATGCACGAAATGGTTTAGTAGACGGAGTCCTCTAGAAGTGTAAAAACGAGGACGTGGTGTTAGATTAAAGTATTTCTATGTACAGGAAGAAAGCTTTTTCTTGTACTATGGTTGTAAAGAGAAAAATTTTACGGGTGCAGAGTAGGAACTAGTTGGAAAAGAGGGGGGTGATAGTGGACGTAGATCTTTATTTACTTTCGTACGTGACTGTGTATTTCAACTAGGAGTTAAAATTATACCAGCACTTACTGCAGCATTAGTTAGAATTAGCCGAGTCTAATAATAGCCTTAGTTCTACTACAGACTGGGTAACCTATGTACTATAATAAACTTATGGTAAGTACATTGATGATAAATAAATACGACACTGGACAATGTAAATCCATCTATTATATAGACTCACTCTATCTATCCATCCTAATATTTGAACCGCTATCTGAAGATTGTTGATAGTTATTTATTATTGAAAAAAAAACAAAACAAGCTTTTATTAAATTAGTGATCGAAACAGTGAGCTGATCAAAATTAACCCAAACACTGCCAAGCCAAACTCATCGAAGAGTTCCGTTGTCCACCTTTCGCCATCATGAGATCAGCTTGCCGTCAACATAATATTGTATTGTCAATTTGTCATCTAAACTTGACAAGTATGAAAAATTCCTGCTCAATCGGTTAGATGGCACTGGTTCAAAATTCAGTTTCAAGATTTTTCCCACACTAACTAACATACATACTAACAGGGCCCCAATTCTACTAAACAAATTGTGTTTGAATTGCTAATGAATAATTATCTCAAAATGGTCACTTTTGACACTTTTGCTATACCTAAAGTGTCAAAAATGACAATATTGTGATATTTTAGAAAAATTACGACTATACACCACGTACTTTACTTTCTCCTGCTGAGTTCCCGTCTCACGACCTTTGAGCGTGGTCGCGGTCGGTGCTCATGAGGAAGGACCTCAAAATGGTCAACGAAACGTCAGCAGGAGAATAGTAAAGTACGTGGTGTATAGTCGTAATTTTTCTAAAATCAAGCCACGATAACTTCTATTCTAATATTTAGGTCAAAAAGTTTCCCATATTCAAGTTTCATAAGATTTAGATAGCGCTAAGACAGCCATTTTTATCGCCATTGTTGCGTTCCCCATAGCCATTTGCTACTGTAATTGGGGGGCAGGTCAAGTTAAATGAAAGCTTGTAAAAATTACATAATTTGTATTTATGATACATAGCCTAGGCTAAGTTTATCACTTTTCAGGTTTCCATCGTGGATTCAAGATCAAAGTAGGTTGGATCTATCATTATTATTATTATCGCTTATCATTGGAACTTACCATAATTATACAGGGTGGGGCAAATTTTTGGCCCCTTAAGGATACCTTTTCTTTTGTAGTTAGAAGGTTTTGTTCTTAGAAGCCTTCTGTTTTACTTTGAAGAAAAAAATATTGGCATTTTTAGATTTTTGAAAAAAAGTACGGTTCACCCAAAAAATTACATTTGTCAAAAAAAACAAGTTGGTCTTAATCGACTCTATTTCCAACCAGGAACACTTTTCCCAAAGTAAGATACTAAATCAAATCGTAAGTTTTTGCAATAGTTAAAAAAACCATTCCCATACATTTTCTATGACAAAACGAGTAAGTGAAAACAACAATGTCACGCATTCAATGGTTCTTAATTTAAATTCGTATGTAACTTTTTTAAGTTGGTAGGCTAATTCTTCTTCTTTCCTTTGACTTTCTTGTCTGCTAGTGGTATTTCTTCATTTTATCTACGAAATGCTTCTAACGCTGATTGAACACGTCATTTATTTTGAAAATAAGCTTTTATTAAGCTTAGCCGCTGTTACTTCGCAAGAGACATTTTGGATTTAAAATTTAAAAAAAATATTTCCCTCCAATTTTTTCTAGCGGTATTGTCATTCAAAGAGGTTGTATATCATTCTACCAATAAGGTTTAATAACAAATATCAATAAACAATTTGAATTTAGAACAAATTGCTTTCCGTGTTCGAATGGTATGCACGACTTTGTTGCGGCGAATGGCGCTTCTTAGAAAAATGTATGGGAATTGTTTTTTTTAATTATTGCCAAAACTTACGATTTGATTTGGTAAGTTACTTTGGGAAAAGTGTTCCTGGTCGGAAATAGAGTCGATTAAGATAAACTTATTTTTTTTGACAAATGTAATTTTTAGGGACAACCGTACTTTTTCCAAAAATCTAAAAATGCCAATATTTTTTTCTTCTAAATAAAACAGAAGTTTCCTAAGAACAAAACCTTCTAACTACAAAAGAAAAGGTAGCTACCCTTAAGGGGCTAAAAATTTGCCCCACCCTGTATATATATATATATATATATATATATATATATATATATAAATATTTATATATATATATATATATATATATATATAAATATTTATATATATATATATATATTTTTAAGATGACGAAGGGAAAGATCGATTAAACCAAGTTTTTACTAAATGTTTTTTTATTTTCAAATAATATAAAACTCAACAACGACCCCACAAAATAATATAGAAATAACATTATGTTACAATATTCCTTAGTAGTGGACCATGCAATATTTAAAAAAAATTACACGAACAATTAAGAGGAACTTTATTATACAAACCGGCGATTTATGTTATTGTGTACTAACTAATGAACTTTAAATCAGTCCTTTGTAAAAAGGACGAAAAGTTTCATACGTACACTTGCTAAAAATTTGTTTTAATACTCTTTTATTGTTCAAATTATTATAATTTATAAAAAGATTTAAAATGAATTTAGATTTCTTAAATTATTAGTTATTAAAGGCTGAAATGCATAATATTTTAGATGTGTTAAATAAAATAAGGCTTGCAATTGTTCTCTTTGACTAGGTTATAGGGCTTTAATATAATTAAAAATTATCACATCCCACATGAGTTTATGAATAACATAATTGTTATTGGCAAATTAGTAAAAAAATCGTATATGCTATGACAAACGAGCTACAATTTGTAAGCAGTCTCTTAAAAGTTTAACACTTTCAGAATAGTTCAATAAAGCATCAGGTTTATTTTTTCTGACTGTGCCTACAAAAGTTGCTCGTCTGTCAAAACTTCAGAGTATTTTAAGTTATCGCTGATTTCTATTGTTATTTTAAACTAAATGAGTCGTTATAATTTATTAAGTTACCAGTAAACCATCAAACACTTAATACGTATAGTAAGGACCGTTTAAATCAACTGTACATTAAAATGTTAAAATAAGTTAACTTACACTAAGCATAAAAATATCTAATCGATTAGATCGTAGCATTCGAATTTCATTCACATTCTTCAAAAATCTCCACGAATTCGTTTCAATAGAATTTTGGGATTTTCCTACGAACAAGCCTGTGTAACTATTTAAAAAAATACGTACATACGTTATACGCTCATAAACATTGTATAAAACTATAGAAATTTTGAAAAATATTCTTTGGTTTTCTATATTATATTTTTTTAGCAACTAAATTTCTTCATCACTAAATAGTTGCCCAACTAAAATTGTTGTGTATACGTTGTACGTCAAGAATATGTTTAAAAATTTCATACAATGTCCTAAAACTATCCTAACTTAATATTATTCTACTCAATCTTCAGTCCCGGTGATCCATTGAAGGTACTTGAAGGACCTGGATTGGTACGGACTGGCTCTGGATTCAACCCGTGCCCGTGGTTGCTGGTACACCGGTTGCTCTCTGGAACATTAGATTTGTAAATTAAGTTTGTATAAGGAAACTACAGTTTTCTGGATAATGTAAACAGAAACAGTTTAATATCAAAGTACTTTATCGCCATCATCAGGTGTTTGAGGTTTACTGCTGGACACAGTCCACATCATTTAATGAAACATACAGCCGTGAACCGCCTCCATCCTCTAACTTCCTTAGACCGTAACAATGCAATCGGTTCGTCGAGAACATACAATTTCAAAGCTCCTGTTTAATGAATCATCATTACCAGCATGTAGAAGTCCACTGCTACGTCTATATACATATTCTATATACTGCTATAGCAGTGGATCATTTATAATCACACGAACGGCCTTGAGCCCTCATCCACCGATTCCTGCCAACTTTAAAATTTCGTCGGTCTATCGAAACGGAAGCTCAGAAATTTCATAAAAATGAATAGCGAAATTAAAAATCATATTCCGAAATTAAAAGTAAGTAAGTATTATGTATGAACTTTCATAGAGACAAAATTACATGTTTGTTTTGGAAAACTTCGAAAAGAATTGTTCAAAAAATGAGACAGAATTAAACGTTATCTAAAGTTATGGCAGCAACATGTTACTTAAAGGTGCAAAAATCCAGAAATTAAAGTCCAACTTACCTAGGTTCAGCTGAAGCACGTGCTTGAGCATGGTAAGCAGGCACGTTTGGGTTGTGATACCCAGGACCATGAGGAGCCGGGGGGTTGTGCGTAAACGTCTGCACCGGTGGGTGTGGTTCCGGCACCGGCGATTGGTAGTTATTCGGGTTGTATCTATCAACCGACACTCCTCGCGTCCTCTCAGGAATCGACGACGACTCCTTTTCGTAAGAACTCAATGGACGACCTCGTCCTAGAGTATTCGTTTTGGGCCATTCTTGAGACACGAATTCAGACTCGAAGCTGCGTTCACGCCATGACTGAGGCCGCAGTGATTGACTCCAAGTGGGCGTCGCCGTGTAAGTAGTTTCTTGTTTTTTTGAGTATTGGGTCTCTGTCTTGCTTTCCATTGTATTCTCCCAAGGAGGTTTTACATTATCCGGTTGTTGAGTCTGAGCTTTCTCCGTAAACTCTCTCAGTTCCTTCCGCCATTGGTGCTCAACAGTCTCAGCAGGTTCGTTGTTGTCGTAGTAGTAAGCGGGAGAGGGATCGGGCTGTGGTTGACTTTGCTGGGCTTGCAGCTTGGATTCGCCAGGGATGTAAGTGGATTCGGGTACAGAAATGTAACGCCTTTCATATTCGCTGTAGTAAGTTTTGCGACCAGGCTGTTTTGGTGGCTCGGAAATGGATACATGCCCGACGAAGGACTGATTTGGTTTCGGGGGTATGTATGCTGTTGGTGTAGTTTTGGAGAATTTGCCAGTGGGTGGAGTTGGCCAGCCTTGGTTGATATCTGGAGTGAACGTGTTCTGTGGTGGTGGTGGTTGGTAGTAATTTTGAGAGTTGTCCACTATGTACGTAGAGTCTTGCTCCCACGGAGGAGGCACGTAGGAAGATGCGCGTTGTTGAGTATTTTGGTAAGAGTCTGTGTACTGAGTTTGTGTGTTAAGGTGGCTAGGTGTATCCAGGGTACCAGCCCAATTGGTAGGCTTAGGTGTAGTATACGTAGAGTAGTTTTGTTGGCTTGAGTAGGTGTTCTGTTGGCTTGATGTATTCTGTTGTAAGTTTTCAGTGTAAGACGATTGGTATTGAGGTTGCGGTTGAGACTGTGTGACGGGTTGAGGATGGTACTGAGGTTGATTTTGGTACACGGGTTGTGGCTGGAGTGGCTGGTACACAGGCTTTGGTTGTTGTTGAGTTTGGTACGCAGGTTGTGGTTGAGGTTGGTACGCAGGTTGGGAGGGAGGTTGGTACACGGGCTGCTGTTGCTTTGGCTGTGTCCAAGAAGGTGCTACCGGCGCTGCTACAGGGGTCACGTTATTGTAAGCCACGTCCTTCTTTTCCGTTTGCTGATACCACTGTTGGTTTGTTATAGAACTAGGCTTCACGTTTTCGATGGTAAGGATTTCAACTCGAGGCTCTTGAGACCATTGATTTTGCTGTTCAACAGTTTGGTTGTACTGTTGGGTGTTTTGGTATATTTCATTGGTTGGTATTTGGCGTTCCATGCTCAGTCGTTCTAGAAGTAGACTGTGTCTTCTTTCAGACGTCGTCGGCTCTGATGGGTAAACTGGCTGGTAAGGTCTACTAGCAGGCGATGGCGGTGGTGGGAACTTTTCGATGTGTGGAGTGAAGTAAGTTAGAGTTGGAATTGTTTGCGGTGTTGAATTTTCGTAGTCCAAAGTTTTTGTAGTACGGTTGACAGTTACAATATTTTCTGTCCTATTGTACTCGGTCAGCAACCCAGTTGGTTTTTCACCTGTGCCAGTGATTATTTCAGTTGTTTCTGTGCGTGACTTTGTAACAAAATTACCAGCACCAATTGGCTTAATTTCAACATCTTCAACTTTTTCTAAGGGTACAGAAGGTTCTCTTAATGGCACGTTTGGTTCGTGTGTTTGTAGTTTTTCTTGTTTTATTTCTTCTGTAACTATTTGTTTTAATTGTTCCTGCTTTTCCACAATGAGTTCTTGTTTTACATCAGATTCTTTTTGAATTGGTATTTCTACTTCAACTGGAGCTTCTGGCTTTACCGTTGAGGTTTCGGGCTCTTCAACGGGGGTTTTTGTTTCTTCAACAGGGGCTTTAGTTGCTTCAACTTGATTTACAGAAACTTCTACTTTTTCTGGCTCGATTTCCTCTTCGGTGTATTCAGATTCTTCATCTTCTTCTTTTTGTGCTACTTTTTCCGGTTCTGGTTCTTTTTCAACTTTTACTTCAACTTCTTTTTCTTCAGCTTCTTCATATTGTTCTTCTTCTTCAATTTCTTCTGTTATTTCTTCATTTTCTTCTGGGTGTGTAGCTTCTGCAGGAAGTTCCTTTTCTTCTTCGTTAGATTGGGTCTTTTGTATAACCTCTTCTTCTTCTTGTTTCTTAACTACTTCTTTAACTTTTTCAGTTTGTTCCACTTCTTCTGCTTGTTCTTCCTCTTCAACTTGAGTTTCTTTTTCACCTTTAACGGGCTTTTGGGGAGATGCAGGTTCTGATGGTTTTTTTAGTATGACTGTTACTGGTTCAGCTTCTTCAATTTCTTCTTCCCCTACTTCTTCTTCTTCTTCTTCTTCTTCATTTTTATCTTCCTCGTCATTTTGTACAAACACTACTTTTTTGGTGGATGTTGTCGTCGTTTCAGATCTCTCTTCAGTCTTGATAATGTTATCTTGTCCATTTTCACGAATCTGTGTTGAGGATTCTTCGGCCTTTTTGATAACAGTAACTGGTTTTTGTTCAACTTCTTGATCATCTACTTCTTCAACTATCACATCACCATTTTCCTCTTCCTCTTCTTCTACTTCCTCTTCTTCTTCATCGTCTTTAGGTATAATAGTTGTTTCCGTCTTAGTTTTAATTTCAGTTTTACCATCAATGGTTGTTTTTGTAATTGTCTTTTTGACTTCTTCTATTGAGCCATCGGGTAAAGTCTTTTTTGATATTTCTACTTTGGTTTCCGTTTTTGCTGCCGATTTTTTTGTTGGCAGCTTTACAGTCATTACCGCCTCAGTGTCACCATTTCGGTCCCCATTTTGGTTCTCAGTTTTAGTCTCTTTCTTAACTTCTTTAGTAACAATTTTGACTTCTTTCTGAAAAAAAAGAAGAATTTATTAGATATCTGTTAGATGAGATGGTTTTTTCTTTGTTAATTTTCTACAATTTGGTTTACTTTTCTCATAATGTGATTAGCAATGTTATATTAAATGAAATTGAAAATAGGTTAGTAGATATACTGAAGTAGACTCACAATCACAATTAATTTAGTGGTATGATTTCCTTATAAATCTTTGATATTGTATAAAAGATACGTATAACATATAATGGAAACAGATAAATAGACATAAATATAGTAAGTGTACAGTAATTTTAATTGGACCTGTTCATCATTGTAGCCCACGTCTTCTTGAATGGGCATTTCTGGTACTACTATAGCTTCTGGTGCCGAAGTAATTTCAGGTTTTATATCGATTACAGATTCTTTAAATTTATACGCAGGCGTTACATAAAGTTCTTCACTTTTTGATTGAGTTTTATCAATTTCAACGTAATTTTTCGGTGCGAGAGTATTTTTTTCTTCATGACCTATTACATGGTTTTCATTTCCAACGTCACTCTTAATTGTTACAGGTGTTTCCATTTTTTCTACGTAATTGTTTATCTTTGGAACTTGAAAGTATTGTGCATCGTAGCTGATTTCTGGAAATACTGCATTATAACCATCGTTTCCAGATAACGTTTCATTGTAGGCATCATTTTCATAATTAATGAATGGAGTAGCTCCGGGTGCTCCGTACTCAAACATCGATGCCGGTCTGTTATTGTTTAGCTGCGTCTCTGGAGGCGTATTTTTATTGAATGTATTATATTGTACCGGCGCCTTATTGTTTACAAATTGCGACGGTGGGGGAGCTACCCGCTGTAAGGGAGGCTCGCGTGAAACGGGATTGCTCCTCGTCCGTAGTAGCGACTTGGGATTCGCCGGTAAGTTGAACGTTGGGAAAACTTGAACCGGTAAGCAGTTAAAATTAGGAACTGCTATTGTTGACGCTGGCGGAGACTGTACAGGCTGCATTGGCTGTTGCGGAACCCCTTCGTTCATCGCGTTTCGCATCAATCTCTTCGCCATTCGCTCAGACTTGATCTCGGAGAGATCGAGTCCTCCCGGCGTGTAAGTAAACGGCTTCCGGTCCCGGCTCATGGCGCCGTGTATCGCCGACGGTGGATTCATATCGCTGAAATAAACGCTATGTTATCAAAACCGTCATCCCTATTCGATTTATGAAAAATATGAAGAGCATATTTCGTTTAAAAGCGTCGGGAGTTTTGGCAATTTGACAACGACGGTAGAAAATAGATAGGAGATACTCACGAGGTCTGTTCGCCGCGAAATATTATATTTACTTCCTGCGGGCGTGTTTGTTTATCCAGTGAACACTTTGTATCTGACACTGGAGGGAAGCACTCGGATCGGTTTTGTATCACATGTATTTCTTATTTTTGTGTGGAACATGCAGATATGAATCTGGTCGCAGCGGTTAATTATAGCGCGGGTTAAATGAGCCGGTAGGTTTGAATCTGGGTGGAGAAGCGCGGTCGGCGCGTGCGCCGCCTGCCGCTTACTGCCGGCCGCCCGACTCCCAACATGTATTTTGGTACCGACCCCAATAACGAGCGCCTCGTCCGCGATTTGTCTTATACAAATCGTCAAAACACCGAATGCTTCCGACAGTTTCGCGATTATTGTTTACTATAAGCTTCAGCCTACAGTTCCAGTCGCGTCGTGCTGTGATAGCTTATATGGATAGTTATAAAAACTTATGTATATATTGCCAAATGTCATCCAAATTCGTTTAGCCAATACGGTGTGATTTAGCCACAAAGAAACAGCCAAACAAACTTTTGCACTAATAATATTAGTAGAATAGAATTTAAAGTGATTTCCATTCATACTCTCCATCAGTAGTATTGGCGTCAAATAGGAGTGTTGGCTGCATTCTACTGCATTCTAATCGTATGGGCCATCCATACATAAAGTGGCTAGATGTTTGTGGAATGCAAGACGCACGTCCCACGTTGTTGCCAACAGGCCTCATTACGGTCTATTAATTTTGAAGGGAAATACGGTTTTCCGTAGCATTAGATTTTCTGGTATTGCAAATATACAGTTTTTCAGTAGTTCTGTTTTTGTTTATTGTTGCCATTAGACAACATTGTAATGTAGTCCACTGTCCTAGTATACCTAATTAGTATTATCTTGGTTTATCTGAGGTATGTGCAACTGAAAAGCCTTTGAACCACAAGGGTGGTGAAAATATTTAAGTGCAACCACTTTCATGCACTTATTTTGTAGAGTAAATCAGACGCACACGTATTATAATTTATACGTTAGCTTTTGGTTTATCTTTGATCACAAGTGTCGTTTTGCTTTTGCATCGTTCTAAAAAATGTCCTTTCTTCTGCTTTTGTGATTTTGTTCGTTTTTCTAATTATTTTAAGGACCATGCCTCCTCCATTATTTCTTCCCTCCACAAAGTCACATTTCAAATTGTCTTCAGACGTAGCTTATTTGTATCTAAATGTTTATTTAAATGCAGCTTTATCTGAGATTTACAGCTCCTTCAAATATCAAAGCTATTAATGTTGGCTGCACACCAAAATGGTCGGTATTGCTAGCATTCTTCGGATCGGGTGATATTTGTGACGTCACTATGACGTTGTATGGTGCATGTCTGGCGCCAGTATACATACTAAATAATAAATGATTTTGATTAAACGTAACATTGATAGAAATATTTGGAGCGTAGGCAATGGTGTTTGGCGTAGGTGAGATTTTGGCACGCACAGTGTTATTTGCCAATGACAATTCCAGATTATAAATGAGATATGCACATATAACCAGGTTTTATTAAAAAAAAATCTGCGTGTAATATATATGCGTAAAATATGTCTATATAATTGTTGTTCAATTCTATATCTATAAAATTAAGTTGTGTCATCAGACGATATACGATTTTAAAATTCACATATTTCATTCTAATCAACTTCCATTTAATGAAATAACAAAGTACGGCTTTAAAATTTGTAGTTTTCCTTTTAAATCTTATAAAACTATTTTTGCACATTTTACGTAACCACAGAAATTTTCATCAACTGAAACTACTAGGCAACAAAGCTAACTGTTTGCGACACAATAAACTTTAACTGACATACCGTTACGTTGCGTTCTACAGAGAGCCATACAACTTAATGAAGAGTAATGTGTGGTAAAGTGATGTGCCGGTTTGTATATCAGCTCCGGTTACAGCTTCACAAACATTGAAAAGACATAATGTAAAATATTTGTAGTCGATACAGACAAAAAAAAACAAAATTACTTACCTCGTTTAAGTTCAAAAAAGTTTGGTTTGCGAAAAGTGATTTTTGAAACAAAACAAGCATTAAATTTTGACCTTATTTACAAAATATACTTTGCTGAGTTCGTTGATGAATGGGAATACTTTATAGAGACACAAGTTATTATTGGTCATGTAATTTCTGATTCCGAACTCTAATAGTGAAAATCTTCCGGACTCCGACATAACTGGAAACTCCACAAAAGCCGTTTACAGTCCTAGTATGGAACTTTCCTTACTTTATTTCAAGGTCGCCAGATTTTATGAAATTGTATTTTGTAGTCTAGTTTTATTCTTTCGCGACATAAATTTTGTCGTCATCATTTGGAGAAGGCAGTCTTTTTGTTTATCCTGGCCTTCTGAACTTCTTTTAGCGTTGTACCTTTTTGTCTTCATGTGCCATTCTGTACGCTTTTGCGTGAGTTCAGGGTCTAAACCCATCGTCTTTAGATCCTTGTGGAAGGTTCTAACCCAAGTGGCCGGGAGTCTGCCTAGTCTTCTTTTTGCTGCTTCTACTGTGAGGACTTTCTTAGTCATGTGTTCCTAGTCTCTACATATGATATGGCCATACCATCGCAGGCGGTATGGCCATGTCATGCGTTGTATACGTATGTATAGAATTGAAATTATCTTGGATTATAGAAAAATTACGACTATACCCACACATACTATTCTCCTGCTGACATAAATTGGTCTATTCTTAAAAGTCCCTCATATATGTCAATTCCTGATCTTATCTTATCTATCTCATGGTAACTCCTCTGGCCCATCTCAGCATCGTCCAGCACTCAGAACAGATCAATGTGGAGAAAATAGTGTATCGGTTGTTTGAGCTAGCTTCATATTCCACCCAAACACAGGGAATCCTAGTGTGGGAGCTAGTGTACAAAATTATAATTATGGTACCTACGTTACCATATTATTATACTTAATGTAATTTTTTCTGGATCAATAAATGATTGTATATATATATATATATAATTGTTAACAGAATAAAATACGATTAGTATAAAATTACAGTTTTGTAAACATAAAATATTAATTGTAAATTTAAACAATTTGAAATGGATCTAACGCGATTTTATTTATTTGTTCCTCCTGACGTGGGTAGGCTGCCAGTATGTCAAACTGCAAATATGACGAACTCCGATTTGGACCAACTGCTACCAAGTGAATTTGCAGTTCGTCCAGTTTTTAGGACTAACTGCGTATTGGACCAAACGCTTACTGGACAAACCGTGACTTGGACTAACTGCATGTAGGACGAACGGCTAACAATTCTTTCGAATGCTTTGCAACTTCCTTATTTGCAAATACGCGAAAAATCCTTATTTAAAATGTTTAGCCATCGCAAAAAACCTAAGAAAATATTATCGCATTCGCTATTTATTCATAAAAGGCACCAGAAGCTATGTTTTATTTTTATTATTTTATGTAAAAAAAAATATTTCTTCTAAATAGAATTATAATATAATTCTAAAAACGAAAAACTCTATATTTCTATTCTAAAAAAAATCTAATAATGTCTTTTAAAAATGGCAACTTCTACTGTCAGAAGAAAGCTCTAACTTCTCTTTCTTCGTTCTCTTGATGATAAATGACGCATCTGACATCAACACGGAAAAAAACAATGATGATGCTAAGCCGACCACTATTTTTTGTCCACGACGTGGCACAGAAATGACCGGGCACTGAAGAAAGCAACTTACTTTTACTTCAGTCTTCGCAGACTCCGTTGCTGTCGCCATTCTGCAAAAACAAACGTAATTTAAGCAATTTTGTAAGACTACTACTTTCTGTGTACTTTGTCTTGGTGTATCTAGCCTTCTTAGGCTTCCTCTATCTCCTCCCGTGGATGTCGTATAAGCTGACTAAGGGGTCACACCAGAGGAGAAGCATCCACCTGAGCACTCAACACCGTTACTGCGATCACCAATCCGCCTGCCAAGCGTGGTGATGATGGCAATTCCCCCCATTTTATTCTATGGGGGAGGCCTCGTCCACCAGTGGAAGTCTAAAGGCTGCTGATCATGATCAATCGCAACAACACTCGATGGAATAATCACCCACAGAACAGTCACATAGATACATAATCATAAGGTTAATAAGTATGTTTAATTAAGCAGATTATAAATTACTATCTGGTGCCCGCGACTTCGTCGGCGCAGAATTAGTATTTCGAGTAGCTTATATTAGCGTGGCGTAAAATATAACCTATATACTGTGGCGGGCTTTTTTTTTGTAGGACTATTTAAGATAAACATTTCCATCATACATTACATATGTGTAACTCTAGCGGTTTTGGCAGCGCACGCCAGCTGAGTGAATAGCTCGCAGATTGTAGATTTTTTCCTACTTACTTGACACTTATCGTCATATTATGGACAATTCACACAATATCTTTATAAATTGTAGCCTATGTGTTATTCTGATATGTAAGCTATATTATTGTAAAGTTTAATTAAAATCCATTCAGTAGTTTTTACGTGAAAGAGTAACAAACATCCATCCATCCATCCATATACTTACAAACTTTCGCGTTTATAATATTAGTAGGATCTATACAGTTCAACTTTATTAACTAGTACTTCCTCATTTTTCTTCACAAAAAGCTTGACCCAGTAAAGATTTCACCATTTCTATCATAAATAATGAAGCTTTGCTAATAAACCCTTTAAATTATAAACATTATACGGTATTCAGAGATTTTCCTAAGAGTTGTGTCGGTATTACGAAATTATAAGCCATTTTCGCGGCTTAATTTTCTTAATCCCCTATTAAGATCATTAGAGAGGAAACTTTCGTAATATTTTTTTGTCAAACCATTCGAATAATTTTGATGACTGGGTTTTATTATTTGGGATGGACGATTTTGGATATTTTAGGCATGCTCTGCCCATTTACTTCGCAAATGAATGCGCTCTCAATTTTAATCATTTTGAACTATTTTTTGTAGTGAATCTTTTGAGTGACGATCTTGATTATGCTTTTCTCTTTTTGAAGCTAGTACAAATGTTAAATGAAGTAATGGAGACTTTCCTTTTCTATCTAATATCTGCCTTCCCCTTCAAGACCAAAAATGATACAATACTTTTTTGACAAGCATTTAAATGAAACAAATCGATTTTCACCAATATGTTTTATATATTCATTATACAAATTACACTTATGTTAATTTTTTGTTTTAAAGTATCACCGTCAGTTTTATTATTCCATGTACACATTACATTTCACTTGCCAGTAGGAATTATTTGGTTAATTATTAAATTTAAATATTTGGAATTATTGAACGAGCGAAGTGAGTTCTCTGAGTCAAGTTGGAAGAATCGGCGTTTGTATGTATGTATGTATGTATGTATGTATGTATGTTTGTCCGATGAAAACTTCCAAACCGTTAATTCGATCTTCATAAAATTTGGTATGAGGGTAGACAGTATTGGTACAATTTGTAGGTAAGGTTATGAGCTATATCGATCCGGGGGTTGCTGAGATATTGGGGTCCAAGAGGGGTAAAAAAAATAAAAGCGACACAGTCAGATCAAGTGGGGTGTCTAATGAAAGGGCTTTGGTTGGACATTTCAAAACTGTTTTTAATAAGTATTTAGCATTAGTAGTGTTCGAGATATTAGGGAAAATAAAAAACGTAAAAATCAAAAATTCTAGGGTACTTCCAGCAATCCCACAATGCTGAAATTTGGTAGGCTTGTGGCTTTTGTGTCACAACTACAGGGAAAAGTCTGAAATTGAAGAATTTAGAAACTTGTACGCCATAAAACAGAAACCAATATAACATACATTGTTGACCTCCCATTTCTAGGAATTTGAATGACGTTGGAGTTCTATGGTTTTCATAAAAAGGACGTTATCAATTAATTCGTTAGGTACTTGATATAGGTACTAACAGGAATGTAGTATTACGCCCCGTTGCTTAGCCCTATTCAAAGGTTATTTCGATGATGTGTAGGAAATTAGAGTAGTTACTGATAGATCCTGTACTGTACTGGTAGACCTCGAGGTGAAAATTTTCAAAAATAATAATAGAAAATATGGAAATTACTTAGTTAAGTAGTCGGGCTGATAAATGTGTTATCACGAGGTCTCAGTTCGGGGCGAACCACTAGTTATTAATTTATCAATGTAAAAAAAGTATTATGTTTAAAATACCCCATCACTAACAGCAACACCACCGTAGGTGCTCTATAGACGTGGAATCATTTAGAATACTAAAACTACAGCGATAAATGTAGTGCAATGCCGTCGTGTCAGTTCATACCGGTATAACCATGGTACAATAATTTACTGCCCAGTATATTTTTGTACCACGGGTAAGAAAAACTATTTTTATAAATAAGTACATATTTGAAGTATTTTTGTAAAGACACTAACAATTTGTAATCTAAAACTCAAAATAATGTAAACCCTCTT
The DNA here is from genome assembly GCA_951392215.1 of Epirrita christyi. Classification (NCBI taxonomy): domain Eukaryota; kingdom Metazoa; phylum Arthropoda; class Insecta; order Lepidoptera; family Geometridae; genus Epirrita; species Epirrita christyi. The sequence goes on from OX595853.1 coordinate 9,611,806, forward strand.
ACACCAAGCCCCATTTTCTAAGATTTATTTGACTCATAGTAAATTATAGTTACGTAAACAATTTTGCGTTCAAGAAATAGTACCTAGTTACTTCAACATTGTATTATTACGCAGTTGGCAGGAAGACCTCATTAAATTATTGTACGTACCATTTTGTAATAATCAACATTTACAAAAGATTTAGGTTGGGTAATTTATAAACAAATCGCTTTTAATAACAGAGCGAAAAATTCTTTGAAGATTAGGTGATAGACAAGTGTGCAATGTGGAAATCACTACCAGTGTCCGAAAAATAAAAATAAACCGGCCAAGTGCGAGTTTGGATTCACGCACGAAGGGTTCCATACCATTATCTATAAAAACGGCAAAAAAATCACGTTTGTTGTATGGGAGCTCCCTTAAATATTTATTTTATTCTGTTTTTTATTTCTTGTTATAGCAGCAACAAAAATACATCATCTGTGAAAATTTCAACTATCACGGTTCATGAGATACAATCTGGTGACAGACGGACGGACGGACAGTGGAGCCTTAGTAATAGGGTCCATTTTACCCATTGGGTACGCAACCCTAAAAACGGACAATTGCAAGTGAGACTCGTGCCCTGAGGGTTCCAAACCGTAAGTTATGTCGAAAACGTCAAAGCCCTTTTCGAGTTTTAGCCACTTTTTCACATTCATTCAAAGTTAGACATTCTTTTCATCTTTTAATTACATTTCTTTTCTTTTAACACAACAAATGCTGAGCTGGACGCCAATTTGTGACAGTATTGCATGACTGGTACTGAGAGGCACATTTTTATAATATAACACAAGTCATTCTTGTCTTCTGTTTAGTTTTAATTTTCTTTGTTAATCTTTGTTGTTTCTGTGTGTGTCTTTTCTATTTTCCCGTGTCTTTTTTCATGCATCATTAACACAAATAAATGCTTTATCTTCTTCTTTCTTCATTTAGTTATAAACTTGTTTTTTTACAGCACTATAAGCTTATAGACCTTTATATATCGCACCGCTAGATGAAAACTCCGTTAATTCAAAAAGTAGGCATTTTGACTTAGGGGCATTTTCACTTTCCTGATTTGAATATCTACACGGGAAAATAACTCGCGTAACTATACCTTGAACGGTTGCCAATAGATGGCGCCAAACGTGCCTTTACTTGAATGAACTTGACTCGGACAGCGCAAATACTAAGCCGCCATTTTGAGTTGTCTTGGGATGCAGGACGTTTGCAAAGTGGGTGATTTTGAGTTGCTGGAGTTTACGTGTTTTTTTTAGGTAAGTTGCATTTTTTATTCCGAGTTGATTGTGTTTTACTGAATTTTCCCTGATAACAATCGGTATTCATTTTGATTTGCGGGCGTTTTGATGAATTACTATCGTAATATTTTTTTTGTCATTTCGAATTACTCAGATTTACATGAATTTAAATGTGTATTTCGATTTACGGTAGTTTTGTTTGATGAATATTTAATCTCATTTATTATTGTCTGTTTAGTGAAATAAATACTTTTCTCACAAAAAATAGGTTGTGTAAGGCATTTTTTATTAGATTTTTTATACGGTTTAAAGTTTTGAAAAGCAGTAGATGGTATTTTTGTATTTTTTGAGTTGGTTGACTTTACTTGATTTGTTATTGAATATGAATCATTACTTATTTTTAGCACTATGAAAAGCCGAGGAAAACTCATGTTAGAGATTATACAAAAAAGGAAAAGCGAAGCAGAAAGCGCTGACCGGCCTGCTATAGAAATGTTAAGTAAAGAAAAGCCTGACTTACCACCTGAAGGAAGGTTAGTCTCATCTTGTTTTATTCTCACTTCCATTAGCGCGGTCAAAATATTGAAGTGATTAGAATCAAAATAATTTAATGTCCAACTGAGTTTCTAAGTGTAACTAAATTAATTAATTTTAATTTCAGTCCTGACCAGCCAGCAGCATTGGATACTTCAAGATTTGAAGAGATTGCCAGCAGCATTGGATTTGTTAAATTAATGTTGACTTTGTATTTAAATATACTTACTATAATTGTTTTATTTATTCACAACTACCTTCCCCAGGTTTTGAGTTATGCTAAGAACTCGTCAAAAAGTTATGTATTTTTTGAGGTGAAAAGTAACGTAATTCATTTTTTTTTCAGGTTTACTAAAGTAAAACAAAATAGTGCACAAAAAAGTGGCTTATTCCCCCTACAAAACTAGGCTAACTAAAAAATACCGTTTTTTACAGCTTGGTTACAGACAATATACAAATGAATTAATTAAACAAGGTTTAAAAAATGTTACCTTTCTGGAACAATAATAAGTTTTTTTTTATCTTATCTAGTTAGGCTTATATCACATTTTTGCCATTTCTGAAAAATTAGGTTTTTTGAGTTAATGGAGTTTTCATCTAGCGGTGCGATATGTTATTCATTTCAAGTTGATTCCTTTAGGCATTACTAATAAAAGGGGTATATACACGGACAACAAAGTGATCCTACAAGGTTCCCGTTTTTTCCTGTTCTGGTAAGGAACCCCAAAAATGGAACAATTGGTCATGATTTAATTTGAATTCTGTCTCAGGTCTTAATCAAGCATGGTATATACATTATAAGGCCTCAACAGAAGACCAGCGCAGGTCAACAAGTCATTAATAACCTGCATTACCGCGGAGTTGGGACCTTTTTGCATCTATCTAACCAACAGTTCCATGCAAGATAAACCTTGCTATATTTATATGGTACTTATTAAGTTGAACAGTATGTAAACAACTTTAAGATTAATAAATAAATAATAATAATAATGCAAAAAATATAATAATTATTGTGTAGTTTGTTCTTATTACTGTATTGCTGGATATTTATAATTTTGTAGTTTCAAATAAACAAATTGAATTATAGGCCCCGTTCCTGTTACCTATTACCATTTTCAAGAATGAAAAACTATTGTTGCTATGGTCATGATCTCTGAACGAGGTTAACGACCTGAATCTTGGAGTGTTGCCTAATGCTCCGGATGATTTGTTATCGACGTCTCAAGATAGATAAAATGCATTTTAAATACCGATCGATTTGTCTTGGCTTTTCGCAAAATGCTTCAATTGATATTCCTTTGGCCTTTGTAGTTATAAAACTTTTGTAGAGCATTGATCTTTGACTATTCAAGTACTTATGTTTTTAAATCCAAGCTGAGACGGCGATAATGAAACGTGCGTATATTCTTTTCTCTTTCACACTGCTATATATTTCGATGAGAGTAACTATCTAGCAAGGAATCGTACCTATGTACAGATGGCAAAACTCTCCGACAAGACCAACGCGTCACAGATTCAATAAAGTGTGTCACACACGTAGCAGATGCGGTAAGATATCTGTATCTGAGCGCGTATCTGTCCATATCGCTCTCTATACTAAACTCAAGGAGCACACACGTGGCAGATCACTTATATTTTACCGTCAAGCGTCTGTAGGCACCGACATATATCAAAAGATGCGCAGATTATATCTGTGTATACAAATTGAAATACAATACAGTTTTGAAGGTTTCCGCGTGAATGTATCATTTTCGTATATTATCGTATCTGCTGCTAGTGTGATGCACTTAACACTAAGCACTGCGTGCTAAATAGCTGAATATTTTTTATCAGATTAGGAGTTTTTTTTTTCATTCACATAAATATAGCATAGTGCATACACTTGCACTAACTTGTGATGAAAAAGTACAGAAAACTTTAGTTTCTACTTCAATCTTTAAACACAATGGGGGTAACCAGTTTGCCGTCTGTACCTATTAATCGTTTGATCCTCCAGTTCAAACGCCTGTTCTTGTGTAATAAAGTATTGTGATTTACCTCTTACAAGCTTAACTCTTGCTGTGGCGATCGGTTTGCTAGCTTGTTAAATTGTTATATTCCCAGCGTTTCCCACCTATCCGGCCCCACTTTGGGGGACGTTGGGAGAAAATGTGCCATCGTCCCCCACTCGTCACAACGCCATAAATTGTATGTTTTAACAGTAGGAGAACTTTGTTTTTCTGAGTCCCGTCTAATAAAACGGGTTAGTTCCAAAATCCCCTTTAGATATACCCTTTAAAGAGGATTTTGGAACTTTTACTCTGCCGCTGCAAGTTTTGTGGAAAGGGGATTTTGACACTACAATTCCCAAAATTGAAGCAGATATAATTTTTACTAAGTATTTATAATCTTTTAATCAAATAGTTATTTTCCAATTATTGCATGAGCCATAAACCATGGATTAAAAATATGGCGTCCATACTACATAATATAGTATACATATATACGGAGATACTACTATAGTAGTACTTCCCCGGGCGAAGTCTTTCACAAGAAGTTAGTAGTATTAACAAAAATACAAGCTTATTCAATCACGGGTAATAAAAAAAACAGATGTGTATGATAAAAAGACAGTGTATGATAAAAAGCTTGTAGTTTGCCCCCCGCCTAAGTATCCAATAAGAAAGAAGGCTAACAAAAGCAGTATTCCATAATGCGTCGGACAAGCACACGATTCCTATTTTTGCTCGCTTTCAAAAGATAATCCGATAAAATACTACCAGCTTCGTTGGGAAGCACCTTTAGAGCTTATGTATACGACGTAGGTTTGCTGCAGTTCTAGCGACGATTCATACTAAGTTTACGTTAGGTCAGTTTTCAAAATACCCCTATTTTACAAGTGGTAAGTGTATATTACACACTACAACGGAATGGTTGTTTTTTGACCGTTTTATTTGCGGTCACGTGAACAAAACAATTGAAATAATAAGTAAATGTTTTTACAGTTTGGATAATATTACGTATGGGTAAAAATGTAATACACATTTTTTTCTATTGCTACAAAAAACGTGGAAGGTGTGTTATTACATTGTCTTAGTAGGTATTCGTATTCTCACACGAGGCACGGGAATGTTGAAAGTATACTTAATTTGCGGCATGCCACTTGCGTCGTTAAACTCATGTGTTAGAAGCCTTCACTGCGGCTTGTTTGTGACGCAGCAAGCTAGTAACTTGCATGAAATAATGTCATACCTTGCGGAAAATCTCGCATGAAAGGCAAATTCTTCTCCGCAAATAGGTGTATAGAGGTGTCTAACTAAGGAGACAAAGTCTATGCATAATCAGACTCAGTTTTCATCAGCTGGTAGATAGAAGGTCTCCCCATAGAATAGGGGAGATTTGCCATAATTACAAGGCTTGGCAAGTGGATTGGTGATCACATTATTGGTGTTGAGTACTCAGGTGGATGCTACTGCCCAACCCCTGATCCCCTGCTGCCCAATCCCTTAGTCGATATGGGGGGCATTGCATACTATGAGGGAGGCTTCGTCCAACGGTGGACGACTAACGGCTGATGAAGAGATTCGCACGAAGGGATTCGCACGAAACGATTCGCACGTATTTTATCACATATCTAAAAAATATGTTATGTTTTCAATGCTCTGATGTATATAAATTTATTCCCAATTTACGCTATGCTTCTGGATGTTTGTTTTGATATGCAGATAGAATATCAGCTTAAAAACTTAAAAGCTATTATTGCATCACTCCGGTATGAAAGTTGAATAAACAAAAATTATTTGATGCGAAAACTAAAATTGAAACGTTGATTAATCCCTTTTGTCGATTTTATTTTTGACTCTCGTAGTTATTGCAAAAGCCAGATTACAATACCGTACTGCAATTTTAAAACAAATTAGTAAAAATACCAATCGGTATTATTAAGAGTCACTAGGGGATGGGCAGCAGCATCCACCCGAGTACATAACACCAAACTGCTATCACCGATCCGCCCACCAAGCGATGGTGATTATGGAGGAGGCCTCGTCCAGCGGTGGACGTAAACAGGCTGGTCATGATGACCCCTTAATGGGATGATGAAGTTTGTATGGAAAAGTAGTTGAAACTCGAAAAAGAGCTCTGAAAGTTTTGAAATAATTAACGGACTGGAACCCTCAGGGCATAAATCTCACTCGAATTTATCCATTTTATTGAATTCTGAGTAGTCTAGAATACAACGTGGTACCCACGAGATAAAAAGAGGAAAAGGGGAGGAAAGCACAAAAGATGGGAAGATGATCTGAAAAAATTAGCTGGAACCAAATGGAAAAAAGCAGCTATGGATAGAAATGAGTGGAAAAAACTAGAGGAGTCCTATATCAAAAGACAAACTTTACAAACAGATATAGATTAAATAAATAAATGCTGGACATTTCACACAACATTATCTAGCCCCAAGCTAAGCAGAACTTGTGTTATGGGTACTAGATAACTGATATACTTAATACAATACATTACATAGATAGATATTTTTTATTATACATAGAAAAATACCCAGAACACCCTGAGCAAATATCTGCAAATCGTACAAATATTTGTTCCGAGGCGGGAATCGAACCCGCAACCTCCTGCGTCGCAGGCGAATCTTCGCCCGCCACGCCACAGAGGTCGAATCGATTAGTAAGTAGTAAGGGAAAACTTGTAATACCTACCTAGTATCTATGTATGTATAGAAATAAAGGCTATTATTATTTATTATAGTCTTGACTCTAGAATAAAAGCCCGAGAGCTTAATTTTTTTTATTAGTTACATTCTAGGTTTTGTTTGAAAACAAAAGAACCTTCAGACAAGCCAAATAATATTTGTTATTATAATTCCTCAAGGCCAGCCATCACAAGATATTATTTAAAACGTAATATACCTCGTAAAGTTTCCTTGTAAATCTTAATATAAACTTTTCGTATCTTCCACCGGTTGTCAGGTGCTTGGTACTGAAATGAGGCTACAAGATATTTCAAATATTCCAGACAATAAAAATAACATGAAACATAGATCTCTCTCTCTCTCTCTCTCTCTCTCTCTCTCTCTCTATCTATCTAAAGGTTGTCTGGAAGAAACCGCTTCTAAGTGATAAGACCGCCCTTTTTACTTTTAATTATCATGTTAAGTTTTGTTTATTTTTATTATCTCAAGGTGTACAATAAAGTATTTTCTATTCTAGTCTATTCTATAATATCATTATCATCAACAATCTGTAGACAGATAACTGCTGTACATAGGCCTGCCCCATAGAGTTCCACGAGGTTTAGAGCCGCCTCCATCCACAGATTTCCTGTGATCTTCATCCGTCCATGGCCCATCGATAAGGGGGACTTTCTTGACTGTTTTGACTCGTCCAGTTTGTGATCGCCACTCGAGAAACTCCCCCAACGGTTGTCAGTTCTGCGAGCTATATGACCTGCCCATTGCCACTTCAACTTGCTAATTCTGAAGGCTATGTAGGTAATCTTGATTCCTCTACAGATTTCCTCATTTTCTGGATGCTATCACGAACCAATGAAACTCCAAACGAACTCTCTTCATAGCCCGCTGTTAGTGGAATGCTTATGTGTTTCTAGCGCCCCTCCAGTCAAGTAGATAAATAAATAAAAATAAATAAATGCTGGACATTTCACACAACATTATCTAGCCCCAAGCTAAGCAGAGCTTGTGTTATGGGTACTAAATAACTGATATACTTAATACAATACATTACAAAGATCGATATTTTTTATTATACATACAAAAATACCCAGAACACCCTGAACAAATATCTGCAGATAGTACAAATATTTGTTCCGAGGCGGAAATCGAACCCGCAACCTCCTGCGTCACAGGTGAACCTTCGCCCGCCGCGCCACAGAGGTCGTCTTACATAGATACCTACCTAATATTTTAACCTTGAGTAATGTCTGACGTAACTGAGTGTTCAAAATTACCCCTATAGTTTTAATAAAAGAATTTGCGTAGGTAGGTATATATAGCGGCATATATGGTTACAATAACTAAAACAAGGTTACACATACACTGACAAAACTATAAATAAACAAAAAGAACATATAGTCTTACCTTTATCAATAGTATAAAAAGTACACTTTACTGGCTTCACTTTTAGTCACATTACAGGTAAGAAAACTCTATATTTTCCAAGAAATAATTTAAAATCAATGGAGAGAAATGGAATAGAAATGTTAAAAGTTGCACTATAAAATTTGCACACCAAACCCATACGGGCAGATGGCACAACTGACGGTAAACAATAAACCGATTTAATGTACTAAAGATAGTGTGTTATTGCAAAGATCATTTTAGATCTGAACTGGCCTCATGCCATACCAGATAGTCCAAATAGTTCGAAAGTACATACATTGTACAGTCAGCGACGAAATCACATTTACAATTTGAGTTTTTAAATCCTTGTCTTCTACGTGTCCAGCAAAAAGGAACTTTTTAACTATGCAAGAGGGTATGGCAGGTCTTCGAAGTTACGATCAGATATCTATTGATATATGCATATTGATCAATATTTGACATAAAGATCATCTTGCTAGCAACTCGAGAACTTCAGATATTCGCTTGCACCTCAGATTTGTGTGTTAAAAATATTATGATACTTTTGCCACGGACGATACAAATTTGAGGGCAATAGTGACTGGCAAAGTTGTTTTAATAAATCTAACTAATGTTTGTGGATGTTACTGACAAAATGGTCACATTGATGTGGCGAAAACGTTGCCTATAAAGTAGAAATCAACCAGCTTAGATAAAATTTAACCATAAAGCAAGTAAATATATAAAAATAAATAACACCGTACAGTCATACTTAGAAATTACCTGGGCCTCTGAGGCCCAATTCACGTAATTTTAAAACAATTAATTCGCAGTTTAATGCCGTCTCCATCGCACTGGCACTTATGCCGAGATAAATAGACGTTATTTAGCACATACTTATGCTTAAGACTATACCTGTCACTCTCTAACATGCATGTTTTAACATTTGTGTGACAGTGACAGGGACAGTTCTAAGAATTAGTTTGTGCTAAGTAACGTTTATTTATCTCGGCATAAGTAACTATTACTTAATCTTCGCATGCATACGCATCTATTCTGATTTTTACGCATCGTTTTGTTTTCTACTAGTTATTAGTTAACCAAAAAGTTTTCATAAGTTTCATATAAAACGAATGCATCTAAAAAGATTTAAAAATAGAACGTAATGGGCGAAATATTTAAAAATGGCCGACCGCTATTTGCAAACGTAACGAATTGACGCAAATGCGACTGAAAACTACATGGTAAATTTGTATTATTTCCACCCAAGTTCTTTATTTTTTATCAACTTTTCTCGCTCATAGTGACTTCTTGTTGTGTTTTTAAAGCCCTCACTGCTAACAATCAAAACAGCAAAATGGAACAAAATTAAATAATACTTACATTTTTTAATTCGCTTCCGCAAAAAAATCCTGAAAGTCTATGTAAGTAGTTCAACGCGTTGCCCTCTCCGTTTGATATGATAATACATATAATGTAATAGTAATGCTCTAAGTCTAACAACTATGTTTTGTAGTCTTCCAACAATGAAACATTATGATTTAGAAGTCGAGTTACGTTGGAATTATTGTTAGTTGTTTATCTTTGTATATAATGTAGTTGTATTTTAAACTGTTGTCATATTGATTGTGACATTTCAACGACAAAAGCGTTCAAAACTTTGCTGCCAACGTTTATTTCGGAGGTAATTTCTGTCAAAACGACAAATGGACAGCGCAATCTGGCAATAATTTACGTTGTTTCTCAATCTCTGTGTCCCTAACACATTTCTTGGCGTACCTAATGTAGCGTGAACTGGTAATTTTAAAGTTAAAAGTGTATTTATCATCGTGCTAAATGCAATTTTGCAGGTCCAAACTGTGCCTTGACTGTAAAGCTTTTTGTATAGGAAACCGGTATCTATTAGCCAGAAAACCCTAATTACTTTGACTGTCTATCAACACCATTTTTCTGTGGAGTGGCTAAAAATATGAAGTTAAAATGAATACCAAACAATTACCTATATAATACATAGTAATATTTCTAGCCTTATAGTTCTGTAAAAAACAGGTTTCTTTAGTAAAGATAAAGAGATCAAAAAAGTCGAAATAAAGGCAAACATTTTTTAATGGGAAGGACTTTGCGCAACAGTGGGACATAAAGGACTTAAAATATAATTAGAAAGGCAAAAAACTAAAATGGTAGAGTTACCTTTTTAAAATGAAGTTTAAATCATAATTATCAGCTTGTTGAAGCCCACTGATAGATATAGGCCTCACCCACAGAATGCTACGACAAAATGCTCTTGATCCTTCTCCATCCACCGACTTCCTGCGACCTTTATAATGTCCTTGGTCATTTGGTTTGTGGTCGCCACTCGAGTACCTTTATCTCATAACGGTTGCTAGTTCTGCGAGCTGTGACCTGCGTATTGCCACTTCAACTTGCTAATTCTAAAAGCTTCTGGGTTTGTATTTTCTGCCTTTATTATGACTGCAAATCTACTACAATTATCCCAGGAAGTAACCAGCTAGAATCTGCACAAACAGCAACTTTTATTACATTAAACATGCCAGAGTAACTGTTCCGTTCAGCTGTAAAAACGTACTAAAAGTGTTTACAAATAGCATTTTGTGCGATTACGTTACTATTAAACCCTGTAAGCGGTGATTATCGACGGAAATATTTTATAGATTCGAATGGAACTTGAAGTTTTTCCGCTTTTTTTGTGATAGCCTAAAGGCTTCAAGGTTCAACTTCTGTAGGTACTAGGAATATATTTTCTAAGCTCAATCATTGTTACAACCATACCTCTATCGTTGAATCATCAATAAAGTCGTGTACATCATCATCATCATCAGCAAAGTCAAAGTCAAAAGTATTTTATTCATTGAAATCACAAGGATCATTTTGAATCCTCTTATAAACTATAATTACTTCTGTTCCAATGTGACCAAACCTAGAAAAATCAGGGTAACAAATACGGCTTGGATTTTTTTTTATTATTATTTATCTGATTATTCTTCTTTTCTAGGTGGAAAGCGCCTGTGTGGTGCCTATAAAACAAGGAGAAGCTGATTGATTGAAAAAGATAACTTAAAAACCTTAGGTAAAAAAGTAAGTAAGAGGTTACCACTTAACATCAGTTCTGGTTCTGTCATTAACTCAAATTAAAATAGATTTGAAACTTTCGTGGTTGGGAATCATTTTAAATTGAAATACCCTATCAAAAAAAAAAGAAATTTCCAAATCGGTAAAAAATAAAAATACAATCGAATGTTGAAAAATGAGAACCTCCTCCTTTTTTTGAAGTCGGTTAAAAAATGCCTAATTGCCACTGTTTTCTGTCATTTTTGCTGACGTTTCGAGACTGACTTCAGAAACCCCTTTATCATATACACCGCCTGACCGCGTTTGACGGTATTAGACTGGCGAATGATTATTCAAATTAAAATGAACCTTAGTATTTCGGAATTGGTACAACACCTCATAGCTCACGTCTGCCTAGTTCACGCCCAACGTGGCCTTGCACTACACTCATCCCCTTAAAACATAAAGTTGGTAAAAATGTCATGCGCCTGTTATTTCACCGGCACCCATACCCTTCAAACCGGAACACAAGAATGCGAGAATTATTGCTCCGTAGCAGAAATAGCAAACTATTTCAGAATTAGTTAATAATAAACCTTCATTTGATACCATTAATGAACATTTTCTACATCTTGCTCTTACAGTTTACTTGTTCCTAAGGTTTAACTGAAATTGCGAGAGTTTCAATACTTTGACTATATCTTATGATCTATACTTAGACATTTTTTATAAACTAAGAATTGTCAAGATATGCCAATACATGACACTTATACACACTTATTACACTTTACAAAAAATGTCTAAGATAAAAAATCAGGGTATAGTTTTCCACGTGCCTTTTTGTAATCTACAGTCCATACACATCTTATCGTCAGAATCTGAGGTGTGCCTCAAGTTCAATAACACTTGGCACTGTTTTAGTCACCTGTATACGTCACCTGGCACAGTGCCATCTACCTGGCTATCCCTCATTCAACACGTTTGTGACTCCACGTACGTAGTCAGGGGAGCATGGGGGGTTTCCTTACATCTTATAAAACATATGACGTAAAATATGACTGTCTCTGGTGTATTTTTCGATCTAATTCCAATTACCTGACAGGCTAAAGTTTACCAACAGTATTGTCAAAAGAAGATGCGCGTGAAATTGTTTCCCTTTTTGTATATTATGGTGTGCAATAAAGTATTTCCTATTTATCTATCTATGTAAAACAGAAAATGTCTGCATTTTTAACAAATTTCACAATATTGCTCTTCCTATTTCAATTTAACTATATATTTTTGCCGTGGTGTGTCCAGCCTAAAAATAGACCCTTCCTACTTCCTCCCGTGGATAACGTAAAAGCCAACTAAGGGAGTACATCAGAGAATGAGCAGCTTAACACCAATACAGCAATCAACAATCCGCCTGCCAAACGTGGTGATTATGCCAAATTCATTGTATTCAATAGGGAAGGCATCGTCCAGCATTGGAAGTAAACAGGGTGATAAAGAAAGAAATATGTGTTTTTGTTTCCAGTGCAAATGCAAAGCCTCCAAACAGAAAATGCTGCACTTGCTGGCTACCTTCTTTGCCTAGCTGTCATGGACCCGGGAGTAGCTCAACGAGGCGACTGATGGAGCCGTGGAGGTGGCCAAGTATTGTAAAAATCAATATAGACTGGAATTTCAGTCATTGACACGAAATAAATTAATAAACGGATGATTGTTTCAATTTAAATAGTGACTATTAGTGACAAAAACTCGATGGACTAAAGATATTATAAAGGTTGCAAGAAGTCGGTGGATGGAGGCAATTATGATGATGATGACATATGACAACCTCTGTGGCGCGGCGGGCGAAGGTTCGCCTGCGACGCAGGAGGTTGCGGGTGCGCCGCCTCAGAACAAATACTTGTACGATCTGCAGATATTTGTTCAGGGTATTCTGGGTATTTTTCTATGTATAATAAAAATATCTATCTATGTAGTGTATTGTATAAAGTATATCAGTTATCTAGTACCCATAACACAAGCTCTGCTTAGCTTGGGGCTAGATAATGTTGTGTGAAATGTCCAGCATTTATTTATTTATTTTATTTATGATGATGATGAGTTACAAAAAGGTAAATAAATTACACTGTCTTAAATAGACTCAACACTACAGCAATACAAAATTATAGACTTGAAACTGACTGAAAACGACGTTCTCAAGCAATTTTATGATGATCGCTTTTTTATTCTTTGTCTTTATACTCGTAACTTACTCGATAAGACAAAGGCATTAAATTTCATACTGAGTAGTCTTATTACCATTTAAGCTGGTTGGTGCCTTCTTACATTAGATGGGCAAGAAACTTTAAAAATGTTGTTGGGTCTTACATTTTGGTAACTAAATAAAAATAACAATAATTTTATGAACAATAACTGTAAGTTTGCTAGTAAGTTGAAATTGCAGAGAACAATAGTAAACCAATATTTTGTTACATACAAGATCAAGGACATTATAAGGGCCCCAGAAACAGGTGGATGGGGGCGACTCGAAACCATTCATCGTGACATTCTATGGGGGGGGCTATGTCTAGCAGTGGACTTCTATAGGCTGATAATGATGATGACTTATTGAAACTTTTGATTGATATGAGAGGTGTTCTTTATCACAATAATTCATAATTCATATATCACAATAAAAATCATTTTTCAATAGAATCTCTTCAGAAATAAGTAATAGGAAACAAACACTGTCTCTCCACTAAAGACATCGAATTGAGTTTCGTAGTCTCCATCGCCAGATCAGCTCGCTATCACCATAATATGAAATCGACAAAAGAACTTGACTGTGTATTTTAAATTTCAACACAATCGGGTAGTGGGGGTATGGTCAAAATCGACTTTTCATATTTTAATGACACATATTTAGGCCCAATTGTGTCCAGGTTAGCATTTTAACCCTTGATTATAAAAAATACGATGGCGTAGGAATAAATGCGCAGTGAATTAATTAATGAGTTAGTTAATTATGGTAACTCTGGTCAGCGTAAACCCAACTAACAAAACCTTAATGCAAGTTTGTAAAACGAATTCTTACATGGTGTACCTACATGGGATGCGATTATTTTTACTGAAATTTTCTATTGCAGATTTACTCACAGGCATGCGAAACAACAGTTCACATGAGCACACTGAAGCAGTTTGTTCAAGGAACATTGCAATGTCTTGATTAAAAATAGCATACAAAAAATATAAAAATCCTACCAAGAGCAAAGAGAGCCAATCCGCATAGTTCCCAAAGGATTTATTAAAATAACTTGATTCAAAGAGGCCTTTGATGTTGCTATTTACTGCATTTCATTTTATAACAAAGAAAAGGAGTAACTTTAGAACATGAAAACAGTACATTTATGTTTGCTGGGGAAAATATTTTCCGGAATCTTTTTAGTTCTAGCTACTTTTTAACTATTACCTACTTAAGTTATTCTAATGGTTTGGGAGTCAGTGACGAGTTTAACACGTCATACGTTTCAAGTAGAACGTTATTGGATGGAGTAATACATCTGGAAGAGATCTGAAGATATCCTCCATGGGGATTAAAATCGTGAGCGTATTAATACAGTTCTATAAAGGAATGTTTCTTTAAAAAATATATTAAAGTCCCCATACACCTTTTCGAATTTTTGGGGTAAACTATGCTTCAACTATCTCGATTTTTTTCATGTTTATTATTTCAAAAATCTAAAGCTTTTCGTACTTTACTACATCTACAAAATTGTATGATGATCTGGCTTATATAGATTTTAAATTAAAAGAAAACTAAGAGCCAGACTGAAAGAGAAAACGTAATTTTTAATCTTTATTTTACACAAAGGACATATAATAAAGGCAAGCTTAATCCTAAAAGATTTTTCTTCCAGCAAACATTAGAGCAGTGGGATAAATGATAATTATAACTATTATTGATAGTTTCTCATTAATTAAAATAAAACTACAAGTCCCATCTTCATTAAGTTTTGTAGATTATGTTGTAATAAGAAAACTAGGTAAGGCACGAATTGTTCTAGATTTTTAAACAACGTACCAGAACAAACTTAGCGTAATTCAACCGAAAAGTTCGATGAGACCTACGACGTACGAAAACACGGGGTTCGAGAAGGTCCACTTGCGAATTAGACACGTGTTAAACCAGACTATCGACACGAGGTTACTCCGGGGTTAACAAAGTCAGAACCACTTTAACCCTCTTATATCTCACGCCTACTTTCTAGACCATACGAAGTTATATACGTTTATTTTAACTTAAGAGGGTTTACAGAATAATTTTGGACAGCTCATTGGTAGAGAATGAAACGAACAAAAGCCACTCTTTTAAATTGATGAATATCTACTTAACATCCCATCCTACTAATATTATAAACGCGAAATTTTGTAAGTATGGATGGATGGATGGATGGATGTTTGTTACTTTTTCACGTAAAACCTACTGAATGGATTTTAATGAAACTTTACAATAATATAGCTTATACATCAGAATAAGACATAGGCTACAATTTATAAAGATATTGTGTGAATTGTCCATAATAATTACTTATCGTCATATTATGACGATAAGTGTCAAGTAAGTAGGAAAAAATCTACCATCTGCGAGCTATTCTGGCGTGCGCTGCCAAAACCGCTAGAGTTACACATATGTAATGTATAATGGAAATGTTTATCTTAAATAGTCCTACAAAAAAGCCCGCCACAGTATGTATATAGGTTATATTCTTTTCTACGCCACATTAATATATAATAAGCTATCCGAAATACTAATCCTGCGCAGACGAAGTCGCGGGCACCAGCTAGTAGAAAATAATTTTTAAATTAATTTAAATATTAAGTCTGAGGATCTATTGTTTTCGCTTCGTCATTTTACTAATTGCTAATAGGTCGATATTATTAAAGCTGTAAGCTTTAACTTGCACAAATAATTCAACACGGTGCTCAAAATAAACAAACAGTTCTTTTAAAACAAACAAAAAACTAGAACAAAGCCCGGCTGGCATGCGTCGACAATCTAGACGGTTGATCAAATAAACAAACCTATATAAAATCAAAGTTTTTATTACCAGAAAATCTAATTAAATGTTGCAAGAGTCAGTAACAGTATCTATAAGAAGGTTTACAAAAGTAACTTTTTTAATTTTAATTTATTTGTTCATTAAAATCGATCGCTCTTTCACATTTTATGCTTGTAATTTAGTTTTTAATTTAGTTTTAGGTTAACATTTTGTGTCGAGCACCTACGTAAGTTTATTTTTTCCTCATTTTGAGTATATGATCATGTATCAACCAAATATTATTCTTGTATCGTTTTAATCACCATTATTTGAATATCAAATGTTCAATCAATCCCAAGGAGGGTTGGTGTCAGGCAGGCAGCCGACTGTAAAAATCTAGCCAAATCTTTCTGCAGTATGACTAGTAAAACTATAATATACTGTGCCGACCCCAAATAAATTGGGACAAGGGCAAGACAATGTTGATGATTTGAATATCAAATGTTATTATGTAACACCATTATTTTAACCAATGGTAAACTCTTTGGTAGAGCTGGCCTTCAAACTAAGATAAAAGTTACGTAAAGAAGAATTTAAATTATCGATGCCATCATAGGTACATCTAGCAAGATGAATAGCTGTGAAAATAACTCGAAGTTATTATCGTTATTATTTTCAGCCACTTTTTGCGTTAACTCGTGTATTGTTTTGGCACTGAGCACTGGTCGTAGCTATATACTTATTACTTATGTGCAATCTGAAAATAGATACAAACTAATAAAATAGTGTTAATTTGTGCATGATCTTCGTTTGTAACATAGGAATGTTTTAGGTGATCGAGACTCCGAAGAAAAAGATCAAAGTCACGCAGCGGGCTATGGAGAGAGCTATGCAAAGAGTTACACTACGTGATAGAATCCGAAATGAGAAAATCCGTACAAGAACCAAGGTCATGAACCACACAACATGAACATGGAAAGGGAACATGGCTCTCAGAATTAGCAAGTTGAATTGCCAATTGGCAGGTCATATAGCTTGAAGAACTGATAACCGTTGGGGAATAAAGGTTCTCGAGTGGCGACCACAAACCGGACGACGCGGTAGACGAAGGCCCTCCACTCGATGGACTAAAGACATTATAAACGTCGCAGGAAGTCGGTGGATGGAGGCGGCTCAAGACCGTTTGTCACTGGCCACTGGCATAAGGGAGAGGCCTATGTCCAGCAGCAAACCTTTACAGGCTTATGATGATGATGATTCCGAATAAATCATGCAATATGTTGTTCAATCATGCATGTTCTTTTTTTCTCGTCTCACTTGTGCTCGTGCCAAGAAAAAATCTACTAAAGCCCCAGGAGGTATTCAACTACATATATCCCACAAAGTCTTGTCCGTCAGTTACAGCATTGATTTATGAAATAGCAATTCACAAACATTTTTAAAAGCAAGTTCATCATTGAAGCATATTTATAAAGTCTGCAAATAGATTCGATATTGCAGAATGCTCGTAGTTACAAAATTTCTGCGCCTACGCAGATAAATAAAAATATCGTATCATTTTTCCTAACTAGCGCTCTGATTTGAGAAATTAGATGTGATTTCTTAACTTGTGAAAGCTTGGTGAAAGTCTAAGTTGGTATAGATATTTGATTGTAAATTTAAGAACGTCGTAGACTTGTTGGGCAATTTTTGTTGGTATAAACCTGGGTGCTGGCTTATTTAGTAGTGTGTTATTACTGGAATAAAGTGATATTCGAGTTGGTCGTGAGAAAGCAATGGCGGCGATGATCTCACGTCTAATGTATCTATTATTGGGTCCCACGGTGAAAAGAGGTCTTCTGAGGCTCTATGTACCTCTTCAGGGAAAAATTATGCAAAAAATGTATGTCTAATATTTCACAAACTATTTCACCTAGTTCATTTTCTTGAATAAGGTATTAACCATCGTTAAAATTGTGTTTTAAAGTATATCTGCATAAATTTCAATTAATGATTATAGACAGCAAGGCTGCTGTTGTTTTAAGATGTGGGTTTGAATTAAAAAATCCTGAACAGGTCTTTCAGCATTTCAAACTTAAATAACAATAAGATATTTATTTTCCGAAACCTTCAAACAATATTATCTTCAAAGTAGATTTGTGAGAAAGCCTAATTAACATGTTTCAAAAACACCAAACATGTAAACCTAAGAAATTAAATTCCCTGAAAATACTCAACAAAACAATTTCAGCCGCGGTAACATCAAAAACGTTAATTTTCAATCAAAACGGCTCGTTTTCAGTTACAAAGTTAGAAAATTATTAATTTCTATGCAAAGTACTTTACTGCGTGCGCCGTTTCGTCGGTCATTAACATACTTTGCCGGTGTAATTACTTTCCAAGATGTTCACTTACACTTCTGAATCTTCATTTTTAGTCACTTTTTCCTAACGTGCTCTATATCTAGCAGATTGTTCTAGTGTGCACCTTTAAGTGCGTGGTCGTTAAGATCGCGCCCGCACCTACTATGAATGAAGCGTTGTTATTGTATTATGATAGTGATAATGACATTGTTAGGTGAGCCAGGTGTGTACCTGTAGCTGCCGTCAGTTGCGCGCGCGCACCAGACGCCTCCAGACCTCCAAACTGGCACTCCCGAACGAACTGAGCGTACCTAACGCTCTACAGCTATTTTTAAACGCTTATAATTTTATTGTTTGAGCGAAACCCCACTGAGGGCGACAAGTTCCCGCGACAGCCGGCACTCTAATGCGAATGCTTCCAGTATTTCAATGAAAACGTTCCTAGGGCAAAAGTTCCAGCGTCACGATTTTTAATGTTTATAACAATTTACTTGTAAAAACAACACTATTGAAAACAATTGAATTCGGTCCAAAATTACGACCTTTGGTCCATCATTCGGTCAGTGGTCTGAAATTCCTTTAGCACTTGCTAGGCATCTATCATAGGTGACGTTCGTTCATTTAAAATAATATGCACATTGCACTAGATGAATGCTTCGTTTGCCAGAAAATTAAAATAATTGTGTTACTGTAAGTACTTTCAGAGATTTAAATGTTTTTCAAAGTGTCACATTTTGTGGCCAACCAATCATGGCGTGCAATTGTCTAATCTCATGTAATCGGTGCATTCGTTGCGAAAGCAAATGACAGCGGAACATCGAACTAATATTATTATTGTTATTAATATTTTAACGTTATTTGTATTTTGATATATTACTTAGTCAAATTCAAAACAAGCATTGATGACAGCTCTCAAATGATATCAAGGATGTAGAAAATCTAATTTCTGGACAATACATATTCTATATTTGCTTTTAAACCAACGTTTAGATTTTTTGGATAGTTTTTACAATATTTTTCGAATCTATCTAGTTAGATGAAGCTCATCTCGTAAAATGCTTAACATTTATTTCACTTGTTGAAATTCTACTCTAATAAAATATGAGGCTAAATATATCGGACTATTCAAAATTGTCTAGATGATTTCAATGAATGAAATACTATTGGCTTTGACTTTGAAGGAAAAACTGAAAAGTGTTCGCTTGTATTTTCGTAGGGTATTGATTTTTTCAACTCTTGATGGCTAGCGGGTCTAATAGGTAAATGTTATTCTTTTCTATAACCAAGTAATGTCATAGTTGTTCACCTAAAACGCAAGCAGAAAACGGCATTTTTTTGATCTTGTAAAACGTTGCAGTAATATTGTATGAAAATCCATTAAGTCCCAGTTTCTATTCTCATTTTTGCGCATCTTTTTCTATTTAAACTTCTATTAGTTAGGCAAAAATTTCTGACAAAGTGCAATGCATTTGTTTAAAAAGATTTAAAAATAGAACGTCCTGGCCGAAAAGAAATTTAAGAAAATGGCCGACCGTGATTCGCTAACGAAACGAATAGGCGCGAAAAGAGTGCGACTACAAATTACATTGTAATTAAGATTTTTGTTGTTATTGTTGTAATGGATTTTTGTTTCGGGAGTGGGTTTATGATATTATAGAGTTTATAGTAACTTTTCTCGCTTTGCTGTGCTGTGGAGTGTCCGGTGTACTGTGGTGTGTCCGTCAAAAGAATAGACCTCTCCATTTCCTCCCGTAGATGCCCTAAAAGCCGAAAATGATTACACCAGGGGATGTGCAGCAGCATCTATCTGAGTACTCAATATGAATACTGCGATCACCAATCCGCCTGCCAAGCGTGGAGGTTATGGCAATCCCCCTCATTATATTTTATGGGGAGGGCTCATCCAGCAGTGGCCGTCTAAAGGCTGCTTCTGGTTTTTTCTCGCTGCAGTTGAAAGAAAAGCAGATTATGAGCCTCGCTCAGAGTGAGTTCTTATTGCGATTATGTTTTAGGACTAGCTAGCACTCGGCAACAAAAAGTTACTTTATGTTCGATGCAACAGTAGACCAGTAAAACGTCTTAGTTATTTTTTTGACAAACACGTTAAAATTAAATTGATATCATAGTTATAAAAATGCTACTACCTATGGACTACCTTCCTAAGGTTTTTAAGTTTTCATTTACTATGTATCAGCAACTGCTTGCTCCGAGGCACCACACAGGCGCTTCTCACCTAGTGGTAAGACGGACCATTTATGTAAGCCAAGCCGAGTTTGTTGCCTGATTCTTCTAGGCTTGGTCGCGTTGGAACAGGAGTAATTTAATTTTACATTGTTTAATTGTTTAATTGTTTATTAATTGTCAACATGTACATAATTTATTTTAATATTATAAGTCACATTATATAAAAAACGCGCATACCTAAAAAAGTTAAACTAACAAGTCAATCAATCATAAAAATCAATGTCAAACTAGGTCCTAAATTACTTATTACTTAAAATTACACAGATTATCAAGTTCAGGCATGTCATTCACAGATTTATAAACAAGTAGAGTATGTCATAATAATTATATTAACAATTTATCAGATACGAATTCGTCCACCGAATAGTAACATTTAAATAATAATAATTGCTTAAGCTTTCTATGAAAAATTGTGCCCTTAGGTTCATTTTTAATAATAGTAGGAATTTTATTATAAATCTTAACTAATCTAAAGTCAGGGCTGTTATCAAGTGTTTTCAGTTTCTTTAGTGGTAGAATTAACTGGTCTTTATTTCGCCTGTTATAATTAGTGTTACAGTCTTGTTTGGAAAAAAAGAAATGTCTATATTTCCTCACGAAGAGGGACATTTGCAATATATAGATACAGGGTAATGTTAATAATTTATTTTCTTTGAAGTGAGCTCTGCAACTACTTTTCTTAATATTGCCTAGTATGCGGATTAGTTTTTTTTGTTTTATAAATAGACCATTGAAATTAACACTATCTCTATAAGACGATTAAAAATGATCCTTGTGATTTCAATGAATAGAGTTATTTTGATTTGATTTGCTAAAATTGAGTATAATATTTTCAGTGAGTGACTAACGGTTCTTGTCTAGATTTTTAAATAAAATCTGGAGAAAGTCGTTATAAAATAACACATTAATGATTGTGAGTAGATGAAAAAATTATCCATATTCAAGCTTAAAATAAATTCTGAATTTTATACCATACGAGATGTCATGGTTTGTTGGGCATTACGCATTTACGCTGATAACGGCCAGGCTAATGTACAATGACGACCCACGGTCCGATATACAGAATGACGGCTTATAGCCCCATGAACGGATATCACTGGCCACTGTAGCGATTAATCTGTAGCTTAACTTTGGTAATTTTGTATAGCATAATATGTGACAAGCGGAAAGAAACAGGTTTTTAGTAATCATTTCAGAAAAAGAAAAGGGACCGATGTTTACACGAACTTATCGTGTAGTGTAACACGGATTTTTGTATGGAGACGCCGATGAGCGCCCCTAGCGTTCACTTTGTGAACCTCATTATCCATACGTCCGTGTCAATTGCTTGTTAAAACTCGGACTTAGGTCTCAGACTTATGTATGTAGTTTCACAAGCGTAATACCAACGTGCTCATAGTAATTCGTGTTGAGTACTCAGTTGAGTACTCAACAATTACTATGATGCATATGGATGCGGCTGCCCATCTCCTGGTGTAATCCTTTTGTCAGTGTCTTACTATATCTACGGAAGGCCACAGAGGGGTCTATTCTGAGGCCTGACCTGACACACCACGGCAACATTTTTTTTTTTATAATGGCGTCTGAGGATTTACTCATTTTTGCCAATGTCAAGTAGCATAGATAATTAAAAACAATGTCCAGTCGTCAAGTACTCTGTCAAGTCATGTTCTAGTAAATCGATGGCAGTTTGCTAGAATGTTCCAGGACAATTTCCACCCCTTCGAAAAGACACGCAATACACTTATTTTGTTTAAATTTACTACCATGTGCTCTTTATAAGCTACACCGGTTAAAATGCCACCAAAATTACACGATATAGCTAAAAAAACACTAGAAATTGAAATAAAATAAAAAAGGACGACGTCTCCCTACGAAAGAGCAGAAAAAGTCGCAACATTATTATTTAATATATTATTATTGTTACAAACAGCCATTTATAAGTTTGACAATCGACAGCAGCTACGAATTACGTAATCGTTATATAGCAATGTGTATGCGATATCTAATGATATTTTTAAATGTTTGTTTTGTAATTCTAGACAGTTGTCAATGTATTTTCTGAATACCCACGAGTTAAATTAATTCAAACTATTCCATGTTTATTTCCTCTTAAACAAAATTCAATTTAAACCTGACAAGCAAAGTTGTGTACGCTGCGATTGGTAACGCAACACTTTAATGTTAGCTCAGAGTTCGTAGCGCAACGTAGAGACCCGTAGACCCCACTACGAGAAGTCGTAGCAAAAAGCGTAGCATTACTGTAGCATGTTCAATTGCTCGTTACAAACATCGCATACATGGTGTAGTTTCGTAATAATTTTAGTAGTCTGTAGTCTTATTTAATTATAAAAATTTACAAAAATAAGATAAGGTGGATCGTCTCGCATGTGGCGTGAAATTAAAATTTTATTGTGTTTTTTGCTCATCAACACTTCTTGTGATAGCAAAAACTGATTTTGCGAAATCTAGGAGAACGCACATGTTTTAGTTTATACTATCTCATAAAAATAATCAAGTTAGCTACGAATATTCTTTAATGATTTTTACACTGTTTTTTTTTGTTATATGATATGCGTCAAACGATTTTAACCCACTTATCACATAATATCCAATATGTGGTTTTAACATGACATTAGATGATTAGATGAATTTAGATCACACGTGTGAAAAACAGAGGCCGTGACATCTGCGTTAAAAGTGTCATTCAAATTGAAGTACATCAAAAATTATCTAGTCTGCGGTTGACGGTGTCGGCACCTACATAAACATGAAAATACTGTTTATAACTGACATTATTTTTTTAGAAAACTTTATTCAAATTATCTTAAACCAGAATAATACGTTTTATTTGAGGTGTTCCCATAATATACGTTCAAAACGGCAAACATAAAACCTCGCACTGTTATTTGAAGACGGACGTGTACAATATAAAAATATTATTTTATTATAGTGTTAAAATATTGGGCAGGTGGTGTGTTCCTTTCTCGTTTCATTATCAATGCTTTTTTTACTTACCTTATATAAAAATCTTGCGAGAGAATTTTGTTACAGTTTCCGTTATTTGATTGAGCTGAAATTTTTCATACCTGTCAAATTTGGATAGTATTACAAAATGATGATGACTGTGAGCTGATCTGGGCCCCAATTCTACTAAACTTACACTTTTGGTATGTCAAAAGTGTCAATTTTGAGATAATTCATTATCGATTCAAACACAATTTGTTTTGTAGAATTGGGGCCCTGATGATGTGGATGGAAAGTGGACATTGAAATTCTTTGATGGTTAATAGAATACTGGTAGTATTCGGGCTCTTATTCAAATTGTTATTAATTATTATTAATTATAAACGGCAGGAAGTCGGTAGATGGAAGCTGCTCATGAACATGCATCGTGGCATTCTAGGGGGGGGCCTAAGTTTAGCAGTGGAATTCTTCAGGCTGATGATGATGATGATGAATCTACTTTGCGGTTTCTAGTGCTAAAATGTTGATACTTGTGGATATGGACGACCTCTGTGGCGCGGCGGGCGAAGGTTCGCCTGCGGCGCAGGAGGTTGCGGGTTCGAATCCCGCCTTGGATCAAATATTTGTATGATCTGCAGATATTTGTTCAGGGTGTTCTGGGTATTTTTCTATGTATAATAAAAAATATCTATCTATGTAATGTATTGTGTTAAGTATATAAGTTATCTAGTACCCATAACACAAGCTCTGCTTAGCTTGGGGCTAGATAATGTTGTTTGAAATGTCCAGTATTTATTTATTTATATGACGCGATCTGCGATGGCCGATTGAGCTTCAGCCGTAACGGGACTGAGCCATCGTAACTGTGTCCACAGTGGTAGCATACTAAATATATCGTCCTCACAGTGTTTCGTTTTACATTGTTTGCCGGAACTAGTCCGGAATTCTGTAAACTTGGTGCATTATTTAGATACTTGTTGTTATGGCGCAATTTCTGTATTGTGTTGGGTGCAACACAATGTAAATTATACCTATTTAAATAAAGAACAGTAGCTTTTTTTGCCATCGTTTGTCTGGCTCAAGAATATACCCCTTTTACTCCTCCCATGGATGAAGTAAAAGCACTAAGGGATTGCACTAGGGGCCATGCAGCAGCATCCATCTTGGTACTTATCACCAACTGCGATCACCAATCCGCTTTCCAAGCGTGATGATTATGGCAAATCCCCCCTTTGTTTTCAATGAAGTCCTCGTCTAGCAGTGTACATAAACAGGCTGACGATGATGAAAAGAATTGGGACATGTGGTCTAAGTATCTCAACCCATAAACGGGTTCACACTAGAGATATTTTTTTAATGAAATATTAATAATGATCTTTTCTATTTAGATTTTCACTCACGTACATATTGGGCTTAAAACTTCTATAACGATTAACTTGACCTCTCAATTTAAATATACTACTGCCTTACCCATTCATTCATAATCATTTTTTAAACCTATTTTAGCTAAAATAGCTTTTTTCTTGTTTTGACGTATGACATTTTACATCATAGAGAACAAGACAAAAGCTATTTTAAATTAAAATAGGTTTTAAGAATAATTATTAATAAGGCCCTTAGAGTATAACCAGTTTTTTAAAACGTTCTTATTTCTATCGCGTAGAGTTTGTTTCATCTGATTATCTATTGTATATTCTATATCCAGTGAATAAGTTTCCATTTTCCATACCATGTGGTATTTCATGGTAAAAGTTGATAACTGATTCTATATTGCGTGTCTATGTCAAGTGAATAAGGTTGATTATTGTGTGGACTAATAATGGTAAAAGTTTATGAACGACTGGAAATATATCAATGTCGTCGTCAAGGTCGGCGCGGACGCAGCGTGGATATTTCAGTACGGGATTGCGCAATGGACGTCATGAGTGAGAGTGGACTAAGGATGAATTGTGGGCATCATATTCGGAAAATACATCAATCTCCACGAGTCCATTCGAAAATTCAACACCAATACAACGAGAAGGGCTAAGGCATCAGGTAAAGTGGTAAAGTTAAGGTCTAAAGTGTGTCACACACGTAATAGACGCGGTAAGATATCTGTATCTGTCCATATTGCTCTCTATACTAAACTCAAGGAGCAACACACACGTAGCAGATCACTTATGTTTTACGGTCAAGCATCTGTAGGCACCGACATATATCAAAAGATGGACAGATGATATCTGTGTATACAAATTGAAATACAATACATTTTGAAGGTTTTCGTATTATCGTATCTGCTACGTGCGTGATACCTTCAGATACAATAAATTTTTATACGCATATACTACCGCATCTTTTACGTGTGTGATGCACTTAAGGCCTAATTTCCAAGAAAACTACTAATTTACACGCGTTGCCTAAATAATTTACATGTTAGCTTGTAATTTGTAACAGAACAGATCCCATATCTATCTGGATGGCAGATGAAAGCCTTTTATTGATATGGCTTCCAAATACAACTCTTAAAACTTGAGCTATAAATACCTTTATACATTCGCAGACAGGTAAATATTGCCTTTTATAAATAAAAGGGACACAGGGGGAGAGATGTCTTAATCGGTCTCTGGTTCCAGCAGCCGCTTTCTCCACAACTCTCTTCCTGAAACCGACTAATTACCACCAATTCTTCCGCTTTCCCACATCAACTCACAGCTTTAAAATGCTAGTTTAAAAATATTCTAAAAATGTTCACGAGAACTGTCGTCTCTGAATATATCTCATTTCCGTTGCTATATGCAGTCATTCGTCAAAATAAATAGAAATATGCATATTTTATGACATATTAAACCTTGTCAAACGCTATTTATTCTTTTGAAGAAAGATTAAAAGTTCTGTGTGAAATTCTTCAGTAGTCTTTTTTTTAACACCTACGCACAACACCACATATCTACACAACTATGTGGTAAAATCTAAAATATGTAGAAAAGTATCTCATATAAGTAGTAATAGGTATTCAAAGGTTCTTTTCAGAAACTCCTTATGAGATACGAGAGAAGACATACAGCAATATTCTTATTTCATTTAGATATATTTTGTATGAAAACTATTTTCGATGCCTTTCAAAAGAGCTAAGATCCCACACAACAATAATTTTTGCCTCTTTCATTGATTTTTCTATTAATAACGCAGTATTTTTACATATGTAAATAAAATAATTATATGTAAGTCCATGTAGGTTGTAATTTAAAACAATTTTAGCGAGACAATCCGAGTTGACCCGAAGTGGGCTAAGACATTAATGTGTGGCGATTATTCGTCCCAGACGGCCGCATTTACGCAGAAAGCAGAATTCTGTCTGTCTAACCAGCGCTGACAGGTACGAGTTCATGCACAATAATATCAAAACAGCAGATGATTCTGGACAACTCGATGGCTGACTAACCGGATCATTATCATCAGCCTATAGAAGACCACTGCTGGACATAGGCTTGCCCCATAGAATGCCATGAACAGTCTAAAGCCACCTCTATCCACTGACTTCCCGAAACCTTTAATATGTCGCCAGTCCCGACCTTCCGACACTGCGTGGTCCGGTTCGTGGTAGCTACTCGAGATTATGAGAGCTATGTCGGTGTCGGTGATCTTGATTTTGACTTACCGGTGACTTCAAAACAAGTGAATTGTCCGCATTTGGATATAAGGTAAAAAATACAGCAGCGTGTTCGTTGTTTAAGCCGAATCATTCTATTGTACGCAGTATCGTGCCGGTAACCGTCTTATGATAGTCAGCATCAACCTGCTTTATCAGTAAATGCACCCTTTTCTAATGCATTCGTTGGCATTGAATGAACAAATAATTGTGAAGCTATAAGCACTCTATCTATATTAGAGTTATTTGCAGTATACACGAGTCAATGATCTTTTAAAAAATGTATTTGCGTGATGTATTTTTCGTGAGCTCGTGATAGGCCATCTACACTCGAGAGCAATGAATCCGGGTCACTTAAAGAATCCTAAAAATCTCGGAAACTAAAAATGCTAGGTTAATGCAATAAATTGTATTTA
The DNA here is from genome assembly GCA_951392215.1 of Epirrita christyi. Classification (NCBI taxonomy): domain Eukaryota; kingdom Metazoa; phylum Arthropoda; class Insecta; order Lepidoptera; family Geometridae; genus Epirrita; species Epirrita christyi. The sequence continues at coordinate 9,639,350 of OX595853.1, forward strand.
ATAGACAATGTAATACTCCTTAAATGAAGGTATTAAAACTTCTTAGTTATTGTAAAGTTATATCATAAAAAAATCAAATTTGAAAAAGGGCCACTTTCGAAGATGGAACTACGAAATTACAGCATTTGGTTTTGCTTTTGTTTGTAATCTGTCATTTATCATTGTTTGATTTCTGTTTTTTTGTTGTTTTTTTTCTGCGTAAACGCAGTAATGGAAGCACGAGGAGGCAATACGAAGTATTAAAATTCAAGAAAATCGTAATAAAGTTCAAAAATTTCATGTTTCCTATTTTTGTTTTAAGGAGAGATCAGCAGTTTTTTTCTTTATGTAATTTTGTGTTAATAAAATGTATGGTGACTCATATTTTTTTTACCTTCATTTAAGGAGTGTTACATTGTCTATTAAATACAATTTATTGCATTAATCTATCATTTTTAGTTTCCGAGATTTTTAACATTCTTTAGTGACCCGGATTCATTGCTCTCGAGTGTATTTAGGACAAAATACGAACATAATTCTTAATATTTCCAATACCTACTGATAATTCAAAGAATTTTCAAGTTGCAATTTAGTTTCCTCTAGTGTAGGTTCCCGAAAGGCTAACAAATCTTCTTGAGTAGCAAGTTAACAAACGAAGCAAAAAAAACCACGTTTAATAATAATGATAAACTATAATAACTTACGGCACTGATACGTGGTCGCTAACTATTTTGTCTCACACACAAGCTCAAAGTCGCGGAGCGGGTTATGGAGAAAGCTATGCTCGGAGTTTCAATACGAGATAGAACCCGAAATGAGGAAATCCGTAAAAGAACCGTTAGACAAACGTTGGCGAATACATTTTCTCGACTAGCGACCAAAAACCTTACGAAGCAGTGTAGGAAGGCCCACCTCTTACACTGAGAGAAATTTCAGTGGCCGGGTTACGTAATTTTTGTAGCAAAATGACCCAGCATGACGCTTGTAGCCGGAGCCATGTCGCGTACGTAGCTAACTTTAAGTAGCCGGCACCAGAAATTTTGTGATGGACCGGCATACGTAATTTACTGCTGGGTTCTTTTGCTACTTATACGTAGCATACGATCATCACCTATGGTACTAAATCATCTTTATTGTATACATACTGTACTGGCTCAAGCTACGTACAGCACGGTGTGTTCTACTTACGTACAGGTGTTGTATACGTACTATACTGTCTCTGGTTACGTACAGCAGGGTGTGCTCTACTTACGTGCAGGTGATGTATACGTACTGTAATGTCTCTGGTTACGTACAGCACGGTGTGTCCTATTTACGGACAGGTGTTATATACGTACTATATTGGCTCAGACTACGTACAGCAAGGTGTGTCCTACTTATGTACAGGTGTTGTATACGTACTGTACTGTCTCTGGTTACGTACAGCACGGTGTGTCCTACTAACAGATAGGTGTTATATACTTACTGAACTGTCTCTGGCTACGTACAGCACGGTGTACTCTACTTACGTGCAGGTGATGTATACGTACTGTACTGTCTCTGGTTACGTAAAGCACAGTGTGTCCTACTTACAGATGGGTGTTGTATACTTACTGTACTGTCTCTGGCTACGTACAGAACGGTTTGCTCTACTTACGTGCAGGTGATGTATACGTACTGTACTGTCTCTGGTTACGTACAGCACGGTGTGTCCTACTTACAGATAGGTGTTATATACTTATTGTACTGTCTCTGGCTACGTATAGCACGGTGTACTCTACTTACGTGCAGGTGATGTATACGTACTGTACTATCTCTGGCTACGTACAGTATGATGTTTGCTACTTTCTTACAGGTGTTGTATACGTACTGTATTGTCTCTGACTATATAAAGCACGGTGTTTCCTACTTACGTACAGGTCAAGTCTACGTACTGTACTGGTTCAGACTACGTACAGCACGGTTTGTCCTACTTACGTAGAGATGTTGTATACGTACTGTCCTTACTCAGACTACGAACTGCACGGTATGTTCTACTTACGTACAGGAGTTGTTTACGTATTGTACTGGGTCAGACTACGTACAGCATGGTGTGTCTTACTTACGTGCAGGTGTTGTATACGTACTGTACTGCCTCTGGCTACGTACAGCACGGTGTTTCCTACTTACGTACAGAAGTAGTATATGTACTATATTGCCTCAGGCTACGTACAGCACGGTGAGTCCTACTTACGTACAGGTGATGCATACGTACTGTGCTGTCTCTGGTTATGTACAGCACGGTGTTTCCTACTTACGTACAGGTGTTGTATACGTACTGTACGGGCTCTGACTATGTCCAGCATGGTGTGTCCTACTTATGTACAGGTGTAGTATACGTTCTGTACTGGCTCAGACTACGTACAGCACAGTGTTTCCTACTTACGTAGATACGTTGAATACGTACTGTATTGCCTCTGGCTATGTACAGCAAGGTGTTTCCTACTTACGTACAGGTTTTGTATACGTACTGTACGGGCTCTGACTATGTCCAGCATGGTGTGTCCTACTTATGTACAGGTGTAGTATACGTTCTGTATTGGCTCAGACTACGTACAGCACGGTGTGTTCTACTTACGTACAGGAGTTGTTTACGTACTGTACTGGCTCAGTCTATGTACAGCATGGTGTGTCCTACTTACGTAGAGGTGTAGAGTATGCGAACTGTACTGGTTCAAACTACGTACAGCATAGTGTGTTTTACTTTATTTTTAGGTGTTCTATACGTTATATATTGGCCCGAGCCGATAATAGTACGTAAGTATACAAGCCCTGAACATAAAGTAAAACACACCATGCTGTTTGGATACGAGTCAATAAAGCACGCATGTAACACCTGAACATAAGTAAATCGAACCGTGCTGTAAGCATAAATACAGGCCAATATAGTAGGCACGTGCACAAAACCTGAACATAAGTAGAACACAATATATAAAAATACTTATACATATATATATATATTTATAACACACCATACTGGCCCGAGCTAATAGTACGTAAACAACACCTAAACAAAGTAGAACGCACCATGCGTATGTATAAATACAGGCCAATAAATTAGGTACGTACACAAAACATAAACATGAGAAGAATACCATATATATACACCATACTGGCCCGAGCTAGTATAATGGTATGTATAAAAGCCTGTACATTAAATAGACACCACGCTGTATGGATAGATAAATCCCAATAAAGTACGTAATCAAGACCCAAACATAATTAGACACCACGTTGTATGGAGTTTGAGCCTGTACAGTATATAACAAATACAGTATCTTTACAGTAAGAAATAATAAACGTTCTTAATGACATTCTACATATTTATTTAAAAATTAAAATGTTGACAAGCTTAGCGCGAAGTAATCAAATATAGAATAACAGGCACACAACAGTAAGTACACCCAATAGTATTAAAAAGTTCAATCGTTGATCCATCTGTATCGGCTTCAATATTTTGTGATAAGATTTTTACTTTCTAGCATTTTAACTTTTTCAATGCGAACGCAATGTTTCATTTTAAAATTCAACGACAAGCCCTCGCAACTACTCTGTCAATGCTATATAGGTGTACTTTTGCGATTACAGATACGTACCATTATGTACTTAAATTTAAACAAAGTCAAACAACTTATTCCTATAATCGAAGATTACTAGATAAAAAAATCGGAGATTACAAGATATAATAACTGGTCAAGTGCGTGTCGGACCACGTATTCTAGGGCTCCGAAGTTAAGTCACAATGTCAGAATAATTATAACAATTCAGTTTTAATATTTTAAGGAAGTTTCAATCGAGTCTACCATACCTACCCAGGTAGGGAATGCAATCCGGATAATCCGTGATCCTTAAAATAAAGATTTCCACACATTTTTACTCGATTTAAAAATTAAACTTTTAATTAATTTTAATATTTAATACCCACGCCGCACAGTGGGCCGATTCTGAAAAAAGGTGGAGTTAGTAATTTATTTCATAATTTCGAACTGAAAATAATTGCAACCGATAGGAAATTGTGTCCTGATTAAAAGATATTCTATTCAATTTTCAAAAAAAAAAACAGTATCATACGTTAAAAAAAATACTTACGAAAAAAAAATTATGGAAAGATTTATATTTTATTGTTTTTCTCGAAAACAAGAAATAATACATATCCAAATCTTAAATGACCTTAACTACCACCCTCTTCAAATTGGCATATAAATTTCTGGCTTAACCCTGCAGCAGCGGCTGTAAAGGGGGGTTAAACTTTAAAAAAATCTTTTTTTGTTGGGATCATGCTTAAAATAATATATTTTACGATTGCTTGTTTAGTATTATTTTTACTCTTGTTATCAAAAACCTACTCAAGATCTACATTTCGATGTGTTAACTAAAACAACTTTCTCTAGTAAAACACAGTAAAAAACAAAATTTTAACAAAATTTAAATAACAACCCATTTAAATACCGCTGCAAAAGGGTTAAGCCATAAACGTATATTGCTATTTTGTTAAGGACTTAAGTTGTGTAAGGTTTCTTAAAAGACCTATAAAACCTTTTATTATTTCGAAAAAAATTATGCTTTCATTACATTTTTCTTCTAGAAATATTTTTTATTATGTCATGGACTGAGTTTCATGGAAAATTGTATAATATCATTTTTAAACAAGCACCCAATTCCTAGCTATTTTTAAAGTTTAACCCCTCTTTACAGCCTCTGCTGCAGGGTTATGGCAACTGTTTTTTTTACAATAGTAACAAGTAAACATTTTTAATTCGTAGGATTTTTAAAAAGTCTCATATCAGTCAACAGTGAGTTTACTGTCTGTGTGTTTTTGTCAAACTTGATTTTTATATCAAAGAAACTCAATTGGATGAACAGCCAAACTTCTGCACATTCCTCAGGGTAACAGGCCCCAGTTGAATGAAATATTTTGCACGCAGTCTACCGCCGTTATTACTTTATTAAAATGGTACACAGTATCGTTGATTACTACGTAGGCAGCTACAACTTCCGTAACCGATTTTCCCACAAAAATTACAAAAGGCTGTAATGTGCGTCCTTGTTTTGAAATTTGTTCACGTTTTGATATTATTTCACTCGTTACCTCTGCTTCAGAAGCCACTTGCTTTATGTAGGCATCGCAGATTCCTGCACGAGAATATTTTATTATCGGTTTGCCTTTGCGTTTTCTTGCTGGTGAAATATTTATGATGTAGGCTAGAAGCAGAAGACTAACGTTTTTGATGGTCTCTGGGTCGTTTTCTGGAAGGACAAAAATAATCATGATAACCTACTACACTATACAGTGAGAGTGACATCTAGTTAAGGGAAATAATACCATATTGTGAATAAACGAGTTACATTAAGAAAATATTTCCAAATAAAATATGGGCACAATTCTACGTGCTAGAGTTACGTCCCCTGTTGTTTTTGGGTGACAGGTATACCTGTTAGTTCCACATACCTGTTAGAAATACCTAGTACCTTGTAACAGGTATTGATGATATCATGTACCGTCGTACCCATGGTCGTACCTTACTTTTACCTGTTACGATAAATATGCCTCACCTACGTGCTCGCAAACGGTGAAGGAAAACATCATGAGAAAATCGGCATTTCGACGCGCCGTCACAGTCGGTCACAGAGCCTCCTTCACCTGGTCATTAAAGCTGACATGAACGAATTGAAAGGACAAACGAACTATGTACTTACCTTGGATCAGTCCAATCAACTGCAATATAGTAGCAGAGCAGTGTTTGTCTCTAGTTTGTTGTGCTTTTTTAGCGTATTCTATTATTTCTTCTTTCTTCAGATCAAGCATAGAGGATAGGCTGTTGTCTTTCCCAGGGTACATATGTTTAAAATCTTGTTGGAGCTGTACAAAGTAAAATGTATTATAAATCACTAAATTCCAGTAGATTTTAAGGCGGTGATCATCAGAATGAACTCCACATACTTGATAAAAAGTATGCTATTCCAGCTTAGAAATATATATCTTATAAACAAATATATTTATATCTCAGTACTACATCTCTTCCAAATTTGTAGGTATTCCACGAAGAGCACAAACGCTAAGAGCGAGCACCTTAGGTATTCAAAAATAATAATCAAACATATTGATGCTCTCGTGGAACAGCTTAGTTACTCTCAAATAGACACTATGTGTATATGCCACCAATTTAATCCAACCGGAGTGGCACGGCGGGCGAAGGTTCGCCTGTGACGCAGGAGGTTGCGGGTTCGATTCCCGCCTCGGAACAAATATTTGTACGATCTGCAGATATTTGTTCAGGGTGTTCTGGGTATTTTCTATGTATAATAAAAATATCTATCTATGTAATGTATTATATTATGTATATCAGTAATCTAATACCCATAACACAAGCTCTGCTTAGCTTGGGGCTAGATAATGTTGTGTGAAATGTCCAGCATTTATTTATATTATTTATTTATTTAATTATTTCTCAAAAACTACTTGTCTCCCCAAATTAAAAATTTACATGTAGCCTTGTTATAACATAACCTATTTACAGTAAAAATCCTGACCCCCAATTCGACGGTTGGTAATCTAAAACTTAGCCATACTTTTTATCCGGGTATCATGTGGGTGAAGTCACGGGCAGAAGCTAGTAATGAATAAAGACAACTCACATATGATTTGATGTCATTTGTTGAGGCAGACACAGATGTATCCTCGGATGTTTTCGATTCTGGCTCGGACACTGTTTCTACATTTTCAATGTACTCATCAGGTTCTATAATCTGAAATATAAAAAGTAGTCTAAGCACAAAATCCAAGTAATGGAATGTTATTGTTAGTTGTAGAGCTTTTTTGTGAGAGTTTGTCCGGGGAAGTACTACCACCATACTTGTTTCTGCTGCAAAGCAGTAATGTGAGCATTGCTGTGTTTCGGTATGAAGGTTATTTGGGTGCCAGTGAAATGACAGGCATATGTGCACATATTCAAGGTAGGTAGTTCAATTTGAAATAGAAAGTACTTATGTGTTCTAATTAAGAAAGATTAAAAGTTACAAAACAATACAAAATCATAAATAGTACTTACTGCAAAAGTGAGATTTTGTGTAAATTTTTCAATATAATTTCTAATTTTGATTCTATCTCGTATTTTGGGGATGAGTTCTTTGAGATCTGTAGTGCTCATAACAGCCAATATTTCTGAATCAATATTGTTTTCTGAAAGAAGGTAGGTAATTATAGTTATTAAGGCCAATTATCTACACAAATATTAATGTTAAATACCTAACTCTATTTTCCGCATTCAAACTCTATGGGTGGTCCATTGTGTGTGAGAGCTGTCTGGCTAAGGTAGTTAGCCATCCGAAAGAAAGAGTTGAGTCTCCGTCGAGAAGCACTGATGTTTCCAGGGGCTTTTACAGATTGACAGTGTGTTGTGGAGGATTTGTTCACGTTAAGCTACTAGTCCCACACATGCTCTTCTTTGGTCAGCCCCCCCACCCCTAGCAAGGAGGCTGCCTGTGGCTTTAATGTTGTAGAGGTGTTTGTTCAGGAGACAGTGTCCAGTAAGTATGTTGGGCAGGCAATGTTACAGTCATGGTGAGACAGCCAAAAGGGCTGTTCTTGACTGCAGTTAGTGGTCCGTGCCCAGCGTTTGTTGTGTTGGTTCAGAGTACGACGCTACATCCATCTACGTAGCTGAGAGAAGGGCAGATGAAGGAATGGCGATGGGCCCTCTGTGGTTGTTCCCGACCGTTTTCTACCCAACACATCTGCGACATCGTTAATAAGGACCATTTATAAAATTATAATAACTGCACTTACCGCGAAAAACCTGTTCGATGTACTCTAGCTTCAGATCTTTTAGAAAGTCAAACTCCATTTTAACACACAGCCAGCAATGAGGATAAGTACAATAATTCTACGTTACACTGCACTGCAACAGACAGGGCAGCCAGACCAACTACCAAGGAAAATAGCCAGAGTCCAGACAGACTTGTCTTCTTCTTTATTTATTTAATGGTCTGTTGAGGAAAACTTTCCTCAATTTTTCCAATGTCAAGTAATTATTTTGATAAAGTTAGGTCAGTCGTCAAAGTCTCAGTCATGTCAACTCAGTTCTAGTAAAGCGGTGGCAGTTTCACTAGAATGTTCGTGGACAATTTTCCACCCGTCTGAAAATACACGTAATACACTTCTATTTAAATTCACTACCACGTGCTCTTAAAATAAGCTAAACCGATTAAAATGCCACCAAAATTACACGATATAACTGAAAAAAACACTAGAAATTGAAATTAAATAAAAATGTACGACGTCTCTTTTCGAAAAAGCAGAAAAAAGTGCCTGCCACACACCAGACTTGTCTTGACTTGATTGATTACCGAAATGTACTGAAAACCGACCGTGTTACCACTAAAAGTGTTAGTTATTCCCAAAATTTACCAAAAAATACTATTTTCTTTCATTCATATAAACACTATGTAACCGTCTGTTCTGTCTACGTTTTTTCAACTACGGACGGGGGACTATTCTCAAATATTACTAGGGGCATATTCTTGAGTGACCTGAGATTGTTTTCATAAAAAAATCGGTTATCTCTAATCTGTAGGATTTTAATTTTACTTTTAGATGATTACGTATGTACATTATACATACATTATAATATAATGTAACACCCAACAGTCACATATACATACCTAGTCCTAAAAAAACAATTAGTCTAATATTGAGGTTACCATGAAACAATGGATGTTTTTTTACCGATTTTGCATGGTAAACAGTTATAATTATTCATGTTTGTTAGATATTGTTAATTTTATTGCAAACAATGCTATAATAGTAGTTCGAAACTGTGGCATAATAAGGGTTCTTAAAATACGAGTGTGTGTAGCATCGCACGAGTGTTTTAATTTAATTAGTAATCATACTCTTGCTACTACTGACCTTAGGTCAACACTGGAACTGAACTAGAACCGACTAATAAAACCTTAACAATTGTAATTTAACATCCCGAAATCAAACTGGCATTTGCCAAATCTTCTAGGTAATTGCGGCACCATTGGCAACACTGACGCTAAGTTTTGGCGGTTACAGTCAGCTATTCAGACAAGTATTCGGAATACGTAAATAATGGTCCGGCATACTTATTTGTGTTTTGTTAGTCTATGCTTATACCTATAGAAATATCTATATAAATAGACATTTATTTTGCTTCAGCAGACCCTCAGATCAGTCACGTCGTGTAGGTATAGGTACCTACCTACCAAAGCGCTCCTAATTATGCAACGTACACTGAAGTAACTAAGTATGTATAGGTAGTATAGCTTCTGTTGTAGTTCTAGGATTTTGTAAAAGAACACAATAGGTAGGTACCATGTAAACCTAGTTGTAAATCGTCTATTTAGATTTAGTAGATTTGAGGAAAATTGGTTGTCAGGTTGTAGACAGACAGAAAGACACGAAAGTCAGTGGGCAGTGCCGTAGCTACCTACGTACCCAAGTAAAAGCCACGGTGCAAAAATTAAATTGGGCCCTATCTAAGCTGGTTGGGGAAAGCGTCGTCGTTGAGGAATCCCCTGCAAATATGTACCTACATAATATGTTGAAATGAAATACAAATCAAGACAAACGCACACAGCAGTGTATCGGCCAAGGTCGCACTCATGGATTTAGTACCAGGAGACCATGATGTACTTGACAACATGCTAATTTTATAAGTACAGCCCGATCATTGGAAGCCTGTGGCACGAATGATCAGGAATAATCAGGATTGTGCAAAACTTGGCTGGTCATAATCGGCTGATTTTGACAGCAACATGGTGATTTTGTACGACAATATGTACGGCACGTTTTCCGCGACCACCTTGTGATTGGCCGAAAGACCATCTAATCCCTAGCCAACTATTCACCTCAACACAAACTCAAAATCGTGCAGCAGTCTCTGGAGAGAGCTGTGCTCGGAGATTCTGTACCTACAGGCTGATGTTTGTACCACCATCCATTTAGAATGCGTAGCATGAGTAGGTAGGTAGGTACTACCTATTCTACGCGTGGACGAAGTCGCGACTGGGTCAGCTAGCACTTAATTATAATACTTAGGTATTGGATAAAATGTGACAGTCGTTTTCACATGGCTAGGTAGGCCTTTGCGAATCAACTGCCGCCACTGAGTGGATGTTTGTCTATTCTCATCCCCTTTCTGCGAAACATTGACCATAGCAACTACGCTAGTTATAATCATAGTATAGGTAAGTATACTATTACTTGTTCTGTAGTATAACCAATAACCGTAGTAGGTACCTATTGGCATAATTGGCTATTTAAATGTACTTATATGATAGCAACAAACATATCGAAATAAGTATACCTAACTAGCTAGGTACCTACTAGTACTTACAGTTTCGTGAATTTTTATCTTATTATCAAACGGACTACGGTTTCTTGGTGTACCTAAGTAGGTATTGCGCCGTTTTGCGCCCGCAAATAGCGCACGACCTTGAGCGAGTGGCGGAGGCCTGCCTCTGTACCTATAGGTACATATATAAAGGGTTTCTTGCTGTAAGTACCTAGGTACCTATAGGTACTTACAGCAAGAAACCCTTTATAAAGCCCCGTAGCAGGCCACCGCCACTCGCTCATGGTCGCGCGTTATTTACCTACATCCAAGCCGTTTCCCAAAGACAACAGGGGCGCACACGCTTGAGCGCTCGCACAATAAGTTTCCCGCGCAATTTCCTATTTACAATACGTAGCTATCATCTTTATAGTACGTAGGCAACCAAATAATATAAGTACTTAATACAGATATGATGTAACCGTCTACTTATAATACGTATCTATCAACCTTAAGTAAGTAGGCGTTATACTTTACATGGTACCTAGTCATAGTCACTGGCTCCGTATTGTACGCGGCTAACCACATGCTGTAAATATGCTGCATACTGAAATAACGTAGTCGGCTGTTTACAATAAGTAGCTTTCTTCTTTATTGTACGTAGGCAGCCAAATGATGTAAGTATACAGATGCTTTGTAACCGGCTACTTATTATACGTATCTATCAACCTTAGGTAAGTAGGCGTAATACTTAAAATAGTAAGTCACCGGCTCCGTATTGTACACGGCTAGCCACATACTGTAAATATGCTGCATACTGAAATAACGTAGTCGGCTGTTTACAATAAGTAGCTTTCTTCTTTATTGTACGTAGGCAGCCAAATGATGTAAGTATACAGATGCTTTGTAACCGGCTACTTATTATACGTATGTATCAACCTCAGGTAAGTAGGCGTAATACTTAAAATAGTAAGTCACCGGCTCCGTATTGTACACGGCTAGCCACATGCTGTAAATATGCTGCATACTGAAATAACGTAGTCGGCTGTTTACAATAAGTAGCTTTCTTCTTTATTGTACGTAGGCAGCCAAATGATGTAAGTATACAGATGCTTTGTAACCGGCTACTTATTATACGTATCTATCAACCTTAGGTAAGTAGGCGTAATACTTAAAATAGTAAGTCACCGGCTCCGTATTGTACACGGCTAGCCACATGCTGTAAATATGCTGCATACTGAAATAATGAAGACGGCTGTTTACAATACGTAGCTTTCTTCTTTATTATACGTAGGCAGCCTAATGATGTTAGTATACAGATGCTTTGTAACCGGCTACTTATTATACGTATCTATCAACCTTAGGTAAGTAGGCAGAATACTTGTAATGGTAAGTCACCGGCTCCGTATTATACGCAGCTAGCCACATGCTGTAAATATGCTGCATACTGAAATAATGAAGACGGCTATTTGCAATACGTAGCTATCAATCATGTACTAATTAGGCAAAATAGTTATCATGGTGTATAGATGCCGCATACTGACACAATGCAGTCAGCTACTTAAAATACGTAACTATCAACAACTCCTCAGTATAACCATGAAACCCCGTGACATACGTATGGAACACCATTAAAAGTACTTTTCTGTAATACCATTATGGAACATGGCCCTGCCTACAAACGCGTATGTAGGATTCACCATTATTACATAGACGGAACAATTATTACATAGGTTACCTACGTAGTAAGTAGTAAGTTGCATACACATTACAAAATTGTGTCATGTAAGGAGCATTTTTTTCTCAGTGTATGGTCCAAAGACATTATAAAGGTCGAAGGAAGTCGGTGGATGAAGGCAGTCCGAGATCGTTAGTCGACCGGCATTCTATGAGGGAGGCCTATGTCTAGCACTGGAGTACTATAGGCTGATAATGATAATAATAATGATCATTCTTCGAGTAACACGGACTTCCGAATGATGATTAGAAATAATACGGTCTAAGAGCAAGTTAAAGAAAATGAAGCTCGCATAAATATTTAACAGCAATTTGCAATGATGACTTCAATACGTTTATGATAATAAATACAGCAATTCCAGTTAAACTGGTCATAAAGAGGTATATTTTGTCACGTCGTGTAATGCAATAAAACTCCCATATCCATCTCATATCATTTCAACCCACAATTAAAGTTAATTAACCGTTTAATCCAGGTTTATATTGGTGTATAATTTGACGGGGTATTTTTGTATTTAAACTTTTAAGCATGGAACTATTACGAACCTGAAACAGACATATATCTCTGTGAATGAGAAGCGGTACAATTGGCGGTGGTGATTATGGAAAATCCCCCCATGGAGGCCACGTCCAACAGAGGACGTCTGATGGCTGACCAACATTTAAGCTACAAATTAAACTTCAATTTTGCTTTGCTTAATCAATAATCGGCGTTTTTTCGTGATCCTACTAATTTATCCTATTAATAGGACCACGAGGGAGACCTATTTCTGTTTGTTGTATATGACTGTAAAAGAGTTACCTAATTATTTTTACCATCTGCATCTAGCATAACATAACACCCAACAGTGACATACGTAGTCATAATCCCACATAAGGATTTCCTGTGTCGTGCGTGGGTATCAGGAACTACGATTAACATGGTACCATAACACCCACATAGGTACTACACATAGTACAGTCAAATTAGGTGATTTTTTGCAAGTGTGGAACTAATAAGATGTAGTCATGAAAAGTTTTCTTATTGTTTTGTATGGCTTAAAAATCACCTCTAATAATAAGCATCAGTAATTTCACCCTCCGGAACAGGGTGAAATAGGGTGAAAACCTTAAAATATCCGTAACTTAATGGGGGAAATAGAAGTAGTCGGTGCAATTTGGCATAGACTTTGAACCGTTATGATCTACATTTGCACCAAGTATTTTTTAAATCCGACATACGGAACATACAAAAAAAAATCATTTACAAAAAAAACTTTTTGTGGTTATTACGGCTCCGGGAAAATTAAGGTAGTCGGTGCAAATTGATAGACTTATCAGAAAAATGATCGAAATACATTACCAGGTTTGCCCCATGGTGCGTCTCACGGAAGGCACTTTTCCATATTTTATTGTCGCTCTACTTCGGGGAAAATTAATGTAGTTCTGGAAATTGACTTAAACTTATTCATTTAATTAGTACTACATCCGCCGGAAGTTTTATACTTGTTTTTTTTTTACGGAAGATGCATTTGTTCAACACTGTGTTCCCTACATGCACGTGGTTTTTATTAAAATCATAATGCACTAAGACAGTCTCTCTATACGTAATTTAACTTGCATCAAGTAATTTCTTACTAGTTTAAAATTTACGGCCTTTTTAGTTTTGTACCTAATATTTAAAAGGGTTCCGTAAGCGCCAGAAACGGTGCAAACCTAGGATAAGCTTCTTTTCGTGTCATCTAACGTTTCCATAAGAATCCACGACTACACGACTTAGGTCCACGCTTTTTGCTAATTTGCCTGTACTAACAAATAATAAACAAAAAAAGATCAACCTTATCTCAGTTTTTCTAAAAAGTGGCCTACTAAGTGGCATCACCGTGAAGTAACTGACATTTTAATATAAAATCATCACGATCTATCTCTTGGACAACATGATGCATCACTTGTCTCATCAAAATCCTCCAGGTCAAGGCCAAGGTTTCTGTCGAAGTAAAGCGTTATTTATCTGTTTATTATTTCCTTGATACGATTACATACACTGCGCCATATTGTCTAGATTACGAACGATCTAAAATCGCGTGTGTCATCGTAAAGTTAGATTTTTACGAGTTCAGGGAAAACAATACACACGACACACAATGTTATTTTTAGAGTTCCGTGATAAAACAATAGAACTCTGTTGTTATGAGGGAATGCTGAGACTGAATAAAGTAAAATTACAGGCACTACTTATTCGTTTATAAAGTTTAAGTTAAAGGACCAAAATTACATTTCAACTCTCTCTTGCCTTTTTTTGTTTAATTGTTTCAGATATCTAGAACACTGCGTACTTTGATAAGCCTTATTTAATTATTATATAATTACAACATTATAACAAAATCCGAAACGAAGTTTTTAAATTGAAAAAAAAAACTATTGCTGAATGGAACATAAAAACTCCGTTTTTCATTAAACCGGTGTTTATACATAATTAATTACATTTACGGATGTTTTCAATCAAAAATATATTATACTAGTGGTTCGCCCCGAACTGAGACCTCGCGATAACACCTTTATCAGCCCGACTACTTAACTAAGTAACTTCCATATTTTATATTATTATTTTTGAAAATTTTCACCTCGAGGTCTACCAGTACAGTACAGGATCTACCAGTAACTACTCTAATTTCCTACACATCATCGAAATAACCTTTGAATAGGGCTAAGCAACGGGGCGTAATACTACATACCTGTTAGTACCTAATTTCAGCATTGTGGGATTGCTGGAAGTACCCTAGAATTTTTTATTTTTACATTTCTTATTTTCCCTAATATCTCGAAAACTACTAAGGCTACATACTTATTAAAAACAGTTTTGAAATGTCCAACCAAAGCGCTTTCATTAGACATCCCACTTGATCTGACTGTCTCACTTTATTTTTTTTTACCCCCTCTTGGACCCCAATATCTCAGCAACCCCTTGACCGATATAGCTCATAACTTTACCTACAAATTGTACCAATACTATCTATCCCCATACCAAATTTCATGAAGATCGTATTAACGGTTTGGAAGTTTTCATCGGACAAACATACATACATACATACAAACGCCGATTCTTCCAACTTGACGCAGAGAACTCGCTTCGCTCGTTCAAGAATTTGATATATAGTATTTAAATGAACTTAAAAAAAACTGTTTTTCTTAGAGCCGTGGTAGTCTCGGCCGAAGAATAGGACTCCTCCAACTCCTCCTGTGGTAAAAGGCAACTAAGGGATTACCCCAGGGGATGGGCAGCAGCATAGACCTGAGCACGTAACACTGAACTGCGATCACCGATCCGCCCGCTAAGCGTGGTGATTATGGTAAATCCCCCCCATTACAGGCTATGGGTTATACGCTATGCAGCATGCATAGCGTATAACCCATGGAAGAGGCCTCATCCAGCAGTGAATGTCTACTCGATTATAACAGTTTTTCTTGTCTATACACAGATACTCTAAATGTAGGTAAGTACAGGTGTTTGTTTATACATATTATTGTTTATATAATCGGATAAGACTTATCAAGGCACACTGGGTTCTAGATTTTTAAAACAATTAATCTGAAAAAAAACGTATCTAATTCAGCCGAATAGATCGTCGAAGTGTAGGTGTACCTTCGGATAGAACCAGCATAAGCTTATAGAGTTACAATAAACAAAGTTTTCTACTATATTTCTCATAGTAAAGGTACGTACAATGTGGGATGCTCCCTCGGTCATCGATCGGACTATAAGGCATTTAATTCTTGTTGTTTTTTTTAATTGTTGTACACAATTTTTTTATAAACATATTTTTTTTTATTTATTTACCATTCAAACTTGAATTAAAACTATTACGTAGAAATAACACTTAAAAAACCACTAAGTAGGGATAGTGCTATTAGATGCGTCATAAATATTAACGTTTGGAATGTAGGTATGAAAAACCCTAACTGTAGGTACTTAAAAAGCCCTAATGGGTTTGTTCCAGGTATATACAATTATAAGGTAAGTATTTATAAAGTTTTGTAAAATATCGACACAGGTAACTACGACATAATCATATAGTAAAATTGGCAGAATAAAAAAAATATATAAGAAAATTCCTACTTTCTCAGTATGTAAACCACTTCCAAATTTGAAGCATGTTATTTACTTCCTCGATCGAAGGATTAAACGACAATATTATAGTAGTATACCCTCACGTGTCGTGTATGGAGCCATCGTGTTAATTAACAATTTCATGATCGACTAGACCCCAGGATTATGGCCCAATACAACAGAGCATCTCAAATTGAGGCACGCGCACAATTAAGACTATGCCAGACTAGAACCAGCCCTCTAAGAACGTATTAAAGTCCAAATGAATGCAAAAGATTGCCTGGCTTCAGTATTTTGTATTTGTATAGTGATATTGATGAAAAAATCTATAGTTGGTTAAGATTTTAATATTCATATACAACGTTTTTGTTAAATTATTGAATTATGTTACTGGTAACTTTTTCGCGCTTTTTCGAAAACAGACGTCGTCTTCTTTGGAATTAAATATAAAATACTTATATTTCATTCCACTACACTTATGCTTTTCGAATAAGCTACGTTGGTTAAAATTCCATTCAAATTACATGATACGACTCAAAAAAACACAAGAAAGCCGCGACTTTGTCCGCGTGAGTCCCTTAGGGAGTCCGTAGCTTAGGGGGTGAATTTTGTTAAACATGATACGACGTCTCTGGAACTGTAGACTGCCGGGTTTGGGCAGTATACTACGCTAAGGTTACGCCCCGGTGCAATAAGTTGCATCAGCCCTGGTGATTTGTTCACCGGGGCGGGTGACACTTTTTTTGTGTCATCAACCCCGACACCAGACGTTCCCCGGATTCTGCCCCGGTGTTGGGGAAGTTAGGAATAAAAAAGCATCGTCTCCTACCTAGTAAATAAAGGGGAAGCGATGTACTACGTCGAGCCAGTGTTGGCCGACAAAAAAGTTTAAGAAACCCTGAGTTACCTGTGTTGATAGTATACAAACATAAAACGTCTTGGTCAGTAAACCGTGGTATTGTGGGACTTAATTAGGTTTTGAAGATGTGATTAAAGTGAAAATTGCCACGTATGGTGGTATTTGGGTTTTATTAGACTACGAGATTATACTGTGCTGTATAGTGTGACTGGCCTTAGAATAGAGCCCTCCGTCTTCTCCCATGGATATTGTAAAACCTGACTAAGGGATTGAACCTGATGGGCAACAGCATCCACCTGACAGAGTGGCACTAATACAATTGCCAATCCGCCTGCCAAGCGTGGTGATTATAGCAAATTCACCCATTGCATTCTATGGGGGAGGCCTCGTCCAACAGTGGACATCTAACGGCTGATGATGATGATGATGAGACAACGAGCAAGCTCTTGGGCGATGATTAATTACGAATAGTTTTAGTACATTTTCTAGAAATATTTCTTGAAACAAAATAGTAGTGGCTCATTTATCAAAAGCCCATAGAGCTCTGTTTGTAATTCTAAAAATGGTTCCTACAGCTTATAGCCTAGCCTAGCTAAACGGAAAAGTGTGAGTGAGAATCGCACCCTGAGGGTTCTGATCAGTAAATTATTTCCAAATCATCACAGCCCTTTTCGAGTTTTAGGCATTTTTTCCTACAAACTTCACCATTCCATTTAAGGGATAGAAAAGTAATTTTTAGAATTTTTCCTTTATTTGTGTTTTTCCCAACGCCTCTTGGCATTCCAAATTTTAGAATTGTGAGGTCACTGGAAGTAACCTAGAGATTTTGTATTTTCGTGATTTCAATACAAAAATTAGTAATTCATTGTCATTATATGCTTTTAATGTCTTGAGTTATAAGCTTGATTTAAGCACTATAAGATCACAGACCTTAATATTCGGTATAAAGTTCAAATACCTTTAGCCGTTCCTGAGAAAAAGGCTCTTGACATACCTACAGACAGACAAACAGACAGACGGATAACATATAACCCTATATTACCCTATATAAGGGTCTCGTTTTCTCTTGTTGTGTTTGCTACGGAACCCTAATAATATAATTACCATGATGTGGTCGGTACAGTTATTGTTTTGTTATCCGTCATAACAACTATTAATTGAGTTTGTATAGTTAAATTGGTATTGACCAGAAGACAATCAAACTCACCGTAGGTAAGTTCTTTTATTGTGAAACATCAGTGCAGTATGAGTTTTGCTGTGTATGCAGGGTCGGACATAGTATCAAACAGGGGCGGTTCAACTTCTACAGGGGCGGTTCAGCTTCTGGTTATAAAAAATAACAGCATTTTGTTATTAAATTTTTTGACAAACTAGCTTACAGCAGCCTTGACCCAAGCAATTGACACGGACACGGTGTAGTGTAACATGGATTTTTGTATAGGCTTTGAGGTTACCAAAGTATATAATAAATGCAATGGATGTAATACAATGGGATGTAATAACGACCTTTACCATAGGTTGACCTTTAGTAGTAGCTACCGAGGTAGGTTATATATACAACATCGTGAATTCGTGACTCAAACACATTATCTAAGCTATAAAAAAACTAATGTTATTAAATAGTAATTAAAATCAATACTTTTTAAATTGAAAAAAGGCTATTTACCACTGCTTTTCGTCACTTTTGCTTACGTTTCGAGACTTCGCCGGTCTATTGTCGAACGCGGTCGCGGGCGGTGCTCATGATGAAGAAGCTTAAAATGTCTGAAAATGTGACGAAAAACAGTGGTAAATAGCCTTTTTTCAATTTTAAATGATTCTCAACCACGAAAGTTACAATTCTATAAAATCAATACACTAGGTACAACCCTGTACATGTATGTACTATTATTTATTCTGTGCCCTGGCTTTCACGTGTTCTATTATAAAAACGATACCTAACTGTGAATTGGGAATATTCATTTGATAGATTAACAGGATGGCAGGATTAATTGCTGATAGGATTGGCATTCCCATCAAAAATAGTACCTACCCGCTTGTATTTCCCGTTAAAAATAATCCTATGAATAAATACTTCAAAGGTCTATTTTTCTGTGCGAGTAAGTACTTACTGACAAAAGCGCTGTGTGTTGGATGGAAAAAGATGTCCTATTGTGTTTTATACTTTTAAAAGACACGTACGTTTTCAAAAGGATTAAGCTACAGAGTGAAAACAGAAGTTTGTTTTCCGTTTGAATTTAAATAACAAAACAAGTACCTACTTAAAACTACTGTTAATAAAAACATAAAACCTTAAAACTCTCAGTGTCAGCGTTTCATTCCGAATCTCACCTCCTTATCCATAATTATTGTATAAACCTATTTTAGTTAACTTTTGTTTTGCTCTCTCAGTGGTGCGATTCTGTTGCTATTGGTCTCAATCGATTTTAATGCTGTTTCTATTTGAAATTACGTTTAAGTAAAAATATCTTACCAACGAAAAATCTTATTCAATCCTTTAAATCTGGTATGATGAATAGACGGGTGTGCGGATCTCTGTCAATAATCTCAAAGATATAGATTACGGTTTATACTCTTACAACATCAACAGCTGTCTCGCATTATCAAACGAGGCTGGTCGTTATTATAAATCTACGAGTAGAGAATGACCTTGCTGCTAACTGATCGGTTGCTTAATAGAATAGATACATAGATAGATAGATTAACACTTTGTTGTTCACCACAGAAACAATATACAAGTAATTTTACGATAGAAAGACAATACAACGGGCGGCCGTTTCGCTGAAAGCGATCTCTTCCAGGCAACCTTTGGATAGTAGTACGAAGTGATAATTTTGATCAATGTTTCATACATATTTACTTGTAATTACTGACTGGTTATATAATCAAGGATGATTGAATTTTCCTGAAAGTACGAACTTAATCGTATGCAAAATATTCAAAGAATATTTGGTTGAGATTTAGAAACTCGTTGCAGGAATTTGGGTGAGAGGGGAGGGCTCCCCTTTCCGACGATACCCACAAAAAGAAAATGTACAGATAGTACATTTCTTTTAAATAATTTTAGATATTTTAAAGGTAATAATATTTACATATGACAGGATTATTATTACCTTTAACACGTACAACAATAGCTTACAAGTTGAAAATCTGAATATAATTATTCAGATTTTCAACATGTAAGCTATTGTTGTACGTGTTTTTTTCTTATATACATTTTATAATTATATTATTATTTTTTTTATTTTAGTTTTAGTTTGTTATTATTCACTTAATACTAAATACTTTATATTAGATCTAACTAAGGGCTTCCCATGGGCACCTCGATTGAAGTCCTGGCGACGCGCGTTCACGAGATAGACCGCTCTCGTTAGAGAGTATTATGTTCCTTGGTAGACCGCCTTGTAAAATATGCATGTACTTCTATAATTCTGTCTTTTTCGCACACTGGCGCTTAGATTAATTAAATTGTAAAAAAAACTACCTAGCAATAATTTTAAAAGAAGCTTTCTGAATTTAATCGATTGTTTCAGTTATCACGTCACGAAATTCGTAATACTTTCGCTGCGTCAAAAATGTTGACCGCTACCAAAATGAATTTAAATACGAAGTTTTTCTGCTCTTTCGAAAGGAGACGTCGTCCTTTTCTATTTTAATTCAAATTCTAGTGTTTTTTTGAGTTATATCGTGTAATTTTGGTGGCATTTTAACCGGTGTAGCTTATAAAGAGCACAAATGGTAGTGAATTTTAATAAAATAAGTGTATTGCGTGTCTTTTCTAAGGGGTGGAAATTGACCAGGAATATTCTAGTAAATTTGACAGAGGACTTGACGACTGGACATCGTTTCTAATTATCTATGCTACTTGACATTGCCAAAATTGAGTATATGCTCAGAGTGCTCAGATGCCATTAAAAAAAACGTATTTACGTCAATAATAATGAATTATACTTTTCTTCAATTCCATATCCTCATGACCCCTTAGTACAATCTTCAAATAACAACACCTCTGCATCACGCCAATATAATCTCCCAAACCAATATTATTTTAGTTCGCAGACCTATAAACCATTATAACACCGAATAATAGTCTGTCATAAACACATAATGGTCTATAATTACAGTTACCTTGACACAATAACAGCTTTGTGCAGCGTAATTGAATTTTGTTCGCCATTTAATCTGTGAGTGAAACTGGAACAATTTACTTACTGAAAGAAAAATAATTAAAAATGCGCCATTAGACACCTACACGTTAACTTTATTATTTTTGCAGTTTAATTCTTGCTTGTAGATTAATAAAGGTAGATTATGCACTAAGGGAATAAAGCAGTGTCTTATGTTGCGGGCGGCATATTGAACCCTGAGCGTAACGAGGGACTCTAAAGTTAACTCCCGAGTGTAGCGAGGGAGTTATATAGAGTCCTGAGTCTGAGTTTAGCGAGGGGTTCAAGCTGCCCAAGACGAAGACAGGCTTTATTCCAGAGGAGCATACTCTACTTTTCACACTTTCTGCGAGACAATAAAAAGCCAGGGCTTGTTTTGGTTTTTGCGGTAGTACATTATCAATAATAAATCATAATATATATAATAATAAAATCACAGCACAAAAGGATCTTTTGTTTCTCATTCTTTGTAAAAGCACCTTTTTATTTTTTTCTGTGTTCTGCTTATGGTGGCCAGTTCGATTTTCGAACAAACCTCTTTACAATGCGTTATGGGCATTTTTTTATTTAGAGTTTTCCACGAGTCTCCACACGAATTTGACGTTCCAAATTCAAATCACTTTAATCCCTAGGGAGTTTCATACATTTTTATATCCCTAGAGAGACAATGCTTTACTTTACGTTGAGGTTGCATGCTTTGTAATTGGACATTGTCGATCACAGTTTTGTTAGTAGTAGAACTTCTTGTGAAAGAGTTCATCCGGGGAAGTACTACCACCGTGCCTATTTCTGCCGCCAAGCAGTAGTGTTCGCATTGCTGTGTTTAGGTTTGAAGGGTACGGGTGCCGGTGAAATTACAGGCACATGAGACTTTTCATCTATATGTCTCAGGGTCGGCAGCGCGCGTGTGATGCCTCTGGTGTTACAGGCGTTCATAGGCTACGGTAACTGATTTCCATCAGGTGGGCCGGTGTAATTGGACATTGTCGAGCAGGTGGTGTGAAAAAATAAATTATCATGGAAGACGTTTGCTGCTGCACAAGCCTCCCCCTTAAAAGCTCAGAGCCGCTTCCGTCTACTGGTTTCCTTATATAGATAGGGCGAACGCGATCCATTCAAATCTTACAAAAAAAGGCCAAACCCGCAAAACGTAAAGCTGAATTTTTGGTATGTTATTTGGACCCCTTAGGGTAGAGTGAAACTACCTACGTTTTCCAAGCAAAAAAAGTTATGCTACCTGCGTAATACGTGAAAAAGTGCAAAATTTTCGGACTTTTTTCCATTTTTACCGATCAATTCATAAACTATGGTTTTATTTACCTTAATTGCAAGTACATCAAATTGAAAAAAAATAAGTCCACGCACAGCTCCGTATGTTTAGTAGTTTTTGAGATATATGACACTTTGAAAATTGAAATTTATGGCAAAATTATTGATATTAATATTGATATTGTATTAATATTGATATTGATATTATAAGCAAAACTTTAAGTTTTGCTTTTGTTTTCAGCGAAATTTCGGCACAACCGCTGATGCTAAGAGAAAAATGGTAACGTATGAAATTTGGGGCGAGGGTACTAAAACGA
This sequence comes from Epirrita christyi, assembly GCA_951392215.1. NCBI lineage: Eukaryota > Metazoa > Arthropoda > Insecta > Lepidoptera > Geometridae > Epirrita > Epirrita christyi. Next base: position 9,662,080 of record OX595853.1, read on the forward strand.
AATACCCCTTTTTGGCTTGTCATGTAGTCTTACACATCTGGTGCCACTTGGGAACCTTTATTCCTAGCGGTAGTCGGTGTCTGTGTTAGACCTGCCCATTACCACTTCAACTTGCAAATTTTAAGAGCTAAATCTTTGGCCTTGATTCTTCATTTTATTACGTTGCTAAACTCTGATCATAGCTCACTCCATAGCCTTTTGCATGACCTTGAGTTTGTGATTGAGAACATGAGGCTAAAACAGTTAGCGATCTCGTTCCAAATTAAACAACAATAATTAATATACGGGATAAAAATAAATCAACGCCTAAACATAAATTTTACTGTAAAAAATTAATTAACTAATTATTTAAAAAAGAATTACGGTTATGTTTACATTATTCGCTGAGTAGAGTCAAATATGGTCCAGAAACTCAATGAATTGTTTTTTACAATTTATCATAATTAAAATAAAATAAAAAATATATAAAAATTATTTAATTAATTTATTTTTTAAAATATTTTGAATAACCTTTTATGACATGATATGGTAAGCTCAAAATATTTTTAGAATAAATAACTTAAAGCGTCATACAAAAGACGCGTAAGCTTCTTTTCCCTAATAGATCCCTTAAAATGTTTGGAGACATAGAAAATATCAATTGGTCTCGAGTTTGTTTGTTGTCAAAACAGCGTAGGAGGAGATAAATTATTTTAAGTGGTTACCCAAATAACAGTCGAATTTACAGTCGCTATTTTCAATATGTGTCGTGTGGAAGGTTAACATTATTTTTAATTTTATATATATATAATGAAAATACTTTAGATTCGTTTATGAGACAAGCCAGAAACAAACTTATTTGACAGCATTATTTTCAACATATAAAATTGGATCACATAGCTCCGGAATGATGAAAATAGGTTGATAGTATACAATACTAGTTAGGTAAAAAGAATAAAAAAAGAGTTGAGTGGAAGAAATCGCTTCTAAGCGATAAGTCAGCCCATTATACTTTTAATTATCTGGAATGAATGAATGAATGAATGAATAAATGAATGAATGAATGAATGATCTTGTTAAGTTTTGTTTATTTTTTATTATCTTAAGTTGTACAATAAAGTATTTTCTATTCTATTCTATTCTAATGTTTTGACGTCTTGCTCTTTGTAAATTTGTTTCTTCAAAATCACCTGCCTGTTTATGTCCACTGCTGGATGAGGCCTACCTCATAAAATGTAATGGAGATGTTGCCATAATTACCACGCTTGGCAGGTGGATTGGTGATCGCAGTTTGGTGTTGAGTACTCAGGTGGATGCTGCTGCACATCCCCTGGAGTAATCCATGGGAAGAGATGGAGGGGTCTATTTTTAGGCCGGACAAACCATAAGATTTTTTTTATTAGTTTCTTAAAATCAACATCAAACAAAAACTTTATATGTAAAAAAAGTAAAGTCTCGTGCGTGGGTAAATCTGAGTGCGTGTTGCCAGTGAAATACGGCACTGAAACGTGGTCGATAACTGTTGGCAATTTATTACATTAATGTTTATTGTCTTCCATTGATATGTATTCATTAAGGTTTGACTGTAGCGATTAATTTAATGTTTATATTTTTATTTAACATATTTTGTTTTAATTAATTAACTAATTGAATGTATAATTTACTTCATACCAATGTATAATAATCAGCCAAGGAACGGCACTAATTGGCAAAATACAAGTTTTTTTATAAACACATCCTGGCAAATAGGGCTACTTAAAACATTTGTACAAGAGAAATAAATTTTTTGTTTTGAATTATATACCCATGCTTGAAGTCGCGCAACGGAATATGAAGAGCAATTCTCGGAGTTTCTTCGTGATAAAATGCGAAACGAGGAAATCCATAAAAGAACCAGTCACCAATATAGCTCTCATAATTAGCAAGTTGACGTGGCAATGAGCAGAGGCCTTACCATTGAGCTCTTATAGTGATTCAGTTCAAAAACTATTCAGTACAAAATATCGGTTCCGTGATGTCCGCAGCTATATTGAAAGGCACAGTAGCAGAAGGTCTACTGCGATTAAAGTTATTCAAAGATGATGGATGTCAACGACGAACCGATATTTTGTACTGAATCGCTATAAAAGCTCATGGTAAGACCTCAGGTCATAGAGCTCGCAGAACTGCCAACCCTGGGGAAAAAAAAAAGTTTCTCGAGTGGTGACCACAATCTGAAAGTCGCAGAGCGGGACAGGCCTCAACTATGTATCGATGATAATGCAATAGCCACTGAAAGTGTTGACTGACTCAAGACCGTTTGTTGTGGCATTCTTGGAAGGCATAAAATGTTCTGTAGTATTATATACATCTTCGTGCCGTATACTAATTTTAGCATCTTCATTGACCATCATGAAAACAGCATTACGAAGTTCTGGAAGCTGTTTGTGACATTCGTTTCACAATGTGACTGGCCAGATCTTGTTGACCGTTCATTATCGCTACCAGTAGTGCTCAGCAAATCTTCGTACAGCAGGTGTATATAGTAATAGTTGGCCAGCAAGGGCCGCAGTAAGAATACTACCTACTTCGTAGTGCGTCCGGCCTAGACAAAGAGCCCTCCGTCTCCTCCCGTGGTGGTCGTAAAAGTAGACTTATGGATTACACCAGGGGATGGCAGCAGCATCCACCTGAGTACTCAACATCAATACTGCAATCACCAATCCGCCTGCCAAGCGAGGTAATTATGGCAAATCCCACCATTGCATTCTATGGCCTTGTCCAACAGTGGGACATCTAACGGCTGCTGATGAAATAGATGGGGCTGATCATAGATTGTAATCCACGAGTGCTTACGGTGGATATCTCTGTCAAGCACGAACGCTAGGATTTCTGATAAAAGGATACAACAATTTGCGGCTTTTAAATTTTATTGAAAAATATTTGTCTTATTTAAATAACTAATAATAATAGCGCAACATACGTATAATAAATTATAATATAGATTTAATATAAATAAACTAAAACTATTTACTATTAAAATACTAAGAAAAGATCACACTGACTAGATTGACACACCCCTTGTCTGCTTTTAGTGTTGCTTATTATAATGTGGGAGTATTTATTGTATTAAATAAAATTTAATTTGATAAAAAATACGTTATTAATAATATCAATAAACACTTTGTATAATGATAGGTACTCTTATATAAATGTATATAACAAGATTGGATAATGCCTGCTATGGACCATGTTAGTAAAACAATGGATAACAGCAATTAAAAGAATAATGCCATAGAGTACAAAGACAAAAATATATTTAAATACTAAAAGTCATGTACAAACAATTTAATTAACCCCAAAATACTCCCACAATAAGCCAACAATTTAAGTAAATACATTTTGTTAGTCAAATTATAATTTTGGGAAATCAGTGAAGGGACAAACATGAATTGTTAGTTTTTGTTGTACCATTTAACTCAATCCAAGTTTTATTTAAAGAAGAAAACATGGTGATTTATATGACATAAATATAAAAATGCTATTACACACATATTTAAGATATGATTTTGATAGTTATTAAACATTTAATATTAGTTAAAATAAAACATACACAAATATAAAAAATGAATGCATTAGTAGTATATATAAAAGCTATATGATGATATATATGCAAAATTTTTAAAAAAAATGTATTTATATAAATTAAAGTTAAATTATATACGTTACGTAACATAGATAATTATAAGATTAGTTTAAAATACATATATTGTAAAGCTCAATACATAGTCACAAATAAGTTTTAGTCTAATTATTATTATTACATTTCATATTTAAAAAAAAACAATTACTTACACTTATTATACATTTTATATTCAAATGTATTTACTAATTATATTACAACTAATATTTTCTTTGGTAAGCTAGCTGTTTCGATGAGCATTAGTAATATAAACACCAAAATAGTGCAATATCCGCCATTTTTCTCTACAAATTAAATTTTGTTAAAAATAATTAATTTTTAATCTATAATAAATTAAACTTATTCTAATTGTTATACATTTTACAAATTCTTTCGGTAGATACCGTACCTATCTACATCGCGTTTCCTTATTTCAAATTATTTTCAGTAAAGTAAGTATGCATAATTTTATCAATTAGGTATATATTCTACACAAGACTACAAGGAACAATTCGACCACTAAGTATAATTTAGACCTCGGCCCCATTCGAAGAAAAACTTTAACTCGTAGTCTTCATTGTGCGTATATACCGAAGACTTTCTTTGTTTCTTGTACCTACAAATTCCCATTTTTGTTACTTTTAATCCATATTCAAGTAATAGTAAAGATACTTTCATAATAACTTTTATCACGACTCAACAGCGTTTTTTGAAAGATGGTAAGTTTCATAAAAGAAAAACATTGCAGAAAGAACGAAGTAGAAGAGGAAAGTCGCTCTTCGAATGGGGCCCTGGTTGTCTAGAAATACTATAAATCAGTGAAACCATGCTTATTTTCCATATGCTGGATGTCGTCGGTATCTTGGGTGCCAGTAATGATCTGCAAGACCTTGAAAGCCTTCGACTGCCGAGGTTGGCCCTCTTGAGTGAACTTGTGGTAGTATACACTGAAACGACGGTAATAAAATCCAAAATCAAGGTACACTCAGGTTTTGATTAAAAATTTTCCTTGTGATTTCAACTAATAAAATACTTTGGATATTAATATTTAATGTAGATGTAGCTTAAAATCACGCAGCGGGCTATAGAGAGAGCTATGCTAGGAGTTTCACTACGTGATAGAATTTGAAATGAGGAAACCCGCAGAAGAACCAAGGTCACTCTCAGAATTAGCAACTTGAAGTGGCAATGCTCAGGTCATATAGCTCGAAGAACTGATAACCGTTGGGGAATAAAGGTTCTCGAGTGGCGACCACAAACCGGACGACGCGGTAGAGGAAGGCCCTCCACTCGATGGACTAAAGACATTATAAACGTCGCAGGAAGTCGGTAGATGGAGGCGGCTCAAGACCGTTCGTCATGGCATTCTAAGCCTCCCCCTTAGAATGCCATGACGAACGGTCTTGAGCCGCCTCTCTCTATATCCAGTAGTGGACTTCTACAGGCTGATGATGTAGGGAATAAAATTTGTTATTTTTATATCCTGAACCCAATATAGCGTTAGTGTGTGTAATCCCCTGAATTTCTAACATCTCATTGTTACTATCAAGCACTTCAGCTTCCAATCCTATAGTCGTGGGTTCGAACCCGGTCGCGTATATCCAAACTCTGTGTATGAGCCAAAACCAGAGGGGCTAAAGAATTGTACTGAACTAAAAAGTAAAGATACCGTGGTATCAAATATTTAATATCATGGTTATCAAAAACTACAAGCACCATAACACCCAGATCCCGAAACAAATATTTGTCCTGCAGTGGGAACCAAACCCTGCTCGTCTCGCATCTCAGCCAGCTATTCACACGCCGGGCCACGGAGGTCAAACACGTTGCTTTTCACCTCTTATTAACGTGAGTATAATATATATGTTAATTCATTTTTTGATAATAATGTAAATGATAGATGGAGTTATTCTTTGATTTCTAAAGCTTATTATAAATTTTGATAACTGCAATTATGATTGCTGATAATTAAAATGTTTAGTGACGTAATTCATTTATTCCAAAAAACACATGAAGCTTTTGAAAACATTTAGGTTAATAAATTAATAATTAAGTAGATAATTAATAAATGTATAAGTAATCATATTGTGGTGGATGAACTTTCATGGCGTTGTGTAGTTTGCTTACAGTGCTGTGATGATTTACACCAGAAAAGTATTTTAAGAATCGAATAGTTAGTACAATAAATCTAGCGTTGGCTATTATTATGAAAATGGTCAAAATTATGATGCAAACCTAAATTCATAACAGAATGGTCTTGAAAATCAAGATGATGATATAATAAGTTCAAATTATGCTGAAAACCTATATGCTAGCATAGAAATAATAAAATCCACGCACATAGTAGTAGTGAAGGTACCCTTCAAAAATGAGAACAATTCAAAACAAAACTAGAATTAAGTGATGAAAATAATTGATGTTACTCATAATAATATCGTGACCAACTAATCACCTATCAATACAGTACCTGAATGTACAAAAAGTTTACCAAATGATTCGATTAGTGAAATAAACAGAATTAGAGCGAAGCGGCTAAATATAAAGCAAACGCGTGAGTCAGAAGCGGTGCATAAAAATTTTGTTTACTTTAGACCAGTGCAAACCGCTGCCTTAGTACCGTCCACCGAAGCTGAAACGAGGACACAGTTATAGTAAACGTTTCAAACGTTTTTTTTCACATTTGACAATAGACAAGACATTTATAAGACAAAGGTAGACATAGACAATACAAAAAACATTATTGAATGACTTATCACGCTATACCAACCCAAGGATAATGCTTCTGAGGTTTTTAAAGAAAATTTATAGGTTCTTTTCATCGATAAAATTAGATATGTATGCATCGTCCGTAATGGATTAAAAAAAAATTGACTGGGCATGTTTGGAAAGTGTAGCTATAAATAAAACAGAAATTTACCTTTTATTGGCCCCGCCATTGCCACCTTCAATCTGTATCGGAATTATCCTCGTCTTGGGCTGATTGTCTAGGCTTTGGAAGGTTCTGTTCAAGGTAGGTAGGTCGTGCTGTGGTTCGTCCGTTCTCACCAGTTGAGGCGATAAGACCCTCATAATCCTTTGAGTTGGTGGCGAGAAAGGTGCGCGAGTGTCCTGAGTTGGGTTCATGCCGATTGTTATACGCAATTGGGGTTGTGGTTGACCCGCTTGCCTATTGTTCCTCGTCTCAGTACTAGACACTTCCATTTGGATAGGAATTACTCTAGATGGGGGTGAACTAGGAGCGTCTCTTGGCAAACTCTTTCGATTGTCCGAAGGTCTAGTCGACCATGTCGGTTGTGGCTGCTGATATTTAGGAGGACTGACCACTTCGCGAGCTCCCCTCTGCAAATCATTGCTTTTCTTTACCCACTCAGGTTCCGTTTCTCTCGTGGGTGTGACTAGGTCTCTGGATAAGCTCTTCCTGCCATCTAAAGGTTTTTGCACCCATTCAGGAGGTGGGGTCTTGGTTTTTTCCTTCTGGGTTTTCACCCATGGCGGTATGGATTTCGGGCTTTCAGGGCAGAAGTAGACTGGCTCTTGGTTGACATACACGGCTTCTTTCTGAGGTGTGTTGTTGTAGTCTGGAGGGTTCTGTTTGCGTGGTGTCACAGGTATTGACATCGTCGATTGGTATCTGGGTTGCTCCTGTGATTGGTATCGTGTAGGAGAAGGAGCTTTGTCATTCTGTGCACGCCATGGTGGACTTTGGTTTTCTTGAACCTTGTTGTTGTTGGCATCCTGCGATATCCTCGCTGGCTGGTACTGCTGGTTTTGGTTCTCTTGCTTGACTTGCCAAGGCGGAATGTAGACATTTTCGTTTGTAGGTTCGTTCGCTTTCCATTGTGGGCTCTGCACGTTGTTATTGATCTGGGTTTCAGGCTCTTTCGGGTACCTGTTCAAAGTTTGTGTTCTCCATGGAGCTACGTCAGGTGGACTTTGTTGTTGTTGATTTATATTGTTGTAAACAACATTGTTCTGTGGTACTTCTGGAGTCCTTTGTACCCTTGGTAATGTGTGGAAAACGGGACCAGAGTTTGTAGATGGACCTTGATTCTGGTAGTTTGGCGAATACTGTTGGGTGTTCGGTGAATATTGTTGGGTGTTCGGCGAATACTGCTGTGTATTCGGGGAAAACTGTTGCGTGTTTGGTGAGAACGGTCCACGATTGTTCTGAGGTGTCGGTGGACTGGTGATGATAGGGGAATCTCTCTTTTCTGGCTGCCTCCAGTTATTATTAGGAGACGGCGAGAATGGCGAGCTGTTATTGATAGGTGTTTGACCAGAGAAAGGCTGGGGGCTCTTGTTAAACTGAGAGTCTTGACGCACCAACATTTCTCTCGTAGGAGGTGATCCATTCGTGAGAGGTGAGGCAGATTGCTGGCTATACTGCGCTTCAGGCCTATGGATTGGGCTCTCGGGGTGCCTTTGGAAGCTGTTGTTCTGGGGGATGTAAGTCTGAGGCTGCTGCTGCGAGAAAGTCGAAGGAGGCATCTTCACTGTCAGAGGACTCGGAACTTTTTCAACGAACTTGGGTACGGGTCCGATTCTCTGCTGCTGGTCTTTCTCTGCCTCCCAATGGTATGGGCTATTTGTTTTCCTCAACATTCCAATAGGGTTTTCTGGAATAACTATTTCTGGACGTTCGCCTTGTGTGATTGGCTTTGGGGATTTTGAATCGGGGACTTGTATGACTATAGGGGGTGGGGGTGGAGGGGCAGGGATATTCATGGGTGGAGGTGGAGGGGGAGGACCTCCTTGCGGTCCGTAACTACCGGGCCCTCCTTGGGGCCGGTAACCACCATTGTTCATTTGCTGAGGTTGCTGGTAGGCTTGTTCTTGCTCTTCATGAGATCTTTGTCTTGCCATTCTTCTCGCCATGCTAGGCGTTTTAATCTGAGATAGATCTAATCCGCCAGGAGTGTAGGTAAAGGGCTTCTTGTCCTTTGTCATCATCGCGTTTTGAATGCATGCTGGCGGCTCGTAGCTCCCCATTGGCTGGAATTGAGAGAATAACACATAAGCGTGAAATATAACATTTTTAACAGAATTGTTTGAAAGTGATTAAAATGTTTGGGCTTTGGTGAATAATGCCGTTTAACGTGCATATCACTTAGATATCACAAAATGTTTCAATTGAAAATCAAATTCTAGTAGTAAAACTGGTTATCATCATCATCATCATCATCACTAGCCTATAGACGTCCATTGCTGGACGAGGCCTCCTTACCATAAACCATGCTTGGCATGCGGATTGGTGATGGTAGTATTTATGCTCACAGGAGGATACTGCTGCCCTGGTTAAATCCCCTGGTTGGGTCCCTTAGTACGCTTTTTACTACATCCATGGGACGAGACGGAGGGATCTATTCTTAGGCCGACACACCACGACCTAGCAGTTACGGCAAGTAAAATAGATAAATGGGTTTATTCTGGTGATTTATCTGCTGGCGTTAACCTCGACGCAAATTAAACAGGTATCAAAACATGTAACCTACCACTGAAATGGAATCAAGACTTTAGATTATAATCTACTTTGATATATAAATGAGTGTCGAACTGTATTTGGCGGTACCTGGTTGTTCGGTATATAAGTGGTAAGAAGGTTCCAGAGTGTTTAGCTCAACAAATGGCTTTGCAGCTGAATACCTATAGTAACAAGAGTGCCTGCAGTACCAATTTTAGTATTCTTGCTATTTGGGTTTTTGTATTATTCTTTTTATTTATTTATTCATGCCTCAACAACAAAAAATTTATGAAAATATCAACCAGCTACATAATAGGGCTGCCGAGATATATCCCTGCGACAGATAGATGAACAGCGTAAGCCCCCGTTAATAGGGTATCATTGAGTAACCCTAAAATTTGTATCAGGTAGTGCTGTTTAACTTTAATTAAATATGAACATTGGTGGTGACTTTGGGCACTATTACCTAAACTTAAACTGTGCTAAAATTATGCACACTCTTTCTAACAGACTAAAATATAAGGGCATATAACAAAACATAACACCCAACAGTCACATACGTAGTCATGATCCCACACTAGGATTCCCTGTATTGTGCGTATCAGGAACTACGAGTAACATGGTACCATAACACCCAGATCCGGAACAAATATTTGCAGATCATACAAACATTTGATCCGCAACAGGAATCGAACCTCGTATCTCAGCCGGCTACTCGCCCGCCCCGCCACAGAGGTCGTCAAATTATTGAGGTATTGATGATGTAAGTAAAATGTATACTCACATTGACCTGAGTTCTGCCAAAGTTGGGTATTCTTCCTATGTGTCCAGCCGGTGGCGCGGGCCCGTATCTGGAAACCAGCCAATTTCCACGTTATTTTTATCCCGCTGACAATCTATTACGCACTCTCGTACTGTCCACAAGCATTGTTGACCTGTTTGATAAGTTGCTGAGAAAATATTCTCAAATTCTTTCAAAAAACTTTAGGCTATTCTATCTTTTCAGGATATTCAGAGAAAATACAGTCATTTGAATGAATAACGGTCCGCTCGCGACCTCGTCCGCGTGGTCTTGGTGGTTCAATCAATAAGTGGTCAATAAATTATAGCCTATTCTGATACATAAACAATAATGTTGTTAAGTTTCATCGAAATCTGTTCAGTAGTTTTTGCGTGAAAGAGTAACAAACATCCATCCATCCAAGCAAACTTTCCCATTAAGTGAATAAGCAGTGAGACTTCAGGGTTTTGTCTTGTCAATACTTATGTTATTTGGACCGATACGGGCGTAGCTATGTATGTAGGGATCAACTGCAACGCGGCCAACATCATCATCATCATCAGCAGCCTTTAGACGAGCACTCTTGTGGACGAGGCCTCCCCCAAAGAATGCAATGGGGAGATTTGGCATAATCACTAAGCTTGGCAGACGGATTTGTGATCGCAGTATTGGTGTAGATTTCACAGGTGGATGTTTCTGCCATGCTTTAGTGTAACCCCTTAGTCGGCTTTTACAACATCCACGGGAGGAATCAGAGCGGTATCTTCTTAGGATGGACACATTACGGGCATTGATTGTATTATATTACTAAAATGCGTGGTTACAAACACTATCACAAAATGCGCAGCTCTTTCTGAGTAAAATAATAGAACAATTTTTACCAGACGACAGGATTTAAACCTCATCATCAGCCTGTAGAAGTCCTTTGCTAGAAATAGGCCACCCCCCAGAATCCCACGACGAACGGTTTTGAGCCGCCTTCATCCATTGACTGCCTGCGACGTTTATAATGTCTTTAGTCCATCGAGTGGTCTTTCTCTACCGCGTCATCCGTTTGTGGTCGCCACTCGAGAACCTTTATTCCCTAAAAATTTACAGTTCTGCGAGCTATAATGGCCTGCCCATTGCCACTTTAACTTGATAATGAGAACTATGTCGGTGATCTTGGTTCTTCTACTGATTTCCTCATTTCAGATTATATTATGCTAATTTAAATGAAGTCATTAGAATTAATCTGTTTGTTTATTTATTGACAACTTTTAAGTGTAGCTACTTAGTGTCAGCGTCTTTAGTTAAGTGATTACAAATATACCAAATGAAGTTAATTTTTGGAAAAAACATAAACCGACTTCAAGCATGTGCCTATAATGTAGGTAATTTATATTTGAATAAACGCTATCTATCGGCGGGTATGTATTTCTATAACGCCATCTGTCGACGTCTAGCAGTATCATCTAGCGCTGAAACCAAGAGTGGCATAGTAGTACAGTCAAATTAGGTTATTTTTTGCAAAAGTGTGGAACTAATTAGATGTAGTCATGAAAACTTTTCTAATTGTTTTGTATGGCTTAGAAATCACCTCTAATAATAAGCATCAGTAATTTCACCCTCCGGAACAGGGTGAAATAGGGTGAAAACCTTATTAATATCCGTAACTTAATGGGGGAAATAGAAGTAGTCGGTGCAATTTGGCATAGACTTTGAACCGTTATGATCTACATTTGCACCAAGTATTTTTTAAATCCGACATACGGAACATACAAAAAAAAAACATTTTCAAAAAAAACTTTTTGTGGGTATTGCGGCTCCGGGAAAATTAATTTAGTCTGTGCAAATTGATAGACTTATCAGAAAAATGTTCGAAATACATTACCAGGTTTGCACCTTGGTGCGTCTCACGGAAGGCACTTTTCCATATTTTATTGTCGCTCTACTTCGGGGAAAATTAATGTAGTTCTGGAAATTGACTTAAACTTATTCATTTAATTAGTACTACATCCGCCGGAAGTTTTATACTGGTATTTTTTTACGGAAGATGCATTTGTTCGACACTGTGTTCCCTACATGCACGTGGTTTTTATTAAAATCATAATGCGCTAAGACAGTCTCTCTATACGTAATTTAACTTGCATCAAGTAATTTCTTTCTATTTTAAAATTTACGGCCTTTTTAAGTTTGTACCTAATATTTAAAAGGGTTCCGTAAGCGCCAGAAACGGTGCAAACCTAGGATAAGCTTCTTTTCGTGTCATCTAACGTTTCCATAAGAATCCACGACTACACGACTTAGGTCCACACTTTTTGCTAATTTGCCTGTACTATAGTAAAATATTAGGTTTTTTCTATGGGAAGCACAAAAAACCAAATTTTGTCAATCAATTTCGATAAAATTTATATGGGCCCACCTCTGAAGAATAACTTACCAAACAAAAAAAGAATCATCAAAATCAATGCAAAATTGACAGAGTAATCGCGTAACATACATAAAAAAAAACATACGGGTCGAATTGAGAACCTCCTCCTTTTTTTGAAGTCGGTTTATTAACCGCGGTGGTCGTGGTGGTGTTACGTTTTTACATAACGCCACCACGACTCACGAAAACACAAAACGCTGCTAAAAAATTATTCTACCATGAATCACGATCCACGAAAAAATGCTATCACGAATCATACAACCATGAACTAAAGTTGTAAATCATTATCAGTCTTTAGACGTCACTGCCTGGACGAGGCCTCCCCCATAAAACACAATGGGGGGGATTTGCCATAATCACCACGCTTGGCAAGCGGATTACGGATTACGACTTATTCGTCATCTCGCGGATCTGAAACTCGCTTGAATCCGCGAGTTGGCCTTCCGATTTTTAATACTAATTTAATACCAAAATAACAAAGAAATCTTACCCGTTTGCCGCCATTTTCTATAGATCACTTCGTTTCAAATTGCATCAAAGGTAGGCACTTATGCAGCTATTCACCAACTGCGTCTGGAAAATGAGATCACGGTGTTAATCAAACATAAACACAGTGTTTCGGGAGAACATTGAAGGTTAGGTGTAAGTATTTTGGGAGAGTTACATCACTTGTCCTTGCGGTCGGGTAAAACACCGATCACCAGGGCACAAGCCGCAAAAAATAATTCCTCGGAAGACACAGTCTAAATAACTGGGCTAATTTTAATTACTTCTTTGGTTTCTTAATATATTTATGCTCGAAGCTTTTCATAGATCTTCATACTCTGTTCGAATTAATTAGTAGTACTAAGGGTTTTTCCATGGGTAAGAATTTGACTATATTAATCATAAAGCCGCGTGTCCTGATGTCACATGATTAATTTGACTCAAGTTTTTTTTTTAATTTTTAGTTTGCCCCCTAATATTAAATCAGAATTCGTTGATTTGCGCTATACGTCCGTGATTGGGTCATCTAACTCTATAAGAACTAAATTTCAGCTTCTTTGGTCCAGTAGGTTCGGAGAAATTATGTTGTGTGTGTGGGTTCCGTTGCTAAAAAGCCAAGCCGTGTTTGTTGTCCTGATTCTTCTAGGCGTTGGCACAGGAGTAATTTTCGTTTGTAATACGATTCAAAATGATCCTTGTGATTTCAATGAATTTTTTGACTTGACTTTGGCATTTTGTTACTGTGTTGACTAATTTACTTCAATATGTATAAGTTTAGAAGTTTAATTAATAAATAAGCGGTTGTCTGGAAGAGCCGCCGATTGTAGGACTTTACTACATCATCTAGTAGATTTTTCTAATGTATGTTCACAGTTGAAGCATTGATATATTCGGGGATTGGATTGAGTTTTTTGATAGGCTGTGATTTTCTGTTATTCTGTCTTATTTATAAGAGGCTTAGCCTTCGCATAGTTTAGTTTAGCTTTGGTTCAGCTCTTCTTCTCCCTTTGTTTCTCAAATAACAGACGAAATGAATATAAACTATACCGAGGCTAACCACGTCTATAAATAAGACGGCTTAGGTATTCATAAAATCCAAAGTCTGCTTCGTCTGTGAGCAGGCAAGATTTAGACTTTAACATAACATAAAATAACACCTCAACAGTCATAAATGTAGTCATGATCCCACACTAGGATTCCCTGTGTCGTGGGTATCAGGAATTACGAGTACCATGGTACCATAACACCCAGACCCGGAATAAATATTTCCAGATCGTGCAAACATTTGTCCTACAGCAAGAATTGAACCCACACCTCTCTTGTCTCAGCCGGCTACACACCAGAAGCAATAAAAAACCAACGTTGTTTTATTTTATAACAATTAACAACTCTACCTCTTCTTTGATAAAAAAATAGGAACAAAGATTTTTTTTATACTACTTGGTAAGCAAACAAGCATACGGCCCACCTGATGGAAAGTAGTTACCGTAGACTTGGATGCTTGCAACACCAGCATGACACGCGCGCTGCCGACCCAGAGACATAAAAATGAAAAGTCTCATGTGCCTGTAATTTCACCGGCAAACAGAAAAACAGCAATGCGAGCACTACTGATTGGTGGCAGAAAACGGAATGTCACCGAAATAACATCAAAATTATACTTTAATACTCCAGACATGGTATGCTAGTAGGTAATCGTTACAGAATTTTGGCACTCTCTTGATAATTATACATAATGGCTAGAAGCCAGGGTATATTTAGATCAAATTGCGCCTTTTCATTCCTGTTTGTATGTAATAAATCTGTTGGTACCTACATTGTATATAAATAAGAGCTGCATTCTGCAAGTGTTACGTAGCGAGTGATTCAGATGATCAGCTACTCGGTCATCATCATCACCAGCCTGTTTACCGTCCACTGCTGGACGAGGCATCCCCCATTAAATACAATGGGGGGATTTACCATAATCACCATGCTTGGCAGGCGGATTGGTGATATCAGTATTGGTGTAGAGTGCTCAGGTGGATGCTGCTGCCCATCTTCTGGTGTAATGCCTTAGTCAACTTTTACCAAAAACAACTCAGCAAAAGATAAAAAAATATAAAAAAAATGCTGGAAATTTCATACAACATTATCTAGCCCCAAGCTAAGCAGAGCTTATGTGTTATGGGTGCTAGATAACTGATATACAATAACATTATATAGATAGATATTTTTTATTATATATAGAAAAACACCCAGAACACCCTGAACAAATATCTGCAGATCGTACAAATATTTGTTCCGAGGCGGAAATCGAACCCGCAACCTCCTGCGTCGCAGGCAAAACCTTCGCCCGCCGCGCCACAGAGGTCAAACAAATATCTACTTATTTCAAAAAGCGCTGAATCAATTTCGATAAAATTTATATGGGACCACCTCTGAAGTATAACCTACCAAACAAAATAATAATCATAAAGTCAATTGATAATTGGCAGAGTAATCGCGGAACATACATACAGAAAAACACAGTCGAAATGAGAACCACCTCCTTTTTTTGAAGATGGTTAAAAAAACATGTATTCCTGTCAACCAATCGCAGACAGGTATAGATGAGAACACAAGGGGCACGTACAAAAACAAAGATAAATAAAGATTAATAAAACTATAGGCCACTGTTCAGCAACCCATCAACAAATGGTTAAGCGACTGTTTAATTTAACAATATTTTTTTGACAGATTCTTTCTTACATTATCGGTCACCTTGACCATTGGTTACGGTAAACGCCGGTTTATTTGTTCGTGAACATGGGATTTAGATTTAGATGTAAAAAAGTGTATACCTTTCAGTACCAGTCACCCATCACAACATCTCACACACAACATCGGTACGTACCTATGCTCAGAATAGAGTACCTATGTATAGGGTTACCAGATAGAAAATGTAAAAGTCCGGAGAAAATCACAATAATCACAAACGTAATTCAAAGCTTTTTAAAAGACAAAAGTTTCCTTAAAATGGTCTCATCGCAAAATAAATATAATAAAACTGATACGTTACTTAGATTTCAAGTGTTGATTTTATTTGTGCAATTCACATGACCAAAGTTGATTTTTAAATTAGTCTCTCTAAAATGGAAATTGAGTATTATTTATTTTTGTAATGAAAATAAATCTGAAAAATCTACTCTATTTTATTGATAATTCAAATAATCCTGAGATTTCCTTAGATTTCCAAAATCCAGCCGCAATCCTGAGCAGAGCCTAAAAATCCTGAGATCTCAGGATTCGTCCTATATGGTAACCCTACGTACGTAGGAACTATTATTTAATCTGTCTTTCTTTTATCAAAGCTTTATCAGTAATTTGATAAAGCGTTATATATTAACGAACAGTCACAGTTGAATGGCTAAATCAATAATTTTGATAACAAACGATACAAAAGGTTTCTAAATCCCTCCTCTGTGACGCGGCGGATGAGTAGCCGGCTGAGATGCGAGAGGTTGCGGGTTCAATTCCCGCTGCGGGACAATTGTTTGTATGATCTGCAAATATTTGTTTCGGTTCTGAGAGTTGCGGTACCACAGTACTCGTAGCTCCTGATACCTACGACACAGGGAATCTTAGTGTGGGATCAGGCAGGACTATGTATGTAACTGTTAGGTGTTCACGGAGGTCGTCAAACAAATAAAGTTTTTGTTTTCACAGTATAAATTTCGTTTTAACTCTTGCGCACACCAAAGAAAACTTTAGTTAATGATTCAGCAACGAAAAATAAGCTATTAAAAATGGCCACCGTCCGTTCACCTCATTACGAAAGCCAGGCGTCTGGAATTGACATGCTTGCACGTTCACGTTTATTGTTAGAACTCAGGTCACTGTTGTTAGATGATGTAACTAGGGCGCTTGCGCAGGTGAAGATGGAGTTACGTGGATTACTCCAGCGCATGAAAGACACGTCAACAAAAGACAAAGAAGTGTTGAACCAATTTCGATGATATTTAGAAAGACAGATTTGACTTAGATTATTATCCCAGTAACACGTTTAACGTATCTATTTATCGCCTCATATCGAGTAGCTGTGCCCTATAATTACTTTGTATACATAATGCTGTGCCATGGTGTGTCCGCCCTAAGAATAGACCCCTCTTTCTCCTCCCGTGGACCTGGTAAAAGCAAGCTAAGGGATTACACCAGGGGATGGGTAGCAGCATTCACCTGGGACTTAAACCAAACTGCGATCAGCAATCCGCCTGCCAAGCGTGGTGATTATGACAAATCCCCCCATTGTTTTAATTGACGGAGGACTCGTTCAGCGGTGTACGTAAGGCTGGCGATGAACACATGTATAAATAATCCAAAAAAAAAACTATTTATGTAAAATTCTTAACTAACTATTTATGTAAAATCTTGAAAAATTCGCATTCATTTTTTAGGTTGAATTAGTGGGACTGGGTAATATTACATAAGAACTTATGTGTAGTCCCTTTTTCTGGGCAATAAATTATTAATTCATTCATTCATTCGTGAACGAAGCCATGGACGGCTGTTATAATATTTTCCAAAAATAATAGCTATTTGCATCTCTCGGCTAAAACTGTGAATTTGTAGCTCTCGGCTAAAACTGTGAATGTCGTATTTACTTCCGCCCAGTTGGACAAATTTACTGGTTTCTGTACGGTTGTAAGATTAATAAGCAAACAACTGTGCCAAGTTGCCTGTGATCAATGTCAAACAATTGGCTGAGGAGACAAGGACAAAGCCCAGCCAAGTTTACCTGTCCAGGAACAGGCAGGATTTTTGCATCTTCAATCTACATTCATCCACCGACTTCCTGCGATGTTTATACCTAATGTCTTTAGTCCATCGAGTAGAGGGCCTTCCTCTACCGCGTCGTCCGGTTTGTGGTCGGCACTCGAGAACCTTTATGTCGGTGGATGGAGGCGGCTCAAGACCGTTTGTCGTGGCATTCTAAGGGGGAGGCCTATGTCCAGCGGTGGACTTCTATAGGCTGATGATGATAATGACAAACTTCATTGAAAAATAAACTTTTGGCTATCTTTTATTATTTATTATTTTATTTTATTATTATAGGTACATAGAGATAAGGGGCTGCTCGTTTTTCGTACATTTTCTTTAATAGGTATTTTTTAAACTATGCATTTTAAATTTATAAAAATATACATTATTTTTTAATTATCTAGTTTGCCTTCCAAAATAATCTCATTCATTTATTTCAGAATTTATTTATTTACGTTAATCGTCCGCGATTGGGTCATCTAATTCTGTATATATGTACTAAATTTAAACTTTTTTCAATCAGCAGTATCGGAGAAAATAGGCAGACAAGAGAGTAATCTTATAATGGTTCCGTTAGTACCTTTAGAGCAGCCCTTCCCAAAGTGGGCGATAACGCCCCCTTGTGGGCGCTGCAGGCCTAAAGGGGGGCAGTAAGAGACCCAGAAAAAAAAATGGTCGGTGCGCTCAGGTCTCAAGTGAGCTCTTGCGGGTTATAGTAAAAGTCTCGTTTAGAATGAATGTTTAACTCTCCGCTAATATAGCTCACAATAATTAATTTAATTTGAAGTTATAGTGGTTTTTAAGTAGGTGAAAAAATGGGAGCGCTAAAAAATTGTTTATTCTCAAAGTGGGCAGTAGACAAAATAAGTTTGGCTTTAGAGGTACAGAACCCTAAAAAACACTTACTTCCCCGCTTTCCAAAGAGGTTAAATGTTTATTGTGCTTACATGTTTTGTGATGTGCACGCATCTAAATCGGAGCTTTGAGTCAGCAGTCATTGCTCATGCTGACGACTCACGGCTTACGCGGCGTGTAATATGCGTAATGATTGTAACTGCGTCTTCTTTGAAATTAGTTCTGAGGCCTTACCATGAGCTCTTGTAGCAATTCAGTTCAAAAACTATTCAGTACATACGTACTTAGCTCTTACAGCGATTCAGTTCAAAAACTATTCAGTACATAACTTTTCATTAAAAAACCGACTTCCGCATTGAATTCGGCAATCTGCATGTTTTCATTTGCTAAAGGCATACAAAACAATAACTTGTTGCTGAAAATACCAAAATTGACCTAAGTATAACGTTTGAGGAGTTCCCTCAATTCCTCATGGATTCCATTATCAAAACTGGGTTTTGAAAACAATGGAACCAATCTGGAAGTATACAAATAAAAAAAGAATTTTCCAAATCGGTTTATAAACGAAGGAGAAATGAGGAAGCACATAAAAAAAATTAAATAAAAAATAGAACCGAATTGAGAACCTCCTCCTTTTTGTCAAGTCGGATATAGCTGCGGACATCACAGAACCGATATTTTGTAATGAATAGTTTTTGAACTGAATCGCTATAAGAGCTCATGGTAAGGCCTCTGGTAGGTACTTTCATTCTTTTGAAATATTTTTTTTTATCCAGGTGGTCTGATTCAATTACATCATTACTTTAGAAGAAAGTCCATGAGGACTTAATACCAATATGAATTGTACTTGTATAATATACACAAATAAAAAACTGGTCAAGTGCGAGTCGGGCTCACGTAGAGAAGGTTCCGTATAAGTAGGCTACCATAGTAATCACAAGACCAATTAAACTTATTAGTCAATAAACGCATTTTAAACGCATTTTCTCTGCGAATATTTTCCGTTTCCCGTGTTAATTTAGCAACTTGATTTTGATTAAGATTTTTCTGTAAACTATGAGTAAGGCCCAATATTTTGCATATTTTTCATAATTTTTTAGCTCAGTGATTTTGGATAGACAATTTTCAAATGATTTCTTTAAAAAATTATAAGAAAAAATAAAATTGTATATTCATAAAGGTGATATCAGACGGCCATAAATGTACACTCGAGTGATGCTTCATTTTTCTTTGAATTAATTCGACTCTATTGTTTCATTTTGTGTTCAAACGTTTCATTTCGAGTGAAAGGTGCTGAATGAAAGACGAAAATGAACCATCTGATATCACCTTATCGCGCTCTTTCATTTTACCTATATGTCACAAGATGCATTTGACAAAAGTTTTTTCGACAAAAGTCGAAATTTCTCTATATTAGACGTTTCCCTAATTTGTGCTACAGCATTCTAAATTTCAAAATAGTACCTCCGTACCTACTTTAAAGGTTTTTCATATTCGCGATTTTTATAAAATAACTTTTCATTTAAAAAACCGACTTCCGCCATTGTATTCGACAAAAAATCTGGATGAAAAAAATTTATGAAAAAACCATAGTGGTGGTCGTGATACTTTCTGAATGCAAATGTTTGGTTTGTTGCTGAAAATATCAAAATCGCTATATGTATGCCTACAATATTTGAGGAGTTCCCTCAATTCCTCATGGATTCCATCAGCAGAACTGGATTCTGAAAAAAATGGGACCAATCTGGAAGTGTATCCATTCAAATTAAAAAGAATTTTCCAAATCGGTTCATAAACGCCGGAGATATGCGGTAACAAACATTAAAAAAAAATACAACCGAATTGAGAACCTCCTCCTTTTTGTGAAGTCGGTTAAAAATTAGACAGTAATTGCCATATCTTTTTAATGCTTTGAGTTAGAAGCTTGAGTTATGATGAGAAATTGAGTTTACAGCACTATAAGATCATCATCATCATCATCAATCTGTAGATGTCCACTGCTGGACATTGACCTTCCCCTTAGAATGCCACGTCGCACGGTCTTGAGCCGCCTCCATCCACCGACTTCCTGCGACGTTTATAACGTCTTTAGTCCATCGAATACTAAAGTCGCGGTAAGTTCCTCTAGCGCGTCGTCCGGTTTGGTGGCCACTCGAGAACCTATTCCTTATTTTTTACTATCACAGACCTTTGATTGACTTTGACTTTAACTTTGGCTTTGACTTTGAGACAGACGGACAACCAAGTGATCATGAGGGTACCGTTTTTTCCTGTTGAGTTACGGAACCCTAAAAACCCTGGGTAACAATAAAGTCAATGTTTGCAAAGTATCTAAAAACAGTGCATCATTAGGTACACTAATTTAATACCCACATATTTTTGAGGTATTTCTAGGTATACAAAATCAAAACTACCTAGGTACCTAGAGTTTGGCTTTTGTTACTCATGTAAATCATGCAAAAATTTGTCTGGGATCACGGATAAGAACCCACGACCTCTCGTGCCTTAGCTACTCTTCCACCTAGCCACTGAGGTCATCAAGACGCGGTAAGTCACTAAATTTTAGATTTCACACTCGTTCTCGTAGTTTTAATATGATAGATGTGACTCATGTGCTTTTATAGGACTGTTGCGAGGTCAGCGGATGGTTGGATTTAGGTTCAATGTTTATAGTCGCAAGGTTTATTTTAAGTTGTTCTTTGCAATAAATAATTTTGTACGTGCCCACGTTGTTCCGCCCTACGTTATTTATTATGGAAGCTCGTAGCTTGCGACGTTTGAAGAGCGCCTAATAAATAAATAAATAAATGCTGGACATTTCACACGCAACATTTATCTAGCCCCAAGCTAAGCAGAGCTTGTGTTATGGGTACTAGATAACTGATATACTTAATACAATACATTACATAGATAGATATTTTTTATTATACATAGAAAAATACCCAGAACACCCCTGAACAATTATCTGCAGATCGTACAAATATTTGTTCTGAGGCGGGAATCGAACCCGCAACCTCCTGCGTCGCAGGCAAACCTTTGCCCGCCGCGCCACAGAGGTGTCAAAACTAATTAGCCTTATTTGTACCGATTAGTACCTTCTAAGTATACTAAAATCACCATTAGTTATTTATCACCAAACAAACAGCATGTCAGTGGATGTAGATAAGCGTAGGTATACTTATATAAATTATAACCAGGCCTATCTACTTATGCTAGTTATGTAGAGTAGCAGTACTTAGGTAAGTTAGAATAAGTATATATAGGCGGTTTAATTGATACTAAATAAAACCAATTTTAGTAGTTTCAAAAGAAAGAACAACTCCGTTCCAATTAAAATAAACAAAAGAACCACTTACCTCGAAAAAAACACAAGAACAAAAATTAAATCCGATCACTCCACACAAAATTGGAACCGTTTTGAAAAAGGAATACAGTAAGGTTGCGTTCACACACGCTCGCGGTGCGTTTCGTTCGTTCGATGCTGCCGGGCGCCCGAGCAGTCTGGCTAGCGGGCGTGCGAGGGAATTCTGCGGGACGAATAGGGATGTACCTACCTGTATCGATATTGCGATAGTGTGGAACGATCGATGCAGGGTTCTGTAGTTGTGATCGATGATAACTTTACTGAAGTGGTTTCCTCCTTGGAAAAGGGCATAGTTTATTTAAAGCACCCGGTTAAAAATAAAATAAATTGCGTTAACTTTATAGACAACCTATAAAACATGCGTTATTTTAACTGGTCTCTTTGATCAGTTAAAATAACACAAGTGAGCTCGAAGAGAGATTCGCAATGTCAATGAAAATTGAAAAAATGTTATCGTAGGTCGAGTATCAATAAATAAACGAAACGGCCTACACAATGTTGCAGCCGACACTAAAATCTAAAAAAACGTTCGTATCGGATTTTCTTTCGTATTGGAATGTCCACCTTTTCTTCGCATCCAAAATGACAAGGTAACTTTTTTAAAGGTCATTGATATTTCGAAGCTATGTTTGAAAATAGTTTTCCATAATAAACACGTTTTTAATCATGCAATTGAAATAATTATTTTTTAAAAGCTTTTATTTAACTTTGACCGTAAAAGTTGGCGAGTAATAAACTGGCCCCCCCTTATTTATAATCATTTTCGAAACATATTTTTAAAAAATTGCTTTCGTTTTGTTCCCTCAGATGTAAAATGTCATACGTCATAACAAGACAGAAGCTGTTTTAAATAAAATATGTTTAAAAAAATATTTTGAATAAGAGGGTTACACTATTTTTTATTTGTCAAGGATTATTGAACCAAAATGGTCTGACATACTTACCTATAACCAACACTAAAAACTTTAAAGTAGGTAGGTAGTCGGAAATACCAATCATTTATCAGGGTCTCGCTAAGATCAGAGTGCCGTGAACTAGTGGGATGAGTCACACCTGAACACGTACCTGACCGCGAAAACATCTCTACGAATTACAGCTCTACACCAAAATGATAAGATTCAAATTAATCAGGCAAGTGGACTAGACTGCACGTAGATTGAGGGTCATTACAGAGAGGTGTCTTTTTACCTGCCAAACCAATCATTGAATCATGACTTGTGACGAGTGCCGGGGCGTGTCCGGCCTTAAAATAGACCCCTCCGTCTCCTCCCGTAGATGTGTCCGTCCCCTAGTAATCTTTACTAAAAGATTACTAGGGGATGGACATCTACCTGAGTATATAACACCAAACTGACATCACCAATCCGCCTGCCAAGCGTGGTGACTATGGCAAGTTTCCCTATTTGCATTCTATGGAGGAGACTCTTGTCCAGCAGTTGACGTAAACTGGCTGGTGATGATGATGATATCAAAGATCGCTGTGGTGTGTCCAGCCTAACGGTCTGTCTCATAATAATTTCTAAACCTATTTTAGTTAAAATAGCTTTTGTTTTCTTCTCTCTGATGTAAAATGTCATACGTCAAAACAAGACAAAAGCTATTTTAACTAAAATAGGTTTAGAGAATGATTATGAAACAGGGGGTAAGAATAGACCCCTCCGTATCCGTCATAAAAGCCGACTAAGGGATTACAACAAGGAATGGGCAGCAGCATCCACCCGAGTACCCACTCAACACCAATACTGCGATCATGTGCACGCCTGCCATGCGCGTGTGAATATTTACCAAATTCTTTATTACACAATAAAATAACAAACTTTTACAAAAGGAGGACTCATGATTATGACAAATCATTGCATTATTATGGGAGAGGCCTCGTCCAACAGTGGACGTCTAATGGCTGATGCTGATGATGATGATGATGACGATGATCATTATCAAAGAAGTAAAATAACTACAATTTTTATTAGCAGCCTGGTAGTGGTTGGTTAAAATAAGAGTGTTCTTTGCACCCTCTTAAATTAAGACGAGGACTGATCTCAA
This sequence comes from Epirrita christyi, assembly GCA_951392215.1. NCBI lineage: Eukaryota > Metazoa > Arthropoda > Insecta > Lepidoptera > Geometridae > Epirrita > Epirrita christyi. Next base: position 9,685,902 of record OX595853.1, read on the forward strand.
AAGTAGTATTTTGAACTCCCAGTGCGACGTGACGAGATTAAATAGAAGAGTGTTGGTAGAAAAACTTACTAATTATAGTTTATATACGATAAAAGAACAGAATTTTAAAAAAAAGTCTGGTTTTGCAAAAATAACCGCACATATGACCACCCTAAAAAAGTTTTGGCATTCAAATGCTCTTAATTTTGAACGGCAACAATGCAATTTTTTTTACTTGTATTTTAAAGTTCTAACCGCATATTTTTTATCTATGATTTGGGTACGATTAATTCAAAAAAATCCTCAAAAATTTAATACAGTCTGAAGTGCAAACCAGTTTCATCGTCAAATATGCTTTTTTTAACTAGCAAAGCCTTTATTTATTTTTGGATTCTTGGGTGTTTCGATTTAACGATCATCGCGCCGTAGTGAAGTTAATTGTGTGTAGCTTATAAGTAGTAGCTCATCAAATGGCTCAATAACCAAATCTTCAAATGAACCTATTTGAAATAGGAACCCAGCTAGAAAAAGTTCGCATATCGCATGAAATAACTCGTAAAGCAACATGTAAACAGGGTCGACCTCGGCTAAAAATATTTTCTTCGGAATATTCCAACTCGCGCCGAACTGCAGACAGACACTTATAAATATTTAACGTGTTGGGAAAAATGGCATATGTTGACTTTTCCATGAATAAGATATTAAAGATTTAAGAACCATTTCTTGTTTCTTCACTGACTCTCCTATACCTATTAATTACCTACCGATGCCTTAGTTAGAGATATATAAATGCTCCGAAAAGACCGAAGCTTTGTTTTCTTGCCGTATGTAGCGCAGGTAGGTAGAGAGTGATCTATTCAATTACGTCAAAATAAAATACGAACGTCAAGCCTGTGTCAAGCAAGTGCCAAGTAAAAGCAGTGGAGCGCCGCTAGCGGATATATTGGGAAACTCGGTGTCCACAAAAAAACACATTTTGGTTTGCAATTCTGCATTTGGGTTAACGAGTGTTATGAGCACTCTTTATCCCAAATGCCTGTGCCACATCACATCGTCGAAATATGAGCTACTTATCAAGAACGACCATTGAAGTTTAAATCTATAAAAGTTCCAAAGAAAAGTCCGTTAGTCTTGTCCTGCATGAAAGTCATAAGTCCAGCGACGCGAATGCGAGCAGTGATGCTCATAAGAATGAAATGTGAGGGCCAGTGTCGCACTTCGCAGGTCACACGAAAATAACCAGCGTATTTTCCGGCGAAACACATAAAACTATGTCGCTCTTGCAACACTGAAACTAGGTAGGTAGTACCTAGGTATATGACGATTCAAATTATATTGTGCATTTCAACGTTTGCTCCTCGACCGTGCAATGACTTTTCAGCTCAATAGTTTATCGTTTAAAACCTAATCAATTAAAATCAGCTTTGTCCAAATATTTTGAAACTTGAAAGGAGGAATATTTAGTTCAAAAAGTTTCCCCTATTCTTCATAAGATTTACATAGCGCTAAGGTTGCCAAAATGATCCCTGTTGTTGCGTTCCCTATTGCCGTTCTCTACTGTAATTGGGGGGTGGCTCTGATGATGAAGCTGTGACATGTTCAACGGATCTCCTTAACCTATAAGTAATAGTATAGTTTAGTAGTGTTTGAGCTCTTTTGAATTATTTTTGTGAGACGGTAGACAATACGTTACAGCCAGGGTCCGGAGATGAAAGCAAGAGAGGCTCGACGGATCTCTTCGATAGCTAGCAGTAAAGGTTTTTAGCGGTAGTACGGGGTTTTTAACGCGGTTGAAGTCGCGGGTTTCAGCTAGTTTGATATAAATTTCAAGTTGATAAGTTGAAGGAAGCATAAAAAGTGTAAAAAATAATAAAGTGTCAAAAAATTTCTTAATCTGCCTTGAGGCCTACTTGCATAGATTTATAGTACCTACTTGTGGTCATGCGGTCATAGTATTTTGTATAAGTCTAGTTAGAAAGAAATGTTTTTCAACACGGTGTAGTTGAAAAGATATCATATAGTGTGGCTGGTTGGAGTGGTGCCGAACCGCGAGAGTGAGTCGCTCTGTATTTATAGTGGAGTGACCAACAGTTAGGGCTTGGTATAAGTAGCGAGAGACTTCTATTTCTGTACATAGATTGCCCATTCATTACCTACACTACGACAGTGTGTTCCTTAGCACTATGCCAAGAACTAAGAAGAGTTTTTTTGTAAAAGAGTTCGTCCAGGGAGTTCTTGCTATTTCTTCCGCAAAACAGTACCTATACCACCCTATCCTAATGCTTGCATTGCTGTGTTACAGTTTGAAGGGTATTTATGCGTACCGTTGTAATTACTGGGTTTGTGGCATATGATACCACCTTTATGCCACACATGGTACGTTTCAGGTGACGTGGTCTGCGAGGTATATGCTTTCCAACAGTTAATAAAATAAAATAAAACATCATCATCAGCCTTTAGACGTCCCCCATAAAACTGAGGGGAATTGCCACGGTTGTCAGGTGCAGTGACGGATTAACCCTTAATCAAATTAAGCAATTGCCTGGGGCATCACGTCTGGGGGGGCACCAGAAGAAGCACAAAAAAATCTGTCCTTAGGTCATCACGTCTCACTCTCACGTCACCAAAAACCACAACAAAAAAAGTTTCTAGGACTAATTTGAAAATTCGCGCGTTTTAAGTTGACATAGAGTCCGACCTAGAGTCATAACCCACTCCCGCTTGCCAACTCGCTCCACTTCTAAGGTGCGTTACATCTCATCATCTTATTTTACAAACAACTAATGTTTTTAGGGGGTAAACATTTATAGACCGATTCTAGTTGACATACGGATAGGGGGGCCCACAGGCGGGGATAGCTTAGGGCATCAAGTAGTCTTAATCCGTCACTGGTCAGGTGGGATTGTTGATCGCAGTATTCGTGTTGAGTACTCATGTGGATGCTGCTGCCCATCCCCAGAGACCGATTTTCGTAATTATTGAACATCAAGCCGATGTTATTGAACATTCAATTCCCAATCTAATCTCATCTCGGTCAACTGTCACGAGTCACTGCGTGCGAAGACACGTTTTATATATGCAGCCAACCAATGTAACCAATTTTTCCTGCTGACCGTACATACAACTTATTTCCCAAAGTCCTTCCCATTTATGGACGTGGGATTGCAATCGGGTACTAAAGATCTAACTGGTAAAAGGTGCAAGGGAAAGACATCCCGTATTCTCAGATTGATCGCGTCTACGCGATGACGTCACATCTCGCATGACGCACAAAACTATAGTTTTCATGTGAGATATAACGTCATTAAGTGCACGAGATTTTTCTGAGAATAACCCCAGGTGTTGTGTGCAGGAGGTGTTGTTGTAAAAGTAATTCGTGGATAGTTAGATGTATATTTCTAATCCGCTTCCTCTTATAGCAACTTCCAGCACTTTTGTAAGACGACAATGAAGATAGGATAAATTCGGCAGCTATGAATAATAAACAGAAACGTCAACCGCCCACGCGAATTCGGAGTAGATTGATATGGGGACGGGTCATGGGCCAAAATTAAAGCAGTTTATGCAGGTATGATCTGCGTAAGACCTAATTCAGCCTAAATCGATTGTACTATTTGGTAACACAAATAAAATTGTCGAATTTCGATTTTGTTACCGGTTAGTCCATCTATTGCTCCTAAAGTATTTCCGTTTATTCCAATCTGTCCTACCAGAAGTTCGATGATCTAACTGTTAGAAAAAAAAAAAACTTTCTCCGAGTTGGTATGGTAATCATTTGAAGGAAAAAGTTGCTGAAATGTAACATAATATACCTAACACCCAAAAGTCACATACATCCCCACACTAGGATTCCCTGTGTCACGGGTATCAGGAACTACGAGTACCATGGTACCATAACACCCAGACCCGGAACAAATATTTGCAGATCATGCAAACATTTGTCCCGCAACGGGAATCGAACCCGCAACCTCTTGCATCGAAGCCGGCTACTCGCCCGCCGCGCCAGACATGTCGTCAAAAAAACTCAAAAAGGGATCCGACGATTTAAATTTGATTTACGGATGGCGCGAGTCTTGTTCGCAGTTGTCCGTTACTTCCTTCTATTCTCCACTTTAGTGGATTCCGGCCTTAAAAACTAAATGTATTTTCAAATAATAAAAGATCTAGCTAGAGGAATAACCTTTTATATTCATTTGTTTTATAGTTTCACTCTTAACTATACTCTTACCGCTATGTTACTACGTTTTACATCCCATCAACTTTGTTGTATAGCTACTAACAACTTTTCATTTATCAAACAAAACAAACAATTTAAATTTTTAACTGTTACAATAATTGTAAAATGAATTTGAAATACAACAGCAAAAATCAATTAGAATGTAGGTACCTAAGGTTACAAAAGTAATTGTACCGATAACATTCTTGCAAGATAATTCAATTCATTTTGTTTATATGTCCACCTGTTGATGTCAAACAAAAGGTAACGATAAGTTACTTTTCTTCAAACTAAAAAGTAATTTCGTAATTGTTCAGCTAAAACGCAAGCAGAAAACTGCATTTTTATCCTCTAATTAAACAGTGCAGTAATATTGTATGAAAATATTACATCCCGGTTTATATTCCAATACACTATTTTACTTGTATTAGTTGACCAAGAAGTTTTCATAAGTTTCATATAAAGTAAATGTATTCGATCAAAATAATTTAAAAATAGAAAGTACCGACCGAAAATAAATTTTGAAAAATGCCCGACCGCTATTCGCTAACAAAACGAATTGGCGCGAATCGAATGAATGTGACTGAAAATTACATAGTGTAGATTTTATAATTCAGATTATGTAGTAATAATTGATTATTGTAGTTGAAAGAAAAGCTGATTATGGAGAGTCTTCTTGTTGCACTTCTGTTTATAGAACTAAAACTAGCACTCGGTGCAACAAGAAGTCGCTTTCCGCTCGATGCAACAATCTACTATTAATAGTTAAGACCGTTTAAAAGTTATACAGCAAATATGAAAATCATGATAAATAATAATGTAATTTTTCGACTAGGTAAGTGTCAAAACCTAACTTAGTTCACAATAATCCTAATTTTCGTCATGGGATACAAAAAATTACAACATTTTAACATTTTAGATCTCGTGAGAACTAAATATTGCTTTATAATTTGTACCTACGTACAGTGTTTCGAGATTTCAACATTTTGTATAATTTGTAGTGCAAAATATCATTGTATCAAATTCAGGGTAAATGATTTTTTTTTTACATTTAAATCCTCTCGCATCACGAATTATCTCTCGAATAAGTTACCCTTGGTTTACACGATTTTTGACGTTTACATTTCACTAATTCGAGATTAAGGTCACTGGTGCAAGTGAAGCAAGAAATCCTTACATAATTTCTGAAACCTGTGAATATGTATTACTAAAAATAGCCTACTAAAAAACTCATGTACTATGTATCTGTGCTCGGTGCATTATATTTGTGATAAACGTGTGATTATATTATTTAAAACATAAACATTTGAACTTATAAACATATATTATATCAGACATAAAATAAACCATTTTCAAACAAATAGCAATAATCGAAATTAAAATCATAAATATTTTTATAATAACTGACATTAATTTAATTGGAACCATTTGCAAAAACATTAGAAAAAACAAAAAATTCTCGATTTTGTTGTCAAACAAACTTGAAATACGCCGTGGTATGTGTTCGGCCTGAGAACAGAACCCTCCGTCTCCTCCCGTGGATGCGTAAAAGGCGACCAAGGGATTACACGTGGATGCTGCTGCCCATCCTCATGGGCAGCATCCACCTGAGTACTTAGCATCAATACTGCAATCACCAATTCCCTTGCCAAGAATGGTGGTTATGGCAAATCTCCATTGCATTGGATGGGGGAGGCCTCGTTCGGCAGTGGACATCAACCAGCTCATGATGATGATGATGATGATCCATCTAATTTTTATATACAGAGAAAGTATACGTGAATAAATTCAGATTTGCACCGACTAATGTCAAAAAAGAAAAATGTCCAAAAGTAATGATGTCCAACCATAAAAATGTTTAATTATTAAAATATTCAGTACTAAAAATGTCCAATAGTTAAATGTCCAACAGTAAATATGTCCAATTATAATAATGTCCGATTGAAAAAATGATCAAATTAAAAAATGTTCAATTAAAAAATAGGCTAAGCTCGTTTAGGTTAGGTTTTGAGTTAAATACAGGGTACGGTATATATACGGTAGGTACGCGTCTGTATAGTTGGTCATTTTTCTGGTTGGTTATTTCAATTCTTGGTCAGTTTTCTAGAGGGCCTTTTCTGTATCTGGTAATTTTTCTAGTTGACCTTTTTTTTTAAACTTGGACGTTCTTCCGATTAGGCGATTCCATAGTTGGATATTATTAAGCTCCTGGACATTTTTGTTTTTTGACATTAGTCGTGCGAACTCATTGTAACCATGTATTTAATTTATCATTCATTGAAGGGATAAAGGACTTAATTGTCAACAACAAAAGAAAAACTTGTTCAATACAAGAAATATTAGTTTTGGGATATTATAAAAACTTAAAAAGCATGTACATAGGCAACTCTCAAAACCGTGTTAATTTCAAGATATAGTACTCTTTACATTACTCATTAGCTTTGGATAACTTCGGTATACATCCGATAATAATTGAATAGATAAACAATATTACTTTACGTTGAATTAACTTACGTAGTAATACTTCACGTAGTAATACTTCACGTAGTAATACTTCACGTAGTAATACTTTACGTAGTAAAACTTTAACGTAGTATAATTTCACGTAGTGATACTTCACGTGGTGTTCCTTTACGTAGTGATACTTTACGTAGTGATACTTTACGTAGTCAATACTTTACGTAGTAATATAGTTTATCTATGTTAATAGTCAATGGTTCAAATCTGTCACAACTGTGGTATGTAGAATTTGCCTCCAAAACTTCAACACTCATTTAAAAATTACCACTTATTCATCTAAAAACCCTTTAAATTCCTTTTTTGATCACTTTGTTGAGGTATTTTTGATAATTTATGAGAAAGCTTTTTTATTTGAAGATCATCGAATCGTATCAATCTTGAAAAATACGTTTTTTTTAATAAATTGTACTATTTACACAACTTTCATAATTATTAAGATTCTATACACATCGATACCAGCATTGATAGCAAATGTAATAGTTTTAAAATTCCAATGCATAAAATAAATCTTCATAAAACAATAACAAATAAAAACATAATTAATTGTGATGATCAATCATTATAATGAAAATGTCTGTGTTTTCTAATAGAACTTTCAAATTTTCATTATGTACTACTGATTTTGGTTTTTGAAAATAATCTTATTTTTCTGAAAAATCAGATATCCTACGCAAACTGCAAATGTAGCAAAATTGTTAAAAAAACACTACTTTCTTCAAAAAGCTCTTCCTCCACATTTCTAGTATTAAAATTCTAAAAAATCTACAATTAAAAAAAAACACGTTCACTAACAGAAACCATACAAAATAACATGATAAAAATTGCAATTCAAATATATAGCGAATACTTACGACGAAAAAATCTCATATACTTCACCATATAAACGCTACTTTCGTACACAAAATATGTCGTTTTCATCCTTAAATTACTTAATTCTAAACACCGATTGGCGTTTTCAATGAGAAATAATAGCCTTGTTGAGTGAGCACACATCCTTATACATTAAACATGTTAGCACATCACAGATCATCATACAACTTAGCGAAATTGCATGAACTTAATCAACAAAACATTTGGCTGTTCTCTTAGGGTTAGACCACATCTGTAAGCATGCATCAGCACAGCGGCGATAACAAAATTCTTTTCTCATGTCATTTATGGAATACATATCAACATGCTTATCCATGCACGGAATATGTATGTCATAAACAGCGCGTGCGATCGCATCCGGATGCATCCCATGTGTTTACATTTTGACGACCTCTGTGGGGTGGCGGGCGAAGGTTCGCCTGCGACGCAGGAGGTTGCGGGTTCGATTCCCGCCTCGGAACAAAAATTTATACAATCTGCAGATATTTGTTCAGGGTGTTCTGGGTATTTTCTATGTATTATAAAAAAAAAACTATGTAATGTATTGTATTAAGTATATCAGTTATCTAGTACCCATAACACAAGCTCTGCTTAGCTTGGGGCTAGATAATGTTGTGTGAAATGTCCAGCATTTATTTATATTTGTAAGGCAGTTTGTGCATATGAATAATAATCGAACCTGCTACCCGGTATCATTGTTGCAGCTAGTTGTGAAAAGCGAAAATGTTTTTTTTAAATAAAAGTAGTATTTAAATTTACTGTTTATATTCACCCCAAACTACGGCATGGACTGTGTTGTCTATGACAGACTTTTTCCTCGTTATATATTCCTGTTGACCAACATTTTTTTTTTAAAATCTAAAATAGTAACATGACACCAAACAGTCACATACGTAGTCTTGATTCCCTATGTCGTGGGTATCAGGAACTACGAGTACCATTGTACCATAACAACCAGACCCGGAACAAATATTTACAGATCATACAAACATTTGTCCCGCAACGGGAATCGAACCCGCAACCTCTTGCATCTCAACCAGCTACTCGGCCGCCGCGGCACAGAGGTCGTCGGAGGAGGAATAATGATAGTTACTTTTTTGTAAATAGCAAAATGATGATGATTCTTAAATCTTATACAAGTTTGACAAAGACTAATGGTATTTATAATAAAGAATATAATGAATTACTGTTCATGCAATGTCCCTAATCAGGCACATCACGCTAACAAAAATACAGCCTTGCCCTCCGCACCACTCAACATCAACAGTCAAAGTATTTGTACATGTGACTATATACCTCTATCTTTAGTCAAAGTCAAAAAGAATTTTATTCATTGAAATCACAAGGATCATTTTGAATCGTCTTATAAACAAAAATTACTCCTGTTCCAACGCGACCAAGCCTAGAAGAATCAGGCAACAAACACGGCTTGGCTTACAAAAATGGTCCGTCTTACCACTAGGTGAGAAGCGCCTGTGTGGTGCCTCGGAGCAAGGAGTTGCTGATACATAGTAAAGAACTTAAAAACCTTAGGAAGGTAGTCAAAATGAAATAAACATCAGCAAAAACTATGCAAGACAGCACACGCTACGCTTGTTATAAAGTGTGTCGCAGACATAGATGAAAGCCCGTAAAAAAAGATCTTGCTAGAGTTTTAATATCAAAATTTCATCTCAAGATTTCGCATCCTTATTACAAAACAAATGTACATACAACTGAACCAATTAAAATGCGCGTGATTCAGTGTGCGCTTCTATATCAAAATACCAAGTAACGTGCTAAAATTGAAAATAAACAAATTTAATAACATGATCTAAAAAAACATACTATAAAATATCATATTATAAATAATATATATATATATATAATATAAAAAGATGATATTAAAGCTTGGGACTGAACTTGCTCTCAAACCAATGTTTAAATTAATAATAAAAGTGCAAATGTTACAAAAAAAGAGATTTAAAAAATGCCATTTAATAAATAAACTTTTATTTTATTTAAGTTTCTCGATGACAACAGCGCTATAGTCACATGTACAAACAAATCCATGATCTGTACAAGGTTTTACAAACTATTCATAAGTTAACATGTTACTTATCCTAATACAACTCTATGTCTTATAACTAAAAAGCTAATCCATTTGGCTTCTTTCAAGTTGAACCATTTATGTCTTGTCATATTTAGTTCTTATCTATTTTACTTAAAAATGCCTTATTTTGGTATAGCTGTCATAAAAATCGTATATCTCGTTTAAATAATAGACAAACAAAGAACTCTATTGAGCAAAGTTCGCTATTTAATAAAAATACTTACTTACATAATAGTAACAATGTATTGTGTGTATTTTAGTGAGATCCATTCATTTATTCTCTTCAGTTTATTTCATCTCAATACTGCTATAGATATATTTAATTATTTAACTTATTGATAAGCCCAGTTGGTCAACAAGGCGCTTAGATATTCGAAAAATTACAAGAAGTATATTCCATTCTTTTTAAATTTGTCACATATTTTATACCCAAGGTTATTTAACTGAAATGCAATAGATTTTTTCTTGATTGCAGTTCAATTGGTATAGGCATAGATAGGATAAACTATATTAAGTAATATAAACTATATAACTTAATATAGTAAAACAGGTGAAGTGAGATAAACTTTTGGTACCTACAAAGTGAAATCACGGTGATTAAGTACTACCAAAAGTAGTCTATGGTTTAGCTAGGTAACGTGGGTCAATTATTCAGGTTAATTGCAGTTTGTTAATATTTTGTTTGCTTTATTACGCCACCTTGCGACTTAAACCAGGCTTTACTAAATAAATACAAGACATAAAATAGTTCACCTTTTTCATAAAACGCGTGCTTTTCAAATGTACAATGTTTGTTCCATTTCGCCAATCCATAATCCAAACATAACCAACCAATAACAAAGTAATATAAACTCAATTTGGAAGACGATAAAGCCGAATTTCGAACGGAAAATTTTCTTTATAAAAGAACGAAATTTGGAAGACAAAACGCCGAAATTTTAAACGAAATATATGGGTTTATATTAACTATGAGTAATATGTTTAAATGCTATTTATGTATATGGCTTTATTTACCCTTTTCAGATTATGAAGAGTGGTATTGTTGCTCAGTGCTCATAAAAAAATAATGCAGTATTCAAGAACCTTACATGGCTATTGCTTTTAGTGCCTTTACATAGTAATAAAGTAACTATATTACTATACGTAGTAAAATGGTAACTATATTACTTTACGTAGTGTTATAGTTACTCTACGTAGTTATATAGTTTATCTATGATACATGCGCCAGGATAAAGGGGCATATCATAGTAAGATTCTTAAAAATGCTGACTCAACTCTAAAAACAGAAAGTAGCTTTCATTTACTCAATACATTTTTCAGTACTTTTGTTGGTTACATCAAAACTTACATTTTATGTATCTAAATAACTGTTTCGATTGATTGTTTTATGAAAAATAACAAAATAACACACAACTCTTCAAAAATCAGCCATCGCAAAATAAAACGTAACCTTTACACTTCACTCGAATCACTTTCCACGCGCAATGCGTCCATCTCAGTTGCGTCCGCGACACTCCCGGCACTTTACACTCTATGGCGATGAGCGTAAGGTTGAGAGTTCTCGACTTTTGAGTGAAATATTGAATTAAACAGTATCAAGCAACAAACGTAAATGACGACACACAACATTATCTAAATTCTTCATACATAACATAACATGCAGTCCTGATACACTTAAGACTCCCTGTGTCGTGGGTACCAGGAACTGTAAATACCCCACCCGAACCGGTGCGGGTTCGGTTATATCGAACCCGCAGCTTATGTGTCGCACCACTTAGGTGCGGCAGGTGTAACGTTCACTTTATATAATGTTGTGACAACAGCGCATTTTTGATTTTTGATCTATATCACGTTGATATGTTGATATTATCTCTAAAAAGTAAAAAACTCCCAACCTTATTCCTTATTTCCGTTGTTGTGTTGGTCTACAACTTAGCACCAGTGTTGTGTATTGCCGCGTCGTAGTGTCGTGGAACAAACACGTACAGCACGCGTCGCGTCGCGCGTCCGCAAAGGCCTCAAAAGAAGCCGATCAACTCCTACTCGACGTTGGACCGCGGCCCGTCGATCGGCATCGTGTGCAACACCTCGTCCAGCAGTTGCAGTGCCCTGAGGAAGAAACGTATTGAGAAACGAACACTCGGAAGTCTTCACTCGCAAACTAGGTACTGCATCAGTAAAGCCGGATATTCATTAGGCAACATTTGTTAATAAACACTGTTTATAAACCGTGTTTCACAATGTTTAGCCGGGTATTCATTAAACAACATTTGTTAATAAACACTGTTTATAAACCGTGTTTCACATTGTTTAGCCGGGTATTCATTAAGCAAAATTTGTTAATAAACACTGTTTATAAACCGTGTTTCAAAATGTTTAGCCGGGTATTCATTAGGCAGCATTTTGTTAATAAACACTGTTTATAAACCGTGTTTCACAATGTTTAGCCGGGTATTCATTAGGCAGCATTTTGTTAATAAACACTGTTTATAAACCGTGTTTTACAATGTTTAGCCGGGTATTCATTAGGCAGCATTTTGTTAATAAACACTGTTTATAAACCGTGTTTCACAATGTTTAGCCGGGTATTCATTAAGCAACATTTGTTAATAATTGTCAAATGTTGCCTAATGAATACCCCGCTTTCCTCTTCTCGTAAACCTTGGTCCACCATTGCAAAGGCAGCAATCATTAATCTGGTTTCTGAATTTAAAGTAAGTACATAATGCAAACATAGCAATTATTAACGTAACTCTCCCAAACTCAGCAAGCGTCAGCCGTTGTTGCACACTTAGCTGCCGCCTTTGAAACTAGACTTTGAAAGGGGTGTTAAAGTATGCCATCATGGTATATACCTGTGTAGATGCACCTCGAGCCAGCAGGGGGTCTCCTTGATGGAGGTGCGCGGGTAGTCGGGCCCCCAGCCCTTCACGAACGAGAGCCGCACGATGCACAGTCGCCGCAAATCGTCCACGCCAATACCCGCCGCTGCTGTTAGACCTATGTATAAGTAAGCATTATTGAGCACTATCTAACTCTACTTTTACACTACTGGCTCAGAATTAAGAGAGACGATACAACAATATAAATCAAAGAGCGTTGTACATACATATTCATAGTAGGATAGAATCAATAGCAGTTGTGCGTACATTGGTTCATAGTAGGATAGAATCAATAGCAGTTGTGCGTACATTGGTTTATAGTAGGATGGAATCAATAGTAGTTTTGCGTACATTGGTTCATAGTGGGATATAGCAAACAGGAGTTGTACGTACAAGTACATTTGTTCATAGTAGGATATAATAAATAGCAGTTGCATGTAAATTGGTTCACAGTAGGATACAGAGTTGTGCATACATTTGTTTACAGCAGAATAGAATGAACAGGAGATAAATACGTACATGACGGTGTTCATATAAGGACAGAATCAGTAGATATTGTACATACATTAACACACATAACACCCAACAGTCACATACGTAGTCTTGACCACGCACTAGGATTCCCTGTGTCGTAGTTATCAGGAACTACGAGTACCATGGTACCATAACATCCAGGCCCAGAACAAATATTTGCAGATCATACAAAAATTTGTCCCGCAGCGGGAATCGAACCCGCAACCTCTTGCATCTCAGCCGGCTACTCGCCTGCCGCACCACAGAGGTTCATAGGAGGACAGATCCAATAGGAGCTGCACGTATATTTTTTTATGTATGATATACTTATTAACTTAATTGCAATTGAGATTACTAAACACAGGAATTTCAATAGAGTAGATGGTTTTCAATTGTCTGGACTCTGGAATCCTGTGGTGAGAATGTGTAGGAATCGGAAAAATTGTGTGGTACCAGTTGCTCGTCCGGATACCGTTAGTGTGGTGTGTCGAGATGGAGTTAAGTGTGACAATGAAACTGTTGGTAGGGGTGTTCGTAATAAAAGAGTGAGAAAGAGGGTAGATCGTTACGGCTACCAATAACAATAAAAATCTACTCGCAAAGACTTCAGTTTACATCATGGCGCATGAAACTGTGTTGAAATATCGGGAATCAATAAAGCTCAAATATCATGGTAAATATCCCGTTTCTATTGATAATTTTGATATACTTATTAGCTAAATGTACATTGGTTTATAGTAGGATGGAATCAATAGTAGTTGCACGTACATTTGTTCATGGTAGGGTGCTGCGGCTGTATATGCCCCGCGACGGCAGCCGCTTGCGCCGCCGCGGCTGCCTGCGCACTCGCCGCCTGTGTCTGCATCTGACGGTGGCACTGTCGGAGGTCGAATACCTGCACACACAAATAACATATTATATAGCTCACTATAAATCTCATAAAGAGAAGTATAGTGTACACCTTGCTGCCTAAAAGAGAGATAGATAGATTATAGCTTTATTGTACGCCATAAACACAAAACAAAAATAAAAACCAGCCAAGTGCGAGTAAGACTCGCGCACGAACGGTTCCGTACCATTATCTATAAAAACGGCAAAAAAAACACGTTTGTTGTATAGGAGCCCCCTTAAATATTTTACTCTGTTTATTAGTATTTGTTGTTATAGCGACAACAGAAATACATCATCTGTGAAAATTTCAACTGTCTAACTATCACGGTTCATGAGATACAGCCTGGTGACAGACGGACGGACGGACGGACAGCGGAGCCTTAGTAATAGGGTCCGTTTTACCCTTTGGGTACGGAATCCTAAAAACGAGATACAACGTTTCGAATCAGAGGCACAATGGGTGGTCTTATCGAGCGATCTCTCAGTCAGATCTCTCAGATGAGCAGTGGACGTAAACACGCAGGTGATGTTGACGTGTAATAAACCTAATAGTTGTACCTTGATGCAGGCTGAGGGATAGATCTTATGAACGGCGTCGCCCGGCGCGCGTCCAGCCTCCCGGTCCAGGTAATAAGACTGCACGAAAACCGAGTGGTCGGACAGACAACGTAACCAGACATCTCCTTCGCCTCGCAGATCAAGTTGCACGCCTTTGCCTATGTGAAGTCTGAAATTGAATAAAGGAAAATATAAAGCGAGCATCAGGTATTATATGTGTGATAAATCTTATGATAGTACCTCAATGCAGGCGAAGGAATAGTTTTTTTTTATACTACTTGGCAAGCAAGCATACGGCCCACCTGATGGAAAGCCGTACCGTAGCCTATGGACGCCTGCAACACCAGAGGCATAACACGCGCGCTGCCGACTTTGAGACATAAAGATGAAAAGTCTCATGTGCAATATCACCGGCACCCGTACTCTTCAAACTGAAACACAGCAATACAACCACTATTGCTTGGCGGTAGAAATAGGTACGGTGGTAGTACTTCCCCGGACGAACTCTTTCTCCAGAAGTTCTACTACTAAAAAATCTTGAAGAAACAATTCTTGTTGAATCAAACAAGATCTTGTGAACAGCTGTAAAGTAAGGCCCTTTTTGAGTTGCATTTACGTCAAATTACTAAGTCCTGCCTGAGAATAGTCCTCTCCGTCTCCTGTGGATGTCATAAAAGCCGGCTAATACACCAGGGGATGGGCAGCAGCATCTACCCGAGTACTCAACAAAAATAATGCGATCACCAATCCGCATACTATGGGGAGAGTAGCGCACTTGACTTGTTAACAAGTACATCCATGTGTGAGCGGTCCCAACATTAAGTCCTATCTCCGTCTCGCTCTCGCATCACCTCCATAACCACCGGCATTTCGATGCTTGAAATGAAATGAAATGAAATATATTAAAAACAACAAACATTACAAAAATCACAAAAAGTACAATTAATAATGAATAGTTACATTTTTAAAGTCACTAGTAGGTACTGGTTGGAAAAACATTAGTACCCAAACTAGGGAGACCTGTGATATGGCGTACTAATGCCTTCCGCCGGACAAAGTTGAAAAAATGCATAATTATTAGAATTTTCATAATAAATGAATAACTAAATGAATAAAAAATTACAAAATTATAATAAATTAAATTTTAAATGTATGTATATAGAAATACAAATGTGCATCTAAATTTATATAGAACTAGCTAAAAGAAAACATCATGAAAATATAATAATACTAAATTAATTAGATTTTTGTACAAAAATTACACTAAGGCAACTAATAAAGCTTCTGTAGAAGCATAGTCCTGGTCCAAATGCCAGGTTTTTAATACTTGCTTACATTTAAACGTAGTTAGGGTATAGAATTTAAGGTTTTTATTAAGTTTCTTATACAAATAAGAACCCATATAATAATACTGTCTTCTCGCAAATGCTGTGTTACATTTTACTAAAATAATGTTATGTAATGATCTCGTTTGATTGACATGCGCAGAGTCACAGTAAAGATTTTTATGATATGCTTATGATGCTTGAGCACGATCTAGCATCGAAAAGCCGGTGTGATCGCTGTGGCGTGGCGGGTGAGAAGCCGGCTGAGATGCGAGACGTTGCGGGTTCGATTATCGCTGCGGGACAAATGTTTGTATGATCTGCAAATATTTGATCCGGGTCTGGGTGTTATAGTACTATGGTACTCGTAGTTCCTGATACCCACGACACAAGAAATCCTTGTGTGGGATCAGGACTACGTATGCGACTGTTGGGTGTTATGTTATAAATAACAATCTAATAGAACCATGTAAATAGTTATCTTCTTGACCCTTCGTTTTCAAGTGTAAGAAATACTGGTCTTACCTCGCCCGCTCGCTTTGTTCTGTTCTGTGGACGTTGCTAAGCGCTCCTAAACAGAACCTGTTTCCGCCTGAAGGGTCCACGTAGCCATCCACCTGTAAAACGAGATACATCTTAGTTGGAGCACTGGTGTAGTGGCTAGTGACCACGACTTTTGATCCTAAGGTCGTGGGTTTGATGCTAAACGTGCACACGTATGTTTTTCCACTCAACTTTTCATTTAATAAACCGACTTCCGCCATTGTATTCTAAATATCTGGATGAAAAAAAAATTATGAAAAAACCATAGTGGTAAAAGGGTTATGATACTTTCTGAATGCAAATGCTTGATTTGTTGCTGAAAATATCAAAATCGTTATATGTATGCCTACAATATTTGAGGAGTTCCCTCAATTCCTCATGGATTCCACCATCAGAACGGGATTCTAAAAAAATGGGACCAATCTGGAAGTATATCTATTCAAATAAAAAAAGAATTTTTCAAATAATACAAACCATAAAAAAAATACAACCAAATTGAGGGCTTTTTCTCAACGAGAGTGACAGATTAATATAAGATTTACAAGAAATAGTTTACCGTGACGTTGGGTCTGCTAGACGGAACTTTGAACGTCTCTCCGACTTGTGTGTCCAACTCGAAGTACGCGACTGAACACCAATATTCTGGCGCTGGCTGACTAGACAGAAGACCTCCTGGATTACCGTTATCTGGAAAAAAAAATCAGCATAATTTTACATCATTTCAAGCTTCTCTGCTTATTTAAATGAGTATACGAGGGTAATGGCTGGTGGCTCACTTGATGTTAAGTGCCCTATTAGATTATTACAACTGTAATACCGTAGGTCACCTCCATCTAGAACGCGCCCTACGCGTCATTGCACTGCGCACGCCTGCGTGGAAGCCCAAATGAGGCTTTTCAACTCTGTCTCAAGGGGGGGGAGACAGAGTTGAAAAGCCTCATTTAGGCTTCCACGCATTTCAGTATTTAGAGGATAAATAACAATTGTATTTGACATGGTAACTAACAGTACAGAACAGAAGATGGCGGGCTAGAGGAAACGAATTTCACTAGTTAGATACACAAAGAAATTACCTTTATAAGAACCCATTAATATTATTATTATTATTAGTATTATTATTATTCAGCGTGGTAATGTAGCCAGCGTCCTAAGGACGCTTCCATCTGGTAGTGATTTGTATCAGTTGAGCTATCTTTAGACCGTTTGCAACGGTCTTAAGATAGCCTGTAGTAGTCCACTGTAGGACATAGACCTCCCCCTTGGAATGCCGCGACGAACGGTCTTGAGCCGCCTCCATCCACAGACTTCCTACTACGTTTATAATGTTTTTAGTCCATCGGGTGGAGGGCCTTCTTCTACCGCGTCGACCGTTTTGACGGTTTTTTTGTATGTTACAACATTAATTGAACATTATATTTACATAGAATGTTTGAAAGTAAACTTACAGTAATGATGGTGATGCGCCGGCGCATCCAATGGAACAGGGGGCGCGGCGGGCGGCGGCGCTAAGCTCTGCGTGTACGTTAGTGTGTTGCTGCCTGTCCATGTACCTGGGAATATAATTTAATATAGGGTAGTTACACAGTTTTAGGGACTTAAAACATTATCAGCCCTTGCAAAAAAACTTATTTGATCTATTTTCAGGCTACATTTGAAAACTAAACTAAATATGCTAAACTAACTATGATGTCTTTTTAACATAGAATGTAACTGTACATACTAACAAATAATGGATGTTATATTATCTCACTCAATAAATGAATTATTGTTATTAGAATTAAAAAAAGCAATTGGACCAATTCAAAATCACTATGTCTTCCTGTAATTAGTTTGTGTGTTTTTATTATCGTATTCAAGGCGATGGTGCGGGTTCGACCTAAAAATTTTGTCTCGCGTTTGACGTTACAAGCACAATCCACCAAACGCCTTTTCCAGGTCAGGTGCAGCTTATGCTGAGACAGGGACCTATTTCACCTCACACAACACATTAGTCTATATACCTACTTATATCTTCATGTTTATTTTTAATGTTTTTTTTTTTTTTTCTGTTTATTTTTTCTTTTTGTGTAATCTTGTGTTGTGTTTAATGTGTGAAATAAATAAATTTTCTTTCTTTCTTTCTTTCTTTCTTTCACAATAGGACCCTGTTTTGTGCTACACTCAGATGTATTAAATTTGTTTTGGAATATTATACAATAATAAAATACTGAAATATTTGTTTTACAACGGGAACAGGAGTAATTTTAGTTTATAAGACGATTCAAAATGATCCTTGTGATTTCAATGAATAAAATTCTTTTTGACTTTGACTTTGGAATTTTTAAAAACTATTACTAGAAAAAAAAACACATAATATTATGTACATGTTTTTTATGTGAAATTATTAATAGGATAATGTTAATAAGATGTGATTAATATCCAGCAGTAGCCTAATCAAACTCAAAAGTATTTTATTCATTGCAATCACAAGGATCATTTTGAATGATCTTATCACTATAGGCCTCAGATAACATAATATTATACTAGTAATTAGGCCTAAAGGTTCTATTTCAAACGGCTCAAATACCTTTTATCAACCTTCGACCCCGCAGATGTCGCTGCGGAGCCGGTCCGCACTGATAAGACGGCGCTATGGTATCGACACAAGAAGCGTACCAAACCAAAAACTGTCCACTCTTCCATGACAAGTGTCACGCCGCCAGGTCTTTTACAATCGTGACCAGTAATGATTGGTATTTGGTATTGTTACCTTGTTGTTGCTGTTGCTGCGGGTTCTGTTGCTGCTGTTGCTGGATTCGAGGACTTGGCTGTGGGGCCGGGGGACTGGCAACATTCGCAAATCCATTTTGTTGAGATCCGGAACCCGAACCCGGAGACACCGCTGTGAGAAAGAAAGTGGTATGAGTTAATCACCAACTATTTTAAGGTGGATCGACTCGCAAGTGGCGCGAAATTCAAATTTTATTGAGTTTATTGCTCGTCACAGCTCATCAACACTTCTTGATATAGCGAAAGCAGATTTTGCTAAAAGTAGGACCAACCCGCAACACACATGTTTTAATTGATATTATCTCAAAAATATAATAAGTTAAGCTACGGATATCCCTGAACCAAAAAAAAAATGCAAAAATCATTGATTCGTAGCTAAATTAATTATCTTTATAAAATAATATCAACTAAAACGTGTGTTAGGTCTCCTAGTTTTCGCAAAATCAGCTTTCGCTATCACAAGAAGTGTTGACCTGTGATGAGCAAAAAAACACGAATGAATTTGAATTTCGCGCCACTTGCGAGACGATCCACCTTAACGATAAGTCACTTGATTAGTGATTTATAATTTTAAATCCAATTATACCAACAAGCTCTTTCAACAAGCTTTTTCAACAAGTTTTTTTTTTTTTCTGTCAATGAGTTAAAGACATTTTTAACGTCGCAGGAAGGCGGTTGATGGAGGCGGCTCAAGACCGTTCATCATGGCATTCTAGGGGGGAGGCCTATGTCCAGTCCAGTAGAGGACTTCTACAGGCTGAATATGATCATGATGATACCAACTAACATGAATATTTACCCCCATTTTCATTAAATATTTACGGGAAATCTATCACTTATGAGACACTATTAATGGCGCGCCTAACGCAAAATGTCAATCGTAGGTAGGACGCAGAACTGACAACCGTTGGGAAATAAAGGTTCTCGAGTGGCGACCACAAACCGGACGACGCAGTTGAGGAAGATCTTTAACTGTCGAGTCCTCACGATGGACTAAAGACATGTGGATGGAAGCGGCTTAGACCACCATAAAAATTACCATAAATTACCCATCAAAATTCATTTTGAATTAGAATAAGTGGGGGGTGAAGAGACTTTCAATTCATTCAAATCTAATTTTTACCTGGTAATGTCTGCGTAAGTTGAGTCTCAGCAGCTGTCTGTTGGTCACCAAAGAATGAGGAATTGGAGTTCTCGAGCAACGGAGTGGTGGCACCGGGAGACATGCTCACCGGCATTGCAGCTAAAACATGGACATTCAATTTTTATATTACTTTGTAAGATGTAGCATCATGGGTAAGCAGAATATGATACAGCTTTTAATTTATTACTATATATTAGTTGTTTAATTATCTTCAAATTTTATTACTTTAAGGTGGATCGTCTCGCATGTTGCTCGAAATTCAAATTTTATTGTGTATTTTGCTCATCACAGCTCATCAACACTTCTTGTGATAGCGAAAATTGATTTTGCGAAAACTAAGGGAACCTAACACACATGTTCTAGTTGATAGTATCTCTAAAAGATAATTAGTTTAGCTACGAATACTGCTCAATGATTTTTACAGTGTTTTTTTGGTTTAGGGATATCCGTAGCTTAACTAATGATATTTAATGAGATACTATCAATTAAAACATGTGTGATGGGTCTCCTAGTTTTCGCAAAACCTGTTTTCGTTATCTCAAAAAGTGTTGATGAGCTGTGACGAGCAAAAAACACAATAAAATTTGAATTTCGCGCCACATGCGACACGATCAACCTATTGCAGACCTTTTATTATTATTTATTAAAAAACATAGTGTGAACAAATTCAGCAACAAAAATTATAGCTAGTCTACAGACAAATAATTAAAACTCACACGAAAAAGTGTCGCACGATAAAGTACGTGTTTCAAAAAGAAATAAGTGCAAAATAAAACAAGAAAAGCTTACAATGGTTCATTCGTTTAGGCAGCCACATCGCCCGCGCGTCCATCGTGTCTGGCGGCTCGAGTTTTGGCGCTATTAGTCTTTGCTGCATCATCTGCTGACTGGGCAGGGGCATTCCTTGGCTTATCGACGGCATCTGAGGAGTTCCCGGTGACATCTGAGTAGGGGCTGGGGCCATACGAGGTGATGGCATTTGAGGAGCGTTGGCCCTTATCTGTGGCGTGCCAGGTCCCATTTGAGGCGTACCAGGCCCCATTTGAGGTGTTCCCGGCCGCATTTGAGGCGTCCCCTGCCGCATTTGAGGCGTTCCCGGCCGCATTTGAGGCGTACCAGGACCCATCTGCGGCGTGCCAGGTCCCATCTGTGGCGTACCAGGGCCCATCTGTAGTGTGCCTGGTCCCATCTGTGGCGTACCAGGACCCATCTGTGGCGTACCAGGGCCAATCTGAGGTGTGCCAGGCCCCATCTGTGGCGTGCCAGGTCCCATCTGTGGCGTGCCAGGGCCCATTTGTGGCGTACCAGGGCCCATTTGTGGCGTGCCAGGTCCCATTTGTGGCGGCCCCGGGCTCATATGCGGCGTTCCTGGTATAGGAGTTCCAGGCATTTGCGCACTTGGTCCCATTGGAGACATTTGTCCCATTTGACCGTGGTTTGAGATCATCTGTGGCGGGCCGGGCGTGTGTCCCATTGATCCCGAATGCCCCATTTGGGGTGGGGCACCTGGCGGACGGATAGGGCGTGGTCCGTGTGTCGGCGAGAATAGGGGAACGCCATCGGGCGCTATTACGAAAAGAAAAGGCAAAATAAAATAATATGCACTGCGAAATAAAAATAAAATTTCAAACTGCTTTGATGGCTGATGTTTGAGGATGGATAAAGCCAAACAACGCTACAACGAGTGCCACCACTGTGAATAGATTCACCGCTTTATTAGCATAGAGATGATAATACCTCCACTGAAAACTGAAAACTAGAATCCATTCTCAAACATAACCAATAGCTTAAAATCACAATCACTACTAAACCCCACACTACTTACTTTGCCCCTGGTTTATAATAATATTGCTATTAGGGAACTGATGATGGTGTTGTATCGTGGAATGGTGATGTCTCGGGCTGGTTGCATGGTGTTGTATTGTGACCAGTTCTCCTGTGTCCATGTCCATTCCGTTACCGCTGATGCCAACTGTGTACTCATCTTTGACTAGCCGGCTCGGCCCAGACTGGAGGGTGAGGCCGGAGAGATCTGTAAGGTTTGATGTAGCTTCGGGAATAAGCAGATATTGAAATTACATTATTTTAGTTTTATGAGCGAGTAAAATGGAATAAATTATCTATGTTAGTGTATGTTGTTAGTTCAAAAGTATCATATTGATGCTCACTTTCAACAACCAGTTAGGAAGTATTAAGTACTCTTTAATTATGGAAAGTGAAGAAAATTTTCCTAAATTTTGGCAATGTCAAGTAATAATGACCCATAACAAATAAATAAATAAATGCTGGACATTTCACACAGCCCCAAGCTAAGCAGAGCTTGTGTTATGGGTACTAGATACCTAATATACTTAATACAATACATTACATAGATAGATATTTTTTATTATACATAGAAAATACCCAAAACACCCTGAACAAATGCACAATACACCCCAATGCGGGAAGTCAGTGCAGATCTTATCTCCCCCATTTTGAATCAGAATTAGAATTAGACCCTGAACAAATATCTGCAGATCGTACAAATATTTGTTCCGATGCGGGAATCGAACCCGCAACCTCCTGCGTCGCAGGCGAACCTTCACCCGCCGCGCCAAAGAGGTCTTCATCCACCAGTTATGGGCCATCTAACCCTAACGAGACACTTATCAAATGTCTAATTTGAGTTTTTCGTAGTAACCAATCAATTTGACATATTGTGTCAAGTGTACGTTAAAATATGGTGAGCGTACCAACTATTAGTAAGTTAATCAAAAGTGCTTTAGGACTATAATCACGCATGCAAATTAAATTCGCAATGATATTAATTTTTTTTAACTAACTCATTTGATTTTGCCACAAAAAGACTAAAATTTAAAATTCTGTCATTTATGTTCCAATGTGTGTGTGTAATTCGTACACACAAAAATACAAAAAACATACTAACCTATACCTGGAGAGACTACCCTCTCATAATGATAGGGGTTAACGCACACAGAGTCGCATTTCAGATCAAATGCAAACTGGCAGAATTTCACGTGTTTCAGCTCGTTTTTGTGGAGGTCCGGCCATCTCCATATGCGCGCGTAAATAACGTGTGGAAACCCTTTGCGGCCGGCAACCTGAAACCAACAAATTTCAATTAGTGGAAGTGGTCAGCAGGAATACATTGCTGATTGATTATATTACTATATACTATGATTATAGTTATTAGTTGTAGGTAATTATATCAGTTCTTCTCCATCTACTTAGCCTTGTCAGGAGGTATGTGAATTTTTAATTAAATATTAGGCATCCTCTTAAAATAAAAGTTTAACATGAGACTATATTAATAACATTCCTCCATTGTGTATTATACTTTTTTTAGTAGCCTAAATGGCTACTAAAAAAAGTTTTCATTTTATTTTCTATGCAAGCATAGATACTAAAAAAACTGAAATAAAAAGAAGCCTATGTTAAGAGATGGTGAGAGGCTGGTAGAAAGCCATGCCAGTATGGACCTAGATCAGTCTTGAGCACCCCGAGTTCAAACCTGGATCTGGTGGACGTCCAAAGGATGATGATGAGGATGTAGGTGAATGGAGGCGACTTAAGGCTGTTCGTCATGGCATTCTATCCGGGAGGCCTATGTCCAGCAGTGGATTCAATGATGATAATTGTGATTATTCTCACTAATCTTCACAGAATCTTTGATCTTTTTCTGTGGCCGACCACAGCGGGCAGTGACTAGTGAATAGTGTACAAGTCTCAATCATGCTGCTAGCTGATAAGCATCATATTCTAATACCACATTCCCTACCTCAACTCAGCATTGTACCATGGTACTCCTAGTCTGTGATATCCATGACACAGGGAATCCTAGTGTTCGATCAGGACTATGTATATGCGAGTATGTGTGTATGTGTACGTGTACAATATATATCTGTCACTGGAATTGAATATTTGATATGACCAATAATTGTATTGTATAGCACTTAAAACTTTTTCTATTTTTATTAATGTAATGCTTGTCTTCTGTGTAGTTTTAATAATCTTTGTTAATCTCTGTTTGTATGTCTTTTTCCCGTGTCATTCTTGTAATTTTGGCACAAATAAATGCTTTTTCTTTCTTTAAAAAAATTAATTAAAAAAACTATTTGTCTATCATTCTGATTACAAAGAAAATCCTACAAAAAATGATATCAAATGCTTTATTTCATCATTATTCAGTTAGTAAGATAATCTTGGCATAAATAAATTGCTGAATAATTGAATATGATGTCATAGAGCAAACAAGTTTCTTTTTTTTCGAGTCTCTGAACTAGAAATTGGGTCATTTGTTGCCTGATGTTAAGCACTAACCTCTGCCCATAACTATGCGTTACTACATCACAAGCCACGTCCACCTTAGACACTCCCTATGTGGTATTTCAGTGTGCCCGCTACCCTTTATACATAAGGATGAAAAGTCTCATGTGCCTGTTATTTCACCACAATTGTAGTGTTACCAAAATTTAATATACTACTTTCTGCTTCGATGCAAAATTTTGTATGTTAGTTTTTTTTTTTTTTTTTTTATGCTACTTTTCAAGCAGACTAGCTTACGGCTCACCAGATGGAAAGCAGTTACCGTAGCCTATGAACGCCTGTAACACCAGAGGCATCACACGCGCGCTGCCGACCCTGAGACATAAAGATGAAAAGTCTCATGTGCCTGTAATTTCACCGGCACCCGTACCCTTCAAACCGAAACACAGCAATGCGAACACTACTGCTTGGCGGCAGAAATAGGTACGGTGGTAGTACTTCCCCGGACGAACTCTTTCACAAGAAGTTCTACTACTAACAAATATAAACTACTACTAATAAATATAGTTATACAATGACGTCACACTGCAACAGATAAACCTATTTTGATTCAATTTTGGATTCTTCATGAGCATCACAAGGTATACACAAGCAAAGCCACAGGTGGATGCTAGTGAGTTACGAAACTGAACAAAATGGAAACAAATTTAACCCGAGCAGCTGATTTATATTATAGTCCTACAAAAAATATTCTGTGGCTTAATGATTTTGACTCTTACTTGTAATCTGCCATCCAGAGTCCTCTGTATTGTAACGCACTTGCTTGGATGTGCTCCATTAGTAGTGATAGCCGTGATCAAAGAGTCCAGCTCGTCACGTTTCTCCTTCAGTTTCTTTACAAGTGACTCTATGGCACGTTTGGAGAAGCCCTCACTTTCTCCACCCTGTCTGTGACACATCAGCGAGTGGACGATGCTGAGACATGCATCTGCAGATGTTGGGGCCGTTGTATTCATGGCTGCAATAATATTATACATATTTTAGAACAGTGGTATGAGTAATGCACTTTTGTAATCGCAAATATAGGTCTTTAGAAATACTTATCACCGTTTAGTTAGATTGATAGATGCTATAAGTCAGTATTAGAATAGGAATGTCAAGTATTTTGCCAAAAAATCTCTAATATTTTTGCAGAAATCATGGTGTTGTATTGCATTTCACTGCCATTAAATTACTCTGACAATTATAATAATGAACCTTTACTTGCGATTTCTAACATATTTAGTAATATTTAAAGACCATGAAACAACATGTAGCAGGCCGGAGAGTTCGATAAAATTCCATTAAAATAGAAAATACAAGAAATTATTCAGCATCAACTGCTGGCCCAAAAGTGACATAATAATGAGTGGAACTTACCTGTTTTAAACTATAAATAACCTTATATTTAATGAGTAACACAGCCGCATTTAGTTTCTTCTAATTATGAGCGGAATCACGATAATAGTTCATTTTATTTGCGAGACGATACAAAAACAGAGAGCGACATTTTGGCGGCTCATAGACAATAGATAGATAAAATAACATCAATCAAGATTCAAGCAAGCAAGACATCTTGAATATCGATCGATTTATTAGTGTTGACCCGGTTGTAATGAACGTGTTTTAGTCGATTATAAAATGCTTATGAATCTAAGTGTAGTTCAATTCAACCCTTACACATTTTTCTAGACATGTTGGTAGAATTGACACTAAATACGCTCCAATACACGTAAAGCAACGTTTCTGTTTGCTTGACGTTTGTCATTTGATAGATCCAACAGTGATAGGTAAAGTAAAGTAATTCTTTATTGTTACAACTATGTACATAAAGGTGGTCTTAGTTTTAAATTAGATTAGTTAATTGTAGGTTACAAATTAATAGAATTCAAATTCAATAAGAGAAGCGTGTCAGTGCGTGTTGGATTTAACTAGATATTTTGTTTCATTTCTTGGTTTATGGCATCTAAAGTTTATCTAGAAACGGAATGTAAACAGTCTGTCGAGTTGGGTGACTGATGACAGCTGATCGTCTTGGTTGGTCTTGTCAAAATAATAATTTGCAAAATGCAAAATCAAAATCTTGCTTCTTCGAAAATAATTATCTGACGAGAATAATGAAAAGAATTTAGCCTACTATTTTCTAACGATTTAGTATTCCATACAGCTTTACGTGTCTCAATGCCTGGAACCCTAAAGTAAATTTATATGTGAAAAGTGGGTGGATTTCGTTTGGTATTCCAAAGTGGATTCTAATTTGTGTCATGCCCGCAAAACCAATTGCTGATGATGTGCAGCAATTAAAAAATGAAGGGTGTCGATAGTTTTGCCAATCGCGAAGGGATGAGCAACAAACCTAGCGTAACATGTAAGTGTACCATGACTATAAAAGTGCTTATTTACTGAACAATAATAAATATTGTTTTGTCTAATAGGCGCGGGAGATTGGAACTTGTTTTGTACGCTGGAGGCGCCGCTTGTAGCTGCTATACCTCAGGACTCGTGTGAATGGAGAAGGTCTTATGGCCGGGCCACAAAGTCTGTTTATCTAGAAGCCTCATTTGTAAAATATAATAAGGACAAGATAGTACACCCGGATTTTAATTTACTGAAGCGTCCTATTGTTCATATTTATTGGACTGACTGTGTGGTAAGTAATGCAGTTATTTCATATATAATATGTAAGTACACTGATATTTTTTATAATGGCCTATTTGCTGCTGGTAAAAATGTCCTACCAACTCAAATTATACCCTGTTGACTTTTTTGAAGATCACATTTTTTTTGTAATATTTCTGAATTTGAATGAAACTCAAATATTACAGGATGTAGAATACTACAAAACCACATTACGAGAAGAAGTTGAACAATGGCTCAAACAGTTAGAGAAAGCAGGAATCACGGACTGGATGATAGTTTTAGTTGAAACCTATGATATTCGAAAAACAAACAAACTCCTCCCGCGTACTACGGTTTTAGATAAAATTAAAGGAGACTTTGGTGTGAAACAGACCGAGGACAAATTTATATCTGTAATAAACCCAATTAAGTCTGAAGCAAGGAGTGCAGAGTCATGGAGGTCACTTGTAGCAAAGATCAGGCATTTTATATTAGTGGCATACAATAAGGCCCTTATTAAGTTTGAAGAGTATATGAGAGAACAGAGAGAGAAGCGGAATGATCCTGAATGGGATTTTTGTAAATATTTTATTATACAAGTAAGTTTTTACATTTTAGAAGATTTGTTACAAAACTATAATTTCATGAAAGAAAAAATTGCATGAATATATTTGGTAATAATACTATCGAACATGGAGCTGACATTTTGATTTTTAACTGTATGTACTAGTAAGCTTATCATTATGTTGAACAGGTATTGGCATAGTTTATACGAAGGAAGAGGAGCACACCAAGGCACGTTAATGTTAATGTCTCCAAATCTTAATCTTCAATAAATAATAGTAACAGATTTTAAATATTTCCCATCCGTAAAATAAACAGGATGTTTTTCTTTTAGGAACAACTAGCATTTGTGTTAGAAATGCTAGGTTTGTATGATGAAGCTCTAGTCCAGTACGATGAGTTGGACGCTCTATTTTCTCAATTTGTGCTCAATTCCAATGTGACTGAGAGTCCAAAATGGCTCGACACATTCAAGCAGCCGGTAACCTCCTGGCAGGCAGTGAGATTGACTGCATTAGTGCCGCAGCATTTGAGGGATCTGATTATGAAGAAGAAAGCTTCATTGTTGGACTTCAGAAGCTACTTGTTCCAACGTCAAAGTGCCATGTTATTACTTACGTTTAAGCCTTGGGAGGTATGTATGAATCATTATCATCATTATAATCACCCGGTTGAGGTCCAATGCCTGACGAGACCTCCCCCATTGAATACAATAGGGGTATTGCCCATAATCGCGACTCTAGACAGGCAATTTGGTGATTGCGGTATTGGTACCAAGTACTCAGGTGAATGCTGCTGCCCATCCCCTGGTGTGTATTTATTCATTCATATATAAATAAATAAGGTTTTTAAATTGGCAAGTTATCCACAGGGTATCAAAAAACATCAAGAGCCTAATCCCATTCAAGTTTTCGGGAGTAGTCTTCTGTCACCCTGTATATTGCAAAATTCAACCTCATCAATACTACTATTTATAATTTAGAGTTGATTTTTGCTTTGCTCTTATCCTCCAAATTCACTGAATAGATTGAATAGATAGAATGGGATTTTCACTATTAGATAGCTAAGTTCTTCGACAAGGTATTACGCTATACGCGTGGACGAAGTCGCAAGCGGGAAAACAACTAGGTACTAATGTTTTAAGCAAAGTCTAGATTCCAAAGGATTCATTGTAATTTGATATTCTGTATAATTGTGGATTTTCGACTCTTAACATCTCTCTGACATGCAACATAGAACTATGAAAGTTGAAACTAACACAACACATACATAGTCCTGCCTAACCCTAGAAACTACGAGTTCTATGGTGCTACACCCGCAGCTAGTATTTATAGATCGTACAACCATTTATTCCGCAACGGGAATCAAACCCACACCTCTCGTTTCTGCTGGTTACTCGCTCACCTTACGACGGAAGACGTCAAAATATGAAAGTTGCTATGAAAAAAATGCACTAGTTTCGTAAACCTCTGATTGCAGTTCTATCGGTATATTAATTCATTTCATGCGTAACGTCGTATCATTACGTGCGGCTTGTCTGCGTATTATACGTTATTATGTACAGCTATGCCGGAAATTGCACTGTCTACAAAATTACTACCTACTTTGGTCACTAAAGAAGGCTGGGCGCCGCAGGCCTGAATTGCCACCAGAGATACGACATCATTCTATGTGGGGGACATAGGTCTCCCCCATAGAACCGACGAACGATCGTGAGCCGCCTCCGTCCACTAACTTATTGCGACCTTATTCAAAATATTTGAGCCGCAAAAAAGACCCTATTAAGCCATCATATTGTTACCAAATCATAAATCATAAACAAATTTATAAAAAACTAACGCACCACAGGATATTAGTGTATTTGTACAAAATTTCATGAAGTTTGAAGAAATGATAAGTAGCCAAATTAGAAGAAAACTTCTTTTGCTACCGGTGACCTCTCAAAATCGAACACATACATCTCTGTTAGACGTCTACTCTTGGACGAGGCTTCCCCCATAGAATGCAATAGGGGGTGCCATAATCACCACCCTTAGCAGGCGGATTGGTGATCCCAGTATTGGTGTTGAATACTCAGGTGCTGCTTTGTTAGTAGTAGAACTTCTTGTCAATGAGTTCGTCCAGGGAATTACTACCACCGTGCCTATTTCTGCCGCCAAGCAGTAGTGCTCGCCGCATTGCTGTGTTTCCGTTTGAAGGGTACGGGTGCCGGTGAAATTACAGGCACATGAGACTTTTCAACTTTATGTCTCAGGGTCGACAACGCGCGTGTGATGCCTTTGGTGTTGCAGGCGTCCATAGGCTACGGTAACTGCTTTCCATCAGGTGGTCCGTATGCATGCAAGTTTGCCAAGTATTAAAAAAAAACCCATCGCCGCGCCTGGTGTAATCCCTTAATCGGCTTTTACGACATCCACTGGAGGTGACTGAGGGTTCTTTTCTAAGGCCGGACACTCATCGGCATACGGACCTAACACGTTAATACAGTTATAATCGATCATGGCCATTGGTAACTAGCTTTACAGATGGCTAGTCAAGGAGAAAACTATTGGATTACATACAACGTCTAATTTAGATCGTAAATTACTTTTGCGATATACGATAGCTATTTATTGTGAGACTAGCTTTTGCCAAAGGCTCCGCCTGCGTGGTACCTTAGT
This sequence comes from Epirrita christyi, assembly GCA_951392215.1. Lineage (NCBI taxonomy): Eukaryota > Metazoa > Arthropoda > Insecta > Lepidoptera > Geometridae > Epirrita > Epirrita christyi. The sequence goes on from OX595853.1 coordinate 9,716,352, forward strand.
ACCTAGTTAAGTACTTCAAACCTTCGATAAATAAATACCTACCCTTCATCATTATCAGCCTGTAGAAGTCTACTGCTGGACATAGGCCTCCCCCATAGAACGCCACGACGAACGGTCTTGAGCCGTTTCCATCCACCGACTTCCTGCGAAGTTTATATCTAGTCCTTCCTCTACCGTGTCGTCCGGTTTCTGGTCGCCACTCGAGAACCTTTTTTCCCCAACGGTTATCAGTTCTTCGAGCTATATGACATGCTCATTGCCACTTCAACTTGCTAATTCTGAGAGCTATGTCGGTGACCTTGGTTCTTCTACGGATTTCCTCATTTCGGATTCTATCACCTAATACCCTACAGAACAGTAAAAACAGCATATAAATCCAGTGAAAAAGAGTGTTTTAGTTTTGATCTGAATTTGTACTAATAACGCGACTGGAGACAGTAAATTGTTTGTGTGACCACATTAATTAGTATTAATTGCTGTAAAGCATTCTCTGTGAAATATTTGGATCTGAGTTGGAAAGATTGTGTTTTATGAAAGCAAACAGATCTTTGTTTTGGCATTGCTGTAGAAAGTGGTTACCGATTTCAACACAGATTACTAAATTGTGACTTTCTATGTAGACTGTTGTATTATACTCGGTTTGGACTTTTAAACTAGGTTTATTTTTAACTGCTACGGAACGGAGGTGGTTTATCATCACCGCCTTTAGACTTACACTGCCACTCAATTAAATTGCACCTGGGACGAACTGGTATATATTTCCGTTCGCCCCCACTGCGAAATGCTGAAACTGGGGGCAAACGGGAATAACCTTAACATCTTTCTAATTCAGTTTTCTTACAACAATTAAAAAAAACTTAATTGATTATCATTTTATTTTAACGTGAGATGAAGCGACGATATTTTAAAGATTGCAGGAAGTTGGTGGATGAAGGCGGCTCAAGACCCTTCGTCTTGGCATTCTATGAGGGAGGCCTATGTCCAGCAGTGGACTTAAGATGAAGATTGAGAGATGACTTGCGCAGGGTGGCTGGCAACAACTGTATAAGGAGAGCCTTAGACCGGCCCCCGCATTCTCTATATCGCGACAGGTTTGCAATAGGCGTAAATTGTGCGATCAGGGCTATCAAACGTCGCTTTTTTCATACAAAAGTTACCGTTTGACAGCCCTGATTGCACAATTTACGCCTGTTGCAAACCTATCGCGAGATAGAGTATTGCCCTGCGGGCCCAGTGGCGCGCCTTGGGAGAGACTGATGTCCAGCAATGAGTATGTTCATTTTGTAAAACGGGAAATTTTCACGTACCGATAGGTTTCGACCCTAATCGAGGGTCTTCATCAGGGTGGGTATAGGATCCGCGTTACACTCCCTCCGCGTCCCTCTTCGTACTCAAAAATTCGAAGAAAAAAAATGTTTCTCGTTTTACAAAATGAATGATATAATTTACGAAAGTTATTTTAGTAAAAATGAGTATGCTGTTGATGATAATTTTGATTTATCTAATTTCAGATAGCCTCTCGTTGTCTATCAACCGTCCACAACACACTAGTAGAGTTATCGCTACTCGGTGCGCCGGCGGTAGAGGGTGCTGCGGCATGCTGGGCGCAGTTAGCGTGCGCGGAGACTTTACGCGCTTGCGAACGATTAGCTGCCTCTAACAACGCCTTGGAACAGTGCACGCCGGCCCAGGCGCCGCTGCTGCACAATGCTAAGGATAAAGTGAGTAATTTAGTCTTGGACACAAGCTGAGTTGCGCGAGTCGACTAAGAGATGGCGCTAAACAATAAACTAGTAGACATCATCAAAGATGGCGTACATACCACGCTTATAGGTGCAGTGCATAGTGGCTTAATTGAACGAGCGAAGCGAGTTCTCTGAGTCAAGTTGGAAGAATCGGCATTTGTATGTATTTATATATGTATGTTTGTCCGATGAAAACTTCCAAACCGTTAATCCGATCTTCATGAAATTTGGTATGGGGGTAGATAGTATTGGTACAATTTGTAGGTAAGGTTATGAGCTATATCGGTCAGGGGGTTGCTGAGATATTGGGGTCCAAGAGGGGGTAAAAAAAATAAAAGTGAGACAGTCAGATCAAGTGGTGTGTCTAATGAAAGCGCTTTGGTTGGACATTTAAAAACTGTTTGTCATAATTATTTAGCCTTAGTAATTTTGAGATATTAGGGAAAATAAAAAACGTAAAAATCCATAATTCTAGGGTACTTCCAGCAATCCCACAATGCTGAAATTTGGTATGCTTGTGGCTTTTGTGTCACAACTACAGGGAAAAGTCTGAAATTGAAAAATTTAGAAACTTGTACTCCATAAAACAAAAACCAATATAACATCCATTGTTGACCTCCCATTTCTAAGAATTTGAATGACGTTGGAGTTCTATGGTTTTCATCAAAAGGACGTTATCAATTAATTCGTCAGGTACTTGATATAGGTACTAACAGGTATGTAGTATAATTACGCCCCGTTGCTTAGCCCTATTCAAAGGTTATTTCAATGATGTGTAGGAAATTAGAGTAGTTACTGATAGATCCTGTACTGTACTGGTAGACCACGAGGTAAAAATTTTCAAAAATAATAATAGAAAATATGGAAATTACTTAGTTAAGTAGTCGGGCTGATAAAGATGTTATCGCGAGGTCTCAGTTCGGGGCGAACCACTAGTTATTCTATGCTTACTGGGGTCCCAATATTGTATACCAAGAAAACTAACAATAATATAAGCCTTTATCGAATTTTGTATCTGTGGAATACTTTAAAATATTGATTCTGACTGTTTGTAATGAGACAATTTATCAATTTTTGAAAGGTGGTCGTGAAGTTTAATTTTTAATAACTAATATAAGTTTAATAAAAAAATATTAAGTTATTTTAGACAATATCAGATTCAAAACAAGCCTCTATTAGATTAATCGGGTCTTGCCACTGTCTCCTGAACAAACACTTCTACAACATCGGAGCCACAGACAGCCCTCTCTGCATTCGGTGTCTGACCAAAGAAAAATCGGCTGCCCACGTAGTCCTGGAATGCGTGGTTGTAGCAGCTCAACGTGAACAAATCCTCAACAACCCGAGGTCACTCCGCGAAGCCTGCGAAGACCCCAGGAAGCTTCTGTGCTTCTGCGCGGAGTTGGGCTGGATAACTATCTAGCCAGTTAACTCTCACGCATAATGGACCATCCATAGAGTTCGAATGCGGAAAAGGGAGTTCTTTAGCATTAACATTAATCGGTCTTGCTCTTCGAATGCGGCGGTTCAGAGGTGCGGGTTCAAATTACAAATTATCAAAAATAGCATAGCAAAGTTTTTTTCAAAACACCTTAAACTATCTAAGGTCCATACTAAAATTAAAATGTTACATCTATTATTGTTACGTCATAACAAACGTTTCAGTTACACGAGCTAGGCAAGCTGTGCGGTCTACTCCCAGGCTCCCCGGACCCCTCGTCGGAACAGCTCCACCTGGTAGTGATGCTGTCATCGGGCATGGGAGACGAGGCCATCAGCCAGCAGCCGACGCCCACTGACCGGTTGAAGGAGGCGCTGTGCAGCAAAACCAGCTTCCAGCATTATTACTTGGAGTTGGCTGAACTGGCGATGGGAACTTATAAGCATATAGGACGGTTAAGGTAATTTATTGATTCAAGCGTGACTTTGCGGAAATCCATTCTACAATATAAAATAGACGAATAAATATATAGTAACAATTCCGCTCCTCTCCAATGAAAACTCTGAAAGAATTCGACACGAGTTTCGCCTCTCAACGAAGCATCCTCAGGAAACAGTAGGCTCACTGCGTGCTAGAACAACAAAGACACACTACTGCAAAAACTCCGCAGCCATGTTTCCTCGCTGAACGCCGAACAGAAAAACTTTCTGTTCGTCTATTTTATTTTGACGGTTAAGGTATTACAATAGTATAATTTTAAATATTTGGCATCATGTGGCTTGTGCATTCATTAGTTTCAAATATTTTAAGCTCAATACATTTAATGCAATTACTCCAAACTTATCACCAACTGCGATCACCAATTTTGCCAAGCGTGGTGATTATAGCAAATCCCCCATTTTACTCAATGGGGGAGGCCTCGTCCAGCTGTGGACGTAAACAGGCGGGTGATGATGATAATGACTGCAAACATTACATTACATTTACTGACAAACGTTGGGGAATAAAGGTTCTCGAATGGTGACCACAAACCGGACGAGGTAGTATAAGAAAGCTCCTCTTGATGGATCAAGAACATAATAAAAGTCGCTGGATGTCAATGGATGGAGGCGGCTCAAGACTGTTCGTCATGGCATTATATGGAGGAGGCATGTGTCTAGTAGTGGACTTTTATAAGCTGGTGATGATGATCATGATAGTAGTTTAAACGCCATTTTGCAACGTTACACTTGTTTCTAGCCGTCATAGTCTCAGGTCCAGATAAATAGAACTTACTTCACGGTGACTAAGTCGGGCTTCTTTCACAATCTTCAAGTAAAGCCTCGAGTAGGCTAGTTGTCGGTTAAAGTCCCATGTAACTGTGCATACGAGTTTCACAAAGGCTGAGTCGCATTAATCAGGAAGTAAAGTATCCTCTAACTTACTTCTTGCTTCATCTGCCGATTAGCCGGTGTAATTGACGAGTACAGTCAAGTTTCGTCTGGTTTTGTGTAGATAGTATCAAACTATTTCGAAAAAACCTATTAGAAAGTGTTAGAAATGGATTTATTTGATTTGATTAATCATCAAATAGAGAAAATTATAAATTTCATCAAGACAAACAATTCCGAGAGTTCGTGTATTTCATGTTCGTGTAAATTAATTTGCCGAACTTGATGAATATGTTTTTTTTAAATATAAAAATGCAGTGAACCAAGTGCATAGTCTAATATAATAATATAGTCTTTTAGCTTTATCCATTATAATTTTAAATTTTACGCGAATTGTATTGTGTATCACGAAACTTGCAGGAAATTACCCCGCCGTGCAAATCTGACAACCGTGACGTGTGACTGCTGACATTTTGTCGTTGCTGACAGCGTCTATTGAACGGTTAGATTGAATGATTTTAAAATCATTCAGCTAACCACCGAGTTGCTAATCGGAACTCAATTTTCATTTGTGAAACTGATAAAAATTAATCTACACTTTTACTTGTTGGTTAACGCTACTTAGGAAGTAACTAATCAACACTTTACTTGAAGATCGTGAACGAGGCCCTTAAGTCTTACTTTGAAATCGTCCCATGAACATGGCAGCGTTCCTACTCTCATACACTTGTTTTACTTTTGTTTATTGATTTATTGTTTTTTTTTATATGTGTGTATTATTATTTAACAATGTTGTGTACAGTTTGTATGAATAAATGTCTTCTTTCTTTCTTTCCCTGTCTCTCTCTAATACGCGTGTTTTAACATTTGTGTGACAGTGACAGGGACAGGTCTAAGCATTAGTATGTGCTAAGTAACGTCTGTTTATCTCGGCATTAGTATTTCACTACACTACGCTTTTTAAATAAGCTAAATTTGTTAAAATGCCACCAAAATTACAACACGTTATTAAAAAAGAACTAGAAAATTAAATTAATAATTATGTATGCAACGTCTCTTTTCGAAAAGGGCGGGAATAGCTCTCACTTTATTAGCGCCTCATATCGATCTAGATTATGGAATTAGCTATAACAACGACGGCGATAATGTTCCAACAGCTTAGTTATCACATTAGTACCGAACTAACAACTAGATGGCGCTACTATTATTTGTATTTGTTCTCAGATTCGCCCGTCTAATAGGCAGAGATCTGGCCGCATTCTACTCAGAGCTAGGCGAGACGGGCAAGGCAGTGGTGTTCCTAACGGACGCGCTGCGATCGTACGAGGAACAAGGGTGGCGGGATCTGGCTGCTCAGACCAGACTAGAATTAGTTGCTGCGGCCAAGAAGATGAATGACTTAGATAGGTAAGAATTAAGAAGATATAAAGTATCTTTAAGCAGCTCTTGGAATCTCTTACATCATCATCAGCAGCCTTAAGACGTCCTCTTTTGGATGAGGCCACCCCCATAGAATGCAATGTGGGGGATTTGCCATAGTCACCACGCTTGGCAGGCGTATTGGTGATTGCAATATTGGTGGATGCTGCTGCCCATCCCCTGGTGTAATCCCCTAGTCGGCTTTTACAACATCTACGGGAGGATTTGGAGGGGCCGCTCCCCCTCCGTGGGGGGGGGAGGGGTTGTCTTAGGCTGGACATACCACAGCAGAATCTCTTGCTGGCATATTAGTGGCAAGTTGAAGTGGGAACAGGCGGCCATCTATATAGCTCAGCTCCCAGATTCATTGACAAGCATAAGGGAATAAAGTTTATCGAATGGTCCGTTGTAAGATGACCTGCGTTCGATGGTCCAGATACTGCAACAGTCACTAGAAGTCGGTGGATGGAGGTGGCTCGGGACCGTTCGTCGTGGCATTCTATGGTGGAAACCTATTTCCAGCAGTGGAAGTATAGGCTGATGTTGATGATGATCAGAATAAATACAAAGGCAATACGTTTGATGTAATTTTGTCATGCAACTATAATTTCACCGGCATCCATACCCTTGAGACAAACACAGAAATGCTCACGTTGCATTGAGGTACCATGGTACTCGTAGTTCCTGAACCCAGGACCACGATACAGGGAGTCCTAGGCCCGTATTAATTTTTTTTTATTTTTTTTATTTAGATTGAACTCAACTCTGAGAACGATCTTGAGTACACCAAATTTTTTTTAAGTTTCGTTTATTATGAAGGGTCCTAGTGTGGGATCAGAGGCCTTACCATGAGCTCTTATAACGATTCAGTTCAAAAACTATTCAGTACAAAATATCGGTTCGTCGTTGACATTTGTCATCACTTGACAACCTCTGTGTTGCGGCGGGTTCGATTCCCGCCTCGGAGCAAATATTTGTGCGATCTGCAGATAATTGCGGGTGTTCTAGGTATTTTCTATGTATAATAAAAAAAAAAACTATCTATGTAATGTATTGTATTAAGTATATCAGTTATCTAGTTGCCATAACACAAGCTCTGCTTAGCTTGGGGCTAGATAATGATGTGTGAAATGAACACTCACAGCATTTATTTATTTATTATTTATTTATTATCATTGAATAACTATAATCGCAAGTTTATAGACCTTCTGCTACTGTGCCTTTAAATACAGCTGCGGACATCACATAACCGATGTTTTGTACTGAATAGTTTTTGAACTGAATCGCTATAAGAGCTCATGGTAAGGTCTCTGGATTATGTATGTGACTGTTGGGTGTCATGTTATATTGTTATTCGTCTATTTCAGATACACAAAGCTCTCTGCAACAATATCATGTACTGCCGAATTGGAAATACTAGTCAGAAACTTTTACTTTAAAGAGATGATGAACTCCATCAAAAATGATCTCTCATCAAAAACTGAATCTGTACTGTGCGAACTTAACGAATGTTTTAAGATCGTATCGGCATCGTTACTGCCATCCGAACGTGGCATCTATATCACTGATAATAAGATCAAGTGTTGTTTGGTTGTGGAAAGTTATTTTCCTAAAGATGTGCTCTGTACGAAGGCGGCGATTAGTATAGTGGGTGAGTTTTCGGTCATTATTTTCTATCCTGCCAAATATTAAAAGTCTTATGTTGTCTGTTGGAGTGTTTGTTTGTTTGTACAAATAGTATAAAAGCCATATTTTATCTGTTTGCGTGATTGCTTCACAAATATTATAAAAGTCCCGTGTTGTATGGTATTTGTATTATAACTAACTGATTCAGGCGTAACCTAGCGGAAATCCATTCTACAATATTGAATAGACAAACAAATATATAGTAACGAGGGTGTAGTAGGGCGTATTGTAACTATATTTGTTTGTGTACGGCAAAACCGAGTTGGTGAATAGAGGTTGTTTGTGTTTGTCTATTACCTACAAACAACTTAATCCAATGTAATAAGATTTTAGCAAAAGTTTTATGCTCCAAAGATCCTTGGCTACATTTCAACGCCATCTTTCGTGTTATTTTTAATAAAATTAATTATTTTTGTAAATCTGTTTTCAATTTGTAGGTGCAGAGAAAGTGGATAAACAGACGCCGATTAAGAGTTATAAGACTGATTTAAGTGTGAGTGGTAGCACGCAGACCTATACCACCTCACCCAGAAAAAATACGACAGATGTCGCCACGGAAGAAGCTACCACCATGATAACTAGGTAAGTCTTAAAACAATTTTTATTCGAATATACAGTGTGTAAAAGATCTCGAATTCGATACCCGATTACTGAAGAAACAGGTAAAGGCTACCTATAACATACCTATATAAAATAGCTTTCGCCTGATAGGTGATTTAAATGGAAGAAAAAAACCGTTTTATACCATACTTGACAGCCAGCAATGTACGCTTTACATTGCTGCCGTATCGCCTGGCGCCCGCTGTTTACGTAGGCACTTGTGCCTGACGGTTATCGAGACAAGACCGTTCCGTGACCTAAATAAATACCTACCATACCCTAGAGTTTCACATTTTTTACAGTTTTCGAAACTAGTCTTTTTACACCTTGTATGTATGACAGAACTGAAATGTGGCTCACCGATGCTAAGCGATAACCTTACGCCATAAAAAATACAATTCCTCTTTGGTCACGTCCACCTAAAACAACATTAAGTCTTATTATATACGAGTAATATGTGTGGTGTTAACCAGATCCGTGTACTAAGTCTAGATTTATACAAATTGAGCTCATTATTTGCCCCACTCATCATCTCTTCTTCAACAGCCTTAAGACGTCCTCTACTGGACAAAGCCTCCCCCATAAAATGCAATGGGGAGATTTGCCATAATCACCACGCTTGGCAGGCGGGGATTGGTGATCGCAGTTTGGTGTGCTCAGGTGAATGCTGCTGTCCATTCCCTGATATAATCCCTTAGTAAGGCTTTTACTACATCCACGGGATGAGGAGGAGGGGCCTATTCATAGGCCAGACACAGCACTCTTAATATTTTCATTAAATTCAAGAACCCACGACTTTCAGATCGGAAGATGATGTACCACCCACTGGCCCAACACGACTCCATCTAAGCGAGAATTGAGATATACTCATAACCTTATTTTTTCCACAGCATAAGACTGGATGACCTTAAACCTTTGAACCCGCTACTCAGTCCGATCCAAACAACCTCAGCACTCCACTACAAAGAGGACAAAACCCTCCAAAAAGTGACAGTCGAAAGCCACAATCCCAAAGTATCCTTAAAACGTTCCGACAGCAGCAAATACCGGAAACCTTCGGTTACTATCCGAAGCAATTACCAAAACTGCTTTTCTATCCATGATTTTATATTAAAACCTGGTGAAAATGAAATAGAATTAGAGTTTACAGCAACGGAATGTGGGTCTTTTAAGCTCGGTCAAGTTTCGTTGCTCGTTGAACGGAAATTGGAGTTTCTGTCAAATGCATTGTCAAGTACAAAAGTTGGGTTTGAAGTGGTGACGCAAGGGGTGACAGTGTATTTGAATAAAGTGGAACCGAAGAAGGATTTGGTGGCGGGATTAGAGCAAGCAATGGAGCTAGTGGTTACCAGTGGAAGTATGAGAATCGAAGAGGTTAGTACAATTTACTTGATGTATAACATGGCATGCCAGTAGAACACTTACCCCCTTATTCATAATCATTTTTTAAACCTATTTTAGTTGAAATATGTTTTGTCTTGTTTTGACGTATGATATTTTACATCAGAGAGAACAAAACGAAAGCTATTTTAACTAAAATAGGTTTAAAAAAGGATTATGAATAAGGCCCTAGGACTATTGGTCCTTCGAGCCGGATCAATTCTTCTCCAATGCACTGCAGTATCATAGTCTTAAACGAATGTGACCGATGCCGCGTTGGTAGAACGAACCAGTGCGGCGATAGGTGTGTCTTTTAAAGACGTAACATATATTATGCTAAATTTCAATAGTTGAACTTGCCCTCATCAGCAGCATTTAGAAGTCACTGCCGGACGAGGCCTCCCCAATAAATAATACTATGGGGGGAATTACCATAATCACCACGCTTGGCAGGCGGATTGGTGATCGCAGAATTGGTGTTGAGTGGATGGTGGATGCTGCTGCCAATCCCCTGGTTTATACGCTTAGTCGGCTTTTACGACATCCACAGGAGGAGATTGAGGGGGTCTATTATTAGACTGGATACACCACGGTAACCATTGATTACTAGGATACATTGGTCCTTCGTGCCGGATCAATTATTCTCCACTTCACTACGGTATGATGGTATTGAAAGGAGCCGAATGTAACCGATGCCGCATTTGTAGAAAGAACCAGTGTGCTGAAAGGGTTCAATGTGCCTTGTAAAGAAGTTACATATCTTATGCTCATTTTCAACTTTTTATAAAACCTGTCAATTTGACATGCGGTAATAGGTTTTCACAAAAAGTAAATTGTGTCATGAATTTTCACGTACGTAACTTTTCATTTAAAACACCGACTTCCGCCATTGTATTCGACTAAATAATTGGATGAAAAAAAAATTATGAAAGAACCATAGTGGTGAAAGGATTATTATACTTTTTGAATGCAAATGCTTGGTTTGTTGCTGAAAATATCAAAATCGCCATATGTATGCCTACAATATTTGAGAAGTTCCCTCAATTCCTCATGGATTCCATCATCAGAACTGGATTCTGGAAATGGGACCAATCTGGAAGTATATCTATTCAAATAAAAAAATAATTTTCCAAATCGGTTCATAAAAGCCGGAGATATGAGGTAACAAACATTCAAAAAAAAAAATACAACCGAATTGAGAACCTCCTCCTTTTTTGGGAAGTCGGTTAAAAATTAATATATTTTATTGGTTTTATTGGTTACCTGGCAGAAATCGCTGTTAGCGACAAGGCTGCCTTATTATTAATTACACCCCATTTTAATTTGTTTTTTTGTATATGTATTTTTGTGTGGTGATCAATAGAGTTAATCTATGTTTTTGAAATTTTAACGTAATTTACAATATTTTGTATTATTTCTTTCAGAACGCAACAATCCACCTTAAAACATCATCGGGGCTCCTCATACGATTCGCTGAAGACTCTGCTATGACGAGAGAGGTGACAGTAAAAGTGCCAGCCTGCGACCCCTTTGAAACAAGCAAAATCCAGCTAAGACTGTTCGCGAGTCTGCAAACGAGGAAGGATAAGAATATTGAACACACTGTAAGTCAAGTTTGTATCAAGTTGATCAGTCACTGCCACTGCTGTCCTCCTCTCTAAAATGCCCCGAGCAAAGATGTGGGTTCGAGTCCCGGTATATTGAAATTTTTGGATAAATATACATACATAACATAACACCGAACAGTCACATACATAGCCCAGCCCCCGTATTCCCTAACTGAAAGTCACTCGGTGGCTAACGTTTGACAAGTAAAATGACCATCAATTGTCAATTTTTAATGAAAATTTTGAGACTTTAATCACCGAGTGACTTTCAGTTAGGGAATAGGGGGGCTGATCCCACACTAGGAATCCCTGTTACATTTATTTTTAACTTTATCCATAGGTATGACAATAAATATTAAACTATGTTTTATTTGTAGGTATGGCTAACCTGTCCTTGGGAAGCACTCACAGAGGTTCCCCTCCACTTCACCCCTCCGATGACCGCCTCCTGGAGGCTACTGACCTCTAACACGCGTAAATTCGTACATGTTGCTCTGAAGTCTACGGTGACGCATCATATACAGTTTGAGTTATCAGAACCCAAGTTGGAGTGTGACGGGAATAATACCGTCTCGGATTTGAACCCCAAGAATAACGGTCAAATGGTAAGATATTGACTACAAAATGGCTATACAAGCAAAGTTTAAGTATAAGTCAAGAGATGGCGCTGTAAAAATGTCTCGCTCGCTACTGAGATTATTCATGTTGAAGAAATATCGCTCCATTTGAGTCAATCTCGGTTCTCGATCTCAAATGTCGCGTTAATTGACAAGTGATGCGTTTGAAACGAGAATCTAAGGAATCTAGCCTCTCATGAATAAAAGTTATCCTAGGAATAAAATTTATCTCATGAATAAAACGTATATCATCAATAAAACGTAACTCATGAATAAAAACTTATCCCATGAATTAAAAACTTACCTCACGAATAACACTTTATTCATGAATAAAACTTATCTCATGCATAAAAACCTATTTTAGAAATAAAAAAACTTATGCCATTAATTAAACTCTCATATTCATAAAAACTAACCTCACGAATAAAACTTATCTCATGAATAAAAACTTATCTGAGAAATAAAAACTTATCTCATGAATTAAACTTAATCTTCCAGATGATAGCATCGGACGGGACCACAGCTTCCTTCATGTGGGAACTCTTAAAAGACCCACTAGTTCAGGTTGGACCGGCCAAAGCGAACTTTTCAGTCAAGTACAAGACAGACACTGAGGAGGCGCGCTCGTTCATCTGTCCGTTCGACATACAGGACTATACGACGCTGTTTGTGATACGAACTAAGTTGGAGCCTAGTAAGGGCTCTGATTTTTGTCGGGCGAACCAGGTTTGCTGTCTGCATTTGAGTGTACAACGAGTAAGTCTCAATATTAATACTTTTAAACCATCTAAACTAAGCAAACTATGTGAAAGAGAATGGAAGAGATCGCTTTCAGCGATAAGGCCGCCCATTGTATTGCCTTTCTGTCGTAATATTACTTGTTTATTGTTTCTGTGGTGATCAATAGTGTTAATCTATCTATCTAAAATGTAACTAAGCATCCACCCGCGGTACCGCTGTGTGTCCGGTCTAAGACGACCTCTGTGGCGCGGCAGGCGAGTAGCCGGCTGAGATGCAAGAGGTTGCGGGTTCGATTCCCGCTGCGAGACAAATGTTTATATGATCTGCAAATATTTGTTCCGTTTCTGGGTGTTATGGTACCATGGTACTCGTAGTTCCTGACCCACGACACAGGGAATCCTAGTGCGGGATCAAGACTACGTATGTGACTGATGGGTAAAAAAAAGAAGACCTCCCGTGGATGTTGTAAAAGCCGTCTAAGGGAGTACATTAGGGGATGGGCAGCAGCATCCATCTGAGTACTCAACACCAGTACTGCGATCACCAATCCGCCTGCCAAGAGTGGTGATTGGAGAGACATCTTCCAGCAGTGGTGGTTCCGGTATAATAACTCTATGTGGCAATCGAGTTTTAATCAATCTGTGTACCAAATTTCGTCAAAATCTGTTCAGCCGTTTCGACATGATTGATGGTGAACGCCGAGAGCTGTGTTAGCCCAGTGGCAATTACGTTGTCGGCCGATCCGAAGTCGTGGGTTCAAATTCTGGACGTGATAATGGAGTTTTCCACTCGAAAAATGAATGTGCATATTACCAAGCAAACGGCGCGAAGGAAAACATCGTGAGGAAACCGGTATGCCCAGGAACCAAAAGTTTGTAAACATCCACCAATACCAACAGTGGGTTTTTTCTTCATTTGATGGTGTTTGGAAGTAGGCGAGGTGGTAAATGAACGAGGTTAAAGTAGACAAGGTAGAAAGTGAACGAGGTAGGAAGTAGTCAAGGTAGAAAGTGAACGAGGAATGGACTAGGAAGTGAACGAGGTAGGAAGTAGGCAAGGTAGAAAGTGAACGAGGAATGGACTATGAAGTGGACGAGGTAGGAAGTAGACAAGGTAGAAAGTGAACGAGGTAGGAAGTAGGCAAGGTAGAAAGTGAATGAGGAATGGACTATGAAGTGGACGAGGTAGGATGTAGACATGGTAGAAAGTGTACGAGGTATGGACTAGGAAGTAGACAAGGTAGAAAATGAACGAGGAATGGACTAGGAAGTGAACGAGGTAGGAAGTAGGCAAGGTAGAAAGTGAACGAGGAATGGACTATGAAGTGGACGAGGTAGGATGTAGACATGGTAGAAAGTGAACGAGGTATGGACTAGGAAGTAGACAAGGTAGAAAGTGAACGAGGAATGGACTAGGAAGTGAACGAGGTAGGAAGTAGATAAGATAGAAAGTGAACGATGTAGGGACTAGGAAGTGGTCAATTTAGTGAATGGGCTCAATCTGCAACGATTATGGGCCGATTCTGATGCAAAACGATTATACTGTTTTTGATTTCAGGTGAATGAAACTGAATACACATCCCTGATGTATGAAGTATTGGCTGATCAGACTATGTGGGCAGTATTAGGACGAACGGCAGGTAATGTTCTATTATACTATATTTTATGTGCATAAATCCATGACAGCCGCAATAAATCATGAATCATTTTTATAAAAAAAAGTTTTTATTCATAATTTTTGGTATTACGGAACACGACCTAATTAGATACAAATTCCGAACGGCTCGTACACCCATCGCGCATGCAGGGGGAGATGCCCCGGTGCAAAACAGGGATAGCTGATTTTGACACTCGCTTCAAATTGAATTTGCTTGCGGCTTCGCAGGCCCCTTAACATAATGGCTATCTACATGACGCGAAATACAATTTTATTTAACTGGGTTTTAGTTTAATGTAGCAAACTGTTTTCTTCAATGTTCCAGGTGTAATAACGATGGAATCTGCCAACATAACGCCACAAACGGTGTCGTTGGACGTGATGCCGTTGGTAGCTGGCTACCTACCCCTACCCACAGTTCGACTCTCCAAGTACATTGCTGCTAATACTAAAGGTAATTTCAAACTGCATGAGTTCACCAAAGCCAAGAGTTCCATAATAATAACATACATAACATAACACCCAATAGTCACATACATAGTCCTGATCCCACACCAAGATTCCCTGTATCGTAGGTATCAAGAACTAACCATGGTACCATAACACCCAGACCCGGAATAAATATTTGCAGATTATAACATATGTCCCGCAGCGGGAATCGAACCCGTATCCTCTTGCATCTTAGCCGGCTACCCCGCCCGCCGCGCCACAGAGGTCGCACACACGCCTTTTCCCCCTAAAAGGGCCTCTTTTCAGCTTCGTTATCCCAAACGAAAATGGCCCAACAAGTCTGGGTATATTCCTGCGACTGTGCAACCCACGGTGAAAATAGGCCCTTTGAGGCTCTGCCTTTGTTTTTTTATAAAATTATATTATGGTTACCAAATCAAAAATTAAAAAAAAAAAAAAAATGCGCATCGCTGTTCTTCATTTTTTTTTTTTTTTTATGCTACTTGGCAAGCAGACAAGCTTACGGCCCACCAGATGGAAAGCAGTTACCGTAGCCTATGAACGCCTGTAACACCAGAGGCATCATACGCGCGCTGCCGACCCTGAGACATAAAGATGAAAAGTCTCATGTGCCTGTAATTTCACCGGCACCCGTACCCTTCAAACCGAAACACAGCAATGCGAACACTACTGCTTGGCGGCAGAAATAGATACGGTGGTAGTACTTCCCCGGACGAACTCTTTCACAAGAAGTTCTACTACTAACAAAATTATATATTTCATATTAGTGTACTGATCATGTGTATAAAATTTCATGGATTTTGAAGAAATAATAGCCAAATTAGAAGCAAACACAGTACGGCTAAAAAAAACTAGCTACCGATGACTTAATAAACAATTGATCAATTTTGCTTATGCGTTGCTTCAACTTACAGATCCAAAGAAAGATATCTCCGCTCATCCTCGCCTAGAGCCATTCAGTCCCGGTCAAGTCTACCACGCAAGCAAAGCCAAGCAAGTGCACATACTAGCACCTGCGCTCAAAGAACACTTAGAAGCTAGTGGCAATTGAAGTGAGAAACATACTTAAAGTGGGGCGGAATAAAGTGTTATAACAGTGACAGTGTGTTCAAATCCAGGGGGAAAAGTGAACAGGCAGCGGAACCATGGAAAGTGAAGGGAATTAATTGTAATGTCCCGTGTTCAAGTTGCGCTACTTGAATCGTATTTTATGTGTGGCCTTGATTGAATCCTTTCGCCACATTGGTTGTTTCAACATCAAAATATCATCCAGATACTTAGTCGAATACAATGGCGTAAGTCGGTTTTTTAATTGAAAAGTTAAAAACACAAACTATATTACTACACATCATCATCCAGCCTTTAGACGTCCATTGCTAAACGAAGCCTCCCCCATGAAATACAATGGGAGGAATTGCCATAATCACCACGTTAACTAAGATTGAATAGAATAGAATATAATTTATTTGTATAAAAGAGTTGCACAGAGACACATAAAAAACATAGACTAAGAGGAAACAGACCCGAAGGTACAAAGTGTAACTTCAGTAACAAAATGGCTCTGCCTCAGCATGAGTTGGCTGACTAGCGAGCTAGCAACCAACGCTGGTCTTCCGTCAGAGCCACTTGTTGGCGCTACGATTGGATTGGTGATCGCTGTATTCATTTTGAGTACACAGGCGGATGCTGCTGCCTGTCCCCTGGTGTAATCCCTCAGTCGACTTTTACTACATCCACGGGAGGAGATGGAGGGGTCTATTCCAAGGCTGGACACGCCACGGCAAACATGTGACTATATTATTACAGAGATAACTATATTACACATATAACCATATTACTACATATATAAACTATAATACTTATGTAGTAATATCGCCTACATGGTGATTATGACAAATCCCACCATTGCATTCTATGAAGCAGCTTTGTCCAGCAGGAGACGTGTTAAGGCTGCTGATAATGTACATCGTTTATCCATGAAGTAGTATAGATAAACTATATTGTCTATTAGTAATAGATTGGAACGAGCTACCTAAAATAAGTGACAGTATTTGGATGAGATGAGAAAAATATTGGGTTCAGTGGCACACCCTGTGAAACCTTAAAACGCATTTACTAACTAAATACGAACCTAAAGCTTACGAGACACTTAACGAATGTCAAATTGTAATTTTTTCATGGAATTTTATTTGGTACGAGTGAATCATCAGCATGTCGTAGTCTACTTTTTGACATAGGCCTCCCCTATAGAATGCCACGACGGCTAATCTTGAGCCTCCATCCACTGTCTTCCTGCTACCTTCAAAATATCGTGAACATTTATTCCCCAACGGTTGTCGGTTCTGTGAGCTATATGGGCTGCCTAACGAATCTTCTCGTTTCGGATTTTCTGTCACGTAGTGAAACTGAGCATAGCTCTCTCCATAGCCCGCTGCGCAACTTTGGGCGTGTGTATAAGGCTAATAGAGTGACCTGGCAACACGCACTGATCACTGAGTGACTGTCGTTTTAAGGCTCTGCGTAAGTGTTCGTTGTCCCGTAACTTAGTTGTTGAAAATTAACATTACTTTTGAAAAAGACTATTTTCAGATAAATAAAAATTTGCAAATAGGCGATGTTAATAGAAGTATAATAAAAGCGAAGCGAGGGAATAAAGAATACTGCTTTATGTTTAGTTTATGTTTTGGAAAAGAGTAAGCCACTAAAACGCAAAGCATGTTTGAAAGGGTTAGACAGGCATGCTACAAATATATAGCTGTGGATAAGATAACTCAAAATGCTACAATATATACACAAGAAATTGAATTCGTCCAAAATTCTTCATAATAAAGCTGCTTTGAAAAAAAATGTATTAAGCTCAATTTAATAGATAAGTGTAGGTGGGTCCCTGAATTACGCAAAAATATTTCTGGTGAATTGTTAAAAAAATCTGAACACGGCATACCTTGATAAGTTTTATCTGTCTACCAAATTTTACGAATATCTGAATTGTAGTTTTTAAATGAATGAATAACCATGTTTATAGTTTGTTTATAGTGTTTACCTCGAGGGTACCAACGTTATGGCATCTCTCATGTGTCTGTTTGGCTCGGCCTATATTCTCCGAATGTACTGGACCAAAAAAAGCTGAAATTACGTAGGTACATAATTATATACTTACATATATATATATTGTGTGATAGGTGATTACGTCCATGATTGGGTCACCACCCAATCATGGACGTAAATCAACGATTTCTGATTTCAGATGATGGGGTTATTTTGGGAGGCAAACTAGAAAACTTAAAAAAAACTTGTGTCAAGTGCAAAGTGTGTTTTTTATACTTAGTTTAAAAGATATTACCCCCAACAACAAAACTGTTGAGCCAAAATTTTTTTTAATTACGGAAATTTGGTATTTAAGCATAGTTTACAGGAAAAAAGGTGTTTAAAGGTTAAAAAGGTTTAAAATGTGTGTATTGACTAATCAGTTTAATTGGTCTAGTGGTTAAATGGTAGTCTACTTGTACGCAACCCTCCACGCGAGTCCGACTCGCACTTCACCGGTTTATTTCGTTCTGTCTGGCTCTAGTTTTCTTATAATTAAAAAATTTCAAGTCAGATCGGCATAAATCTTTGTAGATGTAATCGAATAAAACTTATCTAGGTACGGACTGTTCTAGATTTAACCAGAAAAAAATGGAGTAAAAGTGTAATTTCGCCGAAAATTTTTACTAGGTGTACGTGGGAACCTTAAGCCGAGATAAATAGTCGTTACTTCGCACGTACTGATGTTTAGCACTGTCCCGGACGCTGTCACACAAATGTTAAAACACGCGTGATAGAGAGGGACTATGTAACGTTATTTATCTCTGCCTAATGCTCACTTTCACCAACCAAAGGGACATGTAACGCGACACGATTGTCCGATTGATAGTTTCATAGAAACATGTTTGACGACCTCTGCGGCGCGGCGGGTGCGACGCAGGAGGTAGCGGGTTCGATTCCCGCCTCGGAACAAATATTTGTACAATCTGCTAGATATTTGTTCAGGGTGTTCTGGGTATTTTCTATGTGTAATAAAAAATATCTATTTATGTAATGTTTTGTATTAAGTTTTACGGCCACTAAAAGCTCACACATTTTTAACAGACTTCAAAAAAAGGAGGAGGTTCTCAATTCGGATGTATTTTTTTTTAGTTATCTAGTACCCATAACACAAGCTCTGCTTAGTTTGGGGCTAGATAATGTTGTGTGAAATGTCCAGCATTTATTTATTTATTTATGTCAATTGGACGAGCGTAAATGTCTTGTTAAATAAGAATTGGCCGGTGAAATTGGCCATTAGACTCGGTGTTATTTCTTAATCTTAGAATCGTTATCTACTGGCTTATTATATATACTACTCTCAATGTAATACTAAAGTCTAAAATATAGAAATTCGGACCATCATAATATGTGATAAAAACAATGCTTTGGAAGGTTGTATATGTACATTATGTATTTGAGCTCTATTATAAAAACGAAATTCCGGTGCTCTTTCGCAAGATTAATCTAATGAGTTCATACTGTCCAAAATTTAATGGAGTTTCAAAACTAGTTTAGGCCTCTTTGAAGTATGCCGTTTGGATGCGCAAAAAATCGATTGCAAGATCAGCCCCCTTATTCGCTATGACCAAACGTGATATCGTAACGAGCCCGCGTTATGTTAAGTTTGGTCATAGCGAATAAGGGGGCAATTGCAAAAAAACATTCTACAAACTGTTTTTCAGAAAATTAGATTTACATAATAGCGAGTATATTTACGGACATACGGCAAAGGTTGGTTACCTCCGCGTCATAGATTCAATAATAGTTACAAGGTACGTCCCGCATGCCTTTTTGTTACATTGGGAGGCGTTTAATTTTTTTTCTGTAACATATAATATCTTACGAACTACTTGTAAAATACAGAAAAAAAAATATGAATCATTTCAATTCCAATTTTTACACGCTGGGGGGTAACCAATTAGCTTTGCCGTCTGTACCTACTGCAATGTAAGTTGAATGGAAAAATAAAGATTTCAATACTATTTCAGATAGAAATGCCATATATTTTTCGCTACAACGATTATTTTATACCTAGTCTTTTAATTTTCATTTGTAGATTTGGAGCCTTGTATGTAAATAAAGGTGCTAGGATTATATTCTCAAACCAAAATGGAATGGGTGTCTAAAGGTCACATCACACTATATCGGCTCGACATTAACACCAGTTAAGCATCACTTGACTTAAAGTAAAGCGTCAGGGTATTTTTTGATTGGTGGAAGGATCGACGAGTCGCTAACGCGCGGTCCACGTATTTTGAAAAATGACCTGTTTTTTACTCTGTACAAAGCTCACTTTTAGTAATTGACTTTAGAGTCTGTAAAGTCGTTATACAGTGTGTGATGACCTTAATGGTGGCTTGTTGTATATTTTATTTTTAAAGTTGGTAAGAAGCAATTTAGTTACTCTTAACGCAACAGATGACAAAATGTTATTTTTTTTAATTATTAAGTTAAATCCACAACCTGTATGTGTATTAATGAGTTTTATACGTAAAATACTAAGAGGCTTGTTATATTTTTTATTATTTTTATATTTCAACCATACTTTAATTTAAATTAAAAAAAGTTAAAAACTTATTTGCTGTTGTGCGAGTATGATCATTATTCTAATAAATATATATATTTATATAGTGAAATGTAGTAAACTTTTATGAATGAAACTATTAAAATAGGTATTGGTTTCAAATTCATTTATTTCTGCTCTTAAGCTATTGTTTTATTTGTTGCACTCTGCTACATTATATAGGTACTCATAGTAATATTGATGTAAATAGTTCTATGTAAAGTTTCTGAATATTTGTATTTATGTTTCATACTATTTATAGGTATTTGAGCTATAAATAAAATGTTTATTGTTAGAATGTTTTTATTATTTATGAATTATATAGTTACCTACCTACGAAAAGCTTCGAAATTAAACAATAGTTAAGCCAGTTAAACAGAAGTTAGACGTGAAGCTGCACAACATTTTTTTAGGAACTAGTTTGTTTGTTCTCTACGTAACTGTATGCATTATCCAAACAATGAGTAACAATTGCTTTCTGAAAACTCGCAAACAACAGAAACCATGGATCACACAAACAAGTCTCAAATCAGTCTCGTGCCTAGTGCACTCAGCAATGCGGGAATCGAACCCACACTTGGCTAGCATGGCCATTGATTCTATAGTCACTATCTAACTAAACTACTATGTAAAGTTAACAATTAAGTACCTACTAGTAGAAGAGCAAAAAACACGTGGTAGGCCTAGTCATTATTCTGAGGGTAGGCCCAACGATCTATAAAAGACGTTACAGAGTATTATGTTCCTTGACAAAGACATTGTACCTAATAGATTTTTTTGTAACACTTGCTAAGTTTGGCAGAATAGTAAAGCACTTACCTAGCGAAATGAAAAAATAATCGCACGCAACCGTAGATAGAGTAACCTTCAGGATAATGTAATGACGCCATGAGACGCGTCATGCCATATTTCTGTTCGGTGATATGGTGCTTCAGTCCTTATTCTAAGGTGATATGTTACTTTTTTGATTAATAATGTCAGATGGTACCTTGGAGGAATAAAACAAAGACATGGTACAGGTTTTTGATGGTCCGGAACATGATTTTCCTCTTTTGACAATGACAATGACAGTGACAGATGAAATGGTATACCTATTTTTTCATGGAAGTAATAAGTACTACGTAGTACTTATTACTTCCATGCAGTCACGTTTAACATTTTTTTTATGTTGGCAGTTGGTTTTGTATAGTTGTCTTGCTTGTCTATCAGTCAGTCAGTTCTTTTTAGAGTACGTATGTGTCAATGTGTTATACTTATATTCTGTCTGTGGTGATTGTGGATTTGTTTGACGAACGAAATTATAGTTTGTTTCTTTGGTCTCAAAAAAATAAATATGTTACCATTTTTCATGAACTTTAATATAGCCATGTCTAAATAATTGTAACAGAAAACCATGTAAATAAAAGTTAAAGTGATAACGGCTCATAGCACTGTAGCCGATAAAGTCTAACGCAGCTGTGTTTCGGTATTGAAAATGTGAAGTGTTACTTTCGGATCATTAGATGTCACACGCGATAGCAATCTTCGAAGGGGTCTCCGAGAAGAACCTAAAAGTTTTCACTGAGAATAAGTTACATGTACGCAGCGGGAATGACAATAATGGCAGTCTCTGTTGGGGAAATTTGCGAGAACACTAAACTGGCGAGGGAGATGGCTTTGATGGGAAACTACGATTCGGCGATGGTTTACTACGAAGGCACCGTTCAGATGATACACAGGCTTTTGACCACTATCGCGGATCCAACGCGCAAGTCCAAGTGGCAATTGGTGAGTGCCTTGAGAATTACGAAGTACGTTTTAGTTCATAGTTCAGTTCTATTCAAGTTGTTCACCTTGAATAGAACATTTCCTTATAAGAGACGTAGTAATTAGCATCGCCGTTGGTGGAAGGCGGAAGGCCACCCAGTTTGTAACCTTATTTTCCATGCAGGTTTGTTTTTATACCCATTTTCGGGTGTGGGAATTTTTTGAATTTATTGTGACATTTATTTGAATTCTGAAGACAATAATTCAGCTATTATCAAGCTGTGATTTAATAGCCTTTCTAATTGTTCTATGTGGTGTACTCTTCTGCAACAAATTACTACCTTTGCCAACTAACGTTCATTGTTTAAAGTGAAGATGCATTTTTTTTTTATTCAATTGAGCTAAACGGTTAATATCTTTGTGGTAAAGGCATTTATTTATTTTACAAACAAACTGTTTATAGATTTTTGTTATTAATGTCTTAAAAATCTAAGCTAAAGTTAGGTTAGACACTAGATTCTTATCTTTCGAAAACATATGGTTGTAATCAATGAAAAAATGTTGAGAATTATAGTAAAAAAGCTCAGCGCATCAGATGCTACAAATCAATTTGTAATCTTGTTGTTAAATTAGCATATGAAATTATAAACATGTACCCCTTATCCACCCATACTTCTGTCTGCCAGTGTAACTTAAAACCTTATTGATGAACTGGTCCCCCACAGACATCAACAGACGTCAGACATCTGTCACAACATGACAGGTTAATAAACAGACAGATTAATCATCATCATCAGCCAGCCTATGTCCAGCAGTAGACTTCTACGGGCTGACGATGATGATTTATCTGTCTGTGTTTGTTTGCCCGCCCAATGGTTGATATGTTAGACTCCTCCATCTCTTATGGATGTTGTAAAAGCCGACTAAGGGATTCCACCAGGGGGTGGGCAGCAGCATCCACCTGAGTACTCAAC
Source organism: Epirrita christyi (assembly GCA_951392215.1). Classification (NCBI taxonomy): domain Eukaryota; kingdom Metazoa; phylum Arthropoda; class Insecta; order Lepidoptera; family Geometridae; genus Epirrita; species Epirrita christyi. Next base: position 9,739,437 of record OX595853.1, read on the forward strand.
ATCGATACTTCAATCACCAATTTCTCCTATTGTATTTTATGAGGGAGGCCTTGCCCAGCAGTGGAAATCTGAAGGCTGATGATGATGATAAACAGTGTTATTTACCTTATGTATTAGTTATATACCAACTCTACTACTTACAACTAGGTGCAGTCTAATAATATATTTTAAAATAACATGACAGTCAACAGTCACACACATAGCCCTGATCTTACACTAGGATTCCCTGTGTCATAGGTATCAGGAACTACGAGTACCATGGTACCAACCACAACACCCAGACCCTGAACCTGGTGCGGGAATCGAATCCGCACCTCTTGTGTCTCAGCTGGATTCTCACCCGTCACTCCACAGAGGTTGTCAAAAAATGTTTATCATGTTATCACCTAGTCATTGAACTCTGTAACCCAGATTTCATTATTATGATATCTAAAAACTAATAACAGTAAGTCTAAAATCAACATTAAGAGGATTGTATTGCTAGTCCGCTCAGTAAAAACCGAAGTTTGCTTCTCATTTGGATATAAATAAATTCAAGTCATATAATTTTTTTTAGACACAATCTTCTAGATACTCTTATATTATCTATTCTAGGTTTGTCAGTTACCTATTATTATTATTATGACATTAATTTATCTATTATCTTGTTAAAAAATTATATTATTTATTATTATTATTACTATTTATAATACACAGGCAGCTCTCGGTGCTGATGCGTGTTTATCTTAGTACTTGTCAGTGTACTTTAAATGTTTGCACAGTCTATTTTTGAAAGAGTACACTGAGGAGGCTGTGATCACTGAGTCTGGTAACCGTCTATTCAATTCTACAGTTTAAAAATAGCACACAATTTCCATACAAATATAATTTAATAGGAAATATTATTTGTGCATAGATCATGTGTAAAAAAAATCACAGAGTTGAATTAGATAATATTCAAAATAGGAGCAAACTTTGTTTGCATGAAGAGGGCTGCAACCGGCTAGCGGTACTTTCTAATTTTAAGTGGGGGTGTTAAGACCTGCACTGATGTCCCTCTGTGGGATGTATTGTGCATTGTTCTCTCTGTGCTAACCCTACCCTTACTGAGGCCTTACCAAGAGCTCTAATAGCGATTCAGTTCAAAAACTATTCAGTACAAAATATTGTTGCCATCCGTCATCATTGAATAACTTTAATCGCAAAAGTCTATAGACCTTCTGCTACTGTGCCTTTAAAAATAGCTGCGGACATCACGGAACCGATATTTCGTACTGAATAGTTTTTGAACTGAATCGCTATAAGAGGCTGATGGTAAGGCCTCTGGTCTCTTTTGTGGCCGCACAATGCCTGCATTGTGCGGCCACAAAAGAGACCAGCACGTGAGCACGTGATCCTGATCACGTGCTCCACCGTCTCTTCTTCTAGCAAGCAGCCCCGACATAGCCCGCTGTCTAGCGGTACTCTCACTCCTCTTAACTATGTTAGGAGGACATAAAATAAGACAAATTATTGTTTCAATGTAATTTAAAAGATGTAGGTATTAATTATGTTGTATAGTTTTGAAGTCGGTGGATGGAGGCGGCTCAAATTCGTTCGTCAGTGCATTCTAGGGGGGAGGCCTTTGTCCAGCAGTGGACTTCTAAATGCTGATGATGTTGATGATGAAAAATTATCGTGATTATGTGTTTTTTCTTTTTGTTGTTCACATTTTTTTGTATCTATTCCTTTTCTATCCGTGAAAACCTGTTATTCGCCTTCTGCTACAATTTCTGTTTTTTATTCTGGTTTTTGTGCTGTTGGTTTTCCTTTAAATAAATAAATAAATAAATAAATAAATATAACAAATTCTTTTGTAATAGGTTTTGTTACTCCTCCACCGTAACTACAGAATATTAGAAGTAGGTATAAGAGTTTCGGGTCTTTTCATACATTCACAAACTGCGGTACTTGTAATCATGAAACCTTATAAAATACGGAACAACTTTGTAGATTATCGTCAATTTGGCTGACAGTTATTTTACAAGATTAAAAATTACGTCACAAATGCGATCAACATACAAAAAGACCTTTGTCAGGCTTCACCTCAAAACAGAGTCATTAAAGCAAGGACATAAATACAAGTGTTTTCTTCAACAGATGAAATGAATCAATGTTTGTTTAGCAAGTTTCCGCTGCGTGTTTGTTTGTCTGACTCCATTCTCCACTTATTCAAAACTTTATACAATTTCATCGCACCTTGAACGCCTTGAAATTCAAGGCAGGCCGAATGGAAATCCATGAATATGACAAACTGGTTTTACTTCGATACGATGTTCATAGTAAAACGGTATCTCCTGATTGCCGAGGAGATCCAACTCCTCCCGTGGATGTCGTAAAAGGCGACTAAGGGATTACGCTAGGGGGGGGGGGGGGATAGGCATCCATCTGAGTTCTTTACATCAACTGCGATCGCCAATCCGCCTGCCAAGCTTGGTGAAAGGGGGTGGTCTCTATCAATTCTTCAGCTTCTAATACCCTCAGGACTGCGCTTAATCGTAATGAGAGTAACGACCCGAAATCCATGACATAAATTATGGTGGCACTTCACTTGGCGTATTTGCGTAAATGTTTGCATTATTTTGCCAAGGCAAACGACATTGTGTTCTGATGGTGTCATGGTTGATTTTGCCTTGGATAAATAACGCAAACATTTGCGAATATACACCAAATGAAGTTGTTAGATACTTTTGCGTATTTGTTATCGCCCATGTTTATCGCATGTCTTTGGACAAACCGGTTCCCTGGTTTTCCCGCGTTTTCAACGGCCCATGTTTGACAGTTTTTCGTGTTACAATTTTCAAATGTGATAATTGATGTGGTGCCTTTAGAGCATTTTTAGGGGTTTAATAAAGCTTAAAAAGGGAAACCATTTAATCCCCTTGATTGAATTGCACTTTCATTTCGCAGTTTCATGGCCTAGTTCCTATCAGCAAGTGGCGATTGCTGTATCTACTATGTTTTTTTGTTAAAAATGAAACATTCCTGCTAACCGATTGGAACGAACGATCGATTAGCATCAGAATGATTACTGTAAGTCAGTGTAAGCTGTTTGTTATTAATTAAATTGTTACACTTTTACTGGCGTGTCGTGGCGATGCTGTCTCCATCATCATTACTTACCTTTTTTGTTGCTTTACATTTTGCATATCAGCACGTAACTTGTGCGTAATTATGTTAAAATGCGTTCATCTATTTAATTATACTTAATGGGAGTACCTATGTTGCCATATTTTGGTGTTGTGTGTGAGGGTTACAAGCAAATGCACTTTTATGACGATTTTGACCTGTATTTTTTTCTTCTATAAGTATATGTATATCTGGTGTGTTCGGCCTAAGAATAGAACCCTCCGTCTCCTCCCGTAGATGTCCTAAAAGCCTACTAAGGGATTACACCAGGCGATGGGTAGCAGCATCCAATATACTATACCAATACTGCGATCACAAATCCACCTGCCAAGCGTGGTAAATATGCCAAATCAATGGCCCATTGCATTCTATGGGGGAGGCCTCGTCCAACAGTGGACTAACGACTGATATATGTATATCAAGGGTTTTCGAATTAGATAATAAGCTTTATATAGCTTTTAAGCTTTAACATAGTTGCGCTTCGCGTTTTCACCCGCATAAGTATAAAAGGTAGCCTACATGTTAATTCAGGGTACCAGCTATGCCCATTACATACTTCAACCAAAATCAAATGAAGAGAAGTGACAAAACAAACTCCTAGCTCGATTGCTGTCATAAAATATATCACAGACGTATCCAGTCGTGCCACTAAAACTTCGAATGTGGTCTGAATCACGGCATATGGCTGAAAGACTGTTCAGGTCACCTAGTCTAATTCAGTGGCTGGATTGAAGCCAAGCATTCGTTCTATTGTCGAGCTAATTCGTCATGTTCGTTTTATTGTCAATTGATGCGTATGCCTTTTGAACGTACAGGCTGAAGTAAGTAGCCGCCACGGAGGTCGACGAACTTCCCTGGCAGTGTATCGGTTGAATGGTCGCGTGGGGTGTCCAATTTCGTTCGGTTGTCAACACAGTTACCTCATGACAACTGTCAGAAGTGACAAGCCACAGCAGCTTTTATTAAAAGGTAGAGAAAGGCTTCGTTTTCTTTGACAAATAATAGCTGCTCTATTTTACTTTTGTGGGTAGTTGTACATGTTGCTAATTGCCCACGTAACAGCCTAGCTGAAGATTAGTGATTTCTAGTGTAACTCGGTCAAGGCGTTTAGCAGAATTAGGTGAAAACAAACACGTTATGTCGCGTGAAACCGCCTTAGGAGTTTAAGACATTACTCAACGATTTTGTGTGGGAAGTTTACCATTGTGGTTTGTGAACATTGTGTGATACTCGTGGTAAGAGATCGAAATTTCACTTTTGTGCCCACACGGAGATAAATCGCTCATGTACCTATGTATTCGTTCCATTATGGATACAATCACGAATACTAATCCATAATGTTCTTGGAAATGCACAATGAAATTGCCTAGCTATCTACATCAGCAGCATTATCTTAGGCATTAATCATAGTAATTGCAACCAGATTCATTTGACTAATCCTATAGCTCTCGACTCGAGACAAGAGGATCTCAGTCTCAGATAATTATTATAATTTGACTTGACTCGAGTGCTCTAAGATTTGATTGGATTAAGTCTCTGTCAGAGCATCATTCTTCAATATTAAATACTAGGAATGTTATGAGATCCGTTGTCTGGAGGCTGAACCAGATGAAGGGCAATCGCTAGCATGTTTCAATATCTTCCTTAACTGCCTTTTTATGAATTTCTTTTATTGTAAAGAAAACGTAAGTCCTTAGTATAACAAGATATAAAGAAAATCTAAAAAATCGAGGTGACGAAATTTTCGCGTTGGCCAAATGATAGAACAGAGACGACGATACATAGACAACGGGCAAGGACGAGATGGGAACACTTTTCCCTTGTTGGTCCCTTCCATCCGATACGTTTTTGTCCGTTGTCCATGTCACGTCTCGTGGATTGCACGTATGGATTCCTGTTCTCTTCATTATCATCATCATCCGTATGCGGTCCACTACTGGACTTTGTACTGGTATTTTTTGGAGGTAGGCCTCCAAAAAATACCACGACAAGCGGTCTTAAGCCGCCTTTATCCCATGACCTCCCGTGACTGCCACAAGCCCACAATGCAATCGGTCCATCGAGCAGGGGCTGTCCTACGTGCCTTGCTATTATCATAATTTTCTTGACCCCTTATCCCACTAAAAGGTGGGGTCGGCATAACATGTTTTCTCCCATTCACTCACTCCTTTTGTACCCATGTCATCTTTTCCACATTCAATCAATCAGCCTCTTATGCAGTAGAAAATGGGACTTTACCAGTTGTCTGTCCATCTTCAACAGGTACAAAAGCAGATGGCACGTGAATATGAGCAGCTGAAGGCGACAGTGTCTTCGCTGAAGATGTTCCAACATGAAGGGGATAAAGTCATCACACCAATGGTTGGCAGTAAGTCACATTTCTATTATTCTATTGGAACTTATAGAAAAAGGGAAGCCCGATGCTTCTAAAAATTGTCGACACCTACTGTCACTTTATTCACACCCGCACTGTTATTTGGCGAGTATGTCGAAAGCCACGGATGTCTCTAGACAAAAGAGAAAGGAGCCTTCCTCTACAGCGTCGTCCGATTTGTGGTACCACTCGAGAACCTTATTCCCCAACGGCTGTCAGTTCTGCGAGCTATATGACCTGCCCATTGCCTCTTCAACTTCCTAATTCTGAGAGCTATGTCGGTGAACTTGGTACTTCGACAGATTTCCTTGTTTCGGATTATATCACGTAGTGAAACCCCTAGCATAGCTCCCTTCGTAGCCCGCTGCGCGATTTTGAGCTTATCTATACGAACAATAGCGTTAGCGACCACGTCTCATTGCCGTAAGTCATCACTGACACGGGCAACACGCACTGATTGTAGACTTTCGTCTTGAGGCTCTGTGGTATCTGCGGTTTGGTTTTCTCTACAAAAACTAGGTAATTATGTTAATCAGCAGCCAGTATCTTTGCGAAACAAAAGACATGGAGTGCCATGACGAACGATCTTGAGCCGTCTTTATCCATCCACCCAACCGTCTTCCCGAGACTTTTACAGCGTTGGTAGAAGGTTTGGCTGACAGTCCATTGAGGAATCACTAGTTTTGTAATTGGTTTTGAAGCATCAAGTGAAAAACGTTGATAACACCTTTGAAACGTGCACCCAATGTCAACACACCCATTTACCTACGTCATAAAAGGTGATAATTTATTACGAAGATAACAATATTTACGTAATTTTACGCTAGCGCTCTTTCCAGTGTTATCTAAGGAAGGACTTACAAGGATTAATGTTAAACAAATTACTGCCCTAAAGTAGAGTCGTTTTAACGTTTCAGATTACAAGTCTTTTATGTGATAGTTTTTATTAGACTACTTGCAGAAACTCGTGACTTCGTCCGCTTTAAAAACTCATTCAGTCAGGACTTTGATTCTTATACATATATATATATATATATTTTTATACTACTTAGCAAGCAAACAAGCATACGGCCCACCTGATGGAAAGCCGTTACCGTAGCCTATGGACGCCTGCAACACCAAAGGCATCACACGCGCGCTGCCAACCCTGAGACATAAAGATGAAAAGTCTCATGTGCCTGTAATTTCACCGGCACCCGTACCCTTCAAACCGAAACGCAGCAACGCGAGCACTACTGCTTGGCGGCAGAAATAGGTACGATGGTAGTACTTCCCCGGACGAGTTCTACTACTACCATATAATCATATATTTGATAATATGTTGAATATGTAGAATAAAGTCTATGTCCAGCAGTGTTTTTCTATAGGCTGATGATTATAATGACCTCCTGATTATACCATGACCTACAAGAACCAAAAAGTTACGTTTAACCCGAGACATTGAATGAAACTGCTTCTTCGGAAACCATATAGTTCACGGCGATCAATTAAACATAACAATTAGCCGTTAAAGCCGAGCCTGCGTCATCGTACCCTGAACATGGAGCCGACCTTAGTAACGACCACCGATGAATGACGCCGGTGTCCATTATGTCACCATTGTCAAACACAATAGATGGAAGGAATAGCTTGATATCGGTTTATTTGTTTGTGATGTCTCTCGCCTTATGATTGCCATAATGCTGCATGTTTTATCTAAAAACTATTGCAATTATGATATACGCAATCTATCTCAAGGTTCCGCCGAATCACCCATTGCTGGAAAAAGGCCTCTTCGCTTTTTCAGTTTCCTAAAATACAGAGCTATGAGTGCTAAGAAACTCTGCTGGCTTATTTAGGAGCGTGTTATTACTGGAAGAAAGCGTTAGCCGAATTGATCGTGGAAAGCAATAGCGGCGATGAGCTCACCACTTGTCACGTCTATATTCCTGTGACAACCCAATGTTAAAAGAGGCCCTTTGAGGCTCTGCCTACCCCTTCGGAGAAAAAGGCGTATGTTTATGTATGTCTGTAAGAAACTATTCTTACCAGAATATCTTGACTTGCCTGTTTCTAAATGATTCTGCACTAAAACTCACATAGGTGAGAAAATGAATATTGATTTCTACAAACACATGAGAGAGCCGTGACCGAGAACCGTGTATAATATATCTACGCGTGTGTCCAAATCACAAGTACCTATCGATTCTCTAACGTTTTATAAATATTGAATTATAGGCTCTATACAAGCTCCTCAATGTTATAGTAACACTAATAGCGCCCCGCGGTTTCACCCGCGTGAATAATGATGAAAATTGATGATGATGATGAAAAGTAGCCTATGTGTTAATCCAGGGCGTAAAGTATCTCCATTCCAAATTTCACTCAAATCCATTCAGTAGTTTTTACGTGAAAGAATAACAAACATCCATACAAACTTTCGCGTTTATAATATTAGTAGGAAGGATAGTATTATATGTGGCTGTCATGAAAGCCGACTAAGGGGTTACACCAAGATATGGGTAGCATCCACCTGAGTACTTGAGCACCGATACTGCAATCACCGAGCATGATGATTTTGGCAAATTTCCCTTTGTATGATGGGGAGGCCTCGTCCAGCAATTTGACGTCTAACGGCTGATGATGAATATCTTTCTTTATCTTTTTTTGACGACCTCTGTGGCGCGGCGGGTGAAGGTTCGCCTGCGACGCAGGAGGTTGCGGGTTCGATTCCCGTCTTGGAACAAATATTTGTACGATCTGCAGACATTTGTTCAGGGTATTTTCTATGTGTAATAAAAAATATATAGTATATCAGTTATCTAGTACCCATAACACAAGCTTTGCTTAGCTTGGGGCTAGATAATGTTGTGTGAAATGTCCAGCATTTATTTATTATTCTCATCAATGATTAAAATGTGAGTCACGGCACAAATGAATAAATGTCGGTCACGGTCTCTTCCGTGTAAAAGTATGAAATGCAATTGAGACCAATGACTTTATAACTCATCGGTACAGGAAAACATCGTAAGATAATGGTCAGAAAGTCTATCATCATTATGGATGATTCACACAGACCTTCCGGGGCCATGGCCGTGTAAGTTTCGAAGCGATGAAACTCAAAAGTATACTCTAAACTTTTATGGCCCTATTAATTTCAAATAATGTTCTTGTTTTAACTTTTCAGACTGCTCATACTTAGGGTTACCATATCTCAGGATTTTTTAACATTTCAGACAACGTTATCTAGCCCCAAGCTATAAAGCAGAGCCTGTGTTATGGGTACTAAATAACTGATATACAATACATTACATATTTTTTTATTATAAATAGAAAAATACCCAGAACACCCTGAACAAATATCTGCAGATCGTACAAATATTTGTTCCGAGGCGGGAATCCTGCAACCTCCTGCGTCGCAGGCGAACCTTCGCCCGCCGCGCCACAGAGGTCGTCAATAGTTAGCTCATACTTAGGGTTACCATATCTCAGGATTTTTAGGCTCTTTTTAGGATTGCGGCCGGATTTTAGAAAACTCTGGATTTTTAGAAGTTTCAATAAAATAGAGTAGATTATTCAGATCTTTTTCATTACAAAAATAGATAATAATTGTCTTTATATAGAGACTAATTTAAAAAAACAACTTTGGTCATGTGAATTGCACAAATAAAATCTATGAAACGTATTATAATCATCAGTTTTATCATATTTATTTTAAAACGATACATTTCTAAAAAAAATTTGTCTTTTAATAAGCTGTTAGTTCCGTTTATGAGAGGATTCGTAAAATTCAAAAAAATCTCAGGATTTTTCTATGGAAATCAGGCTTTTTCTCCGGGCTTTTAAATTTTCTTTCTGCTGGTAACCCTACTCATACTCAAGTAAAGACCGTTCAAAAACTGTTAATTACATAAGTTCAGGAAACAACTGTCTTATTCTTATGTTATGTTATATAATTTCATCAATTATTCTTAAATAATTAAGTTTATTCTGGATTACACCAGGGGATGGGCAGCAACATCCGCCTGAGAACTTAACACGAATACTGCGATAACCAATCGGATACCAAGCGTGGTGATTATGGCAATTCCCCTCATTGTCTTTAATGGGGGAGGCTTCGTCTAGCAGTGGATGCATTAAGGCTGTTGATAATGATGATGATTCTTTGGATATATTTTTGTTTAATTATTACAGAAATTATATACAAAAGAATATGAGACAGTTTGTATATGGATTATGAATAATCACCACGCTTGACAGGAAGATTCTTAATATTATTAAGTAGTATGTCTATGGTTTTATTTATATTTTTAGATTTCACGTTGTTTTGCACACTTTCTACCAACTTTATCACCTTCTCTGTAGTCTCAAAGGTTTGCTGGAAGAAAACGCCTTTGTACATGTCTTTCTTTATTACTTATTTGTATAACATTTTCTGTGTGCAATAAAGAATTATAAGAAGATTGATGATCTCAGCACTCGGATGCTGCCCATACCCTGCCATACCCTTCATACCCTTAGTCGGCTTTCACGACATCCACGGGAGGATACGGAGGGGTCTATTCTTAGGCCGGACACACCACGGAACGTATAAGACATAGACTGGCCAATCTGGCCAATCCTATACATATATAAGCACTGGATTTCCGTCCATCAGGACGGAAATAAGAAATGACCCTGACGCAGTAGGTGTGTCTTATTTTATTTTTATTTTTTATCTTAATTATTTTTTTGTTTATTTGTATTTTTGTGTGATATGGGGGTGTACACTGTACAGTGCCTGAATTAAACGGTTTTTTTTTTATTTTATTTTTATAGACGTCCTACAATATTAGATTGTTTTCCCATATTTCGGTCAATCGCTTTATTTCATCGTAACTGTTTAAAATAAAAATTGTTATTACAGCGTTTTGAGGTCAATCAAGTAAAAAGCATGAAGTTTTTCCGTTGGCTACGGATAAACTGTAAAGCCTATCACTGTATTGTGAAACTCTTAAATGCGTCTTGCTTGAAGTTTTATGCAAATTAAATTTAGCATAAATGCACTTCATTTTACTCTCTTTTTAGGGTTCCGTACCTCAAAAGGTACCAACGGAACCATTATAGTATCACTCAGAGGCCTAAGCATGAACATCTAACGTCACCGAAACGCTAGCGAGACGAAAGTACACGTCAAAAATTAATCAATCAACTAACAAAAATGTCAATCCACCGCGATGTCATTGGCCAATATTTGACATCGACTATCGTCTCGCTAACGTCTCGATACCTTTAGATATTCGTGCTTATGTCTGTACGTCTGTCACCTTAAGTGTGTCACACACGTAGCAGATGCGATAAGATATCTGTATACGAGCGCGTATCTGTCTATATCGCTCTCTATACTAAACTCAAGGAGCAACACACACGTAGCAGATCAGATTTTACCGTCAAGCATCTGTAGGCACCGACATATATCAAAAGATGGACAGATTATATCTGTGTATACAAATTGGAATACAATACAGTTTGAAGATTTCCGCGTGAATGTATCATTTTCGTATATTATCGTATCTGCTACGTGTGTGATACCTTCAGATGCGATAAGTTTTAATACGCATATAAAATATTACCGCGTCTGCTGCGTGTGTCACTTTAGATTTATAAATTCTCTTGAATTTCTTCTTTCTTCTTGATTTATAAAGTCTGTCACAGATGATTTTCTCTAAATGTACTGGACCAAAAAAGTCGCGCTTGCCTTTGGTTGGCACTGACTCAACGTTGTTGACAATAACTTTGAAACTTGCAAGTTACGAGTAGTTAAGGGAATAAGTTTTGGGTTCAACGAAATCGAAAGTATACGATCGCACACAAAGTTGTAGGCGTCTTGAGCTAGTCTAGTCTAGATCGAGGTCCCTTAGGCTACTTTCGCTTATCCTACAGATACAATACTATAGGTATATTGTGTCGTCTAGCTAGTAACTAACAACATAGACATAGTTGCTATGTTCTTCTTCTTTAATTATGGCCTCTGAGGAAAGTCTCTTCAATTTTGCCAGTGTCAAGTAGGTAGTATGTTATTTTGATATCCAACTAATATTATAAACGCGAAAGTTTGTAAGTATGGATAGATGGATGGTTGTTTGTTACTCTTTCACGTAAAAACTACTGCATGGATTTTAATGAAACTTTACAATAATATAGCTCATCAGAATAACACATAGGCTACAATTTATAAAGATATTGTGTGAATTGTCCATATGATGATAAGTGTCAAGTAAGTAGGAAAAAATCTACCATCTGCGAGCTATTCTGGCGTGCGCTAGCGGTTTTGGCAGCGCACACACGAAGCGATGCGCGCGCGCTTGTGTGCGCAAGTTACACATACACATCATACATTACCTACATATGTATGTAATGTATGATGGAAATGTTTATCTTAAATAGACAAAAAAGTAAGATGTTAGTTATTTTCTACGCCATGCTAATATAAGCGACTCGAAATACTAATCCTGCGCAGACGAAGTCGCGGGCACCAGCTAGTAATTAAGTAATTATGTTCTAGTAAAACGGTGGCAGTTGTACTAAAATGTTGATGGACAATTTCTATCCTTTTGAAAAGACACATATATAAATTCACTACCATGTGCTCTTTAAATAAGTTACACCGGTTAAAATGACATTAAAATTACGTGATATTACTCAAAAAAACACTAGAAATTGAAAAAATACAACCGAATGGAGAACCTCCTCCTTTTTTGAAGTTGGTTATAAGATAGTTGCTATGTTACTTTTCGGACAAGACCGCGATCATTGTCTGTTGCGGACGTGTCATGTCGTGTGTCATCCAGAGGATAGACCGTATAACGTGTGGCAAATGATACGCTCAAAAATCTGAAGTTAACTGATATCCACGAACACTTTTGCACGATGTGCCATAGCTGCAGCTGTGAACTGTGATTTTGTTCTGCAGCAGTCGGCCGATTACGAAGTGGAGATGATTTAACACGGGATAAAAAAGCCAGTATAAATCTTTATTCCCACTTCGTGAATAGACTAACAGGTAGACTAGTTTGCCGGTGACTTGATGGGAAATAACAGATTCATAGAAAGTGGACAGCCTATCGCTGCTGGGTGTCGCTGCGTATCACGGTTGGCACAGGCGTCGACCGATACAAAATCGATTTGAATGTCATTACGTCTGGAAGCGCCATTAAATGAAAATGCTTTTTTTTCGTCGTCTGTCTACCAGTTCCCATACCATAAATTAACGTATCTTCTACAGTTTACAGCAAGTTTCAAAATCGACTTTATAATGAAGTAGATAAGGTTGAAAAATTTTGTTTATTTTGGTATGTATGTGTGTGTGTAGCTGTGGGGTGTAAGCGTGACGCACGATAACGTTTTATAAAAGCCTGTACTCGTGCGTATCTAACGAGTTTAGATAACTAAGCACATAATTTATAATCATGAGACATTTGTAATTTTATTAATAACTAGCATTTTCTCGCGGTTCTGCCCGCGTGGAACCTCTATTATAAATTATTCTCTATAACTAGTATTATTTTGTTCTATCATCAATAGTTTTCGTAGCGCACGCGATGTAAGGAATTTTTATAGGTAATTTTTTTACACCTTGGGTTACATTATTGGAGTTTTCACAGGGATCCCTATTTTTTTTTTTTAAATTTAGTCTATCTTTCTACTGATGAAATAATTTTTATAATCGGTCGAGCAGTTTTTGAGTTTATTAATTACAAACAAAAATACAAATCTTTTTGCTTTATAATATAAGTGTAGATTTTGCGATTCAGGTCCCTGGTTCCTTCTTGGTCACTGCGTTACGACAGTGACCAGGTTGAGGTATGGTGACCGTGTAAAGTGCCTTGTAAGAAACATCCAGTGTGGTGACGGGATACAATGCGACTAGCAGAGGCTTCTATCATGTGCCACGACATGTCTTCGAATTTGAACTGGTGCTGAGGGCCTTGTCTACAAATGCAACAAGCAACACAAAGTGTACACCACTTGTAGTTGCTTGTTGCATTTGTAGACTCAAGCTTCTGATCAATTTATGATTACATGCATTTTTATATCATCAAGTGTTTTTCTCATAAAGTCGTAACATTGTTCCAATCAAAACATACATTTTCATGCATGATCGCTTATTTGTAAATGAAAAGCATTCATCCATAAACATTACGATTGTAATTGGATCAATATTTTGCTTTGACCTTTAACTTTGATCATAAACTTAGCTAATTTTCAATAATACTTTTAATGATTTTTAAAGCATCATCATAACACGACTGAGAATAAACAGAGATGGTGCGATTTTTAAATACGTCGAGTGACTTAACGTCACTAAAATTGCCGTTTATTCCACGATTTCCAAATTCCTTTATATCTGAACCTCATTGATGACTAAATTCTTATACATACCTATGATATCAATAAAAGTGCCTCCTCCAGTACATCTCCTGAAAAACGGTGATTTGCGGCCTTTTTCATGATATTTAGTCACTCAGTGGCAAAAATCGCACTCCTAGACTAGAGAATGCCACGCGAGCCCACTTGTTTTGTCCCTGGACAAGAGGCGCCCGCGTGGCACTTCGCGCAGTCGCTGTAGAATTGAATAACCAGTTAGACGCATAGTTTTTTGACTGCTAAGCGTCTAGGAGGCCACTGTACAGTGTGTTTTTTTTAACTGGGACAGAATGTGGAAATCCGAAACCATAGCAGATACATATAAACTGTCTTGGGTCCCATAGGTCTTATTTTATGGAAATTATTTTGATATAGGTAGTTTTGACAAAGAGAAGAGTTGGCGTGTTATCCGAAAAAAATAACCATTTCATTGTATGAAAATTAAAAAATAGGGACAGCAGAAGTTGGTCAAATTTAATGAAAACTTTTTCGTGCAATTGGTTCTATCATATTAACTATTTTTAATAAATGTTCAAAATAGCCTCCATTTTACTTTTGAAAAAGTCATGGTGAATGTTGCTGAAAACCCAAAAATTTTAGTATGCCAAAATTATTTCCAATGACGGTTTCTCTGTATATGCTATGGTTTCGGACTTCCTCAGTTAAAAAACACACACTGTAGATTACTGGAGAATGCCACCTTCAAAGTTTTATGATAATTTATTATATGCTCTTCAAAACACAACCAAGCATCGTGCTTTATCAAGAACATTTTTCTGCAATTAAAATCCAACAAATAAGAAATAGTATGTATGCGACAGAAAGTTGTCCAACAACTTTCAGCTCATTACAAGGAGCTTATGGATGGGTGGAACTTTCTCACGAGTGATTAATTAACTGGACAGTACCTATGTTATACAAATTTAAAAAAGTGCTACACGTGACTTATGGCACTGTGAAGTGGTCACTAACCATTGGCCATAACATGCTCAAAGTCGTGCAGCGGGCTGTGGAGAGAGCTATGCTACGTGAGGATCCAAAATGAGAAAATCCGTAAAAAGAACCAAGATCACCGACATAACTCTCAGAATTAGCAGGTTGAAGTGGAAATGGGCAGGTCATAATATATAGCTCGCAGAACTGACAACCGTTGGGGAATAAAGGGTTCTCGAGTGGCGACCACAATCCGGTGATTATAAGAATAGCGTATTCATATAATCACTGGAGCCAAGTAATAACACACTCCTAAATAAGGTAGCAGCCAGGACAAATCTTATACCAACGAAAATTGCCCAACAAGCTGTGGAAATCATCAAAATGATACACCTCTAGGGTACTTCCAGTGACTCCACAATGTCGAATGCTTGGAGGTTTTTTGACACAGATAAAAGGATTAGTCTAATATTGAGGAATTTCTACTTTTTTACCCCTCAAATGTTATGTCGGCGTTTGTAGGAAAAAGTGATGGTTGAAGCTCGAAAAGGGCCTCTGACGATTTCGAAATAATTTATGGATCGGAACCCTGAGGACGCGAGTCTCGCTCGCACTTGTCCGTTTTTATTTTATAAGCCTACCCCCTTATTCATAATCATTTTTGAAACTTATTTTAGTTAAAATAGCTTTTGTTTTGTCTCTCTGATGTAAAATTACATATGCCAAAACAAGACAAAAGTTATTTTAGCCATCAAATTGAAAAAAATATTATGAATAAGAGGGCTAGTGTCTCGGCCCTACTACTATTACTCATGCACTGTATCGAACTCTACAATCATCTCTCAAACACCAATATTGTAACCTGTCAAGAAGCAAAACTGCAAAATAACCTATTTTATTCTAAAACTCTACTCTCTATTACAGATTACGAAGACCTGCCAACCCGGGACCAGATGTGGGGTCCCGCGCCCCACGAGATCGACCCGGATATATGGCCCCCTCCGCCGGACAGGGACTCCAACGCTTGGCCACCCCCCACGAGCGTGGAACACAAGTCAGTCAGGTTCAATGGTCACTTTGTTTCTATTGGCACTGGTGGTGGTAGAATATAAACCCTTAGGATGAAAGAGCATACTTGTAAAAAAACATAATAAAGTAAATCATGATCAGCCGCAAGACGTCCATTGCTAGATGAAGCTTCCCTCATAGAATGCAATAGGGGGGGGATTTGCCTTAATCACCACGCTTGGCAGGTGGATGCTGCTGCCCATGCCCTGGTGTAATCTCTTAGTCGGCTTTTAATAGATCCACGGGAGGATACAGAGGGGTCTATTTTTGGTTAGACACAATGCCCATTTCCATTTGTAAGATAGTCGACATATAGACAAAGATTTTGTTTTCTATTCATATTCTCACTTAAATAAAGTTGAGCAAAGTCTGGCTGTGGTGGTCTCGTCCTAAGAAAGGGACTCCTCCAACTCCTCCTATGGATGTAATAGGCGACTAACGGACACCTGAGAATGTCCAGCAGCATCCATTTGAATACTTAACACCAATACTGCAATCGCCAATCCGCCTTCCAAGCGTGGTTATTATGGCAAATCCCCCTATTCTATGGGGAGGCCTCGTCCAACAGTGCACGTGTACCAGCTGATGAAGAAGACTAGTCTTGTGAAGTGGCCATTTCCCTAAAGTGATCTTACTGCTACATGCATGATTTGCAAATATTTGTTCGCTAGTCTGGGTGTTGTGGTACAGACGACAACTAGGAATTGTACACAATTCTGAGAGAGCTATCTTGAATGCGTTCCAATTTCAAATAGCCCATCGAAAAATTACACATTTGGAACAATCAAGATCGCTCTCAGAGTTACTACCACCATACGACCATATTTTTAAAGCTACCTTAGAATGACAATTCACTCTCGCGTTGCACTTAAATAATGTAATTACAATGGTGTCGAGTGTCGCGGTCCTTTCCTAATAGACGTTTATAGCGCTGTAAAGCGATAACTAACTTGCACAGATTGACAACACGCTTCTATTTTTGGCACGTTATGCAGTTTTTCCTTACCATTACAGTGAGTAAACCACTGTTACTGTGTTCCGCCACTGATTTTCCTATACACACCCTCTTTTCGATAAACACTCAAACACACTTTATTAATATACAGTATATTAGTTGCACACCCACACCCTTTCACACACTCACTCTCCCACACGCACTCGCACAATACACTATACATTAGAGTTAGTTTTAATTGTAAGTTTTTTTCAATGTTTTAATTTTGTTTAAAACGACTGTAATTTAATTTGGGAGTGAACTGGGTTTCGTGGGCCACAGCTCGCGCTATTCCGAGAGACAGGGCCACATTTTATATAAATTATCTATTATGGTAAAAAAAAAATTAAAACAACCATAGCATGACGACATGGTAGAGTCTAAATTCTTCTTTTTTTTATAATCGTACGTTTTTTGTTTTCCAACTATTATAATGTACTGTGGACCGCCCCCGACTTCGTCCTCGCGGAGGTTATTCCATACAAAGTTCAACATCTTTGCACCTCCGAAGTGAATTTTGGAAATTCCTTTCACTTCTAGACCAAATTTCAGGAAGAACTTACGGTTTAGTTAGACTGAGCGGTGATAGTAAGTCAGTTACGCAACGATTTGCTTACGTGACGTTAGGACTGTATATAGTGATGAAGTGTTTGTAGTTCCTAAAACAATAAAATTAACACTGCCACACGTATAACTTTAATTCAGTACCCCCTTACTTGTAAACGTTATTTAAATCTAAGCGTTGCTTAAAATTAGTCCTGTCACTGTCTGACATTATTCAATAGTAAGGGATGGCAGTATTTTGCGTATTTTGCATTGCTTATCTTTTGACATATTTTATAAGTTACCTCATACATTTTTAGGGGACCACCAACAATGAAATCGGCTAGAAACAATCCTCGCAACGCTCCTCGAACGGACAACAAGAAATCGGCACCAGGACAACGGAACGCAACAACCTCCAACCGAAAGCCTTCAGACGCGAAGAACCCTAAATTATCAACGAATAAGGCTCATAGTGGTATGACAACTTGTTCTAATCATGCCTTAGGATATTTGCAATCTCCTGCAGAAGCTAAGTAGTAGATATTTGCAAGTATGACATTCCTATGCCATAAAAGCCTCTGGTTGGCCTCTGGGCCTTATGGCATAGGCCAAGAGGTGAATGTCATGTGAAATGGTGGATGTGTCTTCGATGACTGAGATTCCAGTGTCCTCGTCATGTATTTTATGGCTGCTAGAACGTGACATAGCTCTTGCCAGATAAGATTTTCGAAATCCCCAGTCAGATTTTTTTCGGAATTATTTTTCCCGAAAATATCCAATTTTAGAGAATAGCTTTATACTAGAAGGAATGTTAACATGTTTTTCGCCCCTATCTGACTAACAGCAGAAATTATATTCTTAAAGTCACGCCTGTTTCTCGAAGAGAAAGGCAAGAGTCCACGGATTTCAACTTGCTACAATTCTGAGACATCTCTTCGCCGGCTTTTCATCAGCTGGTAGACATCCACTGCTGGGTGAGGCCTCCTCTATAGCATAGCGTGCAATGGTAGGATTTGCCATAATCCCCACGCTTAGCAGGCGGATTGGTGATCGCAGTTTGGTGTAAAGTACTCAGGTAGATGCTGCTGCCCATCCCTTTGCGTAATCCCTTAGTCGTCTTTTACGATATCCACAGGAGGAATTGGAGGAGTACTCTTCTTAGACCGAGACTACGGCTCTCTCATCACATTCTTCATAAATACTAGTCTTTTTAGGGTACTCATGACCTGACCCTTCTCCAGAACGTCGCCGATCTGGTCTGAATACGTTTGTCGAGGTCACCCTCTTTCAACTGTCCCAATCACGCTCGCCTTGTACTGCTTCGTCAATCTTCTGTCGTCCATCCTCTACATGACCAAACCATCTCAGCATACCGCTCACAATTCTGGTCACTAAGACAAGACGAGAGAGAAGAAAGAACGCTCGTCATGTGCTCTCTGTTTCTCACTATTAATTATTATGGTTTATATTTCAGCAAAAACAAAGGACACAAGCAGTAAAGAGCACAGTAAAGGCACGGAGAAGCAAGACAAGGACAACAATAACGGTGACACAGACGATGAGAAACATGCCGACGATAAACGCTTCGAGCCGCCTTGCGCCGCAGACAGTGATCTAGCCGATATGCTTGGTAAGAAAAATTTCATTAAGTCCTGTGTTAACCCAACCCTCATTAAGAGAACTTTATAGCTTGCCCGCTCCATACAAACCGAAGATTGCTCCTCATCTGGGTATTAATTAATTCAAAATAATAAAGTTTCGTAGACACAATCTAGAGACTAGTATATAGGCCTGTGGTTTACTCGGGAGAGAGAGGGAGAGGTATATTCTAGGCCGGACACAAAACGGCAGATGTGTGTTTGTAATGTGTGTAACTAGCATCCGCCCGCAGCTTTGGTCGTGCGACTCCGCTGTAAACAGTAGCCTGTTCATCCAGGTTATTACAATTATATATTATCTATTGCTCTAACAAATTTCATCGAAATTGGTTTAACAGTTATGGCGTAGTAACAAACATAATCTACACTTGCGCTTAAGAATTAGTAGGATTGCAAGACCAAATGGTATTTATAAGCCTTTTTCTTAGATAAATAGTTATTTTGAGCTACAAAAATACTACTATCATAGAAATATTTGAATAAAACAATATCATTCTATTTTACTATCAATAGTATTCTAAAATCTCTGATAATATTTTATCAATGTCACATATTTGTATACCTTTCACGGCACGAGTTTCTGATAAAGAATGATAAACAAAGATTATTATTTAGATGTGGGATAAAGGCAGGGATACAACGTTTGTATGTTTGTTTTGCTCAAATCTTGAACTTTGAATTAGTTTCACCCAACCAATTGAGCTGAAATTGTGCATACCGGTCAAGTTCCGATAATAATACAATATTATGGTGACAGCGAGCTGATCTTATGATTGAGACAGAAGGTGGACAACGGAACTCCTTGATGATTTACCTGCAAGCACGCTCTCACGGTTCTGAGTGTAACAGCCGTTGTTACAAGGTCAAATAAATGAATATGATCACTAATAAAAGTTTGTTTTGAAAAATAAATTTTTCAATAAAAAACTTATTTTAGTTTCTTTTTACGTTCTGTTTGCGGAGGCTAGTTCGATTTTCGAAAAAACCATGTTAAAAAATTTGAGGTTCCAAATTCAAATCTCATTATTGACTGGTATATATATGGTATTTCTATAGGCTTAGAGCCTTATTCATAATCATTTTTTAAACCTATTTTAGTTAAAATAGCTTTTGTTTTGTTCTCTCTGATGTAAAATATCATACGTGAAAACAAGACAAAAGCAATTTTAACTAATATAGGTTTAGATAGATTATAACCGGTTTAACTTACGTAGATTATTTCCGAGTATACGACCCGAGGTTTCAAGCAATTTAGATGCTCTTAATCATGTATGAGTGTTAATCCCGCTGCGCGACGCGGAGGGCACTGCGTCTCTCAGCTCTTGCGGCCCGGCTGGTTATCGCCGGCGGCGGTGGGAGTTGCGACGCGGATGACTCATCCTCGTCCTCCGAGCTACTTGGATATGTCGATTGAAGAGCGACGCACACTGAACTAATCGTATCCGGACTATCGTTGGTCATGGAGACGTGAAGTTTCGCCGACGCAGCATCCAATAGAGGTTTCCAAGTCTGCGGAACAGCAGTGAACGTAAACGGCCTGTAACTGTCGAAAGAACACCGGCGTACTTACCGTTTATTAAGGGAATAACCGACAAAATTGGTCACCTCTTGCGACGGAAGTACAATATAAAGACCGTGTTTCGGCCGCCTGGACAACTGAGGCAGTGGTTGAGGTCGCCTAAGGATAGAGATCAGTTGAATGTGTCAGGCGTATATATGATTCCGTGTGAGTGTGGAAAGTGCTATATTGGAGAGACGCGTCGCAACATTAAAACCAGACTCACGGAGCACATACGCAGTGTAAAAAGTTTGGATGTGGAGAAATCAGCCGTAGCCGAACACGCGTGCCAGTCGAATGCGACCCATTTTATTCAGTTTGATAAAGCCACCGTACTTTCAAGGGAGAAATTTTGGGCCCCACGGAAGATACGAGAGGCTATAGAAATCGGTCGACATGCCACTTTTAACAGGGACAGGGGTTGGATGCTTCCGCAGACTTGGAAACCTCTATTGGATGCTGCGTCGGCGAAACTTCACGTCTCCATGACCAACGATAGTCCGGATACGATTAGTTCAGTGTGCGTCGCTCTTCAATCGACATATCCAAGTAGCTCGGAGGACGAGGATGAGTCATCCGCGTGTCCCTATACTTAGCGACCCCCAGTAAGAATTCGGGTTTTTTTACATTCAATAAATACTGCCTAAATAGTGTGAAATAGTGACCTCAGTTAGATAATTAGTGCCTCAATACTTTAGAAGTTATAAGCGAAAGAATGCGGTGTTTTTCAGAGCCTATAGTTAGCGACCCCCACTTGAATCTCTGCAAGTACATCACGTACGACTTAGCCTTATATCCCAATAAATAGTGCCTAATTAGTGCCTAAGACCTGCAAAACCTCAGCTACGTAGCTACGATAGAATCGAAGATATTTGATGGTATTTCTGAGGACATTACGCTAACAAGCGCTAACACGTTGGTCACCGCCACAGACTAATAAGGGATCGCTGCCTCACTGCCGTGTTAAGGTCCGTGCGTGCTATGTACCGAAAACATTTATTTCATTCATTCCTAGGCATTTAATTGGTCTGCCATCTTTCAATAGAGAATAAAGGGTCGTTTAGACCAATATCAACAGAAAGTTTACATACTTTTGTTGATTTTAATTTTAGTCTGGGGATAGATTTTGAACTTTCAAGTTTTCAACTTATCAGGTCGATTTTTAACTTACTATGTACCTAGGTGACTGAGCTTGGCTCGGCATACATGCAAAATTTATTTTTGTTTAGAAATTGAGGATGTTTGTATGAAAATCCATATTTGTCGTATTATCAGCCCCCCTATTCCCTATCTTGAAAGTCACTCGGTGACCAACGTTTGACAAGTAAAATTACCATCCTATGGATTAAAAAAAAAGTACTTCAAATTGGTTTGATAGATGGCGCTGACTCAACTCTAGCTGCCAAGGTTGTCAAATCTGTGGTGTACTAAGCTAATAACTAACTAGTCTGTGGCTATTAGTCATGTCATGATATTCTGTTTGTGTTTGTTTCTTGAGTGTGCGCTAGTGATTTTGTGGTGTTTTAGAAGTATACCAAGAAACGAAAATATAAGTACTTATCTACGTTGTCATTTAACTTTATTTTGTCACTTGACAGCTAGGTACAGAGCAGCGCCACCTATTTTCCCTATTTAACGCTAAAATCATGATTTGAAACGGCCGTGCAAACGCCTCATTCTTATTTTGTGCAATTGATGGTAATTTTTCTTGTCAAACGTTAGTCACCGAGTGACTTCGATTATCTCCCGAAAGTTGCCTGCTGCCGCCGTGCGGTGGCGCATGAAACGCCGCGGCGCCGGCGTACGCTATGCATGCGGCCATGCGCGGACGTCTCATGCGCTCTGTGATTGGTCGAGCGCTTTGGGCTCGCACGTTACCATGGTATACAAACCAAACAGGATTGGGTTGCACACGTCCGAAACGAGAAATCACGAGTGACCCAATTAACCGCGAGTGTTCCGTACCCTCACGCTACACTAGTTATTAAATGCACCGATTACTTTGGAAATCGGTATTTGAGAATAAATAATCAACAAAAAAAGGACAACCGAATTAGAACCTCCTTCTTTTTGTGAAGTCGGTTAAAAGTAAGGCAAAGTATGTCATCAGAACGGATCATTCCCAATAACTCCACCATCAACCCTAAATTATTCTACCCAATATGCAAAAAGCTGGCAGTGGCAAAAAACTGCTTCACAAATTGTGGCAGCATTACATAGGCTAAGGCATTACATTTCATTTTTAACGCGTGGTCTATCTCTCAGTACCGACTTAAATCTTGTTTCGGACGAAAGCTAAAATGACTCTCAGGATAATATAAACTATACTCAAAATCGATTACAATGATGAAGCATACAGAGCGGCAACACCGCACGTGGAAATAAGCAATCACTTTTTGAATTTTTTGGCGGCAAAACTGTTTTTTCCTTATTGTATTGAAACTATGAGGCCCAGGGTTTTCAAAATTTTGGTGCTCCAATTATGCTCGAAATTTTGGGCTATATTAAAACATCGTAAACTAATTCGTTAGGAAGATACAGAGTGAATAGCTGATGTGACGGCTTCCCAGCTTCCTCATTGTATTTGGCTCGTAGCTCAAAGAGTGTTCTAGCTAGAAACTTGAAAGTTTTGGACCTAGCGCTCCAATTATGCTCTAAATTTTGAGCTTTTAGTAAACAATCGTAGGCTTATTCGTAAGGAAGATACAGAGTGAGTAGCCGATGTGACGTTTCACCAGCTTCCTCATCGTTTTCGGCTCATAGCATCTAAGATTATTTGGCACCTAAATTAAGACTTGGGATTAAGATTGCTCCAATTATTCTTAAAAATCTGGCATATTGAGAAATCACTTATCTCATAATGAGGATGCTGTAGAAATACACACGTGAAAACCCCTCATTGTGAGGTCACTGGAAGTACCTACCCTCTATATTTTATCTTTGCGATTTCCGTACAAAAATTAGTCATTCAATTGAATTTAATTCAATAAACTTACTTGTTAATACTTATACTGTAATAATATGTGTTGGTAATACTAGGTATATTTGCTAGGTAAGCAAATATGTAAGTAGTGTAAGTTGATAGGTACCTTTAGCTGTTCCTGAAAAAGATGGAGACACACGCACAACAAAGTGATCCTATAAGGGCCCCATTTTTCCTTTTGAGGTACGGAACCCTAAAAAGTAACATGTAAGTAGTTTTTTTTTCTAGACGAAAAACCAGATTTTTTAAGATAAATATCAATGGGTACCTAGAGTACCTACCTACGCAATAAGATTTAATTCTAACTGTAGGTTTATGTGTATTGATGCATCATCATCATCATCAGTCTGTAGACGCCCACTGCTGGACGAGGCCTCCCCCAATAATACCATGTTATTGATTACCTACGGCAAATATATTGACGACATTAATACCTAATTGGTCACGGGAAATCAGTGGATGGAGGTGGCTCGACACCAGTGGTCTTGGCATTCTATGCGGGAGTCCTATGTCCAACAGCGAACTTCTACGGACTGATAGTGATGATGATGATGACTGTTAGTGGTATTGGTGTACACGAGCCTTTATTTCCTGTTCAAGGACACTGTAATGCCTCGGAATGAGTAAAAATGGAATTAAATTAATGTTTATGGCACATCAACGGTTGTCTTACTGGCGCGGCAGTGGGGCAGCGGAGACCGACGTCATGTCGCCAATAGCCTCAGAAAGACTATCAAATATCTTCGATTCTATCGTAGCTACGTAGCTGAGGTTTTGCAGGTCTTAGGCACTAATTAGGCACTATTTATTGGGATATAAGGCTAAGTCGTATGTGATGTACTTGCAGAGATTCAAGTGGGGGTCGCTAACTATAGGCTCTGAAAAACGCCGCATTCTTTCGCTTATAACTTCTAAAGTATTGAGGCACTAATTATCTAACTGAGGTCACTATTTCACACTATTTAGGCAGTATTTATTGAATGTAAAAAAAACCCGAATTCTTACTGGGGGTCGCTAAGTATAGGGACACGTCATCCGCGTCGCAACTCCCACCGCCGCCGGCGATAACCAGCCGGGCCGCAAGAGCTGAGAGACGCAGTGCCCTCCGCGTCGCGCAGCGGGAATAACACTCATACATGATTAAGAGCATCTAAATTGCTTGAAACCTGGGGTCGTATACTCGGAAATAATCTACGTAAGTTAAACCGGTTATAATCTATCTAAATATGAATACCACTTACGAAAGTTTTTAATATAGGTTTAAAAAATGATTATGAATAATGAGGTTAATGTTTATGTATAACTTTATTGTACATATCCCAATTAGCCTGAAACAAATTAGTATTACTATTATTATTATAACATTATTCCCCGGCTCAGCCGTGGGGCTATAATGATCTACTTTCAGTTAGGTTTGTATGACATAATAAATTAAAAACATTATTTTTCTTGCAGAGCGGGATATAGTACAAAAGAATCCTAACATTCGGTGGGATGACATAGCGGACCTGGCTGAGGCCAAGCGGCTTCTAGAGGAAGCTGTAGTCTTGCCTATGTGGATGCCCGACTTCTTCAAGGTTTGTATTCGTAGCCAGAAGACTGGTAGATGCAGTATGGAACGCGCAGGAAGTCGGTGGATGGAGGTGGCTCAAGACCGTTTGTCGTGGCATTCTATGGGGGAGACCTATGTCCTATTTATGGATGTCTATCGGCTTTTTGATGACGGTTCATAGCCAGTACAAAATGTTGGGTCCTTATTCCAGAACTTTCTATGCTTATGGCTGAGTTTTGTGAGCCTCAATCCCAATTCTGGGTTAAATAAAATTGTCAAGACGCCATGACGGTAAGTGGCATAGTTCTCGCAAGGCAACGAAAATCAATGTAATCTTTCACACGTACAGCATAATTTGACCTACAAACGAAAAGTATACCTGTTTAACATTTTTAGGGTTCCGTTGAACAGGAAAAAAAGAACCCTATAGGATCACTTTGTTGTCCATGTCTGTCTGTCTGTCATGCCCATTTTTTAACCGACTTCACAAAAAAGGAGGAGGTTCTCAATTCGGTTGTGTGTTTTCTTTTGTGTGTTTGTTACCTCATATCTCCGTCGTTTATGAACCGATTTGAAAAATTCTTTCTTTATTTGAATAGATATACTTCCAGATTGGTCCCATTTTTTTCAGAATCCAGTTCTGATGATGGAATCCACGAGGAATTGAGGGAACTCCTCAAATATTGTAGGCATACATATGGCAATTTTGATATTTTCAGCAACAAACCAAGCATTTGCATTCAGAAAGTATCATAATCCTTTCACCACTATGGTCCTTTCATCATTTTTTTTTCATCCAACATTATTTAGTCGAATACTATGGCGGAAGTCTGTTTTATAAATGAAAAGTTATCTTTAAAACGGCTAAAGGTATCCCATTTATGGACCCATAGACTGGCCATATGTTTTCGTGGAAGGTATATGCTCTTAGATCCCAAAAGAGTACCTATGCTATTTCCTTGATAATGCGATATGCATTTCATTATTCAAGTGGTTCCTGGATTTGGTAACATTTGATAAGATTATCATCAGTACCTTATCAGTAAGTTTGATTGATTTGTAACGCAATATTGTCGATTATGTGTTCGCTAAAGCGAGAATTGATCGCGAGATTATAAATCCTATCCAGCTAATATTACAAATGTAAAGGTTTTTGAGATAAAGATAAAGATAATTTATTTGTCTTGAATATGGTAATTTTACATTGGTGGTCATAATTCATAAGTCCAACATACTCAGTCATACATTATGACATACAAATGAGGATGGATGGATAACAGATTTGGATGAAACTGTACAGTATAATAGCTTATACAGCAAAATAACATATAGGCTATGGTTTATAATAGAGGTTCCACGCGTGTGGAGCCGCGAGCAAATGCTAGTTATTTATACACTGATATAAAAGGGACAGCGAAAATTTTAAGAGCACAGAACAGTCACTATTTCTACTTCCATTTACGCTTGTTGCTAAGTGACAATATGGATCAAATATATAGTTCAAAACAAGTCTTAAAATTATTATTTATCTACGCACGATGTCGCTAGCTATGCCACTGTGCAAATTGAATACAGTCGCGCTCGAATGATTCAGTAGTAGTAGTGCGTCGCCCGGTTTGTGGTCGCCACTCAAGAACTTTTATTCCCCAACGATTGTCAGTTCTGCTAGCTATATGACCTGCCCATTGCCACTTCAACTTGCTAATTCTGAGAGCTATGTCGTTGATCTTGGTTCTTCTATGGATTTACTCGTTTCGGATTCTAACACGAAACAATAACAAATGTAATAAATAAAAAACGCCCAAGTGCGAGTCGGAGTCGCGCACGAAGGGTTCCGTACCATTATCTATAAAAACGGCAAAAAAATCACGTTTGTTGTATTGGAGCTCCCTCAAATTTTTTTTTTTTTTATTTAATTATTTGTTGTTATAGCGGCAACAGAAATAAAAATTGTGTGAAAATTTCAACTGTCTAACTATCTCGGTTCATAAGATACAGCCTGGTGACAAACGGACGGACAGCGGAGCCTTAGTAATAGGGTCCGTTTTACCCTTTGGGTACGGAACCCTAATACCTTAGTAAAATGATAATTAATTATTTCAGGGTATCCGGAGGCCGTGGAGAGGCGTCCTCATGGTGGGTCCGCCCGGCACCGGTAAGACCATGCTCGCCAAAGCAGTCGCCACCGAGTGCGGAACCACCTTCTTCAACGTGTCCTCTTCCACCCTCACCTCCAAGTACCGCGGCGAGTCAGAGAAACTCGTGCGGTTACTGTTTGAAATGGCAAGTACTATCTTATAGACATAATAATAATAATAAACCGCAGGGCAAGCTTGTGGCGACACCGCGGAGCCCCATTACTCCCTGGGGTCAACAGAGACCCCTGACCGTCGGCTTGCCTTGGCCGGCTGGCCGAGGGTGGAGGCGCAAGAGCGAAACCTATGCTCCAAGGGTGGAAGTGTTAAAGGCATAAAGCCGGGAGTAGCGCTTTGTGAAACTGTAGCATACCTCTCAACACCCTTTAGCGGTCCACGCCAACGTTGCCCCTTACGCTGCCTTCATTGGTGGCACATTCAAGGGGCCCGTTTAGTGAACGGCAAGTCACCACCTGCCTAAATAGTTTTCAATCATTTAGAATTGGTAGGTGATGTTTCTCATATTCTAATAGCCCAATAAACATTCAATTAGCATGTTCTCCTTGCAATAGAACTAACTTTCATCTATTTCCACAATAGTTTAATCATCTGTCTTCCATCCACCATAACTATAATGTTTTTTATATCCTAATTGTTAAAGCGCCTCTTACTGTTGGCTAATACGGCCCCAGTAATGCCTCATAAAGGTCCAGGTTCACCTGTATTTGAAAATAAATGACTGAAATAATAATAATAAGCCTTTTAAGCCTTTTATTTCTCTTAATTATTTAAATGAGATTCTACCTAACCCTAAATGAATTTATTCTATATTAGATTTTATTAGATATAATTAAATTAGATTAGATTTAATATTATTTGATATTGATTAATTTGTAATTTATAATTTATTTATTTTATTAACACATAGGCTACTTTTCATCATCATCATCAATTTTCATTATTGTTCACGCGGGTGAAACCGCGGAGCGCAGCTAGTAATCCTATCCTACTTCCTACTAATATTATAAACGCGAAAGTTTGTGAGTATGGATGGATGGATGGATGTTTGTTACTCTTTCACGTAAAAACTACTGAATGGATTTTAATGAAACTTTACAATAATATAGCTCATCAGAATAACACATTGGCTACAATTTATAAAGATATTGTGTGAATTGACCATAATATGACGAACGATAAGTGCCAAGTAATTAGGAAAAAATCTACCATCTGCGAGCTATTCTGGCGTGCGCTGCCAAAACCGCTAGAGTTACACATATGTAATGTATGATAGAAATGTTTATCTTAAATAGTCCTACAAAAAAGCCCGCCACAGTATATATCTATATCTTATGTGTAAGCCATTGCAGCCAAAGTGTGTATAATATTATAAACGCGAAAGTTTGTTACCTATTATGTTTGTTACTTCTTCACGCTCAAACAGCTGAACGAATTTGAGTGACACTTAGAGTGGGGATACCTTATACCCTGGATTAACACATAGGCTACTTTTCATTATTATCATCATCAATTTTCATCATTATTCACGCGGGTGAAACCGCGGGGCGCAACTAGTAATATATAAAAATAAACATGTAATGCTTGCAGGCTCGTTTCTACGCGCCGAGCACGATATTCATCGACGAGATCGACTCGCTGTGCTCGCGGCGCGGCTCCGACAGCGAGCATGAAGCGTCGCGACGCGTCAAGTCGGAGCTGCTCGTGCAGATGGATGGCCTGGGCACGCTGACCGATGAGCCGCAAAAGGTTACTACATACATTATCATCATCCGAGAACATAACACCCAACAGTCACATCATACGTCAAGTCGGAGCTGTTCTTGAGTCTTGGCGCGCAACTACATACAGTTGCTGTCACGAGATGTGAGCATGGAATAACGGAGTGGGGGGCGTGGTGACCCAACGGTCGAGGGCGTTCGGCAGACAAACGCTGCTTATGCAGCGGTTTTGGCGCGAAACGCCCAAACCCGCTTGCAAGTGGTAATTCTTCCCGCGCCTTGATTAGTTCATACGTTTGGTAATATAAATAAAACTACATAATATTAGTCATACAGCAAAAACTATCAACTAAGACTAGATAGTCATAGAAACGAACTTGCCGCTCAGTTACAATGAACGGGCAGCATTCAATTTTCCAGACTGAAAAGGCATTCAAAGTCTAGCGGCAAGATTCGCAGAGGAAGATTGAGTGACTAGCCGCATCTCTTTCCATACAACACAAATACCGGATCAAATCCGGATAAAAAAAAAAAAAAAAAACAAAAACAAAAAAAATGTACCAATAACAGGCGCTATTATTGAATAATCCCACCAGAGGTCCTAGGGTGCTATGTTTGAATGTTATCGAGTGACTAAATGTTAGTAAAATTGCCATTAAATCCCGATTTCCAAATTTCTTTATATTTAAAACTCATTAATGACTAAAATTATTATGCGTATGCAAGTGCATCCAGTAACGTAGACGTACCAGATTACTTACAAATTGTATGAGAAAACATTTTATTAAAATTGACTAACTTCTGCTGCTCAGATTTTTTTCTTCCGATACAATGAAACAATCCTTACATGAAACTGAGTTGATACGAATTAAAACAAATTTTTGATCAAAACAACTAATTTTTATGAACTCACGCTTGACCAAAAAAATAACTATGCCAAAATCGTTTTCATAAAAAATGAGCAAATGGTTCCAAAGACAGTTTTCCCGTATCTCTTATGGATTCGGATATACCCATACTGTCCCATTTCAAAAAAAACACTCTGGCACACAGTGGCATTGAAAAATCGCCACCCTGAACATAGAAATAGTAACGGGATAGTCCAAGAGAGACCTCTCACAGTTTCACAGATCTCATAGTGGTGACCCCGACGGCCTTTGGTGTGGAATATTTTAGTGAGCTTTGAACGTGTGTGTAAATAAAATTACCAATTCAATGATTACGTTCCAGATCGTAATGGTGTTGGCCGCTACAAACTTCCCTTGGGACATAGATGAGGCGCTGCGCAGGCGGCTCGAGAAGCGCATCTACATTCCGCTACCGACGCAGGAGGGTCGCGAGGCGCTGCTGCTTATTAACCTGCGCGAGGTGACGGTGGACGCGCAGGTCGACTTGCACGCCATCGCCAAGAAGCTGGATGGCTATTCCGGCGCAGACATCACTAATGTTTGCAGGTAACATAAATGCATATGTGACTTTTCACCTTTATGTCTGAGAGCTGATTCTAACTATTTTGCACACAATTGACACGGACGTGTGGTGTAGTATAGTGTGGATTTTTGTATGGAGACACTGATGAGCGCCCCTAGCGTACACTCTGTGAACCTCATTTTCCATACAAAAATCCGTGTTACACTACACCATACGTCCGTGCCAATTGCTTGTCAAAACGTAGAATCAGCTCTCTGAGGGTGGCGGGCGCAGTCCATTGTTATGTTCAAAATGATCCTTGTGATTTTAAATAATCGCTTAACCAACAGAGGCCCAATTCTCTTATTTAAAAAACATTCCAGTCACAATATAATCTCGTGTCAGTCGCACTGTTTGACGACCTCTGTGGCGCGGCGGTCGAAGGTTCGCCTGCGACGCAGGAGGTTGCTGGTTCGATTCCCGCCTCGGAACAAA
This sequence comes from Epirrita christyi, assembly GCA_951392215.1. Classification (NCBI taxonomy): domain Eukaryota; kingdom Metazoa; phylum Arthropoda; class Insecta; order Lepidoptera; family Geometridae; genus Epirrita; species Epirrita christyi. The sequence continues at coordinate 9,770,414 of OX595853.1, forward strand.
TATTTGTACAATCTGCAGATATTTGTTCAGGGTGTTCTGGGTATTTTTCTGTCGAATAAAAAATATCTATCTATGCAATGTATTGTGTTAAGTATATCAGTTATCTAATTAGTACAGGCAAATTAGCAAAAAGTGTGGACCTAAGTCGTGTAGTCGTGGATTCTTATGGAAACGTTAGATGACACGAAAAGAAGCTTATCCTAAGTTTGCACCGTTTCTGGCGCATACGGAACCCTTTTAAATATTAGGTACAAACTTAAAAAGGCCGTAAGGCCGGGTTTTAAAATAGAAAGAAATTACTTGATGTATGTTAAATTACGTATAGAGAGACTGTCTTAGTGCATTATGATTTTAATAAAAACCACGTGCATGTAGTGAACACAGTGTTGAACAAATGCATCTTCCGTAAATTAATACCAGTATAAAACTTCCGGCGGATGTAGTACTAATTAAATGAATAAGTTTAAGTCAATTTCCAGAACTACATTAATTTTCCCCGAAATAGAGCGACAATAAAATATGGAAAAGTGCCTTCCGTGAGACGCACCAAGGTGCAAACCTGGTAATGTATTTCGATCATTTTTCTGATAAGTCTATCAGTTTGCTCAGACTAAATTAATTTTCCCGGAGCCGCAATACCCACAAAAAGTTTTTTTTGTAAATGATTTTTTTTTGTATGTTCCGTATGTCGGATTTAAAAAATACTTGGTGCCAATGTAGATCATAACGGTTCAAAGTCTATGCCAAATTGCACCGACTACTTCTATTTCCCCCATAAAGTTACGGATATTATAAGGTTTTCAGCCTATTTCACCCTGTTCCGGAGGGTGAAATTACTGATACTTATTATTAGAGGTGATTTTTAAGCCATACAAAACAATTAGTAAAGTTTTCATGACTACATCTAATTAGTTCCACACTTTTGCAAAAAATCACCTAATTTGACTGTACTAAATACCCATAACACAAGCTCTGCTTAGCTGGGGGCTGGATAATGTTGTGTGAAATGTCCAGCATTTATTTATTTTATTTATTTACTGTCACGTAGTAACTATTATATGTGACTGTTGGGTGTTATGTTATGTTACTATTACTCAATCTTCGCGAAGATAAATCGTTGGGCCTCAAGTGAGCTATCTGCTTGCTCCGTCACGTCATCATTATCAGCCGATAGAGTCCACTGCTGGGCAAGGCCTCCATTATAGAATGCAATTGGTGATTGCAGTATTTTTATTAAGTACTCAGGCGGATGCTGCTGCCCGTGTCGGTTTTTACGATATCTACGCGAGAATACGGAGGGCTCTATTTTTAGGTCTGAATATTACACGGTACTGCTGTACGGTACATATGCCTCCCCAATAACACAACACCCAACAGTCACTTACGTAGTCTTGATCCACTACTAGGACTCCCTGTGTCGTGGGTATCAGGAACTACGAGTACCATGGTACCATGCCTGGAACAAATATTTGCAGATCATACAAACATTTGTCCCGCAACGGGAATCGAACCCGCAACCTCTTGGATCTCAGCTGGCTACTCGCCTGCTGCGCCACAGTGGTCGCCAATGCCACGAAGAACGATCTTGAACCGCCTCCAACCACCGACTTTCTGAAACTGTTATAATGTCGTTAGACCGTCCTACACTGCGTCGTGGTTCGTGGCCATCACTAGAGAACCTTTATTCCTCAACGATTGTTGGTTCCGTGAGCTATATGGCCTGCTCATTGCCACTTCAACCTATTAAGTTTGTTAATGGTAGCGATTCTGTGCAGCAGTCTCTAAATTTAAACTGTGCTAAAATTATCGCGGTCCCTTTTTTTTCAGTCTATTAGAAAGGGTGCGCAATAGATTTAGTGCATTTGAAAAATTTAGATAATACTGCGCAGAATCGCTACCATTGTAAGGCGTACAAGACACTGCCATGTCCTAAATTAAAATTGTAACATTTCAGAGACGCATCTATGATGTCAATGCGACGCAAGATTGCCGGCCTCAAGCCTGAACAGATCAAGCAACTTGCTAAAGAAGAACTTGACCTGCCCGTCACCAAGCCAGACTTCATGGAGGCAATCTCCAAGTGCAACAAATCAGTTTCTAAAGGAGACATCCAGAAGTACCTCTCTTGGATGTCGGAGTTTGGCTCCTCCTGATTGTAACCCGCCGCGCTCACGCAGTGATGCCTTATCGTGTATAACACATTCAATGGCCTTATAAAGTTAATAGTTTGGACTGCAGCAGTATTACATAAAATATAAAATTAAGTGGCATATTGTGTGGATGAACATTCCTGTTCGGAGGCATGTTTGTTGTTCATAGCACAGTAATTTGAAATTCTGTATATAATTTAACATTGAGGCACTGGAGTAATAATATCTAGCTGTTCCCCTAATCAGATTAAAAACTTCTGTTCTATTTCACAAGTTATGGCCGTTTTTCAACAGCCGTGCCGTGCCGTCAAATTCATCATTTAAATCGTCAAAATAATGTTTTACACGCTGATACTTGTACTTATACTAGGTTAATTGAGATATGTAGTTAAATTTATGTAATTTTATGCCATAACTAATTTAGATGTAATTTTTATAGTTTTTTTTTATAAAAGAATATTATGTTACTTGAGGTTGAGTTTCAGTATTTGGCATTTATTTATATATATATTAGTATTTCGCTCAATTAAAATTTAATTCGCATGATTTCATGTGGTAACGCCGATAAGTAATACAAACTATTTAAAAATTAAATTAATAACAGCTTTTAATATATGCTACACCACCTCAGTTTAATAAATAATACTTTAATATAAAACTAATTCGTAAAGTTTAAATAAACAATTGCAATAGCTACAAATATCAAACTCATTAAGAGACTAATGAAAATCTATCTTTCTATCGTAATTTGTCTAATTTTGCTATATAAATTAGAAATGATTTTAAATTTGAATATGAAAACATTACCTACATTAATGTACAAAAAATAACAATATTTTTGCATTAAAAGTAACGAAATATATTGTAGTAACAAAGACATGAAATAAATCAATTTTTAAACTGTAAGATTGTTTTGTTTTATTAAGACTATTTTTCAATGAGGCCTTTCATCTTCGATAAACAAAAACAGTAGTTCAAATTGGTTCGATAGATGGCGCTGGCTCAACTCTAGGGGTGTTAAGTATTACAAAACATGCCCTTAGTCTGGTTTAAACCTTACAATAATGACTAGAGCACGTTTAAACCAAGACTACCAGTCTAGGCTTAAATATCGACCTATGGTATCTTAGAGAATTTATTCTCTAAGTATGGTATATTTATGTTCTCTAAGTATGGTATATACGACTAATACAAAAGCAGATGGTTAGTTATCCCGATAGTCCGTGCTTATGCCAAAAATGACATAAGCGTGGACTATCTCTGGTTTTTCTAAAACCAGGCAGCCCTCTAGTATCGTATGCCCCTAGCTTTATGGCCCCTAGTTTAGCAATGGTCTAGAAATCGACAGTTGATTGCTTAGAATAAGGACTGAAGGTTTCTCTGTCTACGGGACTGAAGCACGTTGACTGCTTGTTGGAGGTAAGAATTCCGTCATGTGACACAATCCGTCAGTTAGATACTTTGGTTTGTGTAGTAGCGCGAGAATTGATTTCGGTAAACAAGCCATTTTCGTAGTAAAGTCGTATATGCCTAACTATCTCGATTTCAAACTCGGTTTGGTTCAAGAGTGCCAAACAAGCTTTACAACAAGATTGAGATTGGAACTGTTTTCAAGAGTAGACAGTGGGGCTATTCTTGAAAACAGTTCCTGACTAAATTCAGATTTAGTCAATGTTCTGTAATAAGGCCGTAGCTGTCTAGATTGTCAAATGTATTATTATCTGTGATGTACCTACGTGTACTAAGCTATTATCTAACTAGTCTGTGGCTATGGCTATTAGATCATGATATTCTATTTGTGTTTCCTTAGAATAAGGACTGGTGCGTCAGTCCTTATTCTAAGTGTGTTTCTGTGTGATATTCTGTCTGTTTCTGTTGTGATTTCGTGGTATTTTTAGAAGTAGGCAAAAATAAAAATCATGAAATGAAAAAATATCACGTTGTTGATGTTGACTTTTAACTTTATTTTGACACTTGACAGCTAGATACAGAGCAGCGCCATCTATTTTCAACGCTGAAAGCATAATTTGAAACGGCCGTGAAAACCTCATTCAAAACGCTGCTAATGTAAGCGAAAAGAAAAATCACCCAGACGATAAAACTGGATAATGCATAGATTTTAGTATATGTCTATGGGATAATGCATGAAAATCTAACACTGTTTTCCCCTAAACTAGAAACAACATGTGTGTTAGGCCTCCTAGTTTTTGCAAAATCAGCTTTTTCTATCACAAGAAGTGCTGATGAGCTATAATGAGCAAACCAGGGTGGTTATTCGCTATGACCTAAGAGATTCCTTGTCAATAACGTGTGACGTCACCCATGCTATTTAGCGATGATTCCACGCAGATATCGTAACGAGCCCGCGTTATGTCACGTTTAGTCATAGCGAATAAGGGGGCAGTGCAGTGAACGCGGATCCGCGTTCTCAACAAAAAACAATAAAATTTGAATATCGCGCCACTTGCGAAACGTTCCACACTTCCACCTTGAACGTCACTTGGCATCTCCCTGTCTATAGGATTTGATATGCTAAGAATTTGACGAGAGTGCGAAATCCATTTATAACCGTTTGAGGTATGGCGATGCCAGTGCGATTGTGAAAGGATTCAATGAAGATTCAATGCGCTTCGCAGCATTCGCCTTAACTTAGAATGTTGACGTGAATACGTCTTCGGGAGGCAATTCAAAAAACTGATGATATCAAAACATAGGTACACATACAGTTACAACACAGTTGATACAGTTTGGTGTTTCAAATACATAGGTATCTATCATCTGCATCCCGAATTTTATTATTACACAGTAGCTGTAGTAAATTCTTTGATCAAAGAATTCGTTACGTTGAGTGCGGACTATGACGCATCGTGCCCATCGAGGGGAAGCTCCGCAATTTTGAGGCCGTTTCGCTGAATTTGTCCCCTAAGTTACACTTTTCTCGTAGAGACCCTGAATTGTTTGATTTTGTCCCTGCGGCTCCCTTTTACCATCGTACCGCTCGCCATCGGCAGGGGATTCATCCTCATACTTTGAAAGAAATGTGGTCACGCACCGTGAGGTTACAGGTGAATTTCCTCCTGCGATCACTTAAGTTGTGGATTGGTCTCCCTGCCAAGGTTTTCTCTAGTGACTACTTCACTATGGGGTTCTTCAAAAAAACTCCCGTTATAAAATTCTCAGAGTCGGCAACGCGCTTGTTATGCCTTTGGTGTTGCAGGCGTCTTAGGCTACGGTAACTTCTTTCCATGTGGGTCATGCCTGTTTGCTTACGAAGTGGTATAAAAAACACTTGAATAATGGGTCACATAATTTCGTATTTACGTAAAACACACGGCCGTGTCCTAAAAATGACTAAAGCAAGTTCGTACACGTACGAGCGATACTAGATCTAGTCTAGACTAGATTCTTACATACCCCTTCTAGCCGCTAATAGATGGCACTATGCAACTAAAATGTTAAAGCAAAGAGATTTGGGTTGATAGATGGCGCTGTTCAAGTAGCGTAACTTCCCGTCAAGAAAACCTCGAAAACTTAGAGAATTTAAATTCTCTAAGCTCGAAAACCCTATGATTTATATAAAAATGATGTGACACAACGAAACTACTTCAAAATAGCGTATTTTGGAGTAGTTTCGCTGTGTCACATAATTTCGTATTCACGTAAACACATGGCCATGTCCACAACACAGCCACTCCCCGATTTTTTCGTACGTCTGCTTTGGGACCTTTGTAGCAGCAAAAATGCCCAACTAGACCATCAACAAATGTTGGCTGAATATATCGTATATCCATGCGCTTAAAAACTGTATGGTAGAATAGCTTTAAAGCTTTTGCACTTATTTTCGTTTAGAGAAAACTATATTTGACTGTCAGTTAAAATCCATTACGTTGGTATTTCACAGGAAACTTCTAAATCAAGAATTATCTTTTTTATTTTTTAAGCATATTGGTTCAGCTAGCTTTATATTCAACAAAAAGAATAATATCAGTAATATTTTTAAATAGGAATGTATGCATAAAGTTACAGCCAATTCTCAAAATAGTTATAGAAAGCATAATCGATCACACTGAAGATAGCAACAGTCATCTTGGCGCCAGCGGAAACATTAATTTTGTTATGCTGGCCTCACTGTAGTAACTACGTGGTCGCGATGGTTTGCAAAAATGTAAACAAGCACGTAATAAATCTATGTATCTAAACGAAAAATGTGTTAAAATGAGTGGAAAACTCAATTTGCTACGAAAATATTGTAACTGACCCCAAAAATCTTCATGGTAGGATGTAAAACTTTTAAGTTACATACATTTGTTACCGAAGTGAACATAGGTGGAAGCGTCGTTTCAAGCGCTGCAGAATTTATTTCAAGTCCGTAATGGCGGACGCCAATCGTTTTGGAAGATTCGTGATTTCAGTGTTCCGTTACTAAGTATTTCGCTGGATTTCTGGGTAGACAATGTGTTTTTTTATTAGTGGACTCATACGTAGTGTTGAAAAGTGTTAGTGGTATGAAATATCATACAAACATGACAAAAGCGCTCGCTAGCTGTGTAACCTTTTCCCTAACCTCGTTTACGCCAATGGAGTAGATATGTGATCGATGTGTGTGCTTCGGTGAACGATATATCGTCCGTTTTGCGTTTACTATTTGTGTCTAGTTTATCATTGAATAGTGATGGATGACTCCGCGTCGCAATTTTGCTATCCGACGCCCGATTTCGATGTAACGTAAACGAGCCGGTCGATCGCTGTAGCGAGTAAGCAGAGACCGCCGTTGTCAGCCGAACATGGCTGCGACGCAGGCAGAGTCTCAGCGTAGCGAAGCTAACCTAGAGCAGAATACATCCGAACAGCATAGTGAATCTCGGAACGCTTTGTTGCAAAACGGCACCGACAAGTCTGTCGGTCGCGTTCCGCCGGATGGCGTCGTGAACACAAAGAGTAAGTCGCCGATGTCGGCCGATCCGGGGCAGCCGCGCGACGGCGAGCCGCCTGGCCATGACCGGGGTGGCGAGCGGCCGGGCCCCGAGCAGTACGCTCATTACCGGTACCCGGAGGGAGCGGACCCATATTACGCGCAGAGGCCAGGCTTCCCCGGCAAACCGCGGCCGCCTGGCCCGCAGCAGCCACGGTTCTTTCCCGGGCAGACGTCCCAGGCGCCGGGACCCACGCCCACACTCAACTCGTTGCTGCAGTCGAGTGGCGCCCCGCCGCACAGATACCCTAATAGTTATGAGCAGCCGCCGGCTGGCTATGGACCAGGGCCAGGCTGGCCACCTCCAAGACCTATGCCGCCTTATAATCCACAAGGAAGCCCATATAGAAATTCCACAGTAAGTTGTAAACATTTTTTTTAATTCATTTCTATAGGTTTTGCTATTTTAGCATTGAAGCAAGCAGCAAGCTGAACTTAAACTTCAATTAGATAAAACAAAATTGTTGTAACACAGCCGAAAACTCAATAAACGCATTTAATATCCATGATAATATCTACAGATGTAATATTATATTACGACAATATATTATATTAAGTTAAAGTAAATATTTAGATCATAAGACCTAAGGTCTTAAGATATATATAAATATCTCTATTTTGTTGCTTAGCTTATCCACTTTAATAACAGTCTCAGACACTGCTTTCTTTTGTTTTCCATTCACATAAGATTTACTAATAACCTACATAAAGACTTAACAAAAAAAAATTGGTAACTGTCTTTGTATTGGTACCTAATTAAAAATTCCTAATTGAAATTTACCTTCTACAATCAAATGGCACTTTTGTAACACTGTCTAAAATAAACTTGACTGCATTGGAGCAACAAGGGTAAGGAGCAGGTGATATTATACTTAGAAGAAGAGATTATCATGCTATGGTATGCATGAAGAAGCCAAGATAGCTCCAGAAAGGTAGCTCTATTTGTAAAGAAGCATACTTAGCAGTCAAAACTTCTAATTATGTACATCTGAATATAAAAGTTATGTCAGCATGGAAAACAGGTTGGCTATAGACGTCTGGTACTATGGTTTGAGTGTAGGGGTCTTGCGGGTGTACAACTTGAAGCTTATAGACTATTTTTGGCGTGAGGAAAGGTGTTTTGAATCAAGTACGATTTGAACAACTGGAAACCCTTCCGGTGACACAACTGAATGGGTTTAAGTTATTTTTTTACGAAAAACCCTTCTGGTGATAGAACTGAATTGGATAACAGTAGGTTAAGGTTTTTTTTATGAACACCTGGAACCCCTTCTGGTGTCAGAACTCTCGACTACTACATAGAACACGGTAGGTTCATTAGGTTGACAGTGACCATCCAACAAAATGATAATTTTGATCAATGTAGTATTACAATAAAAAACCGGCCAAGTGCGAGTCGGACTCGCGCACAAAGGGTTCCTTACCATTTTCTATAAAAACGGCAAAAAAAACACGTTTGTTGCATCGGAGTCCCCTTAAATATTTATTTTATTCTGTTTTTTAGTATTTATTGTTATAGCGGCAACAGAAATACATCATCTGTGAAAATTTCAACTGTCTAACTATTGTGGTTCACGATATACAGCCTGGTGACAGAGACGGACGGACAGCGCAGCCTTAGTAATAGGGTCCGTTTTACCCTTTGGGTACGGAACCTAAAAAAAAATGAAATGATGGAGAAATTATGATACAATTATTTCTCAAAAATTATCATAACTCAAAAATGTAAGTCCTGGACAGGACTGGGACAGACTGGGAGTCAACCTCCCCCCTCCGCCCTCTGGATGTACCGAATGTCTATAGTTTTATTTGTGAAATCGAAGCACTCAAAATCTGGATACATGTAAGCCAGCATTGCAACATTGTTATTAATGTAAACATATAATAAACCATTTGCTTGCTTTTTATTAATTATCTACATTCATTCCTGTATCCCTGTAGGGTAGGCAGAGGCCGCAAACTTCCACTTGCTACAATCTTGCTTTTTTGCACTTTCATATATTCACGGGGGCACAAATAAACCATACTTGAATTAAGTGCAATAGATATGCTTAATATGTTTGTATTTGTTCAGATATTAATTACTTAACCATTTTGTTCCATTGCATAACATTTGCATGTCAAAAAGGTACATAATGAGCACACAATTCAAAAAAAGTAAAAAAAAATACAAGTCAACAATACAATATTAAAATACTTATTAATAAAATAAAAATAGCCTCATCATCATCATCATCAGCATGTAGAAGTCCACTGCTGGACATAGGCCTCCCCCCTAGAATGCCACGACTAATGGTCTTGAGCTGCCTCCATCCACCGACTCTCCGCGACGTCTATAATGTCTTTAGTCCATCGAGTGGAGGGCCTTCCTCTTCCGTGTCGTCTGGTTTGTGGATGCCACAGTTTGTGAATAACATACAAATGAGTGAAACAACCTGAATTATCCATTTATTTGTTTAACAAGAGAGTAAAAGGTAGTAAATGCGGCAACGTTATATCACGCATGCTCGACAGAACACAAACACAAAGAATGATGAAAAGCTGCGGAGCTAGTAGGTACGGAAATACATGTGGAAAACATCCATATCATCACTAGTTACTACTAGTATGTCTCAATCGATTCACTGAAAGTTAGTGTATTGATATTCTCCGTGATTAGTGACTAACACCTACTCATAGTCCCTGCACAAAATTTAAATTCAAGTTTTTAATGTGCCCTCCACCTCTTGCAACACTCATGTTCAAGCGGTACGTATTAGCTCTCATTTTCAACAAACGGCCGTATGACACCATTCATATATTTTTTTTTTTTTTTTTTAAGTCTCCTTTATTTCTTGTAATCTGCCTGTCTGGGCATTGAGCAAGAGTTTTGTATCTCCTTCGCGCTTGACATGAATGGTATAAGCCCAGTGGCATATCCATGATTCTGCTTCACTAGTAAGTACTAGATAAGATCTTGAGGGGCTCTCCTCTTTTTCCTTTTGAAGGTTGTGGACGTCTTCATGAGACTGTATGCAAGCTGGTTAGGGTGTTGCTCCATTCGTTTGGCATAAGACTTCAGTTTGTTACAAATGTCTTCTGTGACTGTTGGCACCCCTAGGTCTAGGTGTAGTTGACTATTTGTGATGTACCATGGAGCATTCGCTATCATGCGCTTTGCATTTTGGATTGGAAGCGTTGGAGAATTTCCAGATTTGAATTCGCCGCTGTACCCCACAGCTCAGCTACATAGGACCCTACTGGTTTTAAAATGCATTTGTAGAGGAGGAGTTTGTTGTCCAAGGATAATTTGGATTTCCGTGCCATTAGCGAGTACAACTTCCTGAGTTGTAGACTGAGAGCCTTTCTTTTGATAAATATGTGCTTCTTCCAAGTTAGGCGTCTATCCAAATATTTACCTAAGTATCGCACATCTTCACATTGAGGAGAATTGACATCACATTCATCTATTGAATCTTGAAGTTTGATCACGTATCCGTGTTTAGATCCCAATTAAAGTGGCTTCCTATTCGTCGTCGTCGTGATCTTCATGTTCTCTCTCTTCTATTCAAAATTCCTTCATAGTCCAATCGCTCCTCCTTACCTCCGGGAGCGCTTTGAATTTCTTGTCCCTCGTGGTAAGCCTTGTAGAATGTGCATATCCCTCCTGCTACAAACGCCCCGTCACTCTTCCAGTCGCTACGGTGACTCCTTTACTGTACAGGCGGTAAGGCTTTGGAATGCCCTTCCTCATGTCATCCGTGACAGTCCTTCAGTTAACGTCTTTAAGAGTAGAGTAAAAGAGCACTATCTTTCTCTGTAAATTGTTTCTTTGGTAGAATTTATATTTTTATTTATGTATGATAACTACCTAATTATATATATTAGTATATTTATGATATGTATTTGCTATTTAATATATATATATTTATCTATGTTTAAGTATGTTTATTTTAATTAATATATAATTTTTGATTTGTTTTGTTTCTCACTTTTCTTTTTATATGTGTACACAAACCTACCTCTAAAATCACCACTCTCTAGCCTCAGAGGTTTGCTGGAAGAAAACTCTTTTTAGGGTTAAGCTCGCCTTTGTACATGTCCTTTAATTCTGTCTTGTGTTCTTTTTATGTATTATGTGTGTACAATAAAGAATAAAGAATCTTAGTTTATCCCTACAATAATAATTGTCCAAGGGTTTGTACCTACTCTTGTTTCACCATATATTCCATGGTAGGTTCTCACTGCTAGGGCTGTATTATGATGGTTTAGGACCATGTTGGCATTCTCACCTGCTGAAAAGTTTGAATATAATACTGTTATATATATATATATCGCACACACAACACAAATTCAATACAAAAAGCGTCAGTTTCGAAGAAAGTTTAAACAGCAATCAATCGTTCTAAGCTTAAATCAGCACTTAGTAGGATATCAAAAATTACTTTATGAAACACGAAAATAAACTTTTTAAAATGTGTGTCAAGGTCAGAGTTAAAAATGTATAACTGACCGACATGAATTGACTTCTGTGAAACTTTTACTGCATTGACACAATCAGAGTTCACTGGCACAAGTTGGGTTTAACAAAGTTCTCTGAATCCAAGTGCAAGTTATCATATTGTGCTTGACAAAAATTTAAGGTGACCTGCTTTTTGAAGAGTTAAATTTTGATTAGAGTTTTTGCATCAATGCAGAATATATTTTCGCAGTATGTTATGTGGATCTAACCCTTGCTGCTCTCTTCACGCTCAAAACATGGAATTTTTTAAATGGCTGGTAAAGTCCATAATGCCATAATCAAATTATCAAATAACAGTCTAAAATGGCTTTGTATAGGTATTTAGGGGTTTCTAAGAGTTCAGGAGCTATATGTTTTGTTGGGGTTTTTAGGGGTAGGTCCATTTTTTGGGTTTTTTTATTGGATTGTAAATTTATTTTTTTGACTGTTTTTAGTGAGTTGTAGGGATTTGTAATGTTTTTAGGTTATATAGGGTTTTTAGGGGTTGTTTGGGCTTTTACTGGTTTTTAGGGGATAGCCCCCTAAAAATCTAATAGAAGACCCCTGATAGAACCCTGATAGATTTTTATTAAATGCAATTCTAAAATTTAAATAATGTTAATAAGTAAGGAAGGTAGTTACTAAATAAAGCATTAAATAAAATCAAACAGTATTGAATATGAATAGAAGATATGAAAGTTTATGTATAGGACTGCAGGTCAGCTAGTAGCTGTCGAGAGTTAAGACTACTATAAATTGTCTGATGACTGTTGTCTCTGGGTTCGTTGCATGTTTTGAGCTGGGTTTCTGTAGGTTTTGAAGCTAGGATTAGGTAAATTCGGTTAAGTCGACGATGTAGGTACTCGATTCTTGGATTTAAATTATTAAAGCATCTCAAAAAAGTATGGAATATATTGGAATGTCAATTAATAAAATCCATAATTTTAAGAACTTTCTTGTAAAAAAAAATTAAAGAAAGGAGAGATTTATTTAAAGAATAGTTTTTTTTTTCAATAAATCAACATTCACATACCTATTCTAATGGTGGCAACTGTTACAAGTGGGTTTTCAGCATAGGTAATCCTTCAACTGGTTTCAATTATCATGTATAAAAATCCATTTTGGGGGATTAATCTGGGCTTTCTCCATAATATTTCCAATTTGATCAGAATATTATGTTTGCCAAGATTCTCCCCTGCAATTACTTACTGGGTTTCAAATTATTTTAATTGCAAAAAGTTTTTTTGAGCAATATTTAAGCAGTATTAGCTCTGTCATCAAATTCTTACCCTATTATAAAGAAACCATTTAAGGTATATTTCTATGCCCTACACATGAATAACAACCTAATATAGTTTCTCAGAAAACCTTGTTGCAAAATGTGAATTTAAAGGCAACCTGTCAATGAGTGATGATGATGGTATAAGTATTCGACCCGTGAGCTGTTTAAAATGAGCCCAAACACGGCCTATTTACTAGTTATCCATTGAATAGTTCCGTTGGCTACCTTTCTATCCATTCTCTTTTCCATCTCCATCATCGGCAGGGTGATTCTAAAACGTCGGAAACGTTTCCGATCGGATTCATTAGTTTTTCATTTCAATGTGGTACGTAACTTAAGCAATTTTCTAACAATTTTCTCCAGTAAAACACAGTAATATACAATATTTATTGTTTTTTACTATGTTTTACTAGAGAAAATGTTTTTAGTTACCACATCGAAATGAAAAACTAACGAATCCGATCGAAAACGTTTCCGACGTTTTAGAATCGCCCTGCTGATCAGCACGCTATCACCATAATATTGTATTCATCGGAACTACCTAAGTACCTACGTGTGCAAATTTTTAACTTATAGACGTAAAATAAGATTAGGATTGTTTGTCAGTTTTAAAATTAAATAATAGCTTGTACAAAATTGTAGTGATGCAACTGATAGTGGTTTGGCCGGAGCTCGGATAACGGATAACCGGCGGAGGATTAGGCCGGAGCACCGGATATCAGTAGGCCTAGTGTGAGCATCGCGTTTACGTAAAAACTGCTCGGACTCCGCAGTTTTTACGTATACTTTAATTTTGCCGGTTACTCAATCAACGCGCGTTTACGCGGTTGTCACGTAAACGCCGATGCTCACACTAGGCCTACCGGGGCAGACTTGCGCGTTTTCAAGTTGTAACTTGCTCTTGCGGCGGCAGGGTGCGAGCTAGATTATTTCAGGTACGCGTGGAAGGATGTAAATGCGAAACAATATGCCTAGATTATAGCTAAATTTGTTAGAGAATATCTTTCTGCGCGTATAAAGCGAGAGGTTTGTTTCGGAAGCTGACACCGTTAACGAACATGAACGTAATCGACTCAATGCTATTCAATGCAGAATAACTTGTGTTTATACGTCACAATAGCCGTGGTGGTCTCGGCCTAAGAATAAGAGTCCTCCCGTAGGTAGGACTCCTATTCTTAGGCCTAAAAGGCGACTAAGGGATAACGCCAGGGGATGGGCAGCAGAAACATTCATCTGAGTACTTAACACCAATATTAAAAGATTAAAAAAAGCTACGGTTTTTATTGTTTTCTTATAAATCGAGGGCATGACTCGTTTCACAACATTTCTCTTAACTCTCGTGGTTTTGGACTGGGCCATCACCGACCCTCTCAAAAACCCACCCTGTATATTGGACGTCACTTATATTTTACAGGAAAATCGAATTGAAAATCCTAAGTCTTTAAATTCCCATGGGAAACGTTAAATATTTGTAAAGAGAAAATGCGTATAAAATGTGTTAATTGACTAATAAGTTTAATTGGTTTGGTAGTTACTGTGTTGCTTACTTGTAAGGAACGAATTACGCGAGTCCGACTCGCGCTTGACCGGGTTTTTAGGGTTCCGTACCCATAAGGGTAAAACGGACCCTATTACTAAGGCTTCGCTGTCCGTCCGTCCGTCTGTCACCAGGCTGTATCTCATGAACCGTGATAGTTAGACAGTTGTTCACATATGATGTATTTCTTTTGCCGCTATAACAACAAATAATCAAAAAAAGAATAAAATAAATTTAAGGGGCCCATACAACAAACGTGATTTTTTTGTTCGATATTGATGACTGCAACAAGTAGACGCTTGAAATATTCACAGAATATTGAGTTATATTACTATAGATACTGGTACGGAACCCTTCGTGGGCGAGTCTGACTCCCACTTAGCCGGTTATTTTATTTTAATTTATGAACAACTATCCGATATTCGAACTGGATACTGCTTACTATGCGGTGGGATAACGGAAAGGCTTAAAATTGCTGGATACCGGATAGTAACGGATATCCGTTGCATCTCTGATACATAGCATCTCAGTAGATATAGTAAACGGCTAACTTGAAAACTATTGTATACCTACACATGAGTTGGTTAGGGCTGTATTCTGAATACGACCAAGTTTATATACTGACCTACTAAATGGTTTGAAATGAAGCAAGTAATTTCCTTCATAGTACAAAGTAGTGCTTAGTCCATAGCAATTTCTCATAATAATTAGTATGAGGTTTTCGTTTTGGTCCGTCAAAAATATGATAGCGATATAAGCCGGCTAACCAAAAACCAATAACAAAAAGACCCTTTAGTTTCATTTTTATTAGCAAGTGAACGACTATGTTCCCGTCACAGTGGCGCGTGTCAGTCGCCAGTCTGAAAAAGGAAAAAAAAACCACCGTGAAGGAACAACAAAGCCGGCGCGCCGCGTTAGCAGATATAAAAACGAAAGCACACGACGATAGTGAAAGTTTGATGTGAAGGCAAATATTACTCGCTTCCTGGCGGAGGTTTGTGCGTTCTCCTCCCAGTTCCAAAACGGGGTAAAGGGTAGCTCGGTGCTAGGCTTCACGTTTCGCCAACACTCCCCCCGCACTACATTATGTATAGGTGCCGGCTCGTGTGTATTGACGGAATCAACGTGAAAGGAACTTGACATTTGACACGACGTGTTTCTAGACTAAAACAGCGTGTTTTCCTGTGATGGACTCGTGTCTCACCTCCTTTCTGTTTATTTTGCTGTTTTCGGGAAATTCACTATTCACACTAGTCGCCGGGTATCGGGTATTTTTGGGGTTCCGTACCCCCAAAAGCCAACGGGATGCATTTGGCTGAACTTTTGTTTCTTCGAACTTTTGAAAGTTTTAAACTGTTCTTAAGATTTTTGAACTACTTAAACAGTAAGAAGTACCGACAGCAGCAACAGTGAAGAAAAAATTAAGTCTGAATATTTTTGTCGTTGGCTGTACCAAAGAGAAGTTTTGCATTGTACGTAAATCCTTTCAATCTCGAGTTGTTTGTGGCACTCTACTCGCGGTCGTAAAACAATGCATCGACCGCGTGCCTGTTTACACTTTCGAGTTCAGATTCAAGGTCGTACGCATTTGTAAGGATGTATCCGTAGGCTGGCTGGTGAACAAATACCGGTTACACAACAATGTCCCACTTCCCACGATATGGATTTACTTCCGTCCGCATATCCGTCACGGTGTTATGATTCATCGAACGTGTGCGGCAATTATATAGAGCTAAGAATATATTTAGTTGGGGTTAGTAGGAGTATTTCACTTCGGTTCATCATCAGTCTGTAGAAGTCCACTGCTGTACATAGGCTTCCCCTCAAGAATGCCACGACGAACGGTCTTGAGCTGTCTCCATCCACCGACTTCCTGCGACGTTTATAATGTCACTTCGGTTATATTTTAATTATGCGGATATCTCAATATCAATGGATACAAAATATTTGTGAAAATCACCATGTAACGTTCTGCCTGGTTGCTGGGTACTCTAGCCACTGCTCAATTTCGCTGACCCAATCAAGTAGGTGATCTGACAAAGTTTTGGCTCCTTGCTCTCGGCCCTCGGTATGCCTGAAGATACACGCGAACCATATAATTGAACGCAACTTTGAATTCGTTGCATTGCCCAAACATTTGATTTTGAAATCTGTGTAGCACTACGAGGTCTACTGTATTTGATTAATTTGGAGACGATAACCTTTCCTTATTTAGGAAATTCATAACATAGCTTTGTGTTGCGGGCGGACATTGTAATCGAAATCAGTGTGACGTTACGCTGATTATTATTTATGAATGGCTTAAATGGGCTACTATTGTGGAATTAGTCATTTATCTCGGCATTTTGTTTACCCACAATCGTGTTAGATAGTTGTCGATAAGGAGACACGTGGTTACGGGGTCGTCGACCCGACATACTCGAGCTCGCCGACAGCTCGGTAATAATAATAAAATGTTTCCGTGCGACTGGTTCAAGGGCGAGCCGCTGATATCGGCGCCGCTATATTTAGATTTAGATGTGTGTGATGTCGATGTGTGTGTGTTTACCTACCTACACAATTGTCTTTAAACTGGGTGGTATTGCCGGTCCTATATTACATTGAAAGTGTGTTGTAAAATATACAACTTTCTTCAATGTAACGAGATGCCGTTCACATAATAAGATGGGGATTCTGATGAAGTTCCTTGAAGTAATAGACCACGCCAAGTTTACGTACCGCTGGCTGATGTGAAGGAACAAGTCTGGACCGATCATAATTTACTGGCTTATCTGTGGACTAGAGCTAAGCTGACGGAACTGTATCCCATTGGGTTACCCCTACATATTAACTACAGAAATCGCAGATGAAAACTTGAGCATTCTAAAGAAACAAAGAGGCAAGGAAATCTCCAACATGTCCAAGGCGCAGTGATGCACTTTGGTGGGTATATTTCTAACAAGTTGACAATTCATTCCGAGGATTATCTTTATCTATTAAATTATTAGTTATTTACAAGAAACCGAATCTGTTGGCAACATGGTCACATACCTACACTCTTGAAATGCATCCATGCCACATCATTGTATGTACATCACTTTCGAATTCTAACGCCAATTACTGGATTTCCAATACTATTCCGATCTATTCCATCTCCGTATTTAGGAAATTACGTGGTTGAGCTGTGCGTAGTGCAGTATCTGAGTAAAATTCGCTCTCACTTTCGCATCGCAATAGTGGCGCTGTGTACATGAAAACGAGATGAATGGGCCCGATGGAGGCCGTTCATTCTCAGTCCGTGATGTGGATTTCGTAAAATCAATGCTAGCCGCCTCGGACTCGACGCCGCCGGATAATCGTGTCATTGTGCTATGCTTGGATAATGGCTCCGACCTCGATCGTCTACCGCATCAGGTCACTCACCGCTTAACTGTTTCATCTATTAAAATTTCACCAATTTCGTATAAATATATCGTTTCTTACAAGTTTTTATTTAATTTGACCTGTTAAACTTAATCGGCCTTATTACAGAACATGGACTAAATCTGAATTTAGTCCAAGCGTACTAGCCTAGGATTAAATATCGACATTAGGCATATGCTACTTTAAATACGAAAGCAGATGATTTGTTTTCCAAAATCAATAGTCGCGGTACTTCGCAAGTTTCCAAAGTATCAAACTGACGGATTGTGTCACATCACAATTGAGATGTCCAAATTCTTACCTCTAACAAGCAATCAACTGTCAATTTTTAGACCATTGCTAAACTAGGGGGCTGCCTGGTTTTAGATAAACCAGAGATAGTCCAAGCTTATGTCATTTTTGGCATATCTAGCTCAAAAGTTGCTTCTGGAAAACAAACCATCTGCTTTTGTATTACGGTCGTATATACCCTAGGTCGATATTTAAGCCTAGACTAGGTAGTCCTGGTTTCAACCCAGACATCTTTAAAATAAATCTTTATTTTATTATTTATTATTATAGACTAAGGGGTTTAAACCCAGACTAAGGTCATTTTTTATAATAACACCCTACATGTTTGCTAGTTAGTGTTGGGACAAATCTTGAAACTGAATTTTCAACCAGTTCCTAACCTAACCCAACCGATTGATCTGCAATTTTTCATATTGTCTAGTTCAGATGACAATACAATATTATGGTGACGGCGAGCTGCCCCCCAATTACAATAGCAAATGGCAATGGGTACGCAACAATGAGGATTATTTTGGAAGCCTTAGCGTTACCTAAATCTTATAAAACTTGAATAGGGGAAACTTATTAACCTAAATATTCCTCCTTTCAATTTTCAATAGATTTGGACAGCGCTAAGGCTGCCAAAATGATCCCCATTACAATTTGCTACTGTAATTGGGCGGCTGATCTGATGATGGACAACGGAACTGCTCGATGATTAATAGTAGCCTGGCAGTGTTTGGGCTCATTTTGATCAGGTCACTAATTTCATAAAAGTTTATTTCGAAAACACAACATACACATTTTTCAACCAAAAACTTATCGTTGCTCGTGTGGTTATTTAAATAGCTTGATGAAATGAATACCTACTATAAGTATTCATACATAAACTACCTACGACGTTATTTAAGTAACAGCTGTAGGCAAGTCTGTTGTTGTGTTCCTAATTTCCTACTGAATGATAAATGGAAGCGAAGTCAGTATACGACACGTTTCTTGATAATGTTACATGCAAGCAAGGTATAGGTAGTTAGTACATTGCTGAACAATATCTGGAAATGCAATGGGATTAGTGGAGATTTCACCAGTGTCAGTTCAGTTACTCGGAAAGAAAACCACTAAATTGGAGATGGTATAAACTGTTTGTGCACTGTGGGGCACGCTTGTCAGTTTTGTTTGTATAGCAAGCGGTACAGCAATCGAACAATCGAACTTTAAATTTCCTTCAGCGCCGATACGAAATAATATACCTACTGGGGAGTCACATGAGTGTCGTCACAAGTTGCGTCTTGATTAAATGTAATGTAAGTAAACATCATTCGCCCACCTTACATCATTGCTGCAAGTATTGGCGAACAAAAACGTCACTCGTCACGCGGCCTGCATTCATTCATACACAATAATATGTTGAATGTTGTAATGGGGTCGTTAAACCGTAGTGACGTCACGTAATTGCCGGCTCCCTTCGCCGAGGTCGGTCCTCGGTTCAAATCAAAACGTCGGATTAATAACAAGGGAGTTTTGTAGGTCAAGCTTTATCACTGTTACCGGCTGGTTTGATAACGTGCATCGAGTTGTAGATTAATAATAATATTATTCAATGGCTTCATTTCATAATCAAATGAAAACGTAACTCGTCATTCATGGACATACTCGTCGTATATATATAATAAAAAGTAGGTATGATGCCTTGATCGTATGAATTCAATTAACCAACTTCCTCCATAGCAAACATTCAACATGCCTACAATAGTTCATAGAATATTGTTGTTTGTCGGTATTTGATTTAGCACATTTAGCACATCGAAATCGCGGGTCGAATCAGGATGAGGCTGAAGCTGGACCGTGTGCAATGGCACTGGCAAGGAGAGGCCTAGACTCAGCAATGGGCAGTCATGGTGTGGATGACGTTGATGACGCTATTAAAGTATAAATCTGATTCTTGTAAACCGTGTAAACTTTTCACCTCAGCTCGCCACATCAATGATGCAAACAATGTGACGTAATACCACAGAAGACATAATAGTACCTACTAACGTCGATAAATGTGTAAGCATAGTATCTGTACAAAGGGGCCATTGCCAAGGACTTTACTCTGAGCTCAGTCGGAAAGGTAATTGACTTCCACTTACATACCCAACGACCTAAATATATAATGTAATTTATAGGTACAGTTTATTGTTTAGACTTAATTCTCTGGTGTTATGGATTTAGCAAAACTTATCATTAAGTTTTCTTTCATTAGGTTATGTTTATTTTGTTTCTTCCACGTTTATAATGTATTTATTCATGTTTATTATCACGTTTTTAGGGGGGGGGGACGTGAAATAAGGCTTCTTTCCCTGCACCAATAACAAGCGTAGCGTGTGTTGTCTTGCATATTTTTGCAATGTTTATTTAATTTTGACTACCTTCCCAGGTTTTTAAGTTCTCATTTACTATGTATCAGCAACTCCTTGCTCCGAGGCACCACACAGGCGCTTCTCACCTAGTGGTAAGACGGACCATTTATGTAAGCCAAGCCGTGTTTGTTACCTGATTCTTCTAGGCTTGGTCGCGTTGGAACAGGCGTAATTTTAGTTTATAAGACGATTCAAAATGATCCTTGTGATTTCAATGAATAAAATTCTTTTTGACTTTGACACCTGCGGCGCACGTTGGTAATAGTTACATTTTACAACGTCTCTAGGCTGACCAATATTTTCACCACAATGGCTTTTTTAGCCACAGTGACAAGTGTCAAGACAAAGAAAGAACCACTGACGGGAGACAAGTGCAATTTACGATTTTATACTATAGGTTGTCGCAGCCATATCAGCTCGGCACCCGATCAACATCACCTCAACTCGAGCCGTTTAGTATTTTTAGTATGAAACTTACGCCCTTTTGTACGCGAACGAAGTTTGCTTCTATTTTGGCTATTACTTCATCAAACTCCATGAAATATTGTACACATGATCAGTACACTAATAATATGATTATATAGATAGAGAGTTTGATGAAAATATAACCAAATTAGAAGCAAACTTCGTTCGCGTGCAAAAGGGCGTGAGCGCCCTTGCTAGCTACCGGTGACATTCTCTTAACAGCGTCGCCTCGCCCCGGGGCAGGTTAGTGAACGGCTTGTGGTCCGTGGTCAAATCGCCGTAACCGCGATCACCTCGCTTTCAACTCGCGGTCGGCGACCGTGAGGACCGAACGGCGCGCAGAATTTATGTGGCCCCGCTCTCTCAAAATGTCTCAAAAAGCCGTAAACTTCCTAGCTTTCGCCCCGCCCGCCATCCGCCGCCCGCCGCTGACGCCGCGCCGTTAGCGCGCCGTCCGGCAGTGTCTCGCGACAGGCGTAAATTGTGCAATCAGGGCTGTCAAACGGTAACTTTTGTATGAGAAAAGCGATGTTTGACAGCCCTGCACAATGTACGCCTGTTGCAAACCTGTCGCGAGATAGAGAAAAGCCCTGCCGCCATGCCGGTCCCCCAGGTAGCCGCGTTGATGCTTCGGCGATGCTCATTCGCTCCGGTGTCATATATTTAGGATTACCAGATCGAATAATAAGATTTCCTGACATAATTCCTGACATTTTGTCTCAATGTAAGCTGAGACAATATGTATGCGGGACGGTACCCTGCTACATACCTGATAGCGAGAGCAAAACAAGAGCCGCCCGCCTGCCTAATTTTTAAATTTCTCAAAATAAATTATAGTTTGAATGTCTTTTGCACGACAATCTGGTCGAGTACAGTGAACCAAATAACGGATTAAGAACCAATGTACATGTATTCAAGCAAATAAAACTTTCATTTCATTTCAATATTTACAGTGAATGTTAAATTCAACCAGTTAATTGATGTACCTAACTCAACTTGTTAAGATTTAATTCTTTGTTTTTAGTTACCAAAACTGCTCAGTAAATTATATAATTTTTATTACTTATTTTTACTCTTTTATTTCTATACTTTCTGACATTTCAGGAAAATCGTTGTCATCACCAGGGCGATTCTAAAACGTCGAAAACGTTTCCGATCAGATTCGTTAGTTTTTCATTTCGATGTGGTAAGTAAATAAAACAATTTTCTCTAGTAAAACACAGTAAAAAACGATAAATATTGTATATTATTGTGACTAGAGAAAATTGTTAGAAAATTGTTTTAGTTACTTACCACATCGAAATGAAAAACTAAAGAGTCCGATTGGAAACGTTTCCGATGTTTTAGAATCGCCCTGCTGGTATCCCTACACAGTTGTAGCGTCGGTCTTCTTAAACTGCTCGCTGACTCGCTGGCTTGTGATTATTTTACAACAAAATCATCTTGTACTATGGTTACTGAAAGAAGAAAAGCTTTCTTGCTTTCGATTTTGTAAAGGTCTTACATAAAGAGCATGAATGGTTTCCTCGTAAAATAGGTACCTCTATCGATACAACGAATCCAGTTTATCGTGGTGAACGACCGCCCCTCCTAAAGTACGACGTGCCATTATGTACTGCTGTACATAAACCTACTTATTCACAGACTCAAAACACAATCAGATCTATGTAGGTAGTTTATGTAGTTAGATATATCTAGAAGGATTTCTAAATGAAACCTGTGGGTGGGAAAGGGGTCGCTTTATTAGGTCAATGTTACTCTTGTGTTGTGACCTTTGTTTATTTTCCCGTATGTTTATACCGTGGTACATACCTAGTAGTATAGGTAGGTACGGTATCTCATACTTGCTATGTAAATATGAAACCATTATGGGTAGGTATCTCATGTATGACTCATCAAATTCAGTGTTCCCTACTTCTCCGGCATCGACGGCATTATTAAATATACGTAAATTAATAATGGTCATTAGGCTATTTGAAGTTTGTGTGATAAGGATAAATGGTGAA
This sequence comes from Epirrita christyi, assembly GCA_951392215.1. Taxonomy (NCBI): domain Eukaryota; kingdom Metazoa; phylum Arthropoda; class Insecta; order Lepidoptera; family Geometridae; genus Epirrita; species Epirrita christyi. The sequence continues at coordinate 9,793,380 of OX595853.1, forward strand.
TGCAGTGCTAGATCGTGAATTGGACACAATTTTTTTACAGAAGTGTTATTGGAAGGGAATGTATAATTCAGAGTTGCATTACGTAGTCGGTGTTGTTATTTGTCAGCTAAGAGATCGTAGTGCAATCCACCTGTTGCCTAACCGCACCACCTAGTTAGCGATACCGCGAGCTTGACATTCACAGGGGCTCGTGACGGCACAGACCGAAATAACTTGCCGTAACCGACCGCATAACAGACGCAATGCTCTTTCTATTTATAGCGTCTTATAATTAAAATACACAGACATTTGTATATCTTTCGCTACTAGTCTATGACGCGAGAGATTGCGAAGTGGACGCGTACTCGCCCGCGAATAATTTTTCCTGGTACGAACGTAGAGTAAAATGTAGAGCTGTCTTATTTCAGCTGATATTTATAGGACTTAAAATAATGTGTTTATGTGATTTGTCTATACACCGTATCCGTAGTCCGTACTATCCGTATTTTCAAAGCTTCATTTTGATACTAAATACTGTATTGAAAGCAGACAACGATTTGGCGAAAGTAGGGGAAATAACAAATTATGTAATCAAACATTGACATTTATCCAGTTGACCTTCCTTTCACCCTCGTAAGATTACACAATTTGCACAACGTAATTGCAGTATTTACTCAACGGTATAATAATAAGAACACAAAGCCCATTGATGTTCAAAGACGTTCCGTAAAGTACAGTTATTCGTGGCACGTGGCGTCTCGGAAGTCGAATCGAAACAGATGATTCAATGAATACGTTTTACGTGCCATTGTTGATACTCGGTACATAAAAAGTAAAACCGGTCAGCGGACCTTTTATCGTTTCTCACAGGAGCTCGATGAGACGAACGGGATAATAATAGCAATAACAGTCAATCTCGTTCATTCTCTCCTTCTGGTTACACAATATAGTTAGGTAGTTATGGTTCGACTTTTTTTGTAAAGATACGCAAAGGGATAGCCCGACGGCGTCGTTTAATATGTAAAGGAAGGCAAGGTTACACTCACACATTTGTGGCGTGTCGGTGTAAGATGCGTTTGTTTGTAGTGGAGGGAATCCCCAACTTTTTACAAACACAATCAAAGTTATGTAATGTTTGCTCGTATCCGTCGGCGCACACGGACTCCACTGTTGTTGTACGAATGCCAATGTTTACATACAGGCCTTGCTTTGTAGTTATAAGGTAATTAACATCACAATACTTTTTCGTCAATAAATCTTTTATTGAATGAACTCTGCTGTGGAATATTATATTTTATTTTCCTGCATTTTGAAATGTAACATTCAAATTGGTCCGTTCGTTCTTCCGATCGTCTGCATTCTGTGTTCTTTCATCACATGTGATTTAGCCTTGTTTACAAGATAGAGTTTTCAAATTCAAACTAGCTACTGCCTTTGACTAACATAGCATACTCCTACTTTTACCTAAATGGTTACCTAAAATAGTCTGTATGCGTCTTGATCATGATTCCATCACTTTTTCCAAATGTCATCCATGTAAATTCGATCGAGAAAGCATGCTGGGTGCATCACTTTATCTGTCGAATCGATTACACAAAAAGATAAATTTTGTGTTTGCAATTTTACAAAGATATCGCTTGTGCCTGAATACATAAGTTTAATCAAACAAAAATTCAATTAGTTATCAGAACTAACAGCTGATTGAAATGAGCCCAAACACGGTTAGTCTAACATAAAGAAGTTTCTTTGTCCATCTTCCGTCTCCATCATCAGCTCAGCTCGCTCGCACTTGCCACACGTCATCGAAACCTGACAGGCATTTCAACTCAATCGGATAACTAGAACTGAGTCAAAATCAGTTTGCAAGATTTGAACTTTTAACAAATATACAAGGCAATTTAAATAAAAGCTCGTAAAAATACTCAGATTTCCCCTACAGGGTCTGTTATCCTGAAAATACGGATGTTTTCGCGTGTTCTTAATTGTTCGTTCTATTAGAAAGGAGAAGGACATAATAATACTAAGAAATTCTCGGTGAAATCTGCCCATTACAGTGAGAATATCCAGTAATGTTGTTATTTATCCCAATGAGCTCATTTTTTGCGAATTATTCATTTACTAGATGATTTCCTTTGAAAAACATGCTCGTTTAAATTTATTTTAAGATTGTTATGAAACAAGAATAAATAGGTAGGTATAGGTAATAGGTATTAAATAAAATGGGCTGAAACAATATAATACCTAATGGAATTAACATTTATGGGTTACAATAAGCACTCGTTTTATGTAGCCGATTCCGTAACCCAAGGATCATAGAAGTCCGATAGAAACACATGTAAGATCTTGCTATTTTACGGTATAATGTCGAGATCCTAGAATATAATATTAGTGGCGCGGTACCTGGTATAAAATGCCTGTTTCAGTCCATGGCTTAATCAATTTCATCGAATTTGGTTTAGCCGTGATTGAGTAACCTAGAATAAAAGCACTAGGCCTTTTTTTCATCCCGGTCCCACACGAGCGTAACAGTAGGCCGAAGCTAGTGTATAAATAAAGAATGAATCGAGGTTAATGTTTAGGCCATTGGTAATGATTTGAATGACATAATAGCAATGCAAGTGGGTGAATGCAGTCGTGTCGACGAGCCGGATTGGAATCCGGTCGCATTCCTAACGGTACTGCACACTTGCACTGTTGCGTTGATGCAAATTATTTAGTACCCCTGAATATGAAAGTTATTTTCTTTAGATTTAAAAAGTATGGAATACACCGTACTAGTTTTCGTTATTATATTTTATCATGGCATTTCATGTCTTCACGTCACCTAAAATAAGGGTTGGCAAATAGCGCGAAATTATTTATTTTTGTGGTTTTTGCTCATCACACTTACTCACTTATTCACTTTAGCTCATGACTTCTTGTGGTAGCGAACACTGATGTTTTAATTGAATATCTAATAGTCTAATAGCATAATTATCATAAGCTTAACTACGGAATGTTCCTGAATCAAAAAAAAAGAATTTCTAGCTCAACAAATGATATTTATGAGATACCTACTATCATTTCAAACGGTCTCCTAGTTTTAGTAAAATCCGTTTTCGCTATCTCAAGAAGTGTTGATGAGTTGTTATGAAGAAAAAACACAAAAAATTAACTTTGCGCCACTTTCACCTCAATTTTTTTTATTGTTCCTTGTGTAAAAGTTTTTCAACCATTATCATTATCAACCGATACCACTGCTGCACGAGACTTCGAATAATTAGAATACAATGGAGGATTTGCCCTAATAACCACACTTTGCAGGCGGATTGGTGATCGCAGTATTAGTGTTGGGTTCTCACAGGTGGATGCTGCTGCCCGTCCCCTGTAATCACGTAGTCAACTTATACGACATCCACGGGAGGAGACAGAGGGGTCTATTCTTAGACCGGACACAAAAATGGACATTTGTGAATATGGAACAGTTTAAAGAACCATTACGTTGATTAGGGAATCTGGAAGCGGCCGTAACTAATTATTTGATTCATTCAAATCGGTTACATTGAGGCATTGGTTGGTTCAATCAAACTATGACGTTGGACGAATATTCTTAGCAAACTGAAAGCTAAACGTGGCGGTATATTATCCTGTAAGGATGAATCTATTTGTGCAATAAATTAAAGTATTAGGTGGAGAGGAGCTCCTACCTCCGAAACGTGTAATCTCTAAAACCGGCATAAACCATGAACTTTACTTATTTATTTTGTATTAAAAGACTACATATTATTGTTTTATTAAGGTTCCGTACCTCATCCGATAAAAACGGGACCCATAAAGGTGTTCCGTCTGTCTGTCTGTCATTAATTAAGTCAGCCAGTCAAGACCCTTTTTCTGGGTCTTTACTCGTTTCGCACCACAAGCGATTCTAACTCTCAGGAATGGCTAAAAGGTATATCAAATTGAAATTTATACCAAATATAAAGGGTTGTAATGTAAGCTTACAGTGCCGTAAAAAACAAGTTTCTAACTCAATGCATTACATAGATACGGCAATAAATGTAATTTTTTTGTATGGTAATTGCGAAAATGAAAAACCACTAGGACACATTCAGTGACCTCACAATTCTGAAATTTTGAATGCTAGGAAGGCTTTGTGATGCAAATAAAGGAAAAGTAAATATGAGGAATCGTTTTTTTTCCCCTGAAATGGGATTGTGAAGTTAGTTGGAAAAAGTGGCTGAAACTCGAAAAGGAACCCTCGGAGTGCGAGTCGCTCGCACTTGTGCGTTGTTTATTTTACGCATATAACTGTAAACAAGCTTGTTCACTTTGGTTCCAAATCCTCGTTACTCACCGAGGGATCTAAAGTTACTCGGTGGAGTAATAAAACTGTAGTCAAAATGATATCATTTATATTATATCATTTAGAAGTTTTAAAATTTTCTTTTCGTCATCGGTTGGATGTCGCCGTATACAGCGGCCCTTTGTTCCATTCGACTGGAGATACGAGGACCGTCTCGGCAGCTCCAGCTCTGTTCGGAAAACTTGCTGAGGCATCGCAGGGTCGGATGATTACTTATTAACGTAGGTGGAGGCTGGCTGAACACGGGCGGGCCGGCTCCGAGCTCGTCGCGCGATCGATGCCGAGTTGGCCAATGGCGTGCTGCCGCCCCCGCCGCCTGCACCCTGCGCAACCCTCTCCGCTTCCCCCCTCGCTAACCGCACCCCGCAACACCGCCCCATAAATCATTGAATCCGCCATAAAACACCCCGATGTTCGTAAAAATGTAACTCTAATTGGCGAACACGAGTCTTGATATACCTCTAGTCAAACTACATCGGGAATCCTTCAAGGTGAAGTTGTAGATCAGAGACGTAAAACATTGATCAAAGTGTAATAGCTTTTCCCCTTCGCTCGTTTTCCACGTCAGAGCGGGGGCTCTTACGAATAATTGAATTTCCATCATAGAAAACTGAAACGGGCGACTTTGTTGGCACATGGAATTATTTCGGACGTAAATTATTTAGACACAATATCTACCCGCTTCAAAATTGATGTTTTGGGACAGCGGTTATTATTTGATCAAATGGAAAAAGTAATTAATAGTTTCGTTTGGTATTGGTAAAATATTGATGACGATAATTTGGAAATTGGCGATAATGGCCGTTGGCGAAATAAACGAATATTTTCAGAGCTTTGCTCATTTTGCTTTAGTTTCTTTGTTAAACCAAATAGGTATAAAGATATTCATCATCATCATCATCATCCACTGTTGAGTCCTCCCTCATAGAATGCCTCTATGAACAGCATTGAGCCGCCCCACCTCCACCCATTGTTTTCCTGCAATCGTTACAATGTCATCGGACTATCGAGTGGAGAGCCATCTTAAATTGCGTTTTCCGGTTCGTGGTCGCCACTCGAGAACCTTTATTACCCAGTGGTTTTAGGTTTCGCGTACTAATAATGACCTGCCCGCGTTGTCACTTGAACTTGATGTTTTGTCGGCAACTGATGCTCTGTATGAAGATTCGTTTCACAGATTTTGAGGTCCCAACTCCAAAGCTACAAACTTTTGCCACAAATAGTCATTGTAATAAGCGAAAACAACTCGTCCGTTTAGAAGACTTTCTATTCAATGAATTTAGATGAGCAACCTATAGAATTGTGAATAATTTAATCTCATCATCATCATCAGCCTGTAGAAGGCCACTGCTGGACATAGGTCTTCTTCATAGAATGCCACAACTAACGGTCTTGGGCCGCCTCCATCCACCGACTTCTTGCTACTTTTAAAATGTCCTTGGTCTATCGGGACCTTTCTACATTGCGTCTGGTTCGTGGTCGCCACTGAAGAATATTTATTCCTCAACGGTTGTCAGTTCTGCGAGCTATATGGCTTGCCCATTGCCACTTCAACTTGCTAATTCTCTGAGCCAAATTGAGCTAACTTTGCCTGCTACCCTTAAAACTGAATCGTAACGTAACACTGTGCTGTAAGCAAGCCTTTCTGTGTGGCAGCAGAAAAAAGGCTTCCCTTAGATTAGTTGAAACTCGCGTCCAATATTTACTAAGAAGTGTTTATTTACAGCCGCCGCGGGGCTACGGTGGGCCGCCTTACGGCGGAGCTCCGGGCGGACCACAGCAGCCACCAGGAGGTTATGGCCCACCAGGCTCGTACCCTCAGAGGTACCCGCCGCCACCAGGACCTGGCGGGCCCAATAGTCGACCGCCCTTCTCGCCTCATCAGGTACGTAGACAATTTATTTTTGGAAACCAAATCTTTTAAATTCTTTTTATTGAAATGCAACCTATACGACTGAGCTCCTTTCTAAACGATGTTTTTTAGGATATTTGATAGGTTTGCTGCACTAGAATATACAATTAATTGATTCAGATTTGGTTTTAAAAGTTCCGTACCTTGAAAAAAAACCCCTTCGGCCGCCCGCGTAACCGGAGCTTCGCAACCAGTTGCCAATGAGCAACAAATTATCCTTGTACGAAACCGGTTGCGAGAGAAGAATTACATTTCTGTGTTTACACGTAGTCGTGATTTCAATATAGGAAAAACTTTGCGATGTGTTATTACTGGAAGAAAGCGATAGCCTTGTTAGTCGTAGAAAGGAATGGCGGCGATGAGCTCACCGCTGGTTACGTATAAATTCCTGTGATGCGACCCATTGTGAAAAGAGACCCATTGCTGCTCTGCCTACCATGGGGGGAAAGGTCTCTATATAATGTATGATAACACCTATGTTACCAGAATTGGGTAACATGATGGTACCTAGTTGGACCAGGGAAGCGGGTTCTCTGAGTCAACGTTGGTGAATTGGCATTTCATGTTACTTTGTGGATAACTTTCGAACGGTTTATCCGATCTTCATGAAATTTGGTAGGTGAGGACCAAGAGTGGATAAAAAAAACAAAGTGAGACTCTACTAGGGTATTTCCATTAGTCCCACAATGCTGAAATTTGGCATGCTGGTAGATTTTGTGACAGAACTACAGGGAAAAGTCAAGTCCAAAATTGAATTTCGAGATTAATCCTATAAAATGCCAAAACCAATTTAACATCCATTGTTGACCTCCCATTTCTAGGCGTTCGAATGACGTTGTAGTTCAGTTAAGTTGGTCATTAATGTCTTTTACACTGATCATTACAATGTTGCCTATAGTTTTCATGCAATACTGCTATCATCATACACACTTCATAGATTATGATTACATTATCATTAGATGTTACTTAAAAAAAGGAGGTTATTAATGAATTTGTCATCTATATGCACCTACTATATCAGGTAGGTATGTCGTTTTTACGCACTCTTGATTCATCATCATCAACCTTTAGAAGCCCGTAGAATGCCACGACGATCTTGAGCCTCATCCTTTTACCGACTTCTTGATATCTTTATAAAGCGGTGCAATTTTTTAATATCACTGAGTGACTGAATATCATTAAAAAGGACGCAAATCACCGTTTTTCAGGAAATGTACAGAAGGAGGCATTTGTATTGTTATCATGTATAAGAATTTCAGTCACCAATGAGTTTCAATTCAATACATAGAAATTTGGTAATCGGGGATTATCGGCAATTTTATAGATGTTTAGTCGCTCGATGACACTCAAAAATCGCACCCCTGTCCTTGTTCCATCGAGAGGAGAGCCTTCTTTTACTGTGTCGTCCAGTTTCGCCGTTAGTTAGTTCGATTCAAATGGTTCTTTCGATGTTGTTTAGGGAATGATATCGAGGTGGTCCCGTTAAAACTTAATTACATGTTTTTTGAAGTCGTTTAAGGTAAAGAAAGCAGGTTTCCCACATCGCGTATTTTCGCGAAGTCTCAGTTAGGGGCGAACCACTAGTTAATGTTTATGTTTCTTCGTATGAAATAACAATCTACTTAGAAACGAAACTCGATTAACCTAGTTTACAAACAAATAATAATTTACTGATACCAAATGATAAACTATCAAAACGAAATACTATTTAAATCAAACTATCACTTGTCCTACTGAATAATATTTGTTTGACGAGATTAGAGATGTTTAAGTTGTGTAATTTGCACAAACACAAATTCATGCATTAGTCATTGATGCCTACAAAGGTAGGTGAGGTATGTTTAGCATGGTATTTGCAACCGCAGATTAATTCTGATTGATGACCAAGATAGTGTTGGTTATGTAGATTTTCGGTCACTGACCTCTGCTATGAAGCCTGCTAGTGTAGCTCTAGTGTAGCGATAGGTATGCGTTGTTACGATTAGTAGCGATATTGATTTCAATCAATAAGGTAGGCCTTTGATATCTGAGGCCGTAGACAAAGTAACATTCTAATAGCGGTGACGCTAGTAGAAAAGTCCAAAATGTATGAGATTGACGTAAGCTATCGATATGTCACGTGATCTATTGTATTGTATTATGACTATAGAAATGGAATCGCTTCGAAGCGATTGCCGTTTGGCTAGGCCCTCTGGTGTTGTAGACCCATATTTATAAATCGAACTTGACTCTGAGAACGATGTTGAGTGTGTTCCAAATGTTTTCAAGATCGTTTTTAGAGTTGGCCTATAATCTGTTTTGTCGGTAGGTGAAACACAATATCTTTGTTAATTTCCATGCGAATGTTAAATGATCTAACATCATAACTTCTTGGCATTAACATACCAAAATAAATTATAAGTATAGTTATTTATGAAACTGATTCTCCCGGTACGATACTTTCTCAGAAATATATTGAGCTTCGTCGTTGTCGTGTCGAGTTATACGATTCATTTCAAGTCCGAAACTAGAGAGACTCGAACGTTTCTCAGAATCGTTGAGCCGGCGGCGGCGCGGCGCGTCGGAGCCTCATCCGATCACGTGAAATACAAACGTTCTATATGTTAAAACTGTCGTAGAAGGAACGCGACTCTAAAGACCTCTGTATAAGTTCCAAGTTAGTGTGAGGTCTTCACAGATACGCTCGAATGACGTAAGCCGCTCCGCGCGCCCGCTGACGTAAGCTCGTTGTGCAACGGAGCTCGAGACGTTTGAAGCAGGGCTCTTGGAGCGAACTCGTGTAGAAATCGCTGTTAAGAAATGATTCCCAACGAGGCCGTTTCGAGACCATAGGTAATGCGGTTCTGATATAGAACACGTGAGATTATGTAAAAATTCATGGTTGCATGTGATATGCCGACGGAATTATCATACATAATACAAAAGTATAATAATTATGTCGGGCATTAATATGGCATATAGTTAGTGTCTCGCCTATAATAGACCCCTCCTTCTCCTCCCGCGGTTGCCATAAAAGCCGACTAAGGGATTACACCAGGGGATGGACAGCAGCATCCACCTGAGTACTCAACATCAATACTGCGATCATTAATCCGCCTGCCAAGCGTGGTGATTACGACAAATCCCACTCATGGTGATTCTATGGGGGAGGCCTCGTCTAACAGTGGACGTCTATAAAGGCTATAATATGATGTGATGACAAAATTTAGTTTGTTTTGTGGCGCAAATAAATATTTTATTTTTCTATTTTTATATATCCTTATGTACCTAGCATTAGGATAGTTAGTACGTGATGTGATATGTTATGTTTTTGTCTGATTAAACAAAAACTTTCAATGTTTTTTCATACTTTTGTTTTAAGTTGTAGGTCGCTGTCAGACTTCTGATACCGACGTGAAGTGACTAAGCAGTTTTCAGACGAGTCACCAACATGAAACCATTTTCTCCTGATGATGTAAAATACTAAAACCATTGTTTCTTGGAATGTTTGGTAACTTGTCTGAATGACTCTCCAAAAACCTCTTCAGCTCTAGTGCCGTTAATAGTTCAATATTTTATAGCTAATGCTCAATTCATCATCAGTCATCCATCACTATCTTCAACGTGTCATCATCCTACTATCGACCTGATGACTTTCGGCACTGAGACATGACCTCTAACTATTGGCCTCATTTAAAAACTCAAAAGCGCGCAATGGCCTATGAAAAGAGCTGTAGTACAGCTCTTTTCATAGCCCATGAGTAATCACTACACAACATCCAACTGTCACATACATAGTCCTGATCCCACACTAGGATTCCATGTGTCGTGGGTATCAATAACTAGTGTACCATGGTACCACAACTCCCAGACCTGGAGCAAATATTTGCCAGAACATGCAAACATTTGTCCAGCAGGGGAATCGAATCAGCATCTCTTACGTCTCAGCCGGCTTTTCGCCCGCCGCACCAATGAAAGTTGTCTAAAAATTACTATGTGATGAAATGAGAACAACCTTAAAAGAACCAAGGTCTTCGACAGAACCAACAACCGTTGGAGAAGGTTTCCATGGGCGACTACGAACCGTCGACTCAGTAGGTATATAGGACAGTACCCCACTCGATGGACTGACGGCATTGTAAAGCTCACGGGAAATGTGGATGGAAGCGGTCCAGAACAGTTCGTCGTGTATTTCTTCGGGAGAGGCCTATGTTCAGCAGTTGATGATGATAAGGCACGGAGCAAATTTTAGCTCCGTCGGTTCGAAAAAGGTGCAGTCTCCGTCACCTTAGCTTGCTAGTTTCAAATCCAAGTCATGTTCGAGCTTATTGCTCTATGATACCTTTGAAGTATCTCTCAAGGAAGGTGGGCGGGAGAGGCGGCGTAGCCGTGAGTTAGATAAAGGAGGCACAACGGTAGACGGGATCTTGAGCACATGTGTGTTGCGGGCTCGGGGATATAACCCGTATCCGGGTGCAATGAATGCGACGACGTTTTCAAGGACGCGCCTCAGGTGATGACGTACGCGCAACCCGCCTCCCTCGTCGTGGCTCCCGCGGGTGTTCCGGCACCCACCTAATAATGCACGTCTACACCCTGTCTGCCGCGTCCGCACTCGTTGCAACCTTGAGTGCTCTCGGGGACACCCCATTCGCACCTAGGGTTGAGACCTTTCCAAGAGTCATCGACGCAATTGCCCATTTGCCACCCAACAACCCTCCCCCGAACCACCGTTAATCGAAAGGAATCTACCAATCAATAAACAATTCTGCAACGGCTACCGATTTGAAACATTACCTGACATTTTGCCACGCAATGCTATCGGCAAAATGAAGCGCCTCATGCCCTCGTTTCTACTGGCCCGAGTAGTTTGTGTCGACGTTATTAGATTTAGCATTTAATATCGTGTTGATAGTTCTCTAATTATCATAATAATAGTAGAGTTGATGCTCGAGCGGGGTGGCGGCCCCGTCAGCTGAGCGAAAACGAAAGTAAACAGAACTCGGTCAAAGGGTTTGTACTCACCTACCCGCAATATTTATGTGGGTACGAGAGGGTGGTACCCCACACCCGTTTCAGGCTCCCTCCTTTGATGGATTGGTTGGCGACTGGTGCGGATGTTCGACTAAAACTCAGTTCGACTCAGCTGCTAGGCATTAGTCTCGTTTTCCTGTTACTCTCGACTCTACGAATTCACACCGCGATGTTATTATTCAAGAGAGTTTTAGGAATTCTTTGTATTTTGTTTGGGCATAGGCAGCCACCACCACCCTACCCACCCCTTGCCACCTTCAGAGTTTTTCTGGACGCTGACACAGATACTTGAAATTGTTTCAAGTAAATGTTTATTGAAATTAACTCAAGTGCTATCAAAACAAAGAGTTGTTTTTATATCTTTCTCAGTCAGTTTAATTTATTCGCATTGTCCATTAATGAATACAGTTATCACAACCCTCTCTTTGCACGTTACGTTACGCTAATGTCAACTATGATTATAGTCCGTTGCATATGCCAGCCGGGTATTGGATAGGTTTCGGCAAATGAAATGAGGCGCAACATATCCAATTACCGACGCAGCAGCGAGAGCCTGAATAGAAGGTGACCCTTTGTCCGGTTACCATTACGGCGCGGCCGCTATAAGCTGATTAGGTAGGACGTGGCTCTTCGGAATTTAATTTCAATACCCTCACCTGTCACGAATAATTCCCGTGACGTAAACCCATACCCATAAATAACACCCAGTACTTCATATTCAATAGCATAGCACAGCAAACCATAACAGGAGATCGCTTAAAACAATTTCTTGTTTTACAATTCACACCCGTTCTAGATTAAAAACACCTGCGCTCTCGTGTTTGCTAAGCTATCACCAAAAATTAGGCTGATTTTTATTAATCTAGTGTTTCGATCTAGTCCATTATTTAAAATCCAGTGCTACGGGATCAGTCAAAAATGTATTTAATGGATCAATAAAGGCCGTGAACTGTTGACGTCAAGTCGTTCAATTATAGTCAGCTGGAAGGGGAAAACATTAAAAGTGAATGACTTCTCTTGACCTGGATTAGTGAATTCAGGCCTCCTTTATCTAGAGCCTTGAATCGTGACGCGGAAACTGGCCGGCTAGTGAAAGCATTGCACGATTGTCTGGTTACTAAGAAGTCGGCAATAGATGAGCTATAGCGTAGTAAAACGGGTAGTCAACCTACTACCCGTTGCGGTGGTCCACAAAACGTTAATCGGTCACCATAGGAATTACTGATAAAGTTACCATAATGCGCGAGTAGTCACTGCGCTAGTTACTTGGTGGTTTGCGTTTTGTAGTTATGACAAGATTTTAGATACGTATGAGCTTGGTTTTGTACCATATAATGAAAGCTTTTGGTAAAGACAAAACATTGACTAAAAAGTAATTTTAGAAGTTAAGTTCTAAATCTATTTTATCGCTCACAACTCGGAAGGTCGTAAGACGAGAACTCTCGCACGACGTGGTCGCGGTCGGTGCTCATGAGGAAGTACCTCTAAATGGTCAACGAAACATCATACGTGGTGATTAGACGTAATTTTTCTAAAATATAAAAACGAATCAACCACTAAACTAACTAAACTTTTAAAATTATTTTTTAGTTAAAGTTTTGTCATAATTGTTAAGTTGTGTACAGTCGTAATTTTTCTAAAATGACATCAAGCCACGATAATTTCAATTCTACGTTTTTATATTCATAAGATTGAAACCATCAAGAATACATTTATGTACAGGTAATACAATTTTGCCGTGGTCCTCTCGGCCTAAGAATAATACCCCTCGTGGATGTCGTAAAAAGCGACTAAGGGATTACGCAAGGGTATGGCCAGCAGTATCCATCTTAGGTTTTTAACACCAATACTGCGAACACCAATCTACCTTCCAAGCGTGGTGTTTATGGCAAATCCCCCTTATTGTATGTGGAGGCCTCGTCCATCAGTACCAGATGATGAACAATGCAATTTATAAAATCAACGGTTAAATCGGTGACATGACGAAACATATCGTCTCCCTTAGTGTGGCGGATAAACCTATCTAAGAACTTTTCTTGTGGTCTTTAAAACGAAAAAACCGCATTACAATCGTTTGGTACGTTACCAGCTTCAGATTTCTATGGTTACCAGACAAACTCTGTTATAAATAAACAATCAAACAACATAATACCTCTTTCGCTGAACGCATTACGAGCTCCGTTCCGTCGCGGGCAATAAACGTTACTCTTGAATAATGAAACAATTAATACCAACACATCAATACAGGAGACGTCCAAACCAATTTCAAAAAGAAGCAAACTAAATATAGAAGAGCAATCTTGTCATTTCCTCCGATATACGGTGAAGCTCTTTCGTTCTGGCTGCTGCAGGCACATATATATAGATATTCACATAGGCCGGTTATAGAAGTAGATGCGTTGCGGTGCACTCGTTTGCAAAGTAAACTGGTGTGCATAATGGATGCACGGTCAAGGTCGTTCATGGCCGCCGACCTGTGTTCTTGCACGTTCCTGATTGTTTTATACCAACTTGCTATTGGTACTTGTAGTGTGAGCTTTGCTAACGGTGCTATTGTTTACGCTCTCTGACTGTTGAGATGAAGTGCTAAAGTGAAGTGGCATGCGGCTAGTTTTCCAGAATGCCTTCTCTCTTTGCCTTTCTAATTTTATGGACTGGGAAACTGCATTATTTCGTTCAGTTATCGTTTGTACATCTTTCATGGTCCATATATGGATAGCCTGGCATAATCTTCCGTTCTACTGCCAATAATAATATGTATATTGATGCCAAATAAATGACTGTAGACAAATTAGGTGTGTGGGACAGCCTGGAAGGACAGACCTCGACAAACGTAATCTAAGGTATTCAGCGACGTGCTGTAGAAGGGCCGGCCTCCTATGCCTAACAAACTGATAGCATTCGATTATATTTTCGCAGTACATTGCGCCGCGTGTAATAGCATCTCTTCAAGAGCAGACATATTTCAAAATATACAGCGCAATGTACTGTAAAATCGTAATCGAAAGCGGTTATCAGTTCGTTAGGCTACAAGGGCGCGTCTAGAGTACCCAATCGACTAGCTTGTGTGAAGAGTGTGAGCTTGAATAAGGGGAAATAGTAGTATACGTATGAAATGAGTGATGAGGGAGGATCCTCATAGGTTCGACTTGAGATAGAAAACAGACAGATTTAAGATTTTCAACCAGTAACCAAAGCCATAGCGCGAAGGTGACGTCTGTGTGATATTGGCTTAGAGATGAAAAAGTAGGTACATTGTTTTGGGAAAATAATGTAGGTTACTGCCAACCGCTTGGCGCTTGTTGGACTATTAACATTATCGCGGTCGAGGGAGGTGGACGAAGGCAGCTCAAGACAGTTCGTCGTGGCATTCTTTGGGGGTGTATGTTCAGCAATGCACTTCATGCGGTCGATGATGATGATGTAGGTTAGATTTAAAAAAATAATGTTTGCTTTGATGTCTTCAGGGCTACGAACGAGGCGGTTCCCCTCAACCTCCGAACCAGCCACCTGGTGCACCCAGTCCCGGTGCGGCGCCAAACGCACCCGGAGGCATGTCCCCTACGCAAGACACGCAGCACCCGCCACACATACCACACGGGGCTCAACCACCGCAGCACCAGGTAGCTTAATAACTATAGTGGTCTTTTTCTAGTAAAGGAAACGGCGGTTATAAATTGCACACACATTCAAGGCCCGTAAAAAACTTGATCGGACCAGGAAACGGCGACCGACGGACGCGACGCGGGCCGCTAAACAAGTTTTAACTTTGTCCCTACTTTGTGTACCGGTATCATTGATAAAGTTTAATAAATTCGGCCAAGCTCGGGTCGCAATCGAGCACACAGTGTTCCGTACCATGGGAAAATTCGAGTCAAACTAGCGCTGGCGAAACAGAAAGTGAGCTAAAAACAAGAAAAACAAAGATGTGCACCTTAATAAATCATTAATTTGACAAGCCAATTGTACAGTTTGTGAAAAAAACCAAATATTTGTTTGAAAGAAAAATACTAAAACTCAATGCCGTTTAGGACTAATTAAAAACTTTCAAACAAAAAGTGCTTTACTTTGGATATTTTTAAATATTGTAATAATATCATTAGAATTATTTAAATTGTTCAAATTATAATTTAATGTCTAATACATATTTTTTATTGTGCATTTATATTCACTCATCAGAGAAGAGTTACATGGAGAAAACCTCTAGTTGGCATCTATCTACGCCAATAATATATATTAAAAAAATCTCTTCTGTCCCATTAACCTCTCTCAATAAACAAATGTCACCCCCACCCCCCCCAAATAATATCGCTGAAATTAAAAGACTAGCTGTCGGTCCCTATTTCGTCTATGCTGTGCAAATTATTATGTAAATAGCAGTAAATTTTGGGCGCTAGAAGGTAGGTAGTGACAGACAGACAACTGAGGGAGGCCAATAAGGTCCCGCCCCCTACAGTGCGGAACCCTAAAAAGAGATTATTTTATGAAATCTTCTTTTGTTTGTTTTAGTTTCAACAAAATTTTATATTAATTAATACAAGTACAAAAATACGCGATTGAAATGGAAATAAAATCTTATAATAAATATGTATCATCTAATTAATCGTATTCAACAAAACTAAAATAGTGTTTAAATATTTTGGTTCCTCTTCTTAGCTAATTATAACCGTCTTACTTCTCGAGCAAGACCAATTATTTGATTCGTTGAACCTCTATGATCTTAATAAAATCTCTAATGTAGGCGTTTCAACAACTTCATAAAATTAACACAGATGTTTACTCTAAGCAGACTTGTTATTAAAACTGCCGACCACAATCGCCCGTGGTCCAACCAGTTGTACCACGGACAATTGTTTTACCCGTAGATCAGCCGATTGTGCCTCAGCAAATAAACATTAGATAGATCGAAAATGGTCCAACTATGATGGAACACAAAAAGGTTTAATGGAACTGGTCAAGTGCGAGTCAGACTGGCATGGATAGGGTTTCATCAAAGCCATTGTAACCACTAGACTATCTAGTGACTAGTCCAATTCAACTTATTTTTGGGTCAGTAACTTAATATTTCAAGGAAATCAAGTCACAGTCCCTCCATAACTCGGAAAAGTATTCAACACCCTGTTGTTATTGTTATATATTCTTCTTCCTGTTCTAAAAATACAAAAAAGTTGTAAGGACGTGACTTCTCTGAAGTTTATTTGTGCTGCCTACGATATAGGCTAAAATTAGGTTTTGAAAAGAGTGTGAGGTAGGAGGTGGGTTTATACATAGGGCTACCCAAGGGGTAAATATGATGAGTTTGGTATCAAATGAAAGAGCTTGATGCATACATTCCAAACTTATGCCAAGTAAGTACTACCTAATCAACATCAGTCTGTCTGTCTGTCTGTCTGTCTGTCAAGATCCCTTTTCTCAGGAACGGTTAAAGTTATCAACTTGAAATTTTTACCAAATACAAAGGTTTGTGAGCGTAGTGCCGTAAAAAGCTTCAAAATCACGCTTCTAACTCAATGCTTTATAAAGATGTACAGATATAAAGATGTATAAATATAAGTGATGGGCCGAATGCTGTTTGAACCGAATACGAACTTTGGTCGAACAATCGGAGAAAACAAAAAAATAACTTCGGTTATTTTCATTTATTTTTGTTTTTTTGCACTAATATTTTTATCGTCTCCTGGAAGCTCGGTATATTCTGAGCGACTTTTCTCAGGGGCAGGAAATGTGTACAAACTTAGAATCCTTGGTGTTTCTGCACCATAACCTGCCCGTGGTATTATTTTAAATATCATTAGGTAATCAAAATTTCATTTAATACTTTGATAAAAATTAAAATAAATAAACAAATAGTGAATTTAGAAGATAATTATTTAAATGATTAGAAGAAAGCTGATTTAATAAAAAAAATGATTTGTGTTTATAAAAACATTAAATAATTATTTTTAAATGAGTAGGTAACGTAACGAACAATAATGATTATAAAATGATGACAAGTTATTTTACTGGTTTATTTTGTATTATTTTAAGTAGAATATCAAATAATTACGAAAATTGGCTTCCAGATCTCGCCAAACACATAATGTAGATAACGTATGGGTACCCAACCCAGAAACAACTTAACAAACTAAAAGTTTAAGAGTTATTAACAATATCAAATAACTCTTAACTGTATGAGAGTGCGTCATGTTTGCATTTCGTTTATCGCAGTGAGTCGCCGAGCGGCGGAAATTTTCGATAATTTTGGCCCGTTCGGCTCGCCTCGCGACCGACATACGTTCACGTTGCGAGATAGCTGCGGCAAAGCAACAAGATAAACGGTTACTCGCGAGTTGGATTGCTGAGATATTGATTTTATTTAGCTGAATAACTTTGACTCGAAAATACAGGTTTCTGCCATTTAATTCCGCATCGGCTATCTGTATGTAGGTAACAAACAAAACAAAAAAATATACTAATGTGCAATAATTAACTTTCTCGGCAGTCATCCATCTAAGCATTGACATAGCAGAACAATTCAGATTTAAAAGAAAAAGTACTTCTGAAAACTGAAAAAACTACCTTACATTCAAATTGGAACCAAAAACCATCAACATTGGACAAGCAATCACGGTGTAATCAGTATACAAGAAAAATAATAATGATGACAAAAATACATTCCCCTCCGAAAACTCTTTTCGAAACTCCTTCTTTTTTGGAGTCCATTAAAAACGAAGCACTATATTTGCTATGAAATGTAAATATTATTATACTGATCTCTTTACTGACTATAGGAGGAAATATACAATTTATAAGCTATGTCATGTGTGTTTCGTGATCAAAACTAGCATTTTCTGTATTAAAAAATATTTTCCAGTATGGAATTATATTCTCGCACACGTATACGCGAATAGCTCGCGTCAGCAGGAGCTCTGATATGAATCTGTATAGCTTTAACAAAATTGAACCCACTCTATATGGAAAGTACCTACTATAGTAATCCACGATACTCGGCGGATGGAACTTTGGCTATGAACTTTACTGTTATCGCCACACATTAAACTGCTGCCGAATGTACGAAGCCCATCGCTGTTAGCAATTTTTAAAAATTACCTTCCCTAACCATAACTATTTCAATAAACCGTCTATGGTCATACCCCTCATAATGAACAACTTTTACTTTCGTTATGTTCGTTTTTTTGTTTCTTTCATCCCTCTTCATTTTTAGTATTATTGTAATCATCAAAGTTGTTTTTCCTTACCGTAAAAATAATTTTATATATAAACGGTGTATACCTGTTCCGCATCTTCTAAAATGTTTTTGGCGTAGACTTGGAAGAGCGAATGATTATGTCTTTGTGTTTCTTAGATTTCTGTTGCAAATAAATTATATTTCATTCGGTTTTATTCTGCATTTTATTGAAATTATTTCCTGTTCAGTACTTCTGTTTACTTTTTTCTGTGGGCTTTTATTTAACTTGCTTCGTTTGTGTACAGGGCTAGCTTCCATACATTCTGAAACAACTCCTTTGCCTTACCTTTCAAGTTCCGATGCAATACAATAATATGGCGATCTGATGATAGAGATGGAAGGACAACGGAACTCGTCGGGTGATTAATGTAGCTTGGTAGTTTTTGGGCTCATTTTGGTTTCTTTACGGTTCCAATCACTAAATAATGTTATAAAAATAAAATAAAATAAAATAAGCCTTTATTGCTGTTTAGAAATTTGTGAAACATGTTATTCTTAATTGAATTAAATCTAATCATTAAAAACAGCTTGTCTTTCGACAAAGGCCTCCTCTAAAGATTTCCATGCGTCTCTATCTTTTGCCATCCGGCTCCACTCAGGACCAGCAACTCTTTTGATATCGTCTTCCCAACGTTTTGTTTGCCGTCCCTTGCTTCTTTTGCCATCCCTTGGGTACCACTCTGTTACTATTTTGGACCATTTCTCTTGTCTCTCTCTTAACATATGTCCTGTCCATCGCCATTTTTGTGTGTGTGTAATGTTATAAAAGCTTGTCTTAAATATCTCTTTCAACAAAATAACATATTTTCAAACGTCTAGTGATACCGGGGATGTTTGAATGTTGTAGTGTAGTCGATCATCTGTTCGTTATGTTCGCCGTGCAGCGATCGGAATCCATCTAAGAACGTGAGCACTGAGCAACTCGCTTTTGGCACGCTTCGCTCCAAGCGCAATTTACATATTTCTATGTTCTGCAATTGTATGGCTCGCACGTGGCCAGCCTAGCGACTGCTCCGCGATATAATGGAGATGTAGCACATACTGGCTTATTTGCATGCCGATAGCGACCGGTCTGAGTACTGCTAAGAACGTATTTTCATCAAAAAACCAGTCTGGACTTAAACGAGAATGTTTTATTAGAATCCTAAAAAAACCCTAAACTAATAATGAGATATCAATCTTCATTATTATAGGTTTTCAAATTGTCCTCATCAATAAGATATTCAATTTTTATTACTCGGTATTAAATCAAGTAGATTCGACATGACATGTGATAAATGAGGCATAGATAGTCACGAAGATAAAAGCTGCGTACACGTGTACAGAAAAGACGTTAACGTCGCAAGCAGCGTATCGTGCAAAAATTAAACGTCAGTCAGATATGAAGCGATCGACGGAGCAGAACACTCAGAGGCTCTTAGCCTCGGGGAACGAGCGCTCCGTCGATTTTATACACGGCTCTCGAACTGAACACGGCCGAGGGAGCTACAATTTATGCTAACGTAAACCCGAACGGCTTCGGCGCCGACTCCGCTCAGATGTAAAGCTTTATGCCTTTAGCCTCATTCCGCTGCTCAACGCTCGGCCTGCTCTAAAAGGAATTCATGTTTCTAATCAAACTTGAGAACGTTGTAATTAAAATTGTATTCTTAATCCTTTTCCAATAAACTTCATCCAGCTTAGTGCTTGTTTCCTGTTTCTGAAGAAACTTCGTAGGTATCTGAATTAAAAAAGAAATAAACAACGAAACGTCAACATAAATAACGTGATTTGAGGCTTTCCGAAACTAACGGCGAGCTACCCACGTTCAGTTAATGTTCAACGATGTCAGTAGAGAATTTTGAGTCAAGGGCCATTCCAGCATCGTGAACGCTCAAGAGTCGTACGGTCGCAATGAAACGTCGTATCTTATTTTATGATTAGCGGCTCGAAAGCGCTTTGTAATTTTGTTAGTTCCGCCTTTCTGGTGCTGGGGGCTGAACACAGAGAGTAGAGATCGATGCGAACGTTCCGTGCGGGTGCGACTAGGAAGCAGCTAGCCAACGCTAGCGCTGTCCCTTTCGCTCGAACCGCCTACCAGGCAGCCATGTTGCGCTCGACCTGCGCTCGCCCGACCGCCATTGTAGCATTCGTCGCTGCTAGTGATGTACGACGATTCCCTCGATATCTGCGTCTCATCGACTGCATGCCTGCTCTTTGTTAATTTTCAATGAACTTTTCGTTCCAATTGTACCCTAGAATTAGCAATCTGTTTTGTCAGTAACTTTATCCTGATCAAGTTTAGAAAGTTCTCCTTTTCAATCTATCTCTGATTGAACTGAAAGTGTTTTTTTCGTAAGCATATTTGGTTTATGAACAATGTGGATGTGAAAAATCTTAGAATTTTCGTTTTCAGACAATTAGACTGAGGGTATTTAAAACAAAACCATTACATTCCTTGATCATTTAAACAAGACAAGTATAAATAAACAATTCAAATTATCAATTCTAACAATATACCAGCATAGTTAGGACTGAAATGGAATGATATTTCAGTTACTTACATTAATTTCAAATAGTGAAGTGCTAGTGCTGGGAAATGTCGATAAACAATTTCGATAGGCTAGGCATGCAGCGGACTTATAGCGCGGCTCCGGAATTAAAATGTCAGACGTGCGGCCGGCAGCGGCAGCGGCAGCGAGCGTGGGGGCTCGCAGGGGCCGGGGCGGAGCGGGCGTCCGCCGTTATTAATAACCATAAGCCAGCAGACGCACGAACGTCCAGAGGGGCCACGCCAGCCAGCCGCGCCGTAATGAGGAATCACTAATTATATTTTACTGGACTTTCGTATAAAACCAACATAAAATACACCAGAGATATACTTTATAGACACGTTTTTAATGAACGTTTTACCTTCATATTACGTTACTAAAGCTGCGCTAATAGGCAATATCAATTAATTAGTAGTTATCGATCTCTGGCACAAATTTACGAAACAGACACCAGAGATCGTGTGTGCTCGAGAACGATATGTTCTGATATTGGATGCAGGAGTAGAATCTGGGACAGAATGGCAAGATGATATAATGTTAGGTACGGTTGGCGGGTACCGGTACCGGGCCGTTTAATATTCCCCCATGGTAGGAGCGCCGCTCCGTCGCCGGTTGCACGAGACAGCTCTACTCGTTCGCTAGTCGTCGTTTGCCTTTGCCAGTAAAAACTCTGTGTATATTTTATTGTCAAGGAAATATATTTGTCAAAGGCCGTGCGATTAATTGCTTGGCTTTTCTGAAGTGTGCCCCGAGGCGATTCTCCTTTGGTATTATGAGTCGATGCATTTGTGATATGCTCGGTATACATTACGCAAATTGAATTGACTTCGGATCTCCATTTGCCCTGTCATTTTAATTTATTAGGATTTGAGGATATGTATAGTATTATACTAGTAGTTACACCACTCATTGTTTAGGGTAGGCAATTATTGTTAAACTTTCTGTAAATACGTATCAGATAAAGATAACCATTCAGTGGGACACATGTATACGCACTTGACACACCTTATTGCTAAACAGTTATAGTAATTGTCAATTTTTTATAAGTAAAAGTTAATTTTTAGAAAAAAAACATAAACAGACTTCTTTCAAAAAGCACTGAATTAATTTCGATAAAATGTGTATGGGACCATCTCTGATGTATGACCTATTAAATAAGAAAATAACGCATCAAAATTAATTCATATTTGACGGAGTAATCGCGTAACAAACATAAAAAACATACAGTCGAATTGAGAACCTCCTCCTTTTTTTGAAGTCTGTTAAAAATGAGAAATGTCATGTAAATGCTCTGTCATAACAGCTAAGAAAACCGTTTCCTCCTGTACGAATGTTCCTATTTTTCCCAGTGCATAAAGAGCTAGTTATCCGGCAGCACTCGCTTTTCATAATAACAAACTGCGAAATACTCCGGATTCTCGGAACTTTAGTGTGGCAGGCAGCCCTGCTCTCTACTGGAAACCTCTAAAGCGCTGACTGTAGGGCGTACATTCTCTCCTGCGGCGGAGTCACGGGCAGGGCTGTCGGGAATTGCCGAGTTGGATAAATTATGCCGCTCGCCCCCCTTTTGCAATCTCCGCAAAATAATGCAATCCAATTGTTAAAGGAGAAGAGAAACTGACATTTGTCTTGTCTTTTGTGCTCGCATCTCTGTCTGTTGGTTATTATGATAATGACAAATGTTTAAAGTGTTACAGAAAATCTAATGTCAAAAGGTGGTGAATAATTAAAGGTTAAATGTTGGGCCCTAGACACAATTATTCTGAAATCATAATATACTCTTCTCACATAACATAAAATAACCATAGTTAGCACGCAGTGGCTTGGATATTGAAATGGAATTTCTTTATTCGGGAAGCAATGACAAAATTAAACAACGTCGGACAGTTACACATACGCTGCATTAAGGGATCATTGCCTTAATCGAATGCCCAGTAATGTTCTTCATTAAATTACTTCAGTTAAGAGTAAGTTATGCATTTTCAGCTCGTTTAAAATACAGGCATTTACGGCGAAACTTGTTTTGTTAATAAGATTATAACATCGTGGCCTCTGATCGCATAAGTTGTTTGGATTTCCCCATTATAAGTTTGAAAACGACTTACCTCTGTCCGTGTGCAGTTTAAGCAGACACTTGCACGGCTCGGAGTTAGCAATACTCGATGGTATTACGCTATTAATCCCCCCTCGGACCTTTTCAACTCTGCTTTCAAAGAAACTTATTTCGTTCAAAGGATTCGTTTATACCCCAACAACAATGTATGATGAAGTTTTATCGGCCGTTTGGCGTGTCAGTTATTTTAGAACTGCCAAACTTGTTAGGAAATTGAAATAACATCTTCTGGAGTGCATACAAAATTATTGTTTTTTTTATTAAAGAACAGAAGAGAATGTATTATTTATTTATTTTGTGTAACGGATAGAACTTTGTATTTTCTGTATAAACAATATTCTGCTTTGTGCACATTAGCCATGAGTTTTCTGTAAAATCTCGTTCGTTTTGAAAGATAACATCATTAATATGCGACATTTGGGAGCAATAAAACTTTAAGGGAAACACAGACACGTTGAGAGGTCCGTTTATAAATAAAGTCTGGAATTCAAGAACGGAGAGAACATTTTGTAGCAGTCGAGTAGAGTTCGTTTTAGCTTTAGCGCAGTTGCTGGCACGACGCAGAAAATCTGTAATAATATCTGCAGATATTATTTATATCATGTGAAGTGAAAAGAAGAAGAAGTGAAGTGAAATTCGTGTATAAGTGAAATTAAAAAGAATTGACTTATCTTCAGATATCCAAAACTATACAGAAATTTACAGAATACAGGCGCTTCTCACCTAGTGGTAAGACGGACCATTTTATGTATGCCAAGCTATGTTTATTGCCTGATTCTTCTAGGCTTGGTCGCGTTGGAACAGGAGTAATTTTAGTTTACAAGACGATTCAAAATGATCCTTGTGATTTCAATGAATACATTTCTTTGATTTGTTTTTATTTGATTTTATAATGCCTATAAACTTGAAATTTGGTATGAATGTTCCTTTTGGCTACTAGGTGCTCACGAAAAGTTTTTACGAAATTCAACCCCTAAGGGGAAAAAAAGGGGGTTTTTTAAAGTTTGCATGAAAAAAGTTAGAAAAAGACAGTCGCGGTAAAGAAAGGCCTCGATGGACTAAAGACATAAACATCACAGGAATTAGGTGGATTGAGGCGGCTCAAGACCTTTCGTCGTGGCATTCTAGGGGGGAGGCCTGTGTCCAGCAAGTTATTTTGAAACTACACTGAAAGTTAACCGAATCGAGACTGAATTGTAAATTGACAGAAAGTTGAATTTCTGGTCCCTCATAAATAACAATTTAGTCCACTTTTAATTCATGGTGACCACCATCAGAGTAGGATAATTATATATAAAAATTCCTTCAAAAAATAAGGAGGAAAGAGTAAATAAAGACTCCATCTACTTATGCTAAAATTAACGAAAAAACTTTGAATCGTTCAAGTTTCGGTCACATTTTGATATAGGTAATCACATTACAGTGTTGTATTTTATGTCGGGAGAATACCATTTCTGACATTTATGACATCGAAACATGATCCGAACTCTATTTAACTATTTTTTAGTTAGTGAATTGGGCCTCAGATGTCTGTTAAACTTAAAATAGTTGCTCAAAAAGTTTAGGTACATTCAAGGCCAGTAAGCATATCAAAAGTTAACATAACCGCACTATTCCGATTTCTTAACAGTTTTTTTGAATTCTACAAGTACTTTAAAAAGGTTACTGAGCGAGCCACTGATCCCCTGAGTGGAACGATGGTTGAGTGAGTGAGAGTAGCGAAGAGGCGACGAGCGAGTCTTTTAGAAAGATTTCAAAAATAAAAAAATATAAATTTAAACAAAAAAAAAACATTTTATTCAACGTTATCTGAGGAGGTTCCTGGATCACAGAACACGAATCTGTTGCCACCAGATAATATTATGATGTTATGGTGCACTGCAGTCGGGCTATAGTTCTTTTAAATGTCCACTTGTTTTATTACTCTTACCTACTTCTAGTGTTACTGGTGTAATTTTTTTAACCTGTTTTCTCGCAAATGTATTGAAACAAGTCGTATGATACACGGGCGTAAAGGTTATTACAAACTCGTGACGATGGTAAACCCTCGCCTCTGGCTCGGACTTACAAACGTCGACTCGTTTGTTATAACCTACTTAAATCGTACCTAAGTACAATTTTTTGTTCTGGTACCAATAACTTCGAAAAAGAAAATCAAAATTAAAGTGGTTAAAAAATATATCTCTTCGTCTCCTCCAGAAATTGTAATTTTTCACTCACACAAGACAATTTGCCTCTTTATACCCTTTTCGACTGTTCAGTAAATTCTTCGCTTTACTCTTTTTGTGCAATGTTGGAGTTCTCGGTAGGAAAATGTGGCCTTTAGTCGCAGTGCACGGAACTAACTTCGCGTTAAAGCTTGTGAACTTTTTGTCACCATGTCTAATTCGAAATAGGGATTTAATTCGAATTGCTGCCCGTACATGAAGTTACCCAATTTGTTAGTCTGAGAAGGGGTGTCTCTGTATATTCCCTGTGATGAACTTTGATTTCATAATTACTTTTCGTTGGAACTATAAACAACATCTTTGTTTATTTATGTGGAACATTTTGCAATACTAAGGAACTTACATAATATATTTTGTTGGCAGGGTTACCCACCACCACCGAGGCCGTCTCAGCCGTCCACACCGAACGCCCACGATCCTGACTCTGTAAGTTATTTAACTTTGTTTTGAATCCATTGTGTTCACTCAAATGGTACGTAAACATTACAACTTTGTGTATTTTTATATCGAGGATCATTGTTAGAAAAACAATGGACTGTTGGGTTCAGGCAATATCAAAAATAATTTATTATTAACTTTGTAAATCCTCAAACGCTCGTTGTGGATTTACAAAGTTTTGAACTAGCTGTACTAGTGTATTATGGAGCTGTTTTAGCAAAAATCGGTATTTTGTAAAAACGGGACTTTTTCAGGTACCGTTATATCGGTGTAGGCATCGGTAAGTATAACGGTACGTAAAAAAACCCGTTTTTACAAAATGAATGACAAAAGTTTTTGTAGTAAAATGAATCGGTATGTAGTTGTTGGCATC
Organism: Epirrita christyi; assembly: GCA_951392215.1. Classification (NCBI taxonomy): domain Eukaryota; kingdom Metazoa; phylum Arthropoda; class Insecta; order Lepidoptera; family Geometridae; genus Epirrita; species Epirrita christyi. The sequence goes on from OX595853.1 coordinate 9,819,537, forward strand.
GCTCTAAACCTTCTCGCAAAATCAATAAGAGAGGTGGCAGTGCGCCGCGATGAGTCAAGCGCAAGCAAAAGCTATCAACTGCCTACTCTACTAGTTCCTACTATTGACTAGTTATCCACCTTCACTCATCATCATAGAAACTAAATAGTCTACAGAATCATTACAGAAAGTTACCTGAGGCGTATTTGAGCTTGGGGGAAAACTTACGCTTTGTCAAAGTGATAGTTTTATGTGAAAAATAGCCATCGAAATTCAAACTCCTTTACTATAGGTGGATTGGTACGTTAAGGCTTTTCAAATTTGTGAAGTTTGTCGGTGATTCGAGCTCTTCAATATTGTATGGCATGTATGGGAACACCGTAACTAAACTCAGAATAGACCTTCATAAAAATTTAGTTTGGAAAACAATGTTACAAAATACGCTTCAAAGTTTTATTTGTCCACAATGTTAGAAGAATCAATTAAATAGTACGAGTATTCAGTTTATGAATGACGGCGATTAGCTAGATGCGATAATTACCATGTAACTAATACAACAAACTGTGGCGAATCGTATTTACACGTTGTATTACCTATTGTGTATATAATATTGGTTTTAATTATAGCCTCCGAAACCGGTTCACAATTTCTTTCTGCGATTACGTCATTACGATAATTTGACGTCAATATCGTTATTAACATAATATATAACTTTCAATGAACGTGTATTTATATGTATAGCAGTCAATCGATTACGGTACCGCCGACTGAGAACAAAAATGTCTGCCCGGCTCGACATTACCGAAGTGTTGTTCACTAATGGCTGAATAATGTACGTAGCTAGTCACGTAAGAACAAAGTACAGAGCTCGTTTCCGCACGTAATGAAGCTATCCGTGTTCTCTTTATAAAATATCTCGACGGGCATATTCCTTTATTTTTATAACATGATGATGATAAAATAATCTCGCATTTTCGGCCGAATCACCCTGTTACTCCGGGGGGGTGATTACAAACTTGATATTCCTCGTCTCACCCAGAATTACCTACCCTTTTACAACTCTTTCTAATGACTTTATGATAGATAGTAGAGCGTTGCTTGTAAAACAAATTACTTCGTAAAGCTTTATTATTTGTATTTCCTTATTGATACATTATGATGTAGAGATCATGAGAAGAGTTGCCAGCGATTGAATTGCGTCATTTAAAGCACCGATAATCATTGCTCCCTTGTACAATTTGTACATACTGGTCACACGTGCAGCATTAATTTTCTGAAACCGGGTACTCGATTTATGGACAAACATTATCATAAATGTAGCATCTTCGTTAGCGGGCACATGTGGTTGGGTGAGTGAGCCTCGCCTCTCTCGTTATTTGTAGATATTCGCAGATATTCAGCGCCAACAGACCGACCACGGGGTGGCGCGGCGTAGGGCGCTCCGGCCCTTAACAATAAGCTTGTTTGGTATATTGTGCAGCGAACAACGTAAAAGATGAAAACCAGCGGTACTTGTAAAAAATTAAATTATATTTTCTACTCTGCTCGCTCCAAACCAAAAATGAAAGCAATTTCCCATGCAATAACACAAAAGAAAGAGGAAATTGAAGCCACGTTACGTCGAAGTCTATTTATTGATGTTCCACAAACACGTATTATTCAATTTATTAAAATGTATCCACAAGTGAAGGTTCAGTACTGTTTATATTCTGCAAGTCACTATTAAGTATTTGATACTAAACGAACTGGGATAGTCAAATGTTTGTAATTTATGAAAATATTTTTATTTTACTCTACCAAACGTACCGACGCACTGCGCAAACTCAATTTGCTTACCCTTGTTCATCACCAGTCTATACATCCACTGCTGGCCTTCCCTATAGAATACAAGGGGGAGATTTGCCATAATCACCACGCTTGGCTGGCGGATCGGTGATCGCGGTTTGGTGTTAAAGTACTCAGTGGATGCTGCCTAATTCCTTAGATTTCGATTACGATATCTATTTATATTTATATTTCTGTCTCTTTATCAGTATTTCGATTTGGCTACATACACTACAGAGAGCTGATTCTACGTTTTGACAAGCAATTGGCACGGACGTATGGTGTAGTGTAACACGGATTTTTGTATGGAAAATGAGGTTCACAGAGTGTACGCTAGGGGCGCTCATCAGTGTCTCCATACAAAAATCCACACTACACTACACCAGACGTCCGTGTAAATTGTGTGCAAAATAGTTAGAATCAGCTTTCTGGAGACGTAGGGGTCTATTCATAGGCCAGGCACACCACAGCACTAGACACACCACGCCACCCCCTTATTACATTATAATAATACCACCACTTTGAACTAGTAGAGCTTTTTTACCAATTCAATATCTGTATGACAGCGATATATTGAGAGCTATTATTATCAGTGTTGTATTCTCTGTAATGAAACGCGACATATATAACAACCCCATAGCCTGCGTACAGACAGTCGGGGCTGTTTGATGTTGATTGATACCGTTAGGCGGGCTCGCATTGTCTCGCCGCGCCCGGCCTGCGCCGCCCGGGGGAAACCAAAAGAGTGGAATTATTAAACCCCGTTGGCCCGTTCCGTGATGTGACGCTTTTTGTAATGAATGTACCGACTAGACCGAAATCGAGGGGAGCCCGCCAAATGTTCACGTCATTTGTATCAGCGTCAACGCATCGAGTCCGGCCCTGGATGCTACCCAGATTTTACTGTCGCAACTTTGTTGACATTCGTGCAACTGTTTGTTTAATCCATCAGCTGTTACACTTTATCTTTGGCATACCATAACGTAGCCTAGCGTAGCGTAGCTTAAAGTGTAGTTTTAAACTGACTAGAACATAATGAATCTGTAAAAATAAACGTGACTCTGTGAAATGCATACTCATTTACGTCATCATCATACATAAATTACCGTTATGTGTCCGTTTCTTCCGTCTCCTGTGGATGCCGTAAAATCCGTCTGGAATACACCAGGGGATGGGCAGCAGCATCCACCTGAGTACTCAACATCAATACTGCGATACCAATCCGCCTGCTGATTGATTGGTGTGATGTGTTAGTACCATGGTACTCGTAGTTCCTGATAACCACAACACAGGGAATCCTAGTGTGGGATTATGACTATGTATGTGACTGTTGGGTGTTATGTTATAAGAAAGGTGTCTGATATATTTATTGTTACAGATCTTTGTTAAGTAGGTAGTATTAATTTACATCTTATCAAAAGAATATTCAGAATTCGGTATGTTAATTCAGATTATCGTGATTTAAATAGCATTCTATTTTTAGGACATGACCCGTTTTAGACGTGGTGCTCAAAAAAAAGATTATTCATCAAAGTTGCTGGCATTCAGAGTACGCAAGTATCGTGAAGGGTTTTAATTTGAGTTATTTATTTATTCAACTTTCTGCTGCCGCGCTGAATGACGTCTGAATGATTTAGAGAATACCTACCGAACATACACCAAGGTTTCTTTTCAAAAATGTCCCCATACTTAAAATAACAACGTGAAATATAAATATGTATGTATATATTCTAAGTCTTCATGTTTTTTTAGTTTATGCACAACTTGACATCCCCAAGATTTGAGCGTTTTAGTAAAATACTTTATGATAATTTGGAATATTTTAAAACCACTGCTTTAATGTAATGCAATGTTACTATTTAATGTAATTCATCATAAAAACATAATTAAATACATTGAAAAATGTGCAATGCCAAAGCTAAAACGAGAAAAATTTAATTAAAACGGTTAGTTGGAGTAGGAGACGCGTCTCATGTGCACTATCATGCGCTCGTAGAAGACTTTACTAACAATGTAAAAGTAATGCACTGAGCTAAATATTCAAATGTAAAAAAGCGAGAAGCAGAGTTGCTTGCCCGCTGCACGTTCATAATAAACGAGATTGAGTGGGGCGGTGTACGTACAGTAGACGTAAATGAATGACGGCAACAGCGCGCGGAGCGTAATCAGCCGACGGGCGACCGACGTGCGTTCGCATGTAAAAACAAAGCAAATACATTTTGCACTGAACATTTTCTGACAAAATTTCACTAGAACAACGAACACGGCAAATGAATAAAACTTCGTGATAATTCCAACCGTACGAAACTTGTTCTATCGCATCGTGCAACTAACTTCATGGCTTATCTCAGAATATCACTACGATTATCATCATCATCAACATCATAAAAGTTAGTAATATTAATACCACGTCTAAGTCAAAAATCTTCTGTAGCTAGATTTTTAAAAGCATAAATAATTACTAATAGGAGCAACTGAAAGATAATCTTCTATAACAATAATTTAAGAGCGTAAACGTAATGGACATTAAGGGCTCCAAAGTACTTCTGCCCAAGAGAAGGCACACCTATACCTGCATGACCTTGACTTTCAGGTTTCCCCTAGAATGGAAGCCAAGGTTGCTTTATGCTCGCAATTCCTTATGCATGACTCAACAATAATTTATTACCTCTACATATAGCTAGGTCTTGCAACGAGCGGACCTAACGTCTAAACTCATTTGCTGAATAGGAACAAAATTGCGAATAGTCGGGAGGCGTGCACGAGTAGGTACGTTTCGTTTTTAATTGAATAACCCGAGGGTGCTACATAATCCGGCGCAACGCGACCGCCAAAATACATGACGATTAGGTTTGTTCTCCAGCCTGTAAATAAACAGGTCAACCATAGCTGCCTCTCTCCCTATTCTTCAATCATGTAGTTTTCCGATAGATTTCGTTAATGATTCAATAATAATTGTCTCCTCCAATAAATCTCCTGAAAAACTGGAAAATTTACCATTTTATTAACTTAAAAACTGATTGTAACATGTTATTGAGTTTCATAATAAATTATCGCTTTTTAATTCGAACAAATAGTATACATTTTAATTGATAAAAAATTATGTTGAATGCGCGTTATATATTTAGCAGTTTGGACATATGGATGGAGCGCCTGCATTCGGATCGAATGTAATTATTGCGGTCCGATTTCGATAATGCGCTGTGAGGCCGCCCGCGAGCAAAATGTGGTCGCCCACTCGTTTTGTTGCATTTTAATAATTTATACGACTCACAGAACAGATAAAGCCTTTCCATGTTATTTTCAATTTTGTACGTATTCCAATTTTGTTCGTGTTCCATTTTGTAGGCAAACGCCATTGTGATGAACGAACCAAAATAATTAATCTTCTGTTTGCAAAATGACTACCATCATAAATGTTTTACGCCTTTAAGTCTCGAATTGATAATGTTATTTTAAAATAAGCTTGGTTTAGTTAATACAACAGTTATTTTCGGCAGATTTTCTGCTATGGTGTGTAGTAAAATATTACCCTATTATGCGTCCCTGAGTCTGGCAGTTTAATCGTGCTGTAAAAATGCCCCGGTAACGAGGTAGTAAACTGGACCCGGCGGCGGCGGCGGCGGCAGCGCTTCTATAACCGAATATACAGCCCGCCTAATTAAACCTACTTAAGAGTAACGAAACCATTATATTATGTTTCCACATTAGCATCCCTTTTGACTGTTAGGGATGCTAATGTGTAATATTGGCGAGTCCTAAGGTTGTGCGAGTCCAGAGCCTATTACGAGTTTTGCATTGCAACAATCACTTTGCGAGTCGCAAGTATTCAACTTGACTTACGTAGTAACTATTTATGAATCTGTGCTATTTATATCGACTGCGCGATACAGAATGATGAATAGTTACTATGTAAGTTACGTTGAATACTCACGAAGTCACGACTCGCAAAGTGATTGTTGCAATGCAAAACTCGTAAATAGGCCCTCTGTCCTGTGTCATTAAAAAGTATAAGATAACTTACAAAAACTTGCCGATTCCTTTGCTTCTCGTGATCCAGCTGGCCAAGTTATTGCTGAATTAGGTTAACAGGGTACTAGCTAGCAAGCTTAACCGTGCAGCAATAAGCAAGGCGCACTGTTCAGTTGCTCCAGGGTCGTTACTCAGTCTATTTTGTTTCTAGCAACAGTAGCTATTGCATTTTAATATCTAGCCAAACTTATATTATGTCGTATCCTTCTGTAACTTCATTCTCACATTTCACTTGATTCTCGTATCTTTTAATGTTCTATGACGAGAATGATTTGTGACAAAATCGAAGAACACCACAGTAAAGTTCTTCTTAACATATATACTGATAAAAATGTACTCGTGCAAACAGTCAATGAAAATAACACATTACCGCTCTCTTTTTGCAAATACACAGTATGTCGCTGCTACGTTTGTTCTCTGTAAATAGAATACCTGAATTAACTAGCACTTCGCATCGTATCGCAGACCTTTACCGGATCGTTATTACGTTTGAATATGCGGATGTATGTTGTAGATGTTTGCCGTAAAAGCGGCCGTGTCGTTTTATCGCACCGACCCGGGAGCGGGGTCGGAGCCTGACTGCCACTGAGTTGCCTGTTGGGTGGTCGTAACAAAACCTGAGACCACCCCTCTCGGATGTTTATGAATTTTCACTAACTTAACAGTATTATGGACACAGCCGTTTCGGCGAAAGTTCATCTACTTCCAACTAACATACTATGTCAGTGTTGTTTAATGAAGTTTCCAACTTGGTAGATGTCAAAGCGTTAATATTAAACTTGGTACGTTAGTAATGCCTGTTTGTTTATTGTAATAGCAGCTTCGTATTATGAGTAAACTTGTAAAGTACAACACCACAGTCTTTACTTTTCTACTCTACCTACATTTACATTCTCATTCACTTTATCACACCAACTTGACAGAATAAAATAATAGTTATACATATGCCCTTTTTCACCAACCAAATCTTATTTTGCGGGACATTTAGTCTCTGTCTCATAAGCCCGTAGTTAGTTGGTGAAAGTGAATCGGCATACCAACCTAATCGTAATCAATCATACATTATTGTTTTTCTAACCATTTCAATAATTTGAGATAACTTTCTTCAGGCATGCAAATTAAAAGCGTTTACAAGTTCAAATGAAAGGTACAACAAAGGAGAAATCGAGTTACGGAAATAAAGAAGAAAATAAAGTTGCGAAAGAACCGCCAATTGGAGGAAAGTTTCCGCTCATAGCTTGAGACCCAATCACAACTTGCACGCTAGCGGAACCTAATGCCCAAAAAAGAAATTGTTTATGTTATGCAAAGGCTCCTAAACTTATAGCACAAACCGTGCACAACTGTCTAACAAAAAGTAAACAAACCTCAGCTGGGATGAAATTATTATTACATCCTTCCTAGTACCCACCGTGGGTTATTGTAATCGTGACGACATTGACCCCGCGACCCTCGGTGTCTATGACGCAACGAATGTCACCACAACCATCAATCACTGAATGCTTTGTGACGTTTTGCGACCTGTCACACTAAACTTCAGCTTATTCCAAAAGGCGGAGAAACACTCTAAACATTGTCATGAGTATCAGCTCCTCGAAACTATGTTTTTGATACATGTTTATGGTACACACGTACGTTTCTAAATTGCCGAGTGAAAGTTTTACTTTACTGCATTTGCACATATTTTATGGGGTATGAAAAGCTGATCTCCTCGAGGTTGATTGAATGCATCAGTTGGTTGCATCAAGAGTGCTCGTTCAGTGAATTGGATTGAAGTATGTGGCGAGCGAATGATGTCATCTGATTGCGATGGGCGGGCACGTTTGTCTCTGTTGCCGATTCGTGACCAAGACTTTAAACGACTCATGCATACCTAGCTTCAGTTCATGCTGAACACACGCGCACATTCTCAGAAGTTTCGCATTGAGGGGTTTTTATGGCTTGACACGGGTGATTACTTATGAGACGTTAAATATAACAAGGTCTATATTCAACTATACAATTGTCTTTGACCCATGAATTACAAACATTAACGGCGTTTAATCCATAAAAGAGCCTCAACTCCTGCAAGTAACGACCGTGATAAAGACAGATTTTGAATCGACCTCGATCTACGTTGCCTCAACACATTATTATTCTGAATTTATTTAAAGATGGCCCCTTCCTGTTGGCTTCCTTCCAAAGGGGTATCCCCGACAGTTACCAGACGATTTAATAATTATGGACTGTGGGTTAATGTATGTATGACGACTTTGTTTATATTTTATTTATCATTCATTCAGGATCTCCACAGGTCAGGAATGGTGTTAGTAACAAATTCAACTTCCCTGTTTACTTCCTTATGATTCCTCATTGTATTTAAAAGCTTTTCTCGTTATGTATTAGTTTTCAATGGGTTCAACGGCTTTCACAAAATCTATGATTTCGCTTTCTGTTAGTAGTCTGAATAATGAACATACAACAATTAAATGGTCTGTAATTCAGATACATAATATTTAATTAGCTAAAACTTTTCTTGTGTACATAATATCACACCACACTCATTCATGTGTTAAACAATTGTTACGTATAAGTACTATGTTTGTTTGTATTCATCAATATTTACTCGGACGTGTATTACGTTTCATGAATTACAGTAATGATTCTTATGACGTAAACATTGTACGTAACACGACTTTCCTGTGTTTTGATAAAAGACCTTCAAACCGTCCACGCCTATATTTATCTGTAGTACTATAGATACGTGGCTGCTAATCCGTTGTTACGTCACTCAATGCAATAGGTCAGGACAGCGATAAAGCGTCAGCTGACTTACATTTCAGATCTGGGGTGCCTTTCATAGTACTCGATCTTCGCAATCGCTTAGGTATACCAATAGCATATATATATGTATGTATGTATGTCGAAGACTGGCGTTCGTGAGCGGGGGATGCCTTCAGATAATAAATAACGAGTGCAACGATTGCGACCGCCGCTCGGGATAAAGGGGGTCCGGGGAGGGCCCAACCATTTTAATGTCCCGGCGCCAGACTTTATATTAAACATTCGACCTTGGCAGTGGCCTACATCGACACCGGGACACGCACACACGCCCACTTCTCTCTCGTCACGAAAAGAAAAGTCCATTCAGAATTTCAACACTTGTCGACTATATAAATAATAACCGTGACGCATAAACTCATCTTGCACGCTATTTAAAACTTTTACCTATTTCCTTCATCGGTGTTACATTGACACGTTTCTTTTTAACTTGTTCGTATCTAATATTCAACTTATCATTATCAACAACACATCTTATAGATTTGTGCACTTCCAAAACTGCTTGGAGATGCGATAAACCCTGAATGTTTAATATTTTATGTTCACACTCGCATAAACCTCAGCGTTGTCTGCACATAAATTGTATAAAGGTTTCAGTATCAACCGTGAATTCATTGTTTTAAAGTTACAATATTTTAGTTTTTTTCCATAATCAGATAAACGATAGTAGAAGGTTTTGTTGGTTTTAAAGGTTTTGGTTTAGACGACCTCTATGGTGCGGCGGGCGAAGGTTCGCCTGCGACGCAGGAGGTTGCGGTTTCGATCCCCGCCTCGGAACAAATATTTGTACGATCTGCAGATATTTTTCCGGGTGTTCTGGGTATTTTCTATCTATGTAATGTATTGTATTAAGTATATCTGTTGTCTAGTACTCATAATACAAGCTCTGCTTAGCTTGGGGCTAGATAATGTTGTGTGAAATGTCCACTATTATTTATTTATTTGTCAGATTAGATAGAATAATCTTCTTCTTCTGCCGGTAGACGTCCACTGTTAGACAAGATCCCATAGAGTAGGGGATTTGCCATAATCACCACGCTTGGCAGGCGGATAAAAAGATATATTTATTATCATAGAAAAATGTACATATAACAATTATGTGGACAGTTCGATTCCTTTTATAAACTGAATAAATTGAAACCTCGACCATATAAATCCGCTTCAATTCACACGAAAGTGTTTGTGAAGTGAATTGCTAAGAGTTGCAAATTGTGTAATAAATTACCGTTATTGTTATTGCGTGGAACGAGTGAGTAATGTGGGTCAGTGACGAGAACAGAGGCAGGGTCGAGATGCCATTGACGCGTCTTTACGTTACATAACTGCCTTGTATTGTTTTGCCCAACAAGGACACAAAGGATTCGCAAACACCGCGTATCAACATGCATGCATGCCGCGAACAATCATACGTCAGCCGGTGCTACCTGCGTTGTACCTATGTATGGTAAAGATAATAACTGAACACCCAACAGTCACAATACACAGTTCTGATCCCACACTAGAAATCCCTGTCATGCGTGGGTACTCTGGGTACCACACACCATTGAAGTATGTTATTATTTTATTTTGTTGCCCGTAGTGCTAGTGCACAACTCTCAACCATTATTACTACATCGATAGTCTAACTTCTTTGTTTTCTTTACACAGTTTTATTTGTTACTAGCTGGTGCCCGCGACTTCGTCTGCGCAGGATTAGTATTTCGAGTAGCTTATATTAGCGTGGCGTAGAAAAGAATATAACCTGTATATATATATACTGTGGCGGGCTTTTTTGTAGGCCTATTTAAGATAAACATTTCCATCATACATTACATACAGTGGTGGTCATATAATTAAGAACGCTGATATAAAGGGAAGATTTTTTCCAACTAAGATGCAAAACTAATTGTATGCATTTGTTTTTATTTCTCTCGGTATCGTAAAACATTTCCATATTACCACTGTATTCATTGATACACATGATTGGCTAAAAATCAATAGGCAAACTTTTTACACTACTTTTAAACAAAGTATTCCTTATTACTGGCTGGTCACGTAATTAAGAACGCTAAGTAGTTTATACCTTTATTCAAATTTAAATAGAGAACACTCAGTCGATTTGTTACTGTTTGTATAATTTTGGCGCCATTACGTGCTGTAAAAGATTAAAGGTGATTGCTTCTTTAGAAAAAACAATGGGAAAAAATAAAAGTTGTGATAAATCTACAAGGGAAGTAATAATAAAACTTCGCCGGAAGAATTGGTCTTATAAAAAGATAGCCGACCATCTGCAATGTTCAAAAACGATGGTTTTCCACGCTGTAAAGCATTTTGCTACGTATCAAACTACTTCGAATGTTCCACGTGTACCTAAACAGAGAAAAACAACTCCTCGAGATGACCGAAACATCGTTCGTATGGCAAAACAAAATCCTTTTAAAGGGTCCAATGAGCTTAGAAAATAATATTTTGGTGAAAACAACCCTTCAGCAATCTCAGCACGCACTATTCGAAGACGTTTGGTTGAAGAAAAATTGCACGGTAGGATAGCAAGAAAGGTACCCATGTTAAAACTTTGCCACAGGCAAGCCCGGCTTGCATTTGCGAGAAAGTATGAAAACTGGACTGTGCAACAGTGGAAAAATGTACTTTTTTCTGACGAGACGAAAATAAACAGAGTATGTTCTGATGGAAAACGATATGTACGACGTCCCCCGAATACAGCATTCGACCCAAAGTACACGAAAGTTACATTAAAGCACGGTGGTGGAAATGTGAAAATTTGGGGTTGCTTTTCTGGACATGGTGTAGGACCTGTAAAGTTGATAGAAGGTAACATGGATCAGTTCCAATACAAAAATATACTGGAAGAAACAATGTTACCATACGCTGAAGACGTTCTACCGGTCATTTGGACATTCCAGCATGACAATGATCCAAAGCACACTGCACGCACCGTAAAGGAATTTCTTACAGCGCAATTAGTTTCTGTCTTAGACTGGCCTGCTAACAGTCCAGATCTAAACCCAATAGAGAATCTGTGGTTTGAAGTAAAGAAGAAGGTTTCAAATACAAAGTGTGGAAATTTAAGAGAGCTGTATGACGTTTTTTTAGAAGAATGAAACTCTATTTCTCTTGCGAAATGTCAAAAATTAATAGAGTCAATGCCTCGCCGGTGTAAAACTGTAATTAAAAGCCGTGGATATGCTATTAACTATTAATTTTAGTTAAATATTTATTAAATTTCTTTTTATGTTTCCTGTGCTACATAATATTGTGATTTTTTAAATCTAAGTGTCATACAAAACAATTCCCGAGCAGTTAAATAAATCGTTCTTAATTATTTGTCCAGTTTCAGTACTATTTGAATGTGTTACTTTGATAAAATCAATAAAATGTGCAAAAAATAGTTAGCGATTTCATACTTTATTCTTAAGTCAGGTTGCTCTATTAATGTGACTATTATATAACATAACTAGTTGCTTCTCAGAAGGTACACATCTCTGTGTATGATACGATTTAAATAAAAAACTTCTAGAACTTCAAATCGTTCTTAATTATATGACCACAACTGTATGTGTAACTCTAGCGGTTTTGGCAGCGCACGCCAGAGCCAGAATAGCTCGCAGATGTAGATTTTTTCCTACTTACTTGACACTTATCGTCATATTATGGACAATTCACACAATATCTTTATAAATTGTAGCCTATATGTTATTCTGATGTAAACTTTCATTAAAATCCATTTAGTAGTTTTTACGTGAAAGAGTAACAAACATCCATCCATCCATACTTACAAACTTTCGCGTTTATAATATTAGTAGGATTTACTCACTTCTGCTTACTCTTTCCTTTTGAGTTTTCTTTTAACCTTATCTTTTGCAAATTTTCATTACTGAACTTCTGCGAGTTGTTGCTTTAATATTCCTCGATACAAAGTTAGCAGAAAGGTGGCAGCGCTGTGTTGCTGCTCGCAGGTGTTTGGTGTCACTACGAAACTGGTTGGGCATCCGGTCGACGCTGCGCGCTGTATTCCACAGATGGCGCCCCTTGTCCAATATCAGCCTGCATCTTTTGATACAAATGAAATGTAGTTTCTTTGATTTTATTAAATTGAAGTTAGGACGATAACGATCGCCAACTTGTAAGTTGCATCTACACGGTCTACATTAAACTGACCAAGTATAACAATTTACTCGATACCATTCAGGCTTCTCGGCTTCTAGCTAGGTCTATGTCATTATCAGCAGTAAGACAAATTGTCTAATTACACTGCGGTCCAGGCGGCTTATGTAACTAATGGCGGCATAATCGGTCTCGCGGAATCCGATCGTAAACAAGCTCCCTAACCCACTAAAACATATTTCTTTTATTTTGCGGAGCAAACTGCCTTCGTTGCTTGGAATTTACTCTTGCTCGCCACTTTACAGAACAGGTTCCTGTATCGAAATTAACGATAAATCCAACAGCGTGGTGCCGGCTCCGGCTCACCCTCTCTGCATATTTTCCTGCGTCTCGCTCGGCTCGAGGGAATAACTCACGATTATGGAATATTTCTCCGTGCATTATTTACGTTGCCTAATTTGAAGAATCTTAATAAACCATTTAAATTAGCCATAGAATTATTGTTTATTTACCTTCGTTATTAATTAAACAATTCAACTAAAATATAATACTCATTGTATTTTCTTGAATATAATGTTTCACATTTTGGGATTGTTCAAATCAAATCAAATCAATCATTTATTTGCAAGAATACTTATTTTAAAATGTCAGGTCTTATAACTAATTTAGTCACTGTATTCAGCCTGCACGCAGGAGGAGGAGGAGGTTGTTTAGGGAGACTTTCGGAACTCATTGGAAAATATTTAAAAGAAAAGTTACATAGCCTCTGATTTACCCAACTCTACCAGAAAAGAGGCCGAACAGCTAGTTATGGAAAGCTCTTCAAATAATGTATGATTACTTGTTTTATCGACTCTGCAAACAGTACAATCAAAGATATAAATTGTAAACGTTTTACCTCACGCACGGTACAGCCCTTACTCTGATGAGAAGTGATAGGAAGTTGATTATGTATGGTCGGTCAAACCATAAAAGTAGAGTCTCGGACAATTTAATTGTGCCTCATATTATGTATGATGCCGTGTTGGGGAATAAAGGTTCTCGAGTGATAACCACGAACCGGACGACGCAGTGAAGGAAGGTCCCGATAGACCAATGCCATTTTAAAGGTTGCCGGTGTGGGTAAAAAGTCAGTGGATGGATGCGGCTAGAGATCGTTCGTCGTGGCATTTTTATGACCTATGTCCAGCAGTGGACTTAATATACCAAATTGCCAACCAAAAGGTGAAGGATTGATTGTTGTCGGTTTATTAAATTGTTATTCAATAAAATTATTTTATTAATTATCATCGTCATTTCACACTCGATCATATAAATGTTAATAGATAAAACAATAAAACCAGTTTTATAAATAAGCAATACAAATATGTAATTGCAATTAGTCGTTTTTGTCATTGTTAATTTTAAATTATCTAGTCACACAAGCTGGACGACTAGCTGGTTGGTTTTTTGTAGTATGTAAACCAGTATTGTCGCTGAATAAAAATTATTGAAAGTAATTTTACGCTCGATTCCAAAAAAAAAGCTTATATAGGAGGATTTACATTTATAATATTAGTAGGATGATTAATTGGACTCAGTGCGCATATGCGTTGACCTGTATTCCCGATAGGTCGCCGCTGCCGTCGCTGTTTGTGAAGTGACAGTAGTAGGTAATGAGAGGTACTATGTTGATGATTATATCACTATTAGTCCGCAATTCCGATCAATATTACTAATTAAACTACCTTTGGGTAGGTAATATGACATAATGCTATCTCAGAAGCTCCTTGAAATTTTAGACTTTTGGAAGTCGCTTCTTTGTACGTTTTTTAACATCTACCTACAGCTGACCCTAATGTTGAATGCTATTACAATGTATTTTGTGCATACTACAATTTAATATTGTTGAATTCCATCTACCATAACTACTAACTCTGAAAACAGTTAACCTATGGTTGTTTCATGAAGTGATTGTCGTTCATGTGTTGCATGCATGCAAGTAAGCCTAGGGCCAACCAAATATCTGGTCGAGGATAGTATGTTGAATATGCGTGCAGCTCAAAGCGACCCCCCGCTCGCTGGCGTGCCCTCGCCTGTTCATAGCTAGCTATACATTTGGGTTGAAGTTGGTCGGAGCGAGCGGCTTGCCGTCGCAATATCAGCCCGGTGAAATCGCTCGCCCGCCCGCTTCGCCGCACCACACGCCTTGCCTGCGCCAGTCGCCGTGCGCCAACTGAAACGCGCGCACTGCTAGCGCAATCGAACGTTATTTATCGCGTGTCCCTTGCTTTCTGGTCGTTTCCATCGCAGCACTCACCATCGGCTATTCCCCTGTTACTGGTAGCGGTGAACTGCCTCTCATTTTCATCCCTTTTCGAAATTTTCTCATTCGAAACCTATCTGACATTGTCGTGCAAGTCTATGTGTGTGTGTGAGAGAGAAGTGCCCGTTCGAAACTTGTCCTAATTTGTATTTCGGCGGTGCCGCGCCGAGGGAAAAGGTTCAAGACAACTGTCATCATAAGGCTGCCTGCGAATACAGTAAGTATCGCGACGACCGCATGACTCAATGTAAAATGGGGCGATGCTTATCTTTTGCAGATGTGTGTGTGGATATGACGACGCGCAAGTTGCCAGTGTTTGCGTGACATCCGACCGCCTTCGGGTAGCTGTGTGCGTTTGGCTCAATACTTGATTCTATTTTGTGGCTGAGCTGAGATGTTTGTTTTTATTATCATATGACCACCGATCGCTGCGATGATGTTAGTTTGTTCAAATAAAGCACTATCCACTAAGTTATTACCTTCTGTATCAAGTTTTATATAAGTATCTGGAATCTGGCTTGGGACTCCACTAAACTAAAAACCTTGCACCAATTTAATTTTATCACCGGTGTTGTTATATTTATGAATGTTATTATCTAAAACACACATCGAAATTTAAACTAGGAATTTGGGATTTAGAAGACACATACCATGTCTAAGAATATAATAGTACAGAGTCTTTTAATTTATTTTGCCGTTGCCATTGTTTCTAATCATCGAACCATATCTTGAAAATTAGGATAAAAACTGGACAAAACATGGATTATACAATCTAAGAAAAAGTCGCAAATTAATGTAGACAATACGTTGTCGTCTGTAACGTCTGCTGCACGCCTGTAAGCTTCTTTCCTACCGCATTTTTTTTCGCGGCTCGCTTCGCTTTTCGGTGTTCTCTCATCGTTTGTACAGTTCTGTACTGCTCTGGGTTCACTAATTTTTAAGCGACTTCAAAAAAAGGAGGAGATTCGCTATTGGACTGTGCTTTTTTTGTATGTTTGTTACGCGATTACTCCGCCAATTATGAATCGATTTTGAAAATTATTTTTTGTTTTGGTAGGCAAGGAACCTTCAGAGTTGTTCCCATATTAATTTTATCGAAATTGATTCAGCGCTTTTGAAAAGAAAACGGTTTTTGTTTATTTTTAATTTATTTTATTACGAGGCTCACTTTTCTCTTTTCGTATCGTCTGATCAGCTAGTTGCTGCTCTCTTAGCGTCCATTCGTACCTCGTTGCTGCTCTCTTCAAGCTCAAAACACTGGATTTACCAAGTCAAATTTGTAAAACAAACTCTTACCACCTTTAGTAACGCCTTTCGGTGTTTTTCCAAAACTTGGTGAAAATTATGTTTAACAAAATGTGAATGTAATATACCCGCATATTTCAAAAATTGTGCTGTTGTGTATCCGGCCTAAGATTAGACCCCTCCGTCTCCTGTGGATGTCGTAAAAGCCGACTAAGGGAATACACCAGGGGATGGGCAGCAGTATCCACCTGACCAATCCGCCTGCCAAGCGTGGTGATTATAACAAATCCCCCATTGCATTCTATCGGGGAAGCCTCGTCCAACAGTGGATGTCTAAAGGCTTCATTAAATTGGCCCCTTGATGTTAAGTCATAATGTTCTTGATTGCATATGGTGTCATCCATGTAAATAAATTATCGGCTAGCTGTAATTTCCAAGGTCACAAAGTTATTCTTTTCACTAAGGGTTGTGTGAGGAGAGCTGTCCTTAGACTTTATCATCATCAACGTCCATTGTTGGATGAGTCCCCCCTTCATAGAATGTAATGGGGAGATTTGCCATAATCAGCACGCTTGGCAGGCGGATTTTTAATCGCAGTATTGGTTACTAAGGTGGATGCTGCTGCCCATCTTCAGGTGTGTCTTTAGACTTGCTGTTTTTATTTCAGTAGTTATTAAGAAAATGACAATCGCCCGTCTACAGCGAAGAAAATTAATTTAATTATTGTGTATTTGAGAACATTGTTGTTGAAATTGTTGACGAGTCATAAGCCTGTGCACCTAATTTAAGAAGTATTTTTACATTTGTTATGTGTACCTATGGCAATAAAATATTATATTTTATTGTATTCGTACAATATCAGTAATATGCCTATATCAGCAACGTTTAATATTTAATTCAATCCAATTTTTTTGTGTTCCGTTTAACCAAAATTGGAAAAGCGAAACTATTAACTGTACAAACTTGAAAGGTACGAAGATAGGAAATAGTAGGTCAATCAAAGGAAATATATAATTATAGCCAATGTTGAATTTTGATTTTGCGGATGATTTTATGGGGTTTGGTTACAAAGTGAAAAAAATAGTTTTTAATGTTATTGTGTGGGGTATCAAATGAAAGCCCTTGAAATGGCAAACTTAAAAATATTATATTTGTACTTATGTCGTTTTAAGTCTTTCTTGAACAGACTTTTCGAATTATGGTAAATGTCTCGAGTCATAAGCCACTATGAAAATAACTAAGACAAAAATAATAAGAAAAAAAACCGAAACAAAAGGTAAAATCTGATTTCAACGAAAATTTACACTGTCGTATTCGTATACAATAAATCTATATTTCTTAAATGTACATATGTATAAGCAAAACCAAAAAGGGGTGACTCAGCCCCAGATCGCCAAAACTCTATAGCTATAAACTTTAAATTTGGCATGAATGTTACTTTTGGCTTCTGGACAGTTCTGGGTGCTCACTGAGAAAGGATTTTACGAAACTCAACCCCTAAGGGGACTCAAGTTTGTATGAAAAAAAGTTGTTCCGTGCTCATCCGAGCCATATTTTATCTTACAGTATATTTTAAATTTAAATTTGATTTGGAAGCCGATGCAATTTTGTGAAGTCGAGTGTCTGTCTCACTTAAAGTAGTTTTTTTTGTGCAAGGTACCAAGTTCGGATAAGAAAATAAAAATAAAAACGAAATTGATGTGTGAAGAGTTTTGATTGTTTATAGGACTTTGAAAATTAGTCATACTCGCAGACGAAGTCGTGGACAGGACGGCTAGTAGGTTATAAAAAACACAATATTTAAAAAACTATATTTAAATTACCGCGTGGGTAAATTAAAATAGTAATTATGAATCATTTAGTAATCTACTTTACACAGTGCAGCGCAGTTGTCGGTGAGGTGCTGATTTTCGTTCTGATTTTGCTGAATTACGCAAGTACCTAATACAGGAGACTGTGTTAGGTACTCCGTCTCGATAGGAAAACAATTCCCAATGAGTAACAGTGTTACTCGTTTTGGTGTTACTCGTTGCGAACCCTCCAAAGTATTACTTGCATTTAGCTTAGTTACTTAGGTTTAGATTTCCAGTACTGGGGTTTAATAGATTGGTTTTGCTTTTTGAGCTCAAATTACTTTATAGAAGCTACAATCATAACACAATATTATCAACAAAATTGGAGGCACTCATGGCGGCTTTCTCCAAGGGTTTGCTATCTTGCCTATTTTGTGTTGTGTGTGGCTGAAGTTAGGTTTAATTGGCTCGTTATTTGGTTTTTTCGATTTACATTTATATATGTGTATATTATATACACGAGTTTTCAATACATACGTCTCCTGCAATGTGTGCTTAGAATATTGTTATCAGCATCTCTCCGTGTATTTGTGTAAAGATCATTTGAGTTGCTGATTATTTAATACGATCTCACGCTCGGCATGTTCAACTGAATAATGTCCTAACAGTCTCGCATGATACGGATCAATCGTCGATTTTATTTGTTGCGATGTAAAAACTATAATACCGGAGAAAACGTTGTGGATCGCGCATTCCTCTTCCGTCGAGGGTACATACAAATTATACGATGTGTGTTACGTATAGCTAGGTAGGTGGGCCGTCATTATTTATGTTCTCTAACAGTCGGCTCAGTGGTGTGGGTTAAAATCGGAGCAGTCAGCTGATCGTTCATGTGTGTGTGCGTTCTTTGGGAAACACCTTTCGATGACGTGTTCGAGCTCCGTTTAATTGGACATTCACATTGTTTCCTCGTGTTTTTTTTATCGTCATATCAATTCATTGATAGATATGCTTTGATAAAGATTTGAAGCAATGTTATGTCATTTTGGTATCTCTTTCTCTATCACAATAGTGTCCATTGCTAGCCAGCTAGTTACCTTGACCGATCCTGTCTTATCGTAGCAATAGACACTACACGCGCTACTATGCTACACTAACTAACTTCCTTGAGTGGTTTGATAGATTTTTACATTCTTTCTATTCAATGCATAGGAATTTGGTATCTTAAATGCATACTCACCTCACCCGAATAGTAGGTAGGTATCAAACCAAAATCAGATAGGCTAGTGTCGTATCAAGAATTTGGGCCACAACTTGGTGGGCCACAAAGACAACATCCCGCCGTAACCAGGACACAATCGATGACATTTTATAGGATGGAGGGGACTTAAGACCGTTTGTCGTAGCATTCTATGCGTGAGGCCTATGTTTGTCTAGCTGTGGTCTTTTGTCGGCTGATGATGTTAATTGTGACATCGGCGATCGAGCTCGTATTTGGCTTGGTACCGTTCGCAGCGATTATTCATAGGAGAGGAACCTAAAAACAATTCATAGTTGCCACCAATACAGCTGTGACTTTGACTGTTACGGTTGGAGTAGAAAGGCTGGTTGGTATTTCGCTCTGCAAGCGCAGTTTCAGACTTGCTCTTGAAGTGAAGTGTGAAGTGAAGAACCCCGTTTCCTCGATTGCAGGGCATTTCGTGGTCTCAATTAATAAATTGCTTAATACATATTTTAACACAAAATCTAATTATAGGATAGAAGTTCTCGGGGAAAGTTGAGATTCGGCGGCGCTTTATCCGCCCTACCCCCTCTCGACCCCTTCGTCACAAATAAATAAGCCAGAGCCGACATCCGACAATAATAATAATTCGCTCGAGCTCGATCAGCTGTTTCGTCGACACCGACCCGAGTAACAGGTGGCCTATAAAGACATTCAATAAAGTGTGTACCACTTGCCTTCGTTGCGGAACCGTCTATTTTACACAAATACACTCACCCACACAGATAACTGAGCCCGCGCGATCTCTAGATAACAAACTTTTTTCTCACTTGTCCGAGTTAACCGTTCATTATTGTTTAGAAATTTTACATAATTGTTTACGGCAATGTCATGGGGAATCATGGGTAACTTGTTAGGAATAATTTAGGAGAATTGATACGATTTTTAAAAAACTTTCTGTAAAGTTAGGTACTTTAGTTACACAACTCCAATTTTGTTAAGTTTATTTTAAAAGACTCATAAAGTTACTTTCAATGTTTACTTACAAATCAACTACATTAGTTAACGGTTTATGTAAAAACTCGGCAAAATTAAGAATATGCGGTCTTTTATGAATTAAAAGTATTCCGTCATGCAAATAAAGTTACAGATAAGTTTGTAAGATTATAGGGATGAGGGTGGGTGCGGGTTAGCGACCTCTGGTCCCTTGTGCACGTGCGGTATTATACATACGTATATAGGTTCTTGTACAAAACTGTTCGTGTTGTAAGACTAGTTGTATAATTTAACCCAGTCTCATCTCAAGCAGAATGCTCCGGGCACCCTCCATGTTTACCTTTCATTTGCTCGTCCTTAACATCGCCTTCTGGCTAATCAAATTCATGGAAATATTCGTTTGTTTTTGTCGATAGTGCCTTTGATCTTATTTTATTAATTGTAATGATAACAATATAACGTTTGCCCATTTTCTGGTATTTTAAAGTTTAGGATCAACTAAAGCCACTGATACTCGCTCATAGAGATTACTGACTCTACAAACCCAAGCAGAAGTCTCTTCTCAAACCATCTTTGTTGGTAGAGTTATTAGAGGACGAATTGCACGCAACAGAATCTTCAGCAAGATGGTATATCTTTATGAAAGTTAGGTTAGGTTATTTGATGTGTGTAGTAGAAGGATGTTGTGTTACAGTGCAAGTGGCACTTCGCTCTTAGTACCGCACGGTCGTCGATGACGAGCCGGTTGTGTAATGTAAATGTTTACGTACCTACCTACTACACGTGCCCGGCACCACGTGTGCCCAACCGAGAACACTAGCCTTGTGAATTATTTATTTACGACAACATTTTCGCACGCCGGTCGACGAACTCTTGAATGATCTTGGAACGCATTTACGCCGATTAATCTCAGCTTGTTTCATATGCAATGGCCGTTTCGTTGTAATGTAACAGGTCCATAATATATACCTTGTTTGTTACGCATAACGTCACCAATAACGATAGAATTATCCATCCTTGTTTCTATTTACCATGGCACCTATCTTTCTAGGGTTAATTGTAACGCATTGCCACGCTACAAACTCTTCAATACCGTTCTCATTGTCAAAGTTAATAGTGTTTGTTCATTGAAATCGCACGGATCATTCATACGTCTGTTCCTTGCGACCTCAGTTTTTGCTATAATCGCGTATTTGATGCTATATACTGCATGTATTTATTCTAATTAATTAGGTAGTTGTGAAATCGTGACTACTCTAGTTTTATTTTCAGGTGTTTCCCTAGAAGTTTGTAGAGCTAACATAGTGTAGACAGGCATTCCCTATATTTGAATTGTTGAATTAGGAATACTGCCGGCTGTCTTGTAAACCCTTTTAATTTGTGTATGGATTGTGTGGATATACAATTAAACTACACATTATACATAAGGTCATTTATAATGATTAGGGACTTTCAGTATGGTGGTGGCTATGATAATAAGCCAATGATAATGAAATTTGAGTACATTTAATTTTATGAGCACAACGCAAGGTTTGAAATGATTCATTAGCATCGGTGTAATTATTAGGAATAGAATATTTCTTACTATACGAGCCATGCCTATGTTGGACCTTTGTCTGACCGGTTCAACTTTGCATATCATGATCGTCCTTGCCTCGTTCATATTGCACGCTACGTACGTGTGTAGTTTGAGTACGTTATGGTAACTAACGTGCGGTTTCAATGGGAAAGCCTCTATTTTATGCGTCGTCGCTGGCAGCCTCCACATACCCATTGTGTACTGTAGACGCACACGAACAGGCGAGATTTTGTGTTTATTTTCGCCAAGTGCACTCGGTCAATTTCAACCGATCTCGTTGATCCGTGCCGAGTCGGAGCGATAGGACGACTGATACTGCTTATTATCTAATCTCTTGCTAACAGTTGGCTAGAGTGCTTTGTTGTTTCCTGAATAACGGTAACGCGCATTCATTATTGAGCCGTCTCATCGAGAGCTTTGTGATGAAATTTAATGACATACTTTTGTTAATGTCAAGGTTGTTATGCTCAGGCATAATTATGTAGTTCCTAAACTAAAAATAAGATACTGATTCTGGTAATATGAAATCTAGTTTAACGTTCAACACTGTCTAGGTGAGCGTTGTAATAATAATTATAATAATAATGTATTTATTTCAGGCTACATAAGAAATGTGGCTTATGCATGTATAATAAAAAAATACCTAAGCAATAAGCCCATATAAATATATTATACTGTGTAGACTAACATACATAAGTAAATTATTTTAAAACTAACACTTTACATCTTTTGGTTGTACAAGCAATCGAAAATTTTATATGCAACCTCCATCAAAGGCTCTGTGTCAATGTCTCTACATTGATAGAGCTGTATATAAGTTTTTGTCCTTTAAAGGAATATAATAGAAGCTGAATTACTGCTGGATACATTTCAACAGTGCTGCCATCTACCCACAAGCCTGCTCCGTTACTATGGAGCTGGGTTGTCTGGGGTAGAGTTGCACAGGGCATAATGCACAATGCATCCAACAGCGGGACTAGCGGCGTCATTGAAGTAAAATGTACTACAGGGGGGTTACCATGAGCTCTTATAGCGATTCAGCTCATAAACTATTCAGTACAAAATATCGGTTCCGTGATATCCGGAGCTATATTTAATGGTACAGTAGCAGAAGGTCTATAGACTTCTGCGATTAAAGTTATTCAATGATGAGAAATTTCAAAGACGAACCAACCGATATTTTGTACTGAATAGTTTTTGAACTGAATTGCTGTAAGAGCTCATGGTAAGGCTTCTGTACAATATTACTGACACACGACTCGACGAAACACCCTAAATTAGATTTAGTAGCAGCATTCTTGCTTTGTAGTTTTTGTAATCTAGAGTCAATACATAAGATGCTAATGCTTAGTATATTTATGCCAAAATCACTTATTAAAGTTCCTGCGTACAGTACACGTAGAACTTTATAGCTGATATACGCTTAGCTGTATAATTATGGCTGATTTAGCCGAAAAGTTCGACTGAATTCCATTAATAAGCTGACACAATTGATTATTGCAAAGACAAAGTGCCCAGAAGCAATATGTATAGATATTGGTCTACTTTACTTACATATTTCGTACATACGATACATAATCAAGAGGCTTGTGTTGTGTCTTACAATATTAGCGCACATAATCTCCTATAAAAATGTAAATCCAAGAGTTGTAGAGCAACAATCTTATGTTGTGTCCTATTTGCAATCACTACCAAACCAAGCAAAATGTACGAACATTCTGAGTCATATTTTGTAGTAGGTAATGCAAAATGCACGTCAGTTATTATTTTTGAATCTCGCTAGTATCTCCGAGTGAAGGTTCTGTAAATACTATCTTGCGAGCTGGCGGACCAGCACGCCTCGACAGCTCCAACAATAATAATTAATTGACTCGTCCGTTCGTTATCGTGCTTTTATATTGACGTTCCCGAGCGAGCAAGCGGGCGAGGCGCATTTGGAATGAAATTTCCATAAAAACTTTTGTGCTCCGGCGGACGTTGCGAGCGCACGTTAAAATCGTCGGCTGGCAATAAAACAGCGGCCGGTGCGGCGAGGCGCGACGAAGCGAGCCACGGGTGCGAGAGGGACGGAGTTAGAGATAATGGACTCTGTTCGAAATGAAGAACGCGCCTGGTGTGCCGAGCGAGCGAGCTGGAGCACGGCAAAAACATCGCCGCAGTTATCGCGCCCCCCCCGCGCCTCGCCCCGCGCCGCGCCGCGCCCGCCAACCGGACTCGTCTGATCGACGCCGGAGCCTCTCGCAGGCAAGCTAACCTCGACAGCGGGGGGTCGTGAGTCGCCTGCTCGCTTCCACGAGCCCGTTCGAACGAATATTGTGAACGCAGCGCATTGCCGACAAACTCTTTATACGACTCGATTTTAACTTTGAAAGCTCTACATTACGCGTGCGTTTGACAGTTTTCTCTCGGCTACTCTTATCTAATCGCGGTAACTGTATTTTGTCGTAACTCGTAGTCGAAAAGGATCGCCGATTTATTTAAAACCAGTGAATATTGACAACGAGACGGTACGTATTTACCTGCGTTATCATATCATAATGGTTCTCTACATTAGGGCAGCCTTCCACTTTGTTTATATTTTGTTAAAGTATTTACACAGTATCTCATTAGCAATTTCAAATTCAAATACATTAATTGCGATTTCTTTCTTTCTTAGATTGCTATTACTTATCACTCTTCCTCATTACTCAAGTATTTCATAAAATGATATTTTTAAAGTTTTTTCTCATTCTGTTAAATAAACCAGTATACTTACCTCAAGTAAGTGGCCCTGCTCTGTTGAATCTTGACTTGTATTGTTCTGTTGGTGTTGGCAAAGGCTGCAGTGTCAAGGTAGATTGATCTATTATTGAATTAGCTATGCAAATTATGTAATGAAAGCTTAATGGTTTCTGAGAGTTGTATAAAAGCAAAATATACATGAATAACACAGCTTAGCTCCTTCTCAGCTCCTCGTCTCAATAGAAAGCTTACATTTTATCTTTTAAAAGTCTGGATACTAATAAGGAACTCTCTTGTTAACTTGTTGTTTTACTTGTCATATCCAGAAGAGGTGTTTATTGATCTTCTGTCAGTATAGTTCCTTCCTAGGAATTATTTGGCTCATGTTTGTTTATTTGCTTGAGTATCTTCAGGGTCTTCTTGCTTTATTTTGCCCTGCAGGCAACTATGGGGCTAATTTTGAGTCTTAGCGCTGCTGTCGAAAACTTATGTAACTAGAAAAGGGGTACAGAACAAGAACTTTCCTCTTTTCAAGATGTAGAACAGCGCTTAAGAGTTGAAAATGATCCCCTTAGTTGCGTTTCCCATGACCATTGCTCAGACCTCTCCTTAAGTTAGAGCAATCGCCCCGCTGCAAGCAGCTTGGACTTTGGTACGAAGGTTCCTACACAATCCATTGGTGTATGTGGCATTCGTTAATTCCCAATGATTGAAAATTTAATCCAAATTTTGAACTTTCATTTCGTGGATGATTTTTCTTGAGAACGAAGTAATACAGTTTTTTCAAGTTTATCGTATCGAATGAAAGCTAATGAAATGGTCATCTTAACAATATTATGATTTTCTCTTGCCATACCTCATACCCAAAGTACATATATTTGTTTGTGGTTTGTAGAAAAGTTAGAAAAGAACTGAAATGGGGAGTTTTCTGACAGCTGAAAGAAAATAGTTCTAAATCCATGCATAGATGGCGCAGTCCAGCTAAGGTTGTCTAAATTTGAAATTTTGTCGGTCAGCCACCAACTGTCAGTGTCACTGACTTCCACGCTCATGCTGTTCGTTGGTGAAGTATCTCTACTAGAGTTTTGTGTTGTTTGTAGAACAAAAGCGTAAGAAGTTGGACTTTGTTAACAAAGAGAATTTGTTCTCCGTGGTGCTTTTGCAAAATCTTCAGAAGACAACCATGGCGAGTCACCGCCATCTATCGGAATTTGAAGAACTATTTTTTATTTTTTATAAAACTGAAAACTTCCCATTGCGAGTCACACTCACACGCCATCATATTATATTTAAAAACAGAAAACAAAATAATTTGAAAAATAAAACTTTGCTACTTAGAACGTGAATTACATAGTTCTTGCATTGCGTTCCTCACCCTGAGGCAAAGTTGAATAGTCTTGTTACTCTAGCTAGTGAAGTCTAGTGCATGTAATATCACCGGGACGGCACCCTTAAAATCAGTTCACAGTAATGCTCATATTACTGCTTGGCGGCAGAAAGTAGGCATGATTGTAGTATGTACTTCCCCGGACGAAATCTTTTAAGGAGCTCCAAATCTCGATTAGGTAGATTACTACAATCTTCTGAACCTAGTAGAGCAAGACAAGACTTTTTGCGTGCAAAAGTTCCGAATATTTTGCACGGGCTAATTTGCTGTTTTAGCAGCTTTCCTTACTTTCATGTATTTCATTGATTTTGTGCAAAAACTTATTGCATTAATACAATAAGTTTTTGCACAAAATCAATGAAATACATGAAAGTAAGGAAAGCTGCTAAAACAGCAAATTAGCCCGTTAAATACTACTGAACCAAAGTTATGTCCTGCAGGTACTCCTCGACAAGTTCCAATAAAACTATCTCAATATTTCTATAGCTAAGATTTTTGCTGATAACTGAAACTGTTGTCTTTTAGAACCGAAACTTTGTAGGACGATTTAAATATTTGTTTTTGATATTTGGCTTATAATGTAATAATAGATTTTAGGTGAACTTGATTTTGGTCTTGACCTCGATGATAGCAGATTTAAGATTAAGATTAAGATTGGTCTGCACAAATTAACAAAATGTATGCCTTGTTTCAGGATCTGACAGGTCAAAATAGCAATGACTCGGGCGGCAGCGGGAGCGCGGGGCGCGCCACCACACCACACCTGAGGCCTACACCTAGCCCCACCGGCTCCAGTGGATCGCGATCCATGTCACCGGCTGTTGGTAAGTTTAGCTCCAGAAGTTCCTAACTACAGACATCGACATTCAATGACTCGAACGTTTGGGGACTATCAATCAAAAACTGTTTTGATGCAAACTTTTTCATGTTTTCTTACAACTTAAATGAATCGATTAACATAACACGGCATGCACACAATCATTATATTAATTTATTAGCGCGGTTCAAAATATCTGTAGATGTGGTGCGCGAGTGGCGAGTGCCGACTTCGTAGATTTTGAACTATATCGCTCAGGACTTAGATGCGGTTTATTCTTGTGTAGAAATGTTTGTCGTGCCTTTTGTTTTGTCACGAGCGTGTGTTGATCAGATTCGTTGTGCATACTCCGTCACCGGTAGACACGGGCTTTCCCGACATTGACCCACATAGAGCGGGCGCCCAGAGTACGCCGTATTTTGCCCCTTTTGCGGGCGCGAACCACCCCTGCCCTCCCCACCTTATGTACGAGTCAGGGTGGTCGCGGTATATAGGGCCTCGTGAAAAACTTACCCCCCCACCTTTGGTCGGAACGAGCACGCAAAACAGGACTTTCCACCCCTGAGGCCCAACGAACGGCTCTTATGTGCCTGACCACCCAACACGCTGCCGCCACGTCTCACAAACTACATAACATCTTCTACCTATTGTCGGACTTCAGTGTCATTGCCCTATCCTTTTAATCAAGAAATTGCAGCAATCTTCTCACACGCCAATTGTGCAAGCAATAAAAGTTGTTGTCAAGCGACACTATTAGTACCTAATACATAGCGGTTTTGCAGAGCTCAGGTAAGTACCAGGATCGGCCTAGTCAGAAACAGATATCGATTCTGCATGAAATCCATAATCTACTGTTCCCAATGAGTCCCAACTCAAGTATTCTAGTCTCTAGGTACTTGTGACAACTAGCTTCAAAACATCTCGCAGAGTTAAGGCAAGATTTTGTAGAGTGAGATGACGTCTCAATCCAAATGGAAAGGAATTACATTAACCCTCACTGGGTTTCCCTCGAGATGACCTTGACGAGTTCACCCACCGACCGAGACTATCGCATCTTACTTATATACTTTTCAACTGTGACGATTTCTTTGAATAGGCACGTGCAGGGTATTATATACTTTGTTTTGATTGTATTGTCGTCTTATCTCTTCTGAACTTGAATGGAATGTCCAATTTGCGCTGGTGACTCATCTTTAATTTAAGGTTACGCATAATACACAGTCTCTTATCAATAACGCTTTACCTACAATTTTTTTTAGTTTTAAAGTGTTAACTGCATAATCTACTGGCTAATAATGATTATGATGAACTGCATACTGATTATTATGTATTCCCTGGCCGATTGGCATAAAAATCGATATTCCGTTTTGCCTTTAACCGGCTGTAGCGAATGTTTCACCGCAAAAGCAATCGTGTTTTGTTAGCAGCGTCAACGATTGCCGAACGTGGCTTTCTCAAAATATCGGACTGCGGACCGACTGAGCAGCGACTTGCGCCGCACCACTCGAATACCGGTTATATGACCGCAATACACCCTCGCTCTATACCTCCTATGCGACGGTCGTTCGAAAACCGGGCTGTCCAATACCGCTCACTTTACTATACAATCTTATATTGCGCCTTATAAACCAGCATTGTACACAGCGGCCTGGCTGTCCGTTGCTTGTCGTGAACAGGCACTTTGGTAGAAGGTTTACATGACTCTATGACGTCAACGCATTGGCTTGTCGGACTTCTCGACTCTCGACAAACATCAAGCTGTGTGACATGTTAGAAAATTATAGACAGTGATTGAGGAAAAATACTTAAATCTTGAGAAGTTAAGATGACAATATTTTTCTGCGCTTAGGTTCCTTTGCATTTTAGAAAGGATTAAAGTTTCATATAAATTTTGTAGTAGGTATCCGAACCAGAGTGAATCATCAAGTCACTACCACTACCAAAATACAATATAGCAGCCAGCAAGACATTAAAATTTGCCAACTGGTGTATCTAGCTAAACGCTACAAAATTACATACACACGTCCACGTAGGTAATATATACATTAATATTAATTTTTAGTTGCTGTCTCATCTTTCCTTTATCACCGTAGTTGATTGATTGCAAATAGATATTTTCTTATCGATCAGTAAGTAAATAAATGAAAATAAAATTCTTTATATCGATCGCGTTGTACTCTTTTCCATCGTTATTTTAACACAATGAAGCCTCAATACCGCAACCCGACGCGTTCGAAGGTGAATTGCGTATTGTTTGATGCCCGCATACTGCGTGACTTTCGAAAACGACTTTAATTTTCGACCAATAAGGTTTCTTTTGCGCAAAGTATACTCTTTCTGCTTGCCGCTCTATTTTCGACCCTAAAACCACGGTTTACAGTTGTTTTTTCATTGATCGTACAATGGTCGCACAGTATACGGGCGCTAAAAGCGTTTCGCAGTCGTCTGTCGTGCGTATCGGAGAACGAGCAGTGGAATGCCATCAACTTAGATAAGAATAAGACTCGCTCGTGGACCTCGAACGCTGCCTCTGTTTCTTCGTGACATTTGAAACCTATATTTACCTACCTTTTGATCTTCAGTACTAAACTTGGGTTGGATTGTTTATTATCTGCAATTGAATCTTTGCGAAGCAAATTAATCGAAGCCTCAATGTCTATGTTTTAATCTTTTGGAAGATAAATTCCAGGTTTAATTTGAAACCTTCACTTTTTTGAAACATTTGTGCCAAGATGTGTCATCGCCAGACCTATTCATAAATAAGCTATACCTACAGCTAATAAGCTGTTATAATAATAATACAAATTCCTATCTACATACATAAACACACGCCTTTTTCCCCGAAGAGGTAGGCAGAGCCTCAAAGGGCCTCTTTTCACCGTGGGTTGCACGAAAATTGCCCAACAAGTCCGGACCATCTGATTGAATTAAAGTTTAATTGGAAATTACAACAGGTATAAATATATTAAATATATAAAACATAATAAAAATTGTTCATGCTAATTTGAAGCGGTGTGACAGGTATTGTAAAAAAGATATAGTCATTAAAAAAATCCTTTATATGCATGCAAGCATGCCACGTGCCTGCTCGTCCTTGTAAAGGCCAATGACCTCGTTCTCCAAAAAAAGAGAGGAAGTAACAGCACTTTTTGCCCCCATCTCGGCATAATGTTTGTTTTGATCGTTTTCACCTAAAACATCCGTCCTGATTTGTTTTGAATACTTTTTTGTTTGTTCAAGGATCGATGAGGTCGTTTATATTATTTATGGTGCTATCCTCTAACAATGCCCCTTGTATTCGTAAAAACGATTTATTTTCATTTATAAACGCTTATCTCTTAGATGTTTGTAATGCTCTTACATTGGAAAACAGTCTACCCATACCCATGCTTCTTCGACGCACAATGACGTCAAGTTACTAAGTATTTGAGTAGTTCCGTTTTTTGTGATGAGTATCTTGTAAGTTGTAAGTATTTATTGTAATATCTAAAAGGTTGCGACTTCGGAATTCATTGAGCGATTTCGCTTCTTGGTGAATTCAGAAGTCGCAGCCCTTTCCTGCCTTATAAGGACGGGACGATTGATTTCTGAAATGTGATGATGTAAAAAACAAGGACCTGTTGCGTATCTGTGGTCCCTCCCGCTGCCCATCGCCTAATTGTATTCAGATTACCCCGGAAAAGTGATAAATCTCTTGAAGTCAAGGTCGTCGGAGGGTTCGACAGCCCATTCACCCCGTTCTCGTCTGCCCCCTCGGCTAATGGTGCGGACATTCTTTCCCCAACCTTGCTCAGACATCCCGGTTTTACTATACGCATTCAACAAACTTAAGTACCTACAAACAAATTTACCCCCCCACAACAACCCCATAAGTAACCTCGACTACAAACGAAAATGTATCTGCCAAGTGCCACCCCATTTTTGCACCATTTAGTTTGATTGAAGTAATGTTAGGGACAGGGTAGTCAATGATATGTTTTGCCTTTGATAATGGCGTGTAATCCTCGTTGCCATATTGTATTGGCTATAATGACATGCTGTTAATTGATGGGTGCCTTATTCGATGTGGTAATGCATGTTGTTTCACATGTTACTTTAGTCTTCCGTATCTCTTGGGGAGCTTAATTGTTTTCAGCGCACTTTAAAGATTTCTAGATATTTACCATCAAACAATATCCAGAACAAATTTTGCTGTTTCTTAAAGTCTTCTCTTTTTGTGATTCGACGTTGTAGCTTGAAGGATTTCTATACTTATAGTCAGAGCATATTTATTTAGTTTATTTGACATCCTCAAAACCGTATGTAGCCGTATGTCTGTTTTGTACGGTGCCGGTGGGTAGAGGTCGATAGCAACGGTGGTGATCAACATAAATGGGTCGACAAACATCGGCGACGTCGTGACGCCACCGTTTGTCTCAACTAGGCCGCTCTTGTTAACGTTATTGTTCTATTCTGTTTATAAACGTTGCTTGCTGGCTACGGGATAATATTTGTCTATTTTTCAGTAAATAAGTTCCACTAACTGAATGTAGTCCTGCTTTGGTTCGTGTTGATTTCCCTTCTCAGCGACATAATGTTTCAGTGCAACTTCTAAATGTAGTAGCAGCAGTTCATTTTAGGTATCATTCATCGTCTATCCACGTAATTTAATTATGTTACTTACGAGTTTAGAATACTATGAATATAAGATTATATAGTCGGTCAGGACTATGAATAAAAGTGGTGGCGGGTGCAGCCTAAGATCCCTCCGTCTCCTCCCGTGAATGACCTTAAGGTATTATGCTAGGGACCCCCACTAGGGTTGTCAGCATCTGAACGAAAAACACCATTCCTGCGATCACCGAGCCGCCTGCTAAGCGTGGTGATGATGTCAAATCCCCCCATTGCATTATGTGGCCTCGTCCAGCAGTAAACTACTAAATGCTGCTGATGATGATGAATGTAAGGTCTGCTTTTTAACCGACTTCAAACAATGGAGGAGGTTCTTAATTCGACCCGTACGTTTTTTTTTTGTATGTTTGTTACGTTATTTCTCCGTCAATTTTGCATTGATTTTGATGATTCTTTTTTGTTTGGTAGGTTATTCTTCAGAGGTGGTCCCATATAAATTTTATCGAAATTGATTCAGCACTTTTTGAAAAAAAATCCCATAGAAAAAAAACTTAATATTTTACTGTGCCATTCTTGGTTCTGTCAGCGCTAGATGATACTGCTAGACGTCGACAGATGGCGTTATCGAAATACTTAAATACATACCCGCCTATAGATAGCGTTTATTCAAATATGAATTACCTACATTATAGGCACAGGCTTGAAGTCGGTTTAAGTTTTTTCCATAAAATTAATTATTACATTATTATTGTTGCTAACACATTATTAATTTAACTTAGGTGTCTTAGAGTTCACACCTATATATCCAATCTAAAACTGTTATAACCGCATAGTACACAAAGTTGTCATTCGCTGCCAAACCAACAACTGAATGTTGACCACTTCTGAAGTTAACCATCGCGACCACTGTTGGTAGCCGAGCCGCTCGCAAGTCGCAAGGTCCATCTCATTCGGCAGTCGGTAGTTTGCGGTATCGGTCTGGTTTATATACCGCGTGGGGCGGTGTGATCGGATTCGTGGAATGTATCCAGGTAACCTTACTACTAGCAAGCTGTAGCTACAATTCCTTATAACCTCTACCGACTTCGGTTGACGGTGAGCGTACGTGGCTTGGCCCACATTGCCAGCGAGCCTGCGGCCGGCCTTCTTGTCACCGCATTTCCGATACGTGACACTAATATGCTACATGATAACCTCTTGTGTGAATAATGCTGAAGGAATGCTTACTAAAATTGGAGTTAAGGCAGTACCCCGACCAAACACGGCGTCAAGCTGTTTTTTTCAAGCCTCTCTCCTCGTTAAATAAAGCAAGTAGAAAAAAAATTAAAAGTCACCACATATATTTGACATTTTGTCATCAAGTTCCACGATTGGTTTAATGATTTAACGTCGTAAGTACTCGACAATAAACCCATGAAAAAATTGAATGAATGATTTTGTACATCTTCTCTTAAAGTTCACGTTACTGAATTTTTTGGTTTACACAATTGGATAGTTAATTTAATAGAAGAATTATAACACGATTATTTTAAAAAAAAATGGGTTCTCTTTATTTTTTATGAATTATATTTCATGAATCCGTGCGAATCTGGCTATGCGCAAGGAGCGGACCAGTCAGCCGCCGGCTCTCGGACGGACGGCTAGATGGCAGTACTATTAGAACGGACTACATAGGTGTCACTAAAATAAATAATTTGCGATGTATTGTAGAGGCGAACACCTCAAGGTCATTCGGTCAGGGTAGCGCCTTAAATAGATTTGCATTTTTAACCCTAGGTTATGAAGATATAACTCAACGATGGCGCAGTACAAAATAACTGCGCAGTTCGAGTTAATTATGCTAACCCTGGTAGACGCAAGTGGTATTTAGATACTAACATAACATGCCTAACAGCTGATGCATACTGGGCTAGAAACAAATCTATTGAAGATAATGAATTGTTTGATAACCAGACATGATGACATCGATCGAGACATCGATGTCGAGTTAGATGCACTGTTTGTGATAATGACCCCAACTTGCTATTCTAAGAGGGTTCTAATACCGATACTACCATTGGATTTTTCTGCTCAAAACTTATTAGCTTAATACTACGAGCTCTCAAACGATAAAGGAAAACATCGTCAGGAAATGGCATGTCTACTAGAAACAAAAATTCAAAGACGAGTGACATTTACATGCCTCTGTGAGGGACTCTAAATCCATTCATCACACTTGTTCTTTCACCATCGGCCACAAGGCACTTTAAAAGGCCACCATACCTCAACCTGGTCACTGGCATAACGCACAGGTACCAAGAAAGAACCAGTGACACAAACGAACGAAGAAAATGCTGTGAAATGTTCTAAGACCTTTGTCGACGAGACACACTTGCAATCGCACCTGCAGTTTTCATAGCGGCCCAATTGCAACTGTTTCGAAAGGGGCATAAGGTAAACAGGTCTGGATTTAATTTTGTAAAGGTTAAAACGTGCTGTGGTTGTGATATCGCCAACTGGAAAGTAAAGACCTCGGTTCTGCGTTGCGTTACGCGTGCGGAGCGGTCGCGTCGGTGACGGGCGCTGCCCTTGACTCGAGCTTGTTCTCTCTCTACCAAGAACGAGAACACGAATTTACCAACGCAATTATCCAGATAGAGCTGTCGTAGTTTCAGTAGGTGTTATTTTAGTTGGAGCACAAAAAGCGAGTGTCATTGTAATCAAAAATGATAAAGCACTAGCACCCTGTTATTGTAGGGTGATCTCAGCCCTAACTGAAAGTCACTCGGTGATTTACGTTTGACAAGTAAAATGACCATTGATTGCTAATTAAGAAAATTGCTCAAAATTATCATTAAGAATTGTCAATTGATAGAAATTTGAATTGTCAAACGTTAGTCACCGATTGACTTTCATATAGGGAATAGGGGGGGCTGATCAGTGATAACTACTTTAAAAGCTAAAATCGAATCCACCGATACGATTGAGGCTCGAGTCTGCATATTTAATTAACAACTACATGGCCCATGTAACATGGGCGTGTGGTGTACACTACACGGATTTTTGTATGGAAATTGAGGTTGCCAAGGTATCAGCTAGTGGCGCTTTTTGGTATTGCTGTACAAAAATCCGTGTAGTGCCAGTGTCACACGCAGTTCAGTGTCACCTGTAGTTGCTTGTTAATTATGCAGACTCGAGATTCCGAACACGAGATTTGATGAATGATGGAATCCCTGTTTTATATTTATTGTTACGTTGCTAGTTGACTCATGTACCACTAACATCAAGTTTTTGGACTAAGTAAATACTTTTTAGAGCTATAACTTTTGAAACTATCATGGTTATTAACATAATTATCACTAGAAACGCGCAAGATGCGCTAGATGGCGCATGAAACTGTGCCGAAATATCGGGAATCAATAATGCTCAAAAATCATGGTAAATATCCCGTTTCTAGTGATAGTTTTTAGAGCTAGTTTACTACTTTTAAGTAATTGTTACTCGAACTTGTAGTAGGTAGTAGAAAGTACTACTAACTTCTCATTAACAAAATTAAGTAATCCGCGGTGAAGCCTAGTTCGGACTACGCGAGTAGCTTGTTGATCTTGGGAACTCCCAAGAACTTGTACTACACGACCGTAGTGCTAACGATATTTAGGCAAAAGCAAGTAATTTAGTTACTACATTACTCTCCACTCGACTAAATGATGAATCGCGTGGTTCGAACTAGGCTAAACGGTGTTGGTGGCATTTGTTTTTTTTTTATTTTATTTGTGTGGTAAAAAAATAAGAATTGGTGTCTGGTAAAGAAAAGATTCATCAGAAGTATTTAGACGTCCACTGCGACTGGACGAAGCCTTCCCCATTAAATACAACGGAATTGCCATACTCACCACGCTTGCAGGCGGATTGTTGATCGCAGTATGTTGAGTACTCAGGTGGATGTTGCTGCTCGTCCTTTGGTGTAATCCCTCATTCGGCTTTTACGACATCCGCGGTAAGAAATGGAGGGGGCTGGACACGCCACGGCAAGGCAAGAAATGATTAAGATCAGATAAACCTAAAGCTCTACGTCATTGATTGATGTCAAGTGCACTGTACTATCTCCTTTTACATCTATGAACATTTGGCCGCGTGCGCTATTTTTACAAGACATTGTCGGTCGGATGTGGGACGGGTCGGGACGGACGACCCCATTACCGTGGCGCTACACTCATTAAAGGTCGCCGTAAACAAATAGACATAGGTACCTACCTATGGATGTGGGCGCGTGTCGTTCTACGTCGTTATCTATGATTCACCGGCGCCTAGCAGTCTGTTAGCTGTCTGATCGTCGACACAATATAATGGCCCGATAATAGCCGACTGATGAGATTAAATTGACGGACCAAGCACGTGCAAGACCACACTCATTCATGCGGCACCCTTTAAATTATTCTCGGAATCGGCGAAACATCAACATCAGGGGTGCGGTCGTTTTGAAATGTGCGAACTTAAGTTCAACCGTATAACACTTGTAGATCGTTTTCACGTAACACTAACATAACCGAGTCCAAATCGACCTACATAAAAGCTGCAATACCACTTTCGTCGTCGCAAATCACTGCCGCTCGTATCTCGGCCTCGGTCAATGCGTTGCGTGCATGTCGTATGCACATATACGGATGTAATAAAGTGCAGCGAGAATTCGCAGGCTAGCGGCGCATGCTGCTCACGTGCCTAAGGAAAACGAAAGTGATTGGATGCTTGCTTCTCTCCGCCCTCGATTGATAGATCCAGGCTTCCAGGCTCGGGCGAGCCTTCGTTAACTGTATTATTCAAATTGTGAGTGCGTCCCGCCCGAACCTACGCGATCGATCACACTCTCTAATGTTTGCCGCTTGCACTCTCGAACGCGAAGTACGTAATTGAAACACCTAATACTATGTAAACATAGCTTCGAATAATTAATGTTTCGCTCGTGTCACTATGAAACTGCGATTAGGCACGCCCGTTTACAATGTTATGCAGGTGCGAGCTTACTAGTTCAAATTAGATAGGCTTTGTTGTTATTTACTATCATCAATCATCTAGTTTCTCTTTTATTTTGAAGGCGAATCAATGTTAGGCCCTTATAACTACTATGCTCAAACACTATTTGAGACTTGAGCATAGATTTGGTGTCAATTTTTTTCAGTTTGGTGTTCGTTCTCAATGTGATGAATTTGAGATACATACCTACATGATCTCTAGAGATTTTTAATATCTAGGTGGGAAACTGGACGCATGTACAACTTAGCTAAGATATTTCCTAGTTAAGGCATTTTCCACGGCTAGTAACTAAACTAGGATAAACGGTGTTAGTGGTGTTTGCCTTTTTATTATAATATCTGTGCGGTATTTACTTTAACATAGATCGTTTTCTCATCCTAAAAATCTCTATACCGTAAACATAACATCAGTACTAAGTAGTTATTCAAAATGATTTGACTTAATATGTTGTCTCTTTATTTGCAGGCACTCAGAACGTAACGATGCCGCCGCGAACATCGTCGTCGTTGCCGGACGGCAGCGGGGCCCCGCGGCCGGGCGCGCCGGGAGGGCAGGCGCCCCC
This sequence comes from Epirrita christyi, assembly GCA_951392215.1. NCBI lineage: Eukaryota > Metazoa > Arthropoda > Insecta > Lepidoptera > Geometridae > Epirrita > Epirrita christyi. The sequence goes on from OX595853.1 coordinate 9,856,544, forward strand.
GGGTCCCGCGCCCGGCGCCGGTGCCGGCCCGCCGCCCGGCGCCATGGTAGCGCAGCCCTATGGACACCACGCGGGCTACAAAGCGCCGCACTACCCGCCGCAGTCGTACGTCTACCCGAGGAACCACCATCCCTACCCGTACGGCGGGTACCGGCCGCCCCCGCCGCATCCGCCTCAACATTACCAACCTCCTCCGATGAAGGTGAGCCAAGTAGTTGTGCCGAGGGTCCGGGTTGCGTCGTTGATAACTCAGTTGTGTCGAAGGGAATCAAAAATACCCACGGCACAACCAGTTGAGCATAGTAGTTGTGCCATGGGTCCGGAAGGGAGCCATAGTAATTTATCTGAAGCTGGTCATGTTTTGATATCGCGATGTTTTCCTTCTCCTTTGCTAGACTTTGGCCAACATTTGATGACTCCAGAAAGCTATAAGAATCGTTATTGATTTATTTTAGGGAAAAATTTACTGATTTATACTTTATATAAACAATCAGTAAGTATAAGTTATATTCACAATTAATCTTTCAAACCGATTGGATTGTCTAACATGATATTGTTTAATCTATTACAGCAGCAAATGGGCGGGCGGCATATGGGACCGCCGGGCACGCCGGGCGGGCCGATGCCCGAGGGCGCCATGCCGCCGCCCACGGCGCCGGGCGAATCGCACGACAACGGTCCAGCGGCGCCGGCGACGGCTCTCGTCACCACCGGCCCCGATGGCGCCCCTCTCGATGAAGGCAGCCAACAGAGCACGCTCAGTAATGCCTCAGCAGGTACTTGGTCCACTGTCATCGTCGGTCCCTCATCGCACTGTGCTCGTATAACGTAGGTGTAATATACAGAAGGTACCGCCTAACATCAGGTGGTCCCTCTCTGCCGGTTCCGTCACTAACGCACAAAAGCTTAAAATCAGACCCACACTTAACCAGAAGACACTAGGTTTGTCTAGACGTACCCTAGTTTCAAAACAAAGTGGGTCAAACAAGCGAGAGGCTGACCTTCGCTTGTGAAGTGACACAGTTCACAGTAGTATGTACTTGATGACAGACAGATTGCGGGCACATTTCTTCAAGAGTTTTCTTTTTAGTTTGTAGTTTTTGCATTGACTACTTGCTAATGCCGTGGTGTATCCGGTCTAAGAATAAAGCCCTTCATCTCCCTTGTCGTGGATTTCGGAAAAGCCAACAAAGGAACTACACCGACGGATAGGCAGCAGCATCCATTTGAGTTCTCAACACGAATACTGCAATCACCAATCCACCTGCCCCAAGCATGGTGATTATGGCTATTGTATTTTATGGGGGAGGCCTCATCCAGCAATGGACGTCTAAAGGCTGATGATGATGTTGACTTGCTGGAATCTTTAAAGCAGTAGTTGAGTTTGACTTTTTTACATAACTTGGCGATGATATTAAAGGTCTAAAAATGTATAGAACAAGTTCTACTATTTAGTTACACCGTACTGAATCCGTTGTCGAGTTTACTAGACTAGCGGTTCCGCCCGGTTTGTATAAAAATAAAATTATGTTGCAAAAAGTTCGATTCCGCCCGTGAAATCGAGCTGTAGACCTTTCTTGAAATGATAGCTCTTACATCAGAGCCGGTACATCGATTAGATACACTAATCTCAAGACGATATGTTAAAATATTTCGGCTCTCGAGTAGGTAGAGTTTAGCAGAACTGCAAGATAGTGATAGCGCAATTACACACTTGACACCGGGAAGAAAATAATTTATAGATTTGTGCCGCTCAGACGTAACTGGCGTAAGAGACAAATGATAAAACTTTTTTTTGCTTAAAAAGTAGCAAATACAAAAATAAATCCTTTTCTATTTATTTAAGTACTGTGATTACCTACTGTATAGTATAAAAATTTACCGTCAATATTTTCTAGATTAGAAGGATGGACGTAAAACGGCTTTTACGACAAACGATTTAAAAAATAAAAATCTATCTAGAAAACTTTCACCAATCGTGTTTCTGTTTTTGATTTGTTTAGATTACATCCTTAAGTAATCACGACATTAATATCAAGTTTGTAACCTTTATACACTCGGTTCCAAAAATTACGGGTCAGTCACAAAAATTGAAATACCTCCAGAACTGTAAAAGCTAGATCAATGAAATAAAAAACAGAATAAAGACTTTTTAGTTGCGCTTCTAATAGCATATTATTTAAACTGGTTGATGAAAAAAAACTTCATTAGAAAAACAAAATTTTAAAAAATGACTATTTTTAAAAACAAAATTTTTGTTTCATGTCATTATGGATGCTTTCCATTTCTATTCTGCCACAAAAAAAATTATCGTGAACGTCTTCCACGTGCATAATTATTATTCTGTGAGGTGAAGCATGGCAGTCACGCTAGAGGAATGTACCAGAATCCTAACTTTTTTGGAACTTGGGCGGAGCCAGCGTGAAACAGCCAGAAACATTGGTGTATCTTTGTCGACTGTTCAGCGGGTAGTCCAGCGGTACCAAGAGACCGGATCACACCTTAGAAGACCAGGAAATGGCAGACCAAGATGCACAACGGCCAGGGAAGACAGACAACTGGTGGCTACAATGCTCCGAAATCGTTTTCAAACTGCTGTTGGTCTAAAAACTCACTTTATTCGCTTTGGAGGTGGCAATTTAAGCGCTCAAACAGTAAGAAGACGTCTTGCTGAAGCAAATTTGAAACCATTGAGGCCCGCAAATGGCCCCAAACTGGAACGGGGACATCGAATTGCAAGACAGAGATACGTGCGCGAACACCTAAACTGGACACTAGACGATTGGTCTAGGGTAATGTTCACGGACGAGTCTAAATTCATGCTTTATAAGCATGATGGTAGGCAGTTGGTGTACAGAAGACCAGGGGAGCGCTTCCATCAAGCGTGTGTGGAGGAAAAAGTGGCGTACGGTGGAGGCTCCGTACAAGTTTGGGCTGGGATTTCTGCTGAGGCCCGCACCGAGCTGGTGCTCATTCAAAATGGAACTCTAAATGCAGAGAGGTACGTGGAAGAGATCCTCAATGAACATGTAGGTCCTTTCATGGCCAGGATGGACCGGCATGGCATATTAATGCATGATAATGCGCGTCCCCATACCGCCAGAATTGTACATGACTACCTTGAAGAGGTCGGTATCGAACTCATGCAGTGGCCAGCGCGAAGCCCGGACTTAAACCCCATCGAGCACGCCTGGGACGAGCTTCAGAGATGCGTGAAAGGTCGAAACCCCCCACCAATCACGCTTCCCGAGCTCATACAAGCACTGGTGGAGGAATGGGAAGGTATTCCTCAGCACCGGCTCCGAAATTTGGTGTACAGCATGCCTAATCGCCTGGAAGCTGTCAGAAGAGCTCGTGGAGGCAATACAAAGTATTAAATGAAGAAAGTGATGAAAAACAGCAAAAAAACAATCATAACAAAAAATGTAATCTTAAGAAAAATATGACTACTTTAGTTTTTTTTTAATTTAAGATTAATATTGTGGGTGTAACTAAGTTTTATTTTATTTTTTATCTGTATAATTAAATTCTCAATTGAACAGTCTTCGTTTCATTAGGATGGCATACGTAGTTCGGGAGATATTCGGGTTTATGTGACTGACCCGTTATTTTTGGAACCGAGTGTAGTTACTGAGCGAGCATGTAACGCAGCGACTCCAAAATGTTAACAAATCGCCTTAACCTCTTATCACCCCTTTTGAGGAGTGGGAGTAGGATAAACACTATCCTAGTTTCTAAGATTGTAAAATCTTATCAAAATTATCCTACCTATTTGTTATTAATGAGCGTACAAAATGAAAAAAAAGTGATGATTTATGTTACTTATAATAAATAAATGCTGGACATTTCACACAACATTATCTAGCCCCAAGCTAAGCAGAGCTTGTGTTATGGCAACTAGATAACTGATATACTTAATACAATACATTACACAGATAGATATCTTTTATGATACATAGAAAATACACAGAACACCCTAAACAAATATCTGCAGATCGTACAAATATTTGTTCCGAGGCGGGAATCGAACCCGCAACCTTGCGTCGCAGGCGAACCTTCGCCCGTCGCGCCACAGCGGTCGCCAAAATATGTAGCCTTTGATCGGTTTTCGGGAAAATATTACCAATGTTCAAACTTCGGCCATTACAGTTTTATTATACTAAAGATCAGTTCACGTTCCCACAGCATCAGGCGACGACACGTGTGCCTCGGGCTCCGGCAAGGGCTCACGGAAAGAATACGGCAGCTCAGCGCCCTCCCCGTCCCCCGGCGGGGCTTCGCACTCCTCACTCCACGACGACTACGAGGGAGCGCCCTCGCCGTGGCCGCGCCCGCCCTCTAGTCCTGTGAGTGGAAATACATCTTGAGCATCCGAGCAGGGTGTACTAGATAGTTCGGGTAAACTAGGGATAACGTAACTTGGGATAGAGTATATTCGAAGTCAAATCCAAAAATTTTTGGTTCATTGAAATCACAAGGATCATTTTGAATCGTTTTATAAACTAAATTTACACCTGTTCCAACGTAACCAAACTTAGAAGAATCAAAGACGGCTCCGGAAAAGTAGCCATATTTCAAACAACTATGTCTCCCTGAGGCTAGGGTTCATATGCTGTACATAAACTACACGTGTGTTGTAGATAATAACAAAATAGTAGCCTTGTTTCATTCAATAAATAAGTGAAGGTAAGTTACTAGATCAAGGAAATCATTAACCCTCTTATTCATATTAATTTTTTGAACCTATTTTAGTTACTTTTGTTTTGTTCTCTCTGATGTAAAAAACCATACGTCAAAACAAGACAAAAGATATTTAAGCTATCAAAGGTTTAAAAATTGATTATGAATAAGAGGGTTAGTCTATAGGAAATAAAGAAACCTCGAGGTATCAACACTGTTTTCAAGACCTGGCAACCCATTGCTGATCCTACTCTGGAGTTATTTGAGCTTGAGAACATTACAGGTGACCACTGCGGTCAAGCCACTTGGGGATGGGTAGTTGACATCGGCACACCTCACCCAATGCTTTTGTAGATTACCAATTAGCATGTTTCATTCAGTAACTCCCAAGGGGCAAGCGTCATTGTATCGGGGACAGTATTGTAGATACGGTTTACATAACCTGTACAAATTTTAACTGAATCCTTTTGTATATTTTGTATATGATAGTTGGTAAGTTGGACAAGAAAGTTGACAGATGAGTATGTCCTCATCTGTCAAGTTGCTTGTCCAGCGTAGAGTAAGTGAGAAGCGACTTTTAATAAACACTATTTAGTATAGGAAGATGATCTGTCCTCACATACAACTTGACAACTTCATATAAGACAATATTGAAGGCAACGTAGAAGTGAAGGCAGGACAGGAAGCCACGAATAAGCTACATGAGCCAGATAGGAAAGGGTCTTTGTCATGTCGTGCAAGAAGGTGAAAAAGGCCGCTTTGCAAACAAGTATATAGTAAACAGCAAATAAGTTAGCCCCGGCGCGCGTACCGAAATTACTACTGCGCAAGTCACGTGGTACGCGCGCCGGGCTCAACTTATTTGCCGCTTATTATTAGGTATTTGCAGTTGCGTTCATCACTAGCAAGGCTTTCAAGCTAATAATTGTAATTTTGTAAATAATAGCTAAATATAAATAAATAATATCGAACACTGTGACTTTTCAACTAACGGTGTGCAAGTTCGCATCGATTACTCTTATTTGGGTATTATATTACCTTGTAGCATAAGATGAGTAGCAGTGCAGTGTGGCTAGTAAAAAATCTGTCACAATGCCTCGAAAAATATGTTTAATGAATAGCCTGTTAGTTCACTAGTTCACCTATCACCACTCTGTGTGTAAATGAAGGGAAGCATTGCATTTTATCATGTATTTTCAGGTCTTTAACAGTCACATACCGCCGGAGTCCTACAGATCAAAGGTTTATATCAAGTTAAAGATCATAAGCATGTGTAGTGCTCGAACAATTAATATTTCACGTAACAAAATATGTTGCAAGCTGCATGGTAGTCCTTTGTTCTACGCATTACCCGAAAAGCATTATTTGCATCTAATGACTTTTTGACATCGACTAAAACGAAAATACTCGGGCGTAATAATTATGCTTCGTACCGAAAACAACAATCTGAAGCTTAAAATATCAGATTAATTCTGCTTTACGCTAAACTTTTTCTCTTTGGTGTTGGACTACTGCTTCAAAATTCAGCAAAATCAATCAGGAATTTAGACTCTCTGAGAATTCCAAGCGTAATATTATACTTTAGGTAGCAACGCTAGTGAATAAGCTTTTATTTCATGCATTTAGTTTTCTTTCGCGCCAAATTAGTGCAAAAATTTCCAATCTGCCTTGTCGTCTGTATAAATATAAAATTGCTATTTTGTCCATACTACAAATAGAGCATGAAACGATTGTACGCCTGCATTGTGTATAAATTGCACGATATATTAAATTGTGCGTTTATAAAACGACGATGCCATAGTGTAGAAAAAATAATTTAAAATGTAGTGCAGTGAAAACTCCTTATTTTGTCTTACTCCTTCGTTATATTTAATCTATGGGAAAGGCAACTGGTGGTCGTTATTACTCGAAATATTGAGCTAATCATGCTCAAAGATCAATGTAGATTGATTTAAGTACCACATTTTCCTTTCTCACTGAAAGTAATTCTCAAAAGAGAAGTTTTTAGATTCTCAAACTAAAAACATTAAATTGATCACTTATGAATAAGGAGTTTTCAAAGAAGCGGGGCTGACGAAAGCATGTCGTAGCAAAAGTGTAACGCGACTACACGTTGCAATACATTACCCGAAATTCTGATTCTAGGCGGAAAACCAAAGGAAACGACGCGGGGACTCTTCGTCAGGCCCGGTAATGCACATTCCATCAAATCTACATTTACATGGCTTCATCTACCTACCATCCAATCGCTCGTGTTTTAAACCAGAGTGTGCGAATTTTATTTTCGCTTAGATGTAGTTGAAATAAAAATAACGCATCATAGTTTTTATCCACAGCTTGTTTAAAAAAGTTAGCGTAAAATAATGATTGTTACAACTGGTAGTGGTAACCGGTAACTCAACTTGATATACACGCGACACGATTCTAAAGTGCATGGCCAGATTTTACTCACATTATATCACTCTACCAAGATGCGTTATTGTTGTCTCTCGTTCCTTGTGATCCCCCCTGTCCCACGTAGGCGACAAGAAGTAACACGACGCGTTACCATACCAAGTGTGATGACTGGCGAAGATTATAGTGGCAGTGGTAATTGCCACTCGCATTGCACATGACCGCAGGCTAATGAGTCCAGGCAGAAGGCTTAGACATTTCATTGACTAGCTGGCTCATTCAAGACCATAAATGACTCTGCTTATACTGCCTTGGCTCGTTTACTAGCGGCATATATGGGACCATTGTTTGATATTGTCACGTCGCAATGGCAACGCTTTGTGGCGTCTTCTCGCCTGCGTAAGGGCGGACGAGAGTTGTGCCTAGAATAGTGTATGATGTTGCGTGTATGCGCCAGAAGTCGGACTCGCTGGGCAAGCTGTACGAGATGGACGACGCTCCGGAGCGCCGCGGCTGGGTGGAGCGCCTCCTGGCGTTCATGGAGGAGCGACGCACGCCCATCGCCGCCTGCCCCACCATCTCCAAGCAGCCGCTGGACCTCTATAGGCTATACCTGCTGGTGCGGGATCGAGGCGGGTTCGTAGAGGTAAGTTTAATAACACTGTCAATGCTCAGAGACCCAATTCTCTAATTTCAAAACATTCCAGTCTCAATGTAATCTCTTTACGTATAGTAACTTTTACTTAATCTTCGCATGTATACGCGAAGATTAAGTGATAGTTATTATACGTGACAGTGCGACTGGCACGGGATTATATTGCGACTGGAATGTTTTTAAATTAGAGAATTGGGCCTCAGGATTCCAAACAAGGATTTATTGGGACAAGCGTTTGCCAAAATCCACAATTTATTTACTTTCTTACTGGTGTGATTTAGGCTTAACTATATCGGGAGTGTTAGGAGCCACCACATCGGTACAGCTCGGTCAAGACGGGCGACGTGCACTGTCGAATTAGCCAGTTTCTTCATGTAAACTGTACTGTTTCATGCAACACACTTAAGTTTTGTGACTAATGTCTTGCGCTCATTGGAACACTCGCCCTTCACTCTATTTTATAGGACGTGAGCATTTGAGCAATGGAGCATTGAAAAGTTACTCGCTTCACGAATAACATCGTCACTAAAATACCGCATTCATTGCAATCACACACAGTTATCGGTTTTGATATTAATGTCGTGAGTTGTTTCTGCATGTTACATTACTCGACGCACCACGTTGAAGTATAACAATACAAGTAATTCCAAGTTTTATCGGAAATATGTCAAGGTTTTCACGTCGTGTTAGTAAGTACGGTTAGTTACAAAACGCACTGTAAATAGAACGAGAACATTGTAATGTTTTGAATAGTGACCACAATTTTCTGTAATGCAAATCTCTATTTATTTTTGTATATTGAATATAAATAAGTACCGACTCATAACTTACCTCTTTTCCTGTGTTCCCTCGGCTAACTATAAAATGCAAATATCCCGTTTATATTACAAATTGAATTCTATTCTGTTTAACGTACTAAAAGTCAAGCGCTAAATGAATGCAAAGGACGAATAGCATGAGCGCGTGTAATTCAATTCGATTTTACAGTTCCCGACGTAAGCATTTGTAAACATTTGTATTCTCGAGTATCACTTTAGCGGTGCCAAAGAGCGAGCGATCCATGCAACTGAAACTAATAGACTTACCTACAATTTATGTGAGTGCACACAGCTCTTTATGTGCGCAGGCGCTATAAACCCGCCCGGCTTTAACGATAGTTAAATTTTTATCATTGAATGCTCGGTGCACAATGTATCGGCGTAAGATCGGCGCGGAACTTTGTCGACGGCAGTCGTGTGAGGACTGCCCTCATACAAAACCGGCGGCATGGTGTGTTTTCACTTCGTTATAATCGATGTTATAATACCGGTTGCTTTATAATCTCAGTACTTATTGTGATACTGCGACTCGCTGTGAATTTTCTTCATCGAAGTTGCTTGACAGTTATGTATAACCTTTCAGGTGACAAAGAACAAAACGTGGAAAGACATTGCGGGTCTACTCGGCATCGGTGCTTCATCATCAGCGGCGTACACTCTTCGCAAACATTACACGAAGAACTTACTCGCGTACGAATGCCACTTCGACAGAGGTGGCATCGACCCGCAGCCCATCATCAACCAGGTTGAAGCCTCTACGAAGAAGAAGAGTGGAAAGTCGAACAATACGTCCAGTGCAGGTGAATATTGTGCTGTTTGTTTTCTCTCAATTATTTTTATCGATATTAACTGGTATAACTTGCTCGTTTTCGATCCAAGATGTTTTGCTCCCAGATTGCCGTAGCAAATAACAATGCTGAACGCAATGAACGGATATAGTTTTAACATTCGTAACGCTGCTATCCATATTTAAGTCAAGAAGTTCCCCATTTCCAATTCACAAAAGATTTGAACAGCGCTAAGACTGCCAAAATGATCGTATATTGTAAATGCGATACCGATTACCATTTGATATACCATTAAATGTCAATTGTTTCAGTCAGATTGTCAGTTATTTTGTTTCATACCGTATTGTCCCCTGCCAACAAGGTTCTTTGTAGTTTATCTGTCTAGGACTGGATATCCAGGCTAGGACCTTCAAAGTTTGATGAAATTTGAAAAGAATACCTACTGAATTCTTTATAAAACTTTTATTTAGCCTATAGCCATTAAATAGAATCCAAGTAACAAATTATTAACCCACATAACAGCAGATAAAGGGTGTCGTATTACATACCAAATTCTCGTTAGCAAGTGCTCACTGCTCCGTCTCATATTCAAGCGATAACGAAACGTCTACGTTGCGTTGCAGGGTCATCGAATTCCCAAGAATCATTCCCGAGCGGCGCGCCCGCCGGCGGCGCCGCCATGGACGGATACCCGGCGCAGTATGCCGGGTACCCGCCGCAACCCAACCATTCGCAAGGTAACATATACCTACTTACTATCACACCTATTTACATGTATTTAACGTCCTCTAAACAATCTGTGTTACTACTACTAACCGGTTCTTTCTTGGTCATTCTGCGTCAGGGTAGTAACCAGCTTGAGGTAGTGACGTATCGTGAAAGAACCAGTGCGGTGAAAGGATTCAGTGCGAGATTATAATGAGATTCTCATGTTTTTCTGTGTTTTAAATGAGAGAACAATATGAGAACCAATACGAGCATGTAACATGGCAAGATGTGATGAGCCTGATCTTCGGTACTTGTAAATATAAAACCGTATTCACACCTACATGTATGTAGGTGTGAATACGTCCTCTAACATTCTGTGTTTTGAAGTGAGAGTGAAACTAATATGAGCATGTATGATCGCAAGATGAGTTATACACAAATTCATATGTTTAAAGTAACTTCTTACCGCTGGTAATAAAATTACATTTTCGTAAACTGAACTTGCACGTTTGAAACTGTATATCCCACTGAATTGTGAAGCTGAATAAAATTGTGAAGTGACTGTTTGTAGACACAGTAAGCATTTTGCACTGTGCGTGCTGTACATTGGCTATATGTACTGTAATAAGACGCGGCGAAGGTCGCACTGTGCGACTGAACACCACTGCACTCTGGCGGTGCTTTGTTTTCTTTATTTGTGCAGTTATTCACTAATCCGATCACGTACCTAACAACTCTCACCGAATGGTACATCACAACGCTAACAAATCATACTTCATAATGAAGCTTGTCATTAATTCTTTTCTAACATTTAGCACGGGGAAAACTACCGATTTTTGCTGCATTACCTTCCTATTGTTCCGATAAACCGATGTTTTTTGTGTGAGAATTCGGACTTGAAAATCAGTAATCGAATAACTAAAGTGCTATGTCACTAAGCGTTGTGTTTTTTAACTGCTGTATCCCTGTGACGTGACTAATACTAATCCGCGAATACCAGTGACAGTGGTCGTCAGCTGTCAAAAGTTATAACTCTCATAATTAGTTTAATTACAAAAACATGAGCGTTTTCGCGTCATCTAGTCTGGTGCCTCGATAAGAAGACCGAATTGTTTTGTGATATTGATAGAGCAGGGTAACAAAAGCGAATTTATGTTCGTGTTATCACTTATCACAGCACTGTCGCTGTCTCACATATTTCAAAGAGCATGTACTAGCTAGAGAGTGATGGGGATACTGTACATATCACATCAGCAGCCTTTAGACATCCACTGTTGGATGATGCCTCCCACATAGACTGCAATGGAGGGGGGGGGGGTTTGCCATAATCACCACGCTTGGTAGGCGGATTGGTGATCGCAGTATTGGTTTTGAGTATACTGCTATAGCATAAAATTGTTACTCAACTCAAAAACGTAACACCATAAATGTTTTCAGAATTGAAATAATTGTGGCTTGGTATCATTTTAGTACCTAAACATCAGTAGGTGAATAATAAAGTACGCGGGATTATAGTATTTTAAATTTATAATAATCATCATCCGCTAGACGTCCACTGCTCGACGAGGACTCCCCATTCTTATTCTAATTCCACTAAACTACACTAAAGAACTCCCCATAGAATGCAATGGGGGGATTTGCCATAATCACCACGTTTGGCACGCAGATTGGTAATTGCAGTACTCAGGTGGATGCTGCTCCTCAACTCCTGGAGTAATATATATCAGTCGGCTTGTTAAGACATCCACGGGAGGAGACGGAGGGGTTTATTCTTAGGTTGGACACACCACGGCAGACGTAATGAATATAATAATAATAATAGGTTTTCATTTAACATCGAAAATCCTTTAATCGCATCAAAAAAGTGTCCTTTTTATAAGAAGAAATGCAGTAGAATCGGTAGTGTTCTTTCTGTTTGTAACTATCGGGTGGTTTAACCTCGTGTGGTTTGTAGGCGGCGGGCCGGGCGGCGACAACCTCGCCGCCTCCAACCCCTTCGACGAGCCGCCGGGGCCGAGGCGACCCCCAGGTACACCCTAACCACCCTAACGATGCACGATATTGCACTAAGTCTGACTTACATTGAGTCACTCGCGTTGTCTCAGCGCTGCGCTGCTGGCTCGCTAAGCCATCGTGTTTAATATAACTGAACTGACTTGGAAAGTTTAATACTTTCAATCGTGTCACCGCTAATTTTCTAATCGGCCGTCACTGACTCGCTGTAAACCCGCTACAATACCGAAGACGCAAGCCAGATAGAAGAGACGTGAGGCGATTACGTGTCACGGACGCGTTTTTTAAACGATACAGAAAAAAACGAGACTGAGAAGTTTCTAATGCAACAGTCTGATCCATGTAACAGGACTGCCTGGGATGGCACCCCACGCCCGTTCGCCCCCCGTGGCGCTCCTAATTCTCCTATGTATGTTTTAATAATGCGCAGGCGATGAAGCGTCGCGCCCGCGCCTTCATAATGTCTCCTCTGCATGATTTGCGTCACGAAACTTCTGTTCGATGCAGTTCGAACACAGTTAGCAATTTTGGCAATGTAGGTCGCGCGAGGCGTCGATGCATCGCGCGTTTTACATTTTGTATGAAAGTACAACAAAGGGGCGCCACGTCTCCGCGTCGACCTCGCCTTACGTCTCTTCTGTCTGGCTTGCGCCTGAGGGAGCTCGCGCATTATGTCAGTTAAAACAACACCTATGCGAGTGCCATAGTCTTGGTATACTGTAAAAGTGCGCGAGGTCCCTTTCTGTGTGTGGACTAGCATTAAAGGCATAACCGCTCTAAATGTAAATTTTGGGTTCAAACTACGGGTGTTCCCATAGCACCTGTCGTGTGGCCTGCGCCCATAGCGCTAATATTGTAACATAAAATTAAATTAACATAGATTTTTCTGTGAGTTGTTTTGCCGATCCACACACTTTCGATTCATCTGTTTGATATTATTTGAACTAATTTGGTAGAGTTATATTGGTTGTATAAAATGTTGGTAGAATAGTGCTTTTATTGTTATTTTTTATAAATATTTTGTTTGAATTATTTAGGGTTGGTTATCCATATTATTCATATCCATACTGCATATTTTGTCATCTCTTTCTCTCAACATTGTATTTTTCATCACTAGTTTATAATGGTTGCTGTCGATTTTCTAAATTCAAAAATAAATAATTATGTTATCACGCTTGAAGCCTTACAATTTATTATGTAAAGTAGCCGCTTACATCTAAAAGTGTAGGTACTGCTGAGACTATAGAGTTGATTATGTACTTTCAGGTTACCAACAAGGTTACGGATATGAGTATGGATCTCCCTATCAGCCCAATAGGCCTGTTTACCCACAATACGGACCTGATGGCGAGAGGTATGTTTGACCCACATTTCATTTTGTAAAGTTCCCATTTTAAACGGATCTACAAGAGCAGCCCCTCCTATTTATTCTCTATCTTAAAAGTCACTCGGTGACACGTTTGACAACTAAAATTACCGTCACTTGCCTAAAGAAAATCAAGAAGTGACAAAAAATGTAATTCGTATTCTCTATCTTCAGTGGGTAACTGAGATGACGTCATCATCGGTTGCTTTTCGTCCAATTCACTAGACGGTCTCGGCGCTTATCAACTCCATAGCGAATCTTATTAATTTACTATTATTTGGTATTCCGTAATCAAAATGAAAGCTATAATCGCTTTCATTCAATATCAATCACCGACGTTCCGCGAAAGGCGCTAATCGAGGTTTATAAACAAGAAGTTTGGAATAGTCGATAAGACCTCCCAATTTATTGCCGCAATTAGATTGTGTTTCTTATTTGTTCGATTTGACGCATTCATTTTAATGCCGTGATGTGTACACTACAGTGTACAAAAATTACGTAGGTATTTACCTAATATCCTTGGTTGCATAACTTACTCTACCTTACTACCTTACTCAATTTCTTCGAATTGGTCGTTGTACGACTTGCCAGCTTCCTCACTATGTTTTTCTTCGCCGTTCGAGCGCTTTGTGCGCGTCAACTTTTCGATTGAAAAACTTGATTGCACGACTGGGATTCGCTTCCACGGCAAGCCTCACTACATCGTCAGTGCTTTGTTCGGTATACTTTCCTACTCGGTTTAGTGGTGATTATTTACCACAGTGTCTATCTTGTGAAGGATAGAAGTATCTATCCCATGATGACAAAAATAAAAGTTTGACTAAAATAGATTGTTGTGTGGCTAGAAACTATTGAGAGACACAAGATATTCCTTGAAGGTACTACAATGGCTCGAGCGACTAAACTCGCCGCAGCCGAGGTGGAAAGGGAACGAATCCAAATCCCCGTGATAAAAATAAAACTGTCATAAGTTGGTCACTAAAACACAAAAGATCAACCCAAAGGAAGGGAGTCGGGGGCTGGACTTGTATTCTCAGATATATCACGTCAACGTGATGACGTCACATCTGTTAAGGTGCCCATACAAAATTATGGTTTTCGTGCTAGATAAGCCATCATCACGTGCACGCGATTTTTCTGAGAATTACCCAGAGGCGTAACTCTTGCGCTAATAGACAAACGTCGAACTCGACAAAGTCTACGTATAAAACCTGTATAAAAATTTCGAGGTCATTTGTTTATTAGCGGGAGAATGGGCCTCCACCACTGATGCCCCAGAGTGTGAGGTACATTGTACATTGTCCTACTAACCATACCCAGAGCCCTTTTCAAGCAACGGAGCAAGAGTTTGGAGTTTGTTATAACTGGTTCCTCTTGTTTGTCAGAGGTTACCGCGGCGGCGGTGAGCAGTACCAATACGGCGGCTACGGTGGGGGGTACCGCGCGGGTGCGCCGGGTGGAACACCCCCGCCCGCGCAGCAGTATCCCGAGTACTACCGCGCGCCGCACCCTCACCCGCCGCACCCCGCGCACCCACCGCCGCACCCGCCGCATGCGGCCCATCCGCCCAGCCATCCCGCGCCGCACGCCAACCAACCGCCCCAGTCGCATCAGCCGCCTATAGAGGTACGAACATTGCCGCTAAATACATTACTATAACGTTGTGTGTGAGTGCAAAGCTGGCGTCGTTGAGACTTTATTAGCTGTGAGTCTTGGCCGAAGCTCTTATCTGGCATGGCAGCTCGTCTGACGCACTGATCGCAGCATGGTAGTAATTGAACATGGCTGATGTAGATTTCAGCAGAACCTGGCCTGATGATTAAACGACGCCAATTCTGCACGTGTTAGCATAATTTTTGGGAGTTTTGTTTTTGTCTTTTATGGTACAATCCTCCCCCCTGGCGTCCCCTCGTGACAAATCGCGTATTTTTGCTGTAGTTTTGATGATTTATAATAGACTGTGTTTGTTTATTCTCTTGATTCAATATTATGATCAGAAGTCCAATAAAGTAAAAATACGCGGGGTTCTATATTATGTTTTGTACGTATTCATTCTAATTACTGATAAAAAAAAATCCTATGAATGATGTTTCATAGTTTCGTATGTTTATTGAATTTAAATTGAATGATTGTAGTAAGAACTTGTAGTATGCCGCTGCATGTTTGGAATGCAAGGAATATTGTGTATGTCTTGCTTTCGTTTGCACTAAAGAGCTTGAATATTATTCACCATTGTGAACAGTTTTCAAGATAATGTGCGTTCGGACTATACAGTGTGTTTTTTTTTAACTGGAACAGTATAGGGAAATCCGTAACTTTGGCACATACAGAGAAACTGTCTTGGGTACCATTAGGTCTTTTTTTATGGAAATAATTTTGGTATCTATAGTTACATTTTTGGCCAAGTGTGAGTTTTTCATTAAAAAAAATACTAAATCTAAAATAAATCTAAAAAATGTTCAAATGGACTCCTTTAAAATTTAATTGTATCGAAAGAAAAAAATCGGGACTGCAGAAGTTGGTGAAGTTTACCTTACAGTGGTAATGGAATGAAAAACTCACGCTTGACCAAAAATTTAACTATGCTAAAATTATTTCCATGAAAAAGGACCTAATGGAACCCAAGACTGTATCCAACATCATTTCAGATTTCCCCATAATGTCCCTGTTAAAAAAAACACTATATAGATAGTTCATTCAGTAAAACTAACTTGATTTATTGTCTGAGAACACTTGTTTACATCTTCTGCAATATTATTTTGTTTAGTAAAGATTGTTAAATTGTAATGGTGAGGTTTGAATCACTAGAACTATGCTGGACAACGAAAACACTCGTCGTTCGTCCGCAGTGATGCGAAGCTCGCGTAAACGATAGGCCGAATACATAATCCGATGACGCCACACAGGCGTATGAAAAGCTAAGGTATATCTCTGTTGGCGGTCGCTGGAGGTCGCCTTGGGGCAGGCCTTTGTCCAGCAGGGGATGGTGATGGCTGATAGTGATGATGACGATGATCTCTGTTGGTGTGTAGATGTCGACTCAGGCGCCGAGTGTCGGTAACCTAATGAGCTCGCAGCTGGCTCGGCAGCTGGTGGCGCCGCTGCCGGCTACCCCCCGCCCCTACGTACGGACGCCCCGTTTGTACCACGCACTCAACACCGCTTCCCATCGATTGGCGATCTCATACTCACACCACGCACGGAATATGGACGCTCGCGCACGCGATTACCGGCGCGAATGCGGATCGTATCTCGAAATTGCTGATAGAAGTTATATATCTCACACGCGTGACGATTGATAGCCATCAGTTCAATTTGGCTGCAAGGGAATACATTGATTGCAACCAACGGTCAAAATAAATTGTAAATGACGATTTAGAACTCTTCGAACGCTGTGCTGGTGGTAAATCGTTGTCATCACCGAAATGTTGGTCCAATAATAGATTCCCCTAATTCGCAACATTGAGCCTTGTTTTCTTTAGTTCATATCCACTTTTCACTGGAAATATTACAGCTCAATTGAAAAGATTTGTAGTAAAATATTGTAAAGTCAAATGGCAAAACTATTAAGTTTTGAGATACGATTCAGCAATAAGTTTCCTCTGTTATTGGCAGTCGCGCCGCACGTTAACAGGGGATTCGAACGCCGACGATCGCAGATTCAAGGGCATCTCATCCGTGGTTTTGGCTTCATTTAATTTTTATTTTTCAATGATAATCACTCGCTTGACGGAATTACAAGCTATCACTGTTAATTTGTTTCTTCTATTTTGTTAACAACATTTTTGGCTTGCGGTGTGATTAATTGGCTTTAAAATACATCGATTCCGACGTATATTGTACGGACGACGGTCATGACAAAACTACGTCAGGACACCTCTTCAAAATTTAACAAATTTAATCAAAACATGGAAGTAAAGGTTAAGAGTGTGTGGTGGTGGCTTAATGATACAATTTTGGTCACTAAATCATGTGCATGCATTTTTAAATTCTCACAGATCATCGTAAGCTCTGCTATATAAGGTTAACGAAATCGTCGCTTTGTCTATATTGCGACACGATTCGGTCCAATGTCTCTCAAACTTTCACATGACAATACTATTTGTTTAAAAGATACTGTGATTCATTAGACCGATTTTCGTTTGAAACAATCATACTCGTAATTTGGGTGCACGGCAAGTGTAACAAAACATTATTTGTATCGCTTTTTTTGATGTCGATCTTCGTTGCAAATTGACGTGCCTGCATTGTATTTGTATTTCTCTATCATTCATAAAGTTTGTTTTCACACTATTTTATTTAACTATATGGCAGTGTTATTTATTTAGAAATGAAATGCAGTCAAGTTAATGGTAATTTCACTCCGAATGCTCACAATATTTATCTTATATGTAGTCGAATTTTGATTCAAAATAAAGTACTAAATAAAGTCCTACCATGACTTGCTATTTTTTTGCAAAGATAGCCCAATTAGATGTTGTTGGAACACGTGATACATAGAAATAGCTTGGTTCAAAAGAAAAAAAATGGTAATGTGACAACCACTTACATCAAAAGTCGTCTCGAATACAAGAAAATAGCATCGGAGTGGAAACGAGGATCACCCATCGAGCGGCATGCGAGAACGTGACTTTGAATTCCACAGTACGGCGGCAAACCTCCTGGCCCGGGCGCACCTGTAGGACCCGGCGCTGCCGCGGGGGGCGCCCCCCGGCGGCACCCCGACTTTGCGAAGGGGGAGGGGTACACGGGGAGTGGGGTGGGTGCGGGCAGCCCCGGCGCGCGCTTCCCGGCCGGCTGGGGTGGTGGCTTCCCACGCGCTCAGCCTCCTGCTCCCTCCGCGCCTTGGCGCCCGCAGCCCGGTGCGCAGCCTGGCCCTCCACCTGCATGGACGCACCAGCCCTACCAGCCACAGGTAAATACTGTTAGCATGTCTATCTGAGTCACCGGTAATAAGAATTGTGATAGGTGATCATTTTTTTTTAACGCGGATATACCGTTTGACCGCGATCTTACCTAGTTTTAAGTGAAGATGCGGCTGACGATGGAGCATGAAGGTCTAGAAGGCACCTTTTCACTCTTCCATTCACTTTTCATTCGTTCCATGAGCCTTGTCTTCCATTCACTCTTCATTCGCTCCATCCAGGAGCCTTGTGTTCCATTCACTCGTCGTTCGCTTCAGGAGCCTTGTCTTCCATTCACTCATTAATAACTTTAGAAGCCATGTCTTCCATTCAATCGTCATTAGCTCCAGGAGCCTTGTCTTCCATTCACTAGCCTTTCGCCCCTTTGGGCGAAAGGTGAGTGAGGCCTAAGCCTTGTCTTCGATTCACTCGTTTTTCGCTCCAGGAGCCTTGTCTTCCATTCACTCTTCATTCACTCCAGGAGCCTTGTCTTCCATTCACTAGCCCTTCGCTACAGGAGCCTTGTCTTTCATTCACTCGTCGTTCGCTCCAGGAGCCTTGCATTTGGTCCAGGTACCACTTATTTAATTTTTGCCTATTCGCATTCTATCTACTACATGGTTTGTTAATAGCCATGCCAATGGATTATGAATATGATCAGCCAGCCTGGTGTGCGATGTTGTAGCGCGAAATATTATGTACGTTTTTATAACACACAAATCAAATGATGTTTGTATATGCCTCACAGTTCTTGGGCTATTCGAATCATTAATAGGATTAGCGAGGAGTGGTTTCATAGTAGTGATATCGTTATTCCCAGGTGGGTAGCGGCGTCGTCGGCCCGGGAGCGTTGAAACGAGAGCTGACATTCCCCGCGGAGTGCGTGGAGGGCGCGCTGCCGGCGCCCGAGAAACGCCGCCGGCTAGCGCGCGCTGACGTGGCGCCCGTGGACGCCTGGCGAGTCGTCATGGCGCTCAAGTCGGGGCTGCTGGCCGAGACCTGCTGGGCGCTCGATATACTCAACATTCTGCTATTCGATGACAACTGCATAGGTAAAGGCGACATGTTATACCATTACTTTACCGTTTGACCAGTCAAGGGATTTAGAAATGATTACGACCTTCTTGATTACGACAGAAGCTGGCTCTATTCCCGTTGCGGGATAAATGTTGCATGATCTTCAAATAATTGGTCTGGGTCTGGGTGGATGGTACTAGAATTTCCTGATAAGTACGGAATACTAGTGTGCGGTCATGCGAATATGGTGAAATATGGCGGATCTGTGATGTTGATACTGTGAGGGTACTTAGCTTTCAGTAGTTTTGTAGGCAGCAAATCATCAGAATCACCAATGTAGGCAGTGTGGTATTAGTCACATATACTGGTGTGTGTTTGCCTTTACTGTTTCTATATCACTAGAACCTGATAGGAACTGCCACTTACCTCTCTCGTTCGCCTTTTCCAGGATACTTCGGGTTGCAGCACATGCCCGGGCTCCTCGACCTGCTATTAGAGCACTTCCAGCGCGCGCTGGCGGACGTGTTCGATGCGCCTGCCGGCGACGAGGGCCCGTGGTACGCGGCGCCCGCATCCCCTCCACCGCCGCCCGCGCCCCGGCGCCGCGCGCCCACGCTGGAGCCCGCGCGCTCCGTGCGTGTGCTCTCTGGAGAGAACTACACCATGCAGTCGCGGCGCCGGCACCCCGTCACGCAGCGCGTCGAGGAAGAGCAGCCGGCGCACCTGCAGCCCGAGCCGGAGGACGAGCGGGACGACGCTGCGCTCGCACCCTGGCAGTTCGCTGGCGATGCGCCCGCGCTTGAGCACGCCGTTACCGCGCTGCGCACCGATACGCTGCATCTGCCTTTCTGTCGCGTGCTGCCTGGCGAGCGCGCCCCATCGCCGCCTGCGCCCGCGCCCGCGCCCGCACCCGCGCCTGCGGCGCCTGCGCCCGCCGCCGCCGAGCCGCGCACGCCGCCGCCCGCGGAACCGCCGCGTGACCCACCCGAGGCCACGCCGCCCGACTCGGGCAACGACAACCTCGAGGCGGAGCCCATGGAGCTCGAGCCGGAGCGGCGGCCGCCCGCGCTGCAGGTGCGCGACCCGGCCGGTGTATTGCGCCGCCGCCGAATAGAGGACTACGAGGACGAGTGCTACACACGCGACGAGCCCAGCCTCAATCTGGTGGACGAGACGCGCGACGAGCTCGCGCGACGCTGCATCGCGCTCTCCAACATCCTACGCGGGCTCACCTTTGTGCCCGGCAACGAGGCGGAGTTCTCACGCTCGGGTGCCTTCCTGGCACTTGCCGGCAAACTGCTGTTGCTGCACCACGAGCACGCACCGCGTGCAGCCCGCGCGCGTGCCTACGAGCGTGCCGCGCGTGACGACGCGGACGCCGCCGCCTGCTGCTCGAGTTTGAAGGGCGCCGCCGAGTGGTGGTGGGACACCCTAGCAGCGCTGCGCGAGGATGCTCTCGTGTGCTGCGCCAACATCGCAGGTGGCCTGGAGCTGCAACACCAGCCGGAGGCGGTGGCGCGGCCGCTACTGGACGGGTTACTCCACTGGGCAGTGTGCCCGGCGGCGGTAGCGGGCGATGCGCCACCGGCCGCCGCGGCTGGCTCGCCGCTGTCGCCGCGCCGGCTCGCGCTGGAGGCGCTGTGTAAGCTGTGCGTCCAGGACGCAAACGTGGACCTGGTGGCGGCGACGCCGCCGCGCGCGCGCATAGCGGCGCTGTGCGCGGGGCTAGCACGCGACCTGTGCCGCCCCGAGCGGCCCGTGGTGCGTGAATTCGCTGTGAACCTGCTGCACTACCTGGCGGGCGCGGGCGGCGGAGCGGCGCGCGCGGTGGCGGCGCACGGGCCGGCGGTGGCGGCACTGGTAGCGTTCATTGAGCGCGCCGAGCACGCGGCGTTGGGCGTGGCGAACCAGCACGGCGTGGCGGCGCTGCGCGACAACCCGGACGCGATGGGCACCTCCTTGGACATGCTGCGGCGCGCGGCTGCCACGTTGCTTCGGCTGGCGGAGAGGCCCGAGAACCGGCCGCTCATCCGGCGCCACGAGCGGCGGCTGCTGTCGCTTGTCATGTCACAGATTCTTGACCAGAAGGTGGCGCACGAGCTGGCCGACGTGCTGTTCCACTGCACGCAGAGCGCGGACTCGCTCGCCGCCGTTGAACTCGAGTGAACGGACCATAGTGCAGTGCAGTGCAGTGCAGAGTGCAAGTACCCCGGGGTACGTACTAGCTACGTGTTATGTAAATATAGTGTAACGAAGCAGCGATCCGGTGCCGTGTCCCGACCCGACCGACAGACTGTGCGGATCGATTCTGTTATTTATGTCCACAATGTTTTATTTACGAGGATATCAATGTGCTATCGATTTCTATTGTTCGATTGACGAAAAAATGATTGTATTATACTATCTCGTAATTTTGATTTTTATAATAAAATGGGACTTGAATCTGTTTATTGGTTTTATGATGGAGATTTTATACCGAGTACCTTTAGCGCGTATCTATAAGAGGACCGTAGTTCAGAGTGTGAGGAGCTTATGTGGGATATAAGTTTTAAATTAAGTTTAATGTGAATTATTACAATAATCTATAATATATTGAAATTGAATCTGATCTTTATTTTTTTTATCAATTGGCATTTTAGTTATTTCCAAACAGTACTAACCGACAGTCCCTGTTCATTTAATGTTATCAGGTATTGTGTAGTAAGAGTAGGTTACTCAAAACACGATATAGCTCGTACTCATACTGCAAACTGGTCAGCACCACTGCAAGCTGATCTAAGAAAAAAATTGCAACCATTGCATACAACCTTATTCATGAGACATCAAATGCAACCTCATTTAGGGTGTGTTTTTGTATATCAATTATTCTGGCAGCCAGTGATCTGTAAAAAAAGGCGAGTTCCTTTTTCAACTTCTTCTAAACAGCTGTCATCTTTCAGTGTCTATCCGTGAATGTTTGGTAAATAAAATAGATAAATTATTATTTGGTAACGCAATGAAATCAATTGATCATACAGTTGTACAATAGTAAGTTTACAAGTCCTGTGATCCCTCCGTTATTTTTAATGGAGTGCCAGCCATGTGAAAGTAAAAAGTTGTATAAAGTTTTTGACGGATCTAAAAGGAAGAAAACGAGGAGGAAAGAGCTTGATGACACCAAATCTGTGGGCACTGATGACTCCAACAGCGTAAGTACACAGTTTTTGCTAGTAGCAATTGTAGTCATTATGATATTAAGGTTGTTTGTTTTTTTTTATGCTACTTGGCAAGCAGATAAGCTTACGGCCCACCAGATGAAAGCAGTTACCGTAGCCTATGAACGCCTGTAACACCAAACACCTGTAACACCACCTACCTGTGTGTACCTATGTGTGTAACGCCAGTGTGTGTGTGTGTGTCAGATCTAAATAACGTTATTATTGGTTTTCTGTTTTTTTTATATTATACAATTATCTTTTTCGTGTCTCAGGGATGCCAAGTAAGCCCTGGACGAATAACATCTAGTAAGGCGAGTGCTCAGGATTTAACAGCACAAGCAATAGATGGAATGCAAGATGGCAATGCTGACAGGTAATACACAATACAATTGCTGCTGCACTGCAGCCAGATTTGAGTCTGGTCATCTCTTTGGCTGGAGTTCGTATTACACGGATTGTTTCATTTGTAATTATACGTATAAATACTACTCATACTCATTTATTAAAACCATAGGAACAATTTTACTAAAATAACTTTCGTGAATTATATCATTCATTCTATAAAAACGGGAAATTTTCACGTACCGATATGTTTGTGGAAGCAACAACAGGTTTCGACCCTAATCGAGGGTCTTCAAAGTGCGAGGAAGGACGCGGAGGGAGTGTAGCGCGGATCCTATACCCACCCTGATGAAGACCCTCGATTAGGGTCGGAACATATCGGTACGTGAAAATTTCCCATTTTTACAAAATTAATCATAGGAACAATTTTGAATACTTGGTCACGTCATACAGTATAGTTTGAAATTTGATAGGTTATGTAAGTAACTACTTAACTGGAGGGGCGCTAGAAACAGACAAGCATTTCACCTATTAATGAATTATATAAATTTATGAAAATACACAATAGATTCTAAATTTTTTTCTGCTGTAAATGGCACTTGTCCAGCAAAGTAAATTCCAAATTTAATATACGTTGTACGTAAAAAAGGTTGCTTCCCATTAGTTCACTATAGTCTTGCGAAACCTACTGCACCAATACCCAATCTAGTGACTAACTGTGTTTGGTTTTGAATTAATTATCTTAATACATTAAGGGAATTACTACCCAGAATAAATAGCTCGTATTTTTATATTTGTCTTAATAGTTCTCCCATATAGTATAGTAAGACTGAGGCTTGGGTGAACTAGTGGAGGAAAGCTATCTAAAAAACACAGTTGTTGCAAAGGGGGTCTTCATGCCAGAAATAATTTTCATTACTCATCAGCTCATTAGACCTTTTTTTTTGTATTTTTGAAATATTGTGTAGGAATTATACATCATACCATTATACGTTATCCAGGGAAAGGGGTAGCAGTCCTACAATGTCAAAATCGCCACATGAAGGACACCGGACTTCGAAGTCGAGTCGCCGCCACAGGCATCCTACGTATGTGAATGTACCATATAATGTTAGATCTTCACACGTACATGTTAAAATTAGTACTTGTTTATTATGAGCCCTTGAAACCTGACGAACAATGCCTACTTAATAGGTACTCATCATTATACATTAGCCATTTACCATGTTCACGCCCCTTGTACTGTAGTATGTTGAAGCTTTCCACTAAAACATTCAAGCAGAAATAATATTTCCAGGCGAGATAGTATATCACTTGCATTGACAGCTGGAATGGTTTCTACTCCTCGCTCGGATTCGCCACAGCAGGTAAAATAAGATTTTTGTTGAAAAAAACATTTTTCAAAACAAGCTTTTATTCGTAATCGGGACCGTGATCAAAATGATTCCAAACACTGCCAGGCTAACTATGAATCGAGGAGTTCTATTTTCCTTCATCAGATCAGCTCGCCGTCACAATAACATTGTATCGTCATCTGAACTTCACAGGTAAGAAAAATTTCAGCTCATTCGGTTGGGTGAAACTGGTTCAAAATTCACTTTCAAGATTTAAAAAAAAGAAGCATCTTGGAACTGAATTTTGAACCAGTTTTACCCAACCGATTGAGCTGAAATTTTTCATACCTGTCTAGTTCAGATGACAATACAATATTGTAGCTAACATACATACATAGGTTAAGAATAAAAGCTTGTAAAATAGTCTCGCATAAGTATCTACATAAATAGTATAAGAATAATGTTGTTTTAGGATGGAGATTGTGTCAATGAAACTATACCGAGGGATCAAGATTCTATGATCTATGCTTTTCTGGAAGAAGCTATCAAGAACGACAAAAAGAAGTGAGTTCTATTTTGGTTTCATGATATCAGATTAACGAAATCTGTTTTAGCCCCCTAACATCTAGAAAACCCCCCGTTGTACGATTGATCACATTGACTTTTGTGGTAGATATCGTCACAGTCACCGACATGCAGAACGGCGCACCAGTCCCGATAGAGACAAGTCGGAAACTCGTGAGCATCGCCATAGGCACAGAAGACATCACGATGTGCCATCTAAGGGACATGATAAGTAAGGACTTCTTACCTCTAAGCACAGAATAAATATTAGTAGAAGTACTCTAAGCCATAAAGCCAAAAGTAAGAACCTTACTGGTTAATTTAACGACCGAAAACACTGAGTTAACTTGTACGAATCGTTTGTGTGTATGCATATTACATGTCTAAGAATAAAGATTCGAAAGTTATTCTTCATGAAAGGTTGGTGGGGTAGATGTATTGGTAAAAATATTAGGTAACATAAGCTAAATCGGTCGAGGGGTTGTCGACATATTGGGGTCAAATTGAATAATAAAAAATATAAAAAAAAGTAAGATAATCAGGTAAAGTGTGGTGTAATATGAAAGGGCTCTGCTAGGACACTTTTAATGGGTTATTCCCAGTCCTCCGATCGGAACTCCGATTGGTAGGAGGAGCGGGAATTTTTTTTCCCATTCCTCCGATTGAGCATCTAATAATCATTGTACAGTCAAGTGCAAAATAGATTAAATAAAATTATTATTATTTGATGTATTCATCTGTTCACTATACTTAATCACTGTATTCACCCAGAACACCCTGAACAAAAATTTCTGCAGATCGTACAAATATTTGTTCCGAGGCGGAATCGAACTCGCAACCTCCTGCGTCGCAGGCCAACCTTCGCCCGCCGCGTCGTTTTTTGTATGGTATTACAGAGTTTCTCAACAACGAGTGCACTACTTAGACTAGACCTAACAAGAAACCGATCACGTCTAGCGAAACAGTCCCGTCTGATCAAGATAACAGACAGGACTAGGTAAACAAAAATTAGGTACTTTCTGATCACGCACGACACGATTTGCGTGTCTAATCAAAAATCATCCCGAATGATGAACGAAAAATATTGAATGAAAAATCTCGAATGAATGACGAATGAGTTGCCTGATGGAAATCATTTTCCCCATTTTTAGGGCAATTTCAAAAAAGTTGGAAAATCAAAATTCTGATGATGCAGAACCATTTCGAGCACCCCAAAATGTTGCCTGATGGAAATAATTTCCCCATTTTTAGGGTAATTTCCAAAAAGTTGGAAAATCAAAATTCTGATGATGCAGAACCATTTCGAGTACCCCAAAATGTTGCCTGATGGAAATAATTTTCCCCTTTTTTAGGGTAATTTCCAAAAAGTTGGGAAATCAAAATTCTGATGATGCAGAACCATTTCCAGTACCCCAAAATGTTGCCTGATGGAAATAATTTCCCCCTTTTTTAGGGTAATTTCCAAAAAGTTGGAAAATCAAAATTCTGATGATGCAGAACCATTTCGAGTACCCCAAAATGTTGCCTGAGGGAAATAATTTTCCCCTTTTTTAGGGTAATTTCCAAAAAGTTGGGAAATCAAAATTCTGATGATGCAGAACCATTTCCAGTACCCCAAAATGTTGCCTGATGGAAATAATTTTCCCCTTTTTTAGGGTAATTTCCAAAAAGTTGGAAAATCATAATTCTGATGATGCAGAACCATTTCGAGTACCCCAAAATGTTGCCTGATGGAAATAATTTCCCCCCTTTTTTAGGGTAATGATTTTAGGGTAGCGATATGTTTTATAACTCATACATCAGAATTTTGATTTTCCAACTTTTTGGAAATTACTCTAAAAATGGGGTAAATTATTTCCATCAGGCAACATTTTGGGGTACTTGAAATGGTTCTGCACATCAGAATTTTGATTTCCAACTTTTTGGAAATTACCCTAAAAATGGTGAAAATTATTTCCATCAGGCAACATTTTGGTGCACTCGAAATGGTTCTGCATCATCAGAATTTTGATTTTCCAACTTTTTGGAAATTACCCTAAAAATGGGGAAAATTATTTCCATCAGGCAACATTTTGGTGTACTCGAAATGGTTCTGCATCATCAGAATTTTGATTTTCCAACTTTTTGGAAATTACCCTAAAAATGGGGAAAATTATTTCCATCAGGCAACATTTTGGTGAACTCGAAATGGTTCTGCATCATCAGAATTTTGATTTTCCAACTTTTTGGAAATTACCCTAAAAATGGGGAAAATTATTTCCATCAGGCAACATTTTGGGGTACTCGAAATGGTTCTGCATCATCAGAATTTGGATTTTCCAGTTTTTTGGAAATTACCCTAAAAATGGGGAAAAATATTTCCATCAGGCAACATTTTGGAGTACTCGAAATGGTTCTGTATAATCAGAATTTTGATATTGCTACTTTTTTAAATTACCCTAAAAATGGGGAAAAATTATTGGATCAGGCAACACCTCAGGATACTTGCTATGGTCCTGTATAAACAGAATTTTGATATGCTAGCTTTCGTGAAATTACCCTAAAAATGGGGAAAACTTATTGGACCAGGCAACTCCTCAGGGTACTTGCTATGGTCCTGTATAAACAGAATTTTGATATGCCAACTTTTGTGAAATTACCTTAAAAATGAGGAAACTTACTCCTAGGGTTGCCAGCTAAACAATCAAAACAGACAAATTTCTTTGTACGGACGGAGACACTGCTCAATCACGATTTTTCATTCGAGATTTTTCATTCGTGATCGTTTATTCATTCATTTCATTGTTGTGTGTTAATATTATCCATTTTGCTTTTTATTTGATCCAATGGCCGCGACGGTCAAGATTCTTGACCGTCGCATATTGACTCAAGATGATATAATATGTAAGTAGGTATCAGTCAGGAAGTAACTACCTTATAAAAATTGATAATTTTATTTCACTGTACCTACTTCACTCACGGTAGGTAGTTGTTGAAGGAACAAAACTGGGCGAAAATCCAAATTACAATCTGTCCGACAAGTCAGGCTAACAGTTTGGAGTAATTTTGTTCAAACAGTTTGATCATCAAACTGTTGGTAGGACAGTTTAGAATAAACGAAAAATACACTATATGGCATTGACTGTACTTTTGGCGAAATAAACTAAGTGATAAAAACAAAAAACATTCAATCGGAGGAACGGGAAAAAAAAATCCCGCTCCTCCTACCAATCGGAGTTCCGATCGGAGGACTGGGAATAACCCCTTTTAATTTGATTACTTTTTCAGTAAGGAGCAAAAGTGGAATAAAAATCTTGTAGGGTGCTTCCAGTAATCCCACAATACTTAAATGTGGCTAGTTTTTGTGACACGAATACAGAGAAAAAAAGTCGTACTAAAATACTAGATACACTAAACTTTACAATGGTGCATAATTTTCTTGCAATACTGCCATTGGTTAGTCCAAATCAACTGGTTCTTTTAATGCTGTTTGGGGAAAGATCTCGAGGATACCCGTGATTTTTTTTTATGAAGTCTTTGAAAGTTATAGAATATAAATTGTGAATGAGAGAAAGAGGCTCTTTTTATGCAAGGAATAAAAAAATAAAAAGTAATATAAAGGCTGGTTCTATCACCAGCTGTCACGAGGCACTTTTCAAGGCCACCATACCTCATGATACCTCGACCACCACTGGACCCTAAGCAAGAGAAAAGTTATATGGGGTAAACCAATAGGAGCTTAGCCATACTCCAATCCGATATCGTTGCCATGACAGTCACAAATCCTATAAAACTTCTATATAGGTATCGAGATTTGGAAATCACAAATTGAAACAGGGTAGGCCTACCTAACTGGGTTTTGTTTCTACAGGCATGTGAAAGAAGAATCACAACAGCCTGTGATTAATCAGACCGCTCTCCTCGATACTTTTGCGAAGCTATGCGCACAGATTAATGATAAAAAGATGGAATATACCAATAACAACTTGGTAAGGTATTGCTTTTTGCAAATTTAATATTGGTAATGGAGAAAATCTATTAAACACAATCTGTTTCAGCCTCGTACTCAAAGCCACAAATCATTGCAATGTGAAGTGGCATCACGGCGTGACTTTCACGAACAACATCAAGTAAGACAGAGAAGCCACGAGGGATCTCGAGAGTGCGTCATTCCTTCTGGCTTTCGCAGTAAAGAGACCTTCCAGAAACAACGGAGCCGCGAAATTATCAACAGACAAGACTGCTACGAAAAGGAAGCGTTTAAATATTCCAGCTATGAAAAGGAAACGCCTAAATACGCCAGCAAAATGGACATTCATCGTAGAAGGCACGAAGAAGACAGATATCGCGAGTACCAGCCTGAAGCGGTCCCTTCTAGAATTTCCATGGCCCATTATAGAGATCGTCCTCGCGATTATCGCGACTACGATAGAGTGGACCGAAGGTATGAAGAAGACAAAAGGAGATATTGCGAGCAAAAGACTAGCAGAAGCTTTGACGTTCATAGAGAAAGTTTCGTCGATGAACGGTGCAAGCGCACGGTTCGAAGCGATACTAAAGACAAGCGATACGATGATAAGTATTACGACAAACCAAGAGAAGCTTTAGAGAGGAATATTGCTATTAAAGATCTTGGGCGAGGCATAGACCGTTGCGACAGGAACTCAATAGTTTCTAGAGAGGATGAGTTCAGGGAACGGGATAAGTATTCTGAACGGGAAAGGGATTCTGGATTGAGCGTGGCTGATGGTGAAACTAGTACGTTGAGCGGGAGGAGCAACTATTTGAAGGTTGTGAAGGTAATACCATAGAAACTTACTATGGGGCAGCAGACGTCACTGAGATGCGAGAGGTTGCGGGTTCGATTCCCGCTGCAGGACAAATGTTTTTATGAACTACAAATATTTGTTCCATTGTACCGTGTTACTCGTAGTTCCTGATACCCACGACACTGGGAATCAAGACTGTTGGTTGGGTATTATATGTTATGTTATCTCTTGAGCACCAAAACATATTAAAACTCTCGTACTTTCCTCTGTCGTCATCATCACTAGCTTCATGAGTCCGAGCAGAATGAAAAAACAGACGTAGGAGATGAGAGCGTGGCAGTGCTCAGTTACCGATTATGTATTGTTCGTGACAACAGACTGAAAGACCGGTTAGATTGATCTATAGATAAACTCTATTGCCACACCAAATAAAAAAAGCAAAGGAAACATTTAAAAATAAAAATAACGTAGAATGGGTGATCTTATCGCTAGAAGCGTTCCTGACAACCTTTGGATGGAAAGGATAGAAACAAATCAAAAAGACGGCGAACTGTTGTTCTTACGAACCGGACGACGCAGTGTTGGAAGGCTCCCCTCGATGGACTTTAGACAATTATGAAGGTCAGAGGAAGTCAGTTGATGGAGACGGACCAAGACCGTTCGTTGTGGCATTTTATAGGGGAGGCCTATGTCGACTAGTGGGCGACACGTCACACTGGTGTTTTACGATCACCAGAGAGCTGATTCCTAGTACAAGCAAGTGACACGGACGTATAGTATAATGTTACACGGATTTTTGTATGGAAAATGAGGTTCACAGAGCTAGGGGCGCTCATCGGTGCCGCCATACATAAATCCACACTACACTACACCAGAGGTCAGTTTCATATGCTTTTCAAAACTCAGAATCAGCTCTAAGCTAGGTGATTTTTGAACTCGCTTGTAGCGAACGCCATTATATTCAAATAATATCATGCACGCTGTACCTACCTACCAACTGGAAAAAACGCGGATCGCTCCTTACGCGCACGCGGCTAGTGCGTGGAAACACGTTCGCAAATCGCTAGGAGTGATAACGTATTAAGTGTGAATTTGTAATTCTCAGCAAGAAATAACAGAACAGCGAGACGCTATGGACAAGATGATGAAACTCTGGAAGGAACTGATGCGGTGTTTCAAAGGCATCTCTCAATCACAAGTCCAGGACAAGGCTGCCAATGTAATACCGTTTTATTATTTCGTTATCACATACTGTTACGAAGCTAAGCATCCAAATTGAGTTTGACTCGATGCGATTAAAGACATTATAAAGGTCGCAGGAAGTCGGTGGAAGGAGGCGGCTCAAGCCCGTGCGTCGTGGCATTCTAAGGGGGAGGCCTATGTCCAGCTGTGGACTTCTACAGGCTGATAGGATGATGTAAGCCGTGGTAGTTTCGGCCTAAGATTAGGACTCCTCCAACTCCTGTGGATATCTTAATAGGCGACTAAGGGGTTACGCCAGTGGATGGACAGCAGCATCCACCTGAGTACTTAACACTAAACTTGATCACCAATCCGCCAGCCAAGCGTAGTGAATTATGGCAAATCCCCCCATTGCACGCTTTGCGTTATACGCTATGCATGCTATGGGGGAAGCCTCCTTCAGCAGTACATTTCTATCGGCTGGTGAAGATGTAAGTTGGCACTTGTGCAGCGTTCGGAGGGGTTCCTCTCCCAGCAGTTGACGTCAATCGGTTGATAAGGTAGTAGGGTCTGAGCAAAATTCTTCGCCTTACATCTTAGCGTTGCCTATTTACCCCTTGGCTCTCATTTGGGCCGCGCTGCCCGAACTCTATGGTTTTGGAAATGACCCTGAGCTCTCAACTGGGCCGCGCTGCCCGAACTCTATGGTTTTGGAAATGACCCTGAGCTCTCAACTGGGACGCGCTGCCGTTCCGATCAGCCCAAATACGAGTCTACGCAACTTTTGAATTTTGTATTCATTGGTTGATTTTGGTATGTGTCTTGGTGTTGGACCTACCTACCGTACAAGCCATGAATCAAGCCTCTGCGTTCAATAAATGGAAAGTGGCCACTTTTTTTTCCATTTTCCATTTTCCGCCAGAGCAAAAGCTTCTGGCTGGAAAAAAGTGGCGGTTAAACTAGGGGTTAATTAAATGCTTATTTAAAATGTGATTTTATTTTTCAGGAATCTCCTGAAAATGTGCGTGAGTCAGCAGCCGCCCAGCTACGTTTGTGGCGCGAGTGTATGAGGAGATACGAAACGGTCGCACGGGATGTGGGTGATACGGATGCTAGGCTTATGGTAAATCGTTTCTAAACGCACCTCTTTCTAGAAATTCAAAGATAACTTGTAAGAACTCACATAGATAATCACCCGTTCTCATAACCCGTTGATTTCTTTTGCAATAATGTCTAATGTTGCTGTTTGTGTGTCTAAGTCATATATATAAAATATTTTATTTAGCCCTGTTTTTCCTGTACCTACCGTGTACCTAGTACGCATTATCGAAAACAGTTTTTTGACAAAATGGAAATTGGTTGATTAATTAGGCAGGCCCCTAAGTAGAACATGAACGAAGAGGTGTTGTCGCCGTTGTAATGGCTGGTTACACCTTAACATCAATTGATGTAAGTACCTATCTTCTTAATTACAGGAGGAAATAAATAAGCAGCGATCAGAAATGGCAGAGATGGCGACCATGTGGCAAGAGTGTTTGCAGCGCTACAGGGATATGAGTAACGATTTCAAAACTTTGAAACAAAAGGTAAGTAGTACCTACGCACTTATACAAACAGGCAGCGAACTCGCGTGTGCACTAAATTGGGGGTATTTACTAACTCAAGCGGTATATTATAGTAAGCGGCAGACAAATAGAGATCTAGCAGGCGTACCACGTGACTGCGCAGCAGAGAACTTTACACTAGACATGGAACGAGTACTCGGTTTGGGTTCGGCCTTTTTTAGGGTTCGGCCGAGCACCTAGTATTAACGGCCGAGTACCGAATACTCGGCCTTATATTGCAGGGAAAAATAAAGACAAAAAGCCAGTTTTTATCATCATTATTATATTAGATACGTTAAAACACCAGGAACATGAGAAACAGCAGAAATATTTAAAATTTGTTGCTTTA
Source organism: Epirrita christyi (assembly GCA_951392215.1). Lineage (NCBI taxonomy): Eukaryota > Metazoa > Arthropoda > Insecta > Lepidoptera > Geometridae > Epirrita > Epirrita christyi. Next base: position 9,889,207 of record OX595853.1, read on the forward strand.
TATTTACGAATTAATGAATGAATGTTCGTAGAATTCTACCAAACTAACTAAGTTGATTTATAATCAAACTAGTCACGTTCAAGGAATTTTTATACTAGAGGTACTATATCCATGGTTACGTTAGATTTACATGCGAAAAGAGGTCTCAGTACTAACAAATAATTCACAAAAATATTTTGTCAGCCATTGACAACGCAGTGAAAATAGGTTCAGTTTTATTTGCCAAATAACTAATTATTTTAGCCCTAACTAACTGATAATTCTGATAAAGCATTTATTATATTAGTTCAAACAGATACAGTGAAATAATAATAAATTTTCAAATACCGGCCACCCGCTACAGCGTTTTTTTTAAGCCGAGTACTCGGCCCAATATAGGCTGAGTACTCGGCGAATCACTACTCGTTCCATGTCTACTTTATACTAGAAATTGCTACTGCGCGTGTCACGTGGTACGCCCGCCAGGTCTCTATTTGATTGCCTTCTATTATATTATAATAGGCCGAAAACCCAAAGAATCATTGTATAAGGTTCAGATTAAGTTTTTGAGTATGTAGTGTACTTACTTGCGCGTTGATCCACCACAGTTCAGTCGCCGTTGGCACAAGGCATCATTGTGTACGAAACGATGACACGACGAAAAAGACCAACCAGCTAAAAAAAAAACGGTTGTCTGTAAAGTCGGTTTACTGACGATAGTTCAACGTGTCAACGTCGTTATTGTGCTTCTTTGTCGCTCGTTCCGCGCTCGCGCGTATGCGGCGTTAGCGCATGCGCATATATATATATAGCATATATAGCGCATGCGCATGCGGCGTTAGCGCATGCGCATATATATATATATATATAGCATATATAGCGCATGCGTATATATATATATATAGCATATATAGCGCATGCGCATATATATATATATATATCATATATAGCGCATGCGCATATATATATATATAGCATATATAGCGCATGCGTTTTGCGAGGTGACGCATGACGAGGTAACGACGTATGACGAGGTAACGACGCATTAGTCATGTTTTTTCGAGCGTGCAGCCGGCTCCATCGATTTATAAGACGTTAACACGTCAAAACAGAAAAAGTAACTGGAGGATCGTTTTTGGCTCATATCCGATTAGCTCCATCTCATCGAAATCGCTTCAGTCATTATAACGTGATTGAGTAACAAACTGTAGCGTGTATCAAATAAGTAAGACCAAACTTTCAGCTAGCAACACCAGACCCTACCACCGAGAGTCCAACGCGCCTGCCGGCGCCGCCTCTGCCAACGCCGGCACCTCCGATGCCGTGCGCGACAGGCGAGGGCTCGCTCCTTGCGCCGCAGTATCGTATGCCACCTAACTATGCACAGGTTAGTGGCAAAATTAATTAAATATATTTATTCGACAACACACAGATACACAGAACAGACAGGCAGAAGAAAGAAAAACGTATACCTACCTACATATCTACAATAAACAAAAGTGCAAACTAGTCTGCCCTGTACGATGCGGTGTGGAGCCGAACAGGCCCTGTCTCAGCATAATGCTAATATCTTTTGGGCTAAACTAAAATTCCGTTAACACACAAAGGCTCTCGTTGGCCCAGGCCAACCAGGCCAAGGACCAGCCCCCGTATTGTCTAACAAACTGATATGCGCGCAATGTATCGCAAAATTGTAATTGAAAACGATTACAACTTTGCAATACATTGCGCCGAGTGCTTTAGCGTCTTTTCAAGAGCAGATATACCCTGTTTCATAATCATTCTCTAAACCTATTTTAGTTTAAAATAGCTTTTGTCTTGTTCTCTCTGATGTAAAATGTCATATGTCAAAACAAGACAAAAGCTATTTTAACTAAAATAGGTAAATAGAATGATTATGAAACAGAGGGATAGCATATAGCGGGTCATTCCCAGTCCTCCGATCGGAACTTCGATTGGTAGGAGGAGCGGGAATTTTTTTTCCCAATCCTCCGATTGAATGGTTTTTGTTTTTATCACTTAGTTTATTTCGCCAAAAGTACAGTCAAGGCCATAATGTATTTTTCGTTTATTCCAAACTGTCCTACCAACAGTTTGATGATCAAACTGTTTATAACAGAGGGATAGCATATAGCCGCCTGGCGGCTAAAGTCTGCTGTAGGGAAAAAGCTGTCTGAGTATCTAGACGACTATTTCCGTCCCGTGCAAGCCTACTTACGTCTCGGCCGGGCCAAACACGAGTCGAGTTATTCAATAGTATTTATTTTGACCTACCTAATAAAGTAACCTGTGGAAACATGTAAGTGGTTTTCAGCATACATGTACCACCATTTCTTTGTGTGTAAATTTTCGCAAATTTCTAAGGTCAAAAACAATTGTGTGCAGATTTTTTTGATTTTTGGTTTTGACGCGTTTATAATGTGATCTCGATATTTCCAGATGCCTCCCCCTCTCGGCGGTGGCGGCGGCTACCCCGGCGGCCCCGGTGCTGCCCTTAGAGGGCACGCGTCGGCTCCCCCGGCGTGGTGGTGGGGTGGCGAGCAGGAGTCTACGCGGCGCCGCTCCTCGCCTGACTCACGGGGCTCGCGGGAGCGTGACCGGGACACGCGACATCGTCACAAGGATGCTGGAAGAGGTACAGTGTACAGAAATTGCTTTCTCGCTCTCTTTTATCGTACCTACCATAAACTAGATATAATATCAAACTTACCTTTTCAGATGAAGCAAGATACAAGGGAAAATCTTCGAAACCTACCGCGGCGCGTTCCGAGTATAAGCACAGAAAACGATGAAAATTATAAGCATACCTGATAAAAATTACCCATTGAAAAATTCACTGTTAATCGTTACAGGACATAAAATGCGGTAGACATAAAATCATAGTTTCCCTTAAATTTCAATATAAATGTAATGTTTTTGTTTGTGTATATTTTATTGATGTATTTGTTTTTTTTTAAATTGTTTGTCTAATAAACAGTTAAATTGCAATTTTTTCCTTAAACTCGAAGATATTCATGATGCCCAATCTGAACTGGTGACCTTTTCACAGGTAAGAGAATCCTATCGTTAGTAACTTGATAAATGACTAGTGTTATAAATGCGAAAGTTTTTTTGAATATTTGTTACTCCTGAAGATGGATAAACCGAATTCTATGAAATTTGGTAAGTACACAGATTGGGTCTTTCCCTGTCCTCCTATTGAGCATCTTATTATCATTGTACACTAGTGTAAAATAAATTAAATAAAATTATTATTTGTTGATGTAGTAATCTGTTCACTATGATCACTATGTAGATTAAGCAAAGTCAAAGTCAAAAAGAACTATTCATTGAAATCACGAGGATCATTTTGAATCGTCTTATATAAAATTACTCCTGTTCCAACGCGACCAAGCCTAGAAGAATCAGGCAACAAACTCGGCTTGGCTTACATAAATGGTCCGTCTTACCACTAGGTGAGAAGCGCCTGTGTGGTGCCTCGGAGCAAGCAGTTGCTGATACATAGTAAATGAGAACTTAAAAACCTTAGGAAAGTAGTCAAAAGTAAATAAACATCAGCAAAAATATGCAAGACAGCACACGCTACGCTTGTTATACTTATAAATAATAATCTAATAGAAACATGTAAATAGGTAAGTACAGATATTGCAAATTTCCATTTTAGCAGTCGGGGGGCAGAGCGACATCTATCAAGCTATAGGATACTTTTCATCAGACGTCGCGACGAAAGCGTTATCCACATTCTCGCCGTCACGCATTACACGTGAAGTGTCCGTGTCGTGTCGAGGAACTAAACTAGGGTTCCACGGTACAACGCTAGACTAAAGACTACTTATTGTACCTATAATTTCAATACAATCTAGGTACTTAATTACCAGTCCCTGCCCGTGGTACACCTTTACTGTTCTCGGCATGCAGGAACCTACACGCCTAAGTCCTATACAATCTTAGATCCGTTTACAAGCGGTTATTAGGCAGGTATCTCAAGGAAGTAACACAGTAAAAAAAAATCCCGCTCCTCCTACCAATCGGAGTTCCGATCGGAGGACTGGGAATGACCCAAATAAGCAAGTACTTTTAGATGCAATTTGACAGGTTTCTAAAAAAAATAATTTTGACATTCGTTAAGTGTCTCGTAAGCGTTATGATCTTGGTTCACCTGGCTGTACCAGGGCCCCAGAAAAGTTGCCTCTGTCCAGGGGCAATTTTTCTTCCCGTAGTACACCTTGTTATGTTCCCTCAAGGTGTAGGTACCTGGGGTTTTTATTTCTTTCCGTGGTTCACCTGGCTGTACCAGGAGTATTTTATGAGGTTCTTCTAAGCGAGCATCAGTCATCCTCGTGACTTACTTCTTAGCCAACCCTAGTTCGTAAAAGACTCGTTAAATTATACCTAGCTCTAGTCAAGGTCTCGATGAATGAGTCTAATAGCATTGATGTTTCACAGTGGTTTTCAAGGTTGTAATAAAACGAAACATTTATGTAGCTTCACTGAATAGACCCATTGGTATTACTAAAGTAATACACCGGTACAAAGTTACAGTCTACAGTTAGTACCTATCTAGTAGAGCTTCTTGTGAAATAGTTCATCCAGGGAAGTACCACCACCACCTACCGCCAAACCTTTTTCCGCCTGGTACACCTATTCTGCCGCCAAGTAGTAGTGTTCGCATTGCTGTGATCCGGTTTGAAGGGTACGGGTGCCGGTGAAATTACACGCACATGAGACTTTTCATCTTTATGTCTCAGGGTCGGCAACGCGCGTGTGATACCTGGATGTTACAGGCGTCCTTTAGCTACGGTAACTACTTTCCATCAGGTGGGCCGTATGCTTGTTTGCTTTCCTAGCAGTATATATAATATAGTGACTTATCGGCATTTACAGATTGAAATAAAAAACAGGAAGTTTATAGATTTATTTATTGAACCTATAATTAATTTTACTTATAATCTAGCATGATAGCATTGATTTAATTAATTTGATTAAAATCCAAAATATTTTTTTTTGTTTTTGTGTTTGTGTAGTTTTGTGATTGTAAGAAAGAAAAGGGTACCTATTATAGTTAATTATCTTGTAGTGATTGAGGACATATCTTTCGATTTCGTTGACTTTATATCATCTAAATACTATACCTACTACCTAAATATTTAGTTTTCGATGACATGTCATCTCAACGATACTTTATACTATATATTTAATATTTGATACGATTAAAATAGTCATAAATGAAAATAAAATGTTAGAAAGAGATCTGCAGGGCGATTCTAAAACGTGTTTTTTACTGTGTTCTACCGGAGAAAATTGTTTTAGTTACTTACCACATCGAATTGAAAAACTAACGAATCCGGTCGGAAACGTTTCCGACGTTTTAGAATCGCCTGCTTGAAGTACAAGCCACACTTAACTTAAAAAAAACTTTCGGTTTTTCGGAGCAAATGATTTATTTATTAGTTTGCTTTTGAAATCCCCTATTCCAAATCTGAGACCGGACTCAGTGGCGTGCCAAAGAGAGAACTCTAAAGGTCTTTTCCATCCATCCATAAGATCCAGGAGTGGATGATGATGATTATATAAATTCCAGACTCCTATTGGCCATATTAAAATTATAGAAATATTTATCGCACATTTTGTGATATTCAGTTGCGAGACTTTTGGGTCCGGGTACGGGCATGCCAATTATGCTCTACTTAAAATTACCAATATAGTTGTCACTACCTATGTTGGAAAACCTTTTTTCATCCCATCTATTCGAAAAGGACGACTTGGTTCGCCTTTAAGTGCACCCAAAGGTGGTGTTTTCTGTATGAAGCTTCTATAAGTGCGCCGCAATTATCTTTGCTGCGCACTTTTTAAATTTGGAACATATCGAACTCAAATAAGTGCGCCGCAATTATCTTTTACGCGCACTTTTTGAATTTGGAACATCTTGAAAAGAATCAAACACATAAGTGCGCCGCAATTATCTTTGCCGCGCCCTTTTTAAATTTGGATCATCTTAGTGTTCAGCGCCAAAGAAGGCGAACGCAAATATTGTTGGCTGGTACGACGGCCCATAGTCGCGCCACCGGCTGAATAAAAAAAACAAATTAGAAACGCACGAAACTACGGCCCGCGATTTCGTCATTTTTAACCGACTTTACAAAAAGGAGGAGGTTCTCAATTCAGTTGTATTTTTTTTTTAATGTTTGTTACCTCATATCTTCGGCGTTTATGAACCGATTTGGAAAATTCTTTTTTTATTTGAATAGATATACTTCCAGATTCCAGATTCAAAATCCAGTTCTGATGATGGGATCCATGAGGAATTGAGGGAACTCCTTAAATATATATGGCGATTTTGATATTTTCAGCAACAAACCAAGCATTTGCATTCAGAAAGTATCATAATCCTTTCACCACTATGGTTCTTTCATAATTTTTTTTTCATCCAAGTATTTAGTCGAATACAATGGCCTAAGTCTGTTTTTTAAATGATAAGTTATTCATGGATTATTAGAAATTCATGGTTTTGTTTTGAAATAAAATATGAGGCGCCTTTTATTTTCTCATAGTGGGTGATGAAAAGTAGAGTGTAACACTCGGGCGCAAAATATATGTTTGGCTCGGGCGACGTACTTTGAATCCCTCGCTACGTTCGGGATTCTACTAAAGAATCCCTCGCTACGCTCGGGATTCTACTCTAGAATCTCTCACTTCGCTCTGGATTCAAAAAAGCGCCCTCGCCGTAAAAATATTATTTTGCTCCCTTATGATACAATCTACTATTTTGAGATAGCATACATATTCTAGTACAAAAAAGAAAGAAAGTCGGTAAGTAGATACACATAATACATTATTCGTCTTTTTTCTGATAGGACACAACCGCCTCCGATAGTTTCCAGAGCTTTTCCGCTGTCGCATCGTCACGTGCGTGCGATGCCGGCGCCACCTCGCGGCAATCACAGAAATACTTTCCTGTCGCCTCATCCAGTTCTTGAGACACCGCCAGGTGTATGGTGGTCTGGGCGCCTTCCGTCGCTGTCTTGAAGAACAAACGGATCAGAAACTTCGTCACGAAGTCCTTGTTTCTGAATATATCCGTATTGACCGCGCCCGGGTGCAAGCAGTTCACCGTGACCCCGGTTCCGGACAAAACCCGGCTCAATTTTCTGGTAAACAGAATGTTGGCGAGCTTTGTGTCGGAGTAAACTCTCAAGCGGCTCCAAATAGTTTTTGCCTGTTTATCGAATTGCTCCAAATCGATCTTTCCAATCCTATGCATTATAGAGGAGATGTTTACGATGCGACTCGGTGCCGACGATTTTAAAAGAGGCAATAGTGTCGATGTCAGAAGAAATGGCGAAAAATGATTTACTTGAGCCTCGAAAGGAAGGTTGTCTTCGGTCAGGAAGTTACCTACATTCCCCGTGCCAGCGTTGTTGATCAGTACGTCCAATCTCGCCTCGGATTTCATGAGATCGTCTGCGAACGCTCGCACCGACTTGAATGACGCCAAGTCCAAAGGCTTGAATGTGATGTTTTGATTTCCAGTTGATTTGATTATTTGATCTCGAGCGGTGGTTCCTCGTTCTTGATCTCGGCATGCGAGAATAACTTTGGCCCCTCGCCTTGCCAGGTCCTCAGCTGTTTCGAAACCGATTCCAGTATTGGAGCCGGTTATTACAACAACTTTGTTTAACATTTTATATTCACACTTACAAATTCCGCTTGAAAATTTATAAAATAATTTTACAATAACGAGCAAAATTATAACAGTTAGTATCAGATACATTTTTGATAATTCAAAAAATATTTTTTTGCTTGTTATCTTATTCAAACTTGAAATGCGCGCGTGCGTACATAAATCGATAATAAATAATCACGACCACACCACAAGCACGTTAGAGTGCTGTCAGTTTTTAAACCACTATAAAAAAGAGACAATGTAATTTGAGACTTTTTTCTATAGCGACACAGTAGACTATGGATCTCTTACTCCCAGACTAGTTAAACTCGTACTGAATGATGTGATTTAATGTTAACCAAACACTAGGGAACGCCAGTTAATGCCTTTACACATGGCACGGCTCAAACGCGAACTGTCGGACTGTCGCGCTTCCATCATGATTGATGTTGCTTGCGTACTTTGATAAGACACACCACACACCTTGCGTTGGAGAAGCGAAAAAGTTTTTTTTTTAAATTTTGCGTTCCCTTAGAGCATTTTTCGCTGAGCATTCAACATGAATACTGCGATCACCAATCCGCCTGCCAAGTGTGGTGATTATGGCAATTCCCCCCTTTTATTTTAAGGTGGCTTCGCTCAGCAGTGGACGTCTAAAGGCTGCTGATGATGATGATGACTTCTTTCCTTCTTTTCTTATGATAAATAATATTAAATCAATAATGTCTTTATTTCTGGCTTATACAGAAATGAACAACAAGCCCATAATAATGAAATACCGTATAGATACTAGATACCTACATTTAAAATATAATTTACTAGCTGCCCGCGCGCGACTTCGTTCGCGTGGTCCCGGTGTTTGGCCTAATTGACATGTTTTTGAACAAATTAAGACCACTTGTTGGCGTAGGCATCCACTTTCTACCCTGCCATGAGCGCCTGGTATTCGAGTATCAAACAACCTGTCGTTTGTATTGTTCTTTCGCTTGGTCCCGGTGTTCCCGTTGTTCCCTGTGGTCCCGGTTGTCTAGTCATCCACTTTCTACCCTGCCATGAGCGAATGGTATTCGGAGCATCAAACAACCTATTATTATAATATACACTTTTCCCGGTGTTCCCGATTGTCCCAGTGTTCCCGGTTGTCCCGTTTTTTCTGTCATAAGAACCTTCTCCTGACAATAACAAACACAAAAAAAAATGAAATCGGTCCAGGCGTTCACGCGTGATGGCGTGACCAAGGGATATAGGGATTCATTTTTACATATATATATATATATATATATAGATTTATTGAGCATTGTAGACTGGAACAACGCAACCTCATTAATTTTCTAACTAAACAACTTCAAAAAACAATAAGACAACATTTTCACAGGACCTCTCGAGATTCCCTATACACATCATCAAAAGAACCATTTTGAATCAGTCTCATTAACGGTGAAACCGGACGACGCGGAAAGGAAGGCTCCCTCTCGATGGGCCAAGGACATTATAACAGGATGTCGGGACGCTCAAGACCGTTGGTTGTGGCAATGAGGTAGGCCTACGACCAGCAGTGGACTTTTATAGGCTGATGATGATGCATCAACGGTGCGTAATCGGTGCGTGCGTGTGTAATGTACATAGGTAATCGATCCATAAAAGGACCGGCAAAGTATCTGCTGTGCGCCGGGACGAGTGCTTACATTGCATGTTTCAGGTGACCTAGTTACGGCATTAGCATTGCGCAACGTGACAATAACAACATCGGTGCGCAGGTCGGCAATTGTGTGTGTGACAGCATCAAAAAACTGCATCTCAGGCAGACGAGATGCAGTTTTTTGATGTACCCAAAATGCGCCTTTGGATTTTGGGTACATTGATTGTATTTATAAAGTCCAGATGGGAGGTCCGGGGGACGAACGCAGGCGGCATGTCATCCGGGTCAGTGACCTTGAGAACGGTGATGTCTTGCATGCTTCATTCACCTCGGTTGATCTTCGGTAGCTCTTCATTTGGTCACTTATCTTCAACGACTGAGCAGCGTCTTTGTAGTGAGAATCTCGTTTTTGGAAAGTTCGTCTTACAAATATACTTAACTGTTAATTCGTCCATGGCATCTAAAGGATCCCTATAGTGAACAGCCTTATTTTGGGTTTTGTTGGCATTAGATTACCGCACCAGCGTACCGGCGCACCGCGGCAACGCTTTTCTGGCACGTGTGTAGACTGTCCTTACCATGTTTAGTCTATGCTATGTAGCGGGAGAATTTTAAATGAACGCAGTATTCACCTGCAGCATTTTTCATCGCAATTCACAAGAAACATGGAAGAATAAATACAGTATAACTATTAAGAGTAGTTACCTACAAAGAGGATATAATAACTACCTACGTAGTAATGTTTATAATGGTATGACTTGACATGACTATATAAAGTGGATACGAAACAATAATTATAAAAAAAAACTGGCAACGCTAATCTTTTAGTAAACTTTACCTATAGTACAGTCAAATTAGGTGATTTTTTGCAAAAGTGTGGAACTAATTAGATGTAGTCATGAAAACTTTTCTAATTGTTTTGTATGGCTTAAAAATTACCTCTAATAATAAGCATCAGTAATTTCACCCTCCGGAACAGGGTGAAATAGGGTGAAAACCTTAAAATATCCGTAACTTAATGGGGGAAATAGAAGTAGTCGGTGCAATTTGGCATAGTCTACATTTGCACCAAGTATTTTTTAAATCCGACATACGGAACATACAAAAAAAAAACCTTGATAAAAAAACTTTTTGTGGTTATTACGGCTCCGGGAAAATTAAGGTAGTCGGTGCAAATTGATATACTTATCAGAAAAATTATCGAAATACATTACCAGGTTTGCACCATGGTGCGTCTCACGGAAGGCACTTTTCCATATTTTATTGTCGCTCTACTTCGGGTAAAATTAATGTAGTTCTGGAAATCGACTTAAACTTATTCATTTAATTAGTACTACATCCGCCGGCAGTTATATACTTGTTTTTTTTTACGGAAGATGCATTTGTTCAACACTGTGTTTCCTACATACACGTGGTTTTTATTAAAATCATAATGCACTAAGACAGTCTCTCTATACGTAATTTAACTTGCATCAAGTAATTTCTTTCTATTTTAAAATTTACGGCCTTTTTAAGTTTGTACCTAATATTTAAAAGGGTTCCGTAAGCGCGAGAAACGGTGCAAACCTAGGATAAGCTTCTTTTCGTGTCATCTAACGTTTCCATAAGAATCCACGACTACACGACTTAGGTCCACACTTTTTGCTAATTTGCCTGTACTACTAGGTATTTATCTGTGAAATATCCGTCTTAAGAATGTACCCCTCCGTCTTCTGTGGATATCGTAAAAGCCAACTAAGGGATTACACCAGGGGATGCGGCAGCAGCATCCACCTGAGTACTCAATACCAATGTGCGATCACCAATCGGCCTGTCAAGTGTGGTGATTATGGCAATTCCCCAATTGCATTCTATGGGCGAGGACTCGTCCAGTAGTGGACGCCTAAAGGCTGCTAATGATGATTTGTGTTGTGAAACCTATTATTCGTTTATTTTCACATCACAAAGGTCATTTAGTGAAAAACCTTACTAATTTCAAAAAACATGTGAACCTGTATTGTGAGAGACTGGTGCCTGATATAGGTTTATAAAAAACCTGTGTTACAGGTCACCAGGACTCCACTCCACTGAATACATAAGTAAAAATTAGGTAAGAGAAGTGAACCTTTAAACAAGACAAGTGATAAGAGAAAAGAAGAACCAGGCAATAATCTAAAGATACAAAAGAATAAAAAAATAAAATTAATTAAACTAAGCAACAGATAACAAACTAACAACTCAAGGAGGGCGGTAATTTATAGGATAGAGGACTTGGCGCTAGTAGCAAAGCAGTAGACGACCTCTGTCGCGCGGCGGGCAAGTAGCCGGCTGAGATGCAAGAGGCTGCGGGTTCGATTCCCGCTGCGAGACAAACGTTTATATGAACTGCAAATACTTATTCAGGATCTAGGTATTACGACACCATGGCAGCACTCACAGTTCCTGGCACCCACGACACAGGGAATCCCAGTGTGGGATCAGGGCCACGCATGTGACTGTCAAGTGTTATGTATGTTATGTTATGCTTTGTGTGTGAGTTTAACGTATAAGCAGCTGGAGATCAAGTTAAGTGACAAAGAAGATTTTCGGTTTCTTCGTAGTCGAGGGTTTTTAGCCAAAGCGTAGTAGTCTTCTTGCAGCTAACAGCGTGTAAATGGTAGATAGATAGAAGCTTGTTGACCTTGTTGTATAAGTAAGGGCCAAGGAATCAGAAGAAATTATGCGCAAAGCTAGTGTGATACAACTAATTATATTCGTCCCACGTCTGTCGAAATGTTGTAATACCGGGGACGTCATCAACCATCATCATGAACGAACCCATTCTTTATTATCTGCCAGGCCGGTTTCCACCGGGGCGGAGACGAGACGAGATGTGTTTGAATAAACCAATCCGATTTCGTTATTTCCTTTTCATTTTTACTTGTCAAGCCTGCTAGCTTTGACCTCGTCTCCTCTCCTCTCCGCCCCGGTGGAATAGTTTGGTGTATGGGAGTTGTACTTCTTAGAATACTAATATTCCTTGAAGTGTCCTTATTCTAAGCTTGAAGTATATAGTCTGAGCATCGACTCGCGGCATTAAAAAGTAGGTACCTAACTCAAACACAAAAATACGAAGGTGAAAATAAAACAATAAATAACTTTCCAATAGGTATTTTTATCATACGAACAAACCTATCAAAGGCTATTACAAATAATTACAATTAACTTACTATCTAAATATAATAGAACTTTGTAATTTTATTTAAAAAACGACAAAATTATGTATTTTGGTTGGTCAAACGCAGACTATGCGTTTGATAACAATTTTTAGATGTGTAGAAGACAAAAATGGAAGATTTTAGTTTACAAGTTTTTTTTAACAATTTTGATTGATTAAACAACTGGGTATTATCTGTTTCAGTCTCCGGTTAAACTTTCAAGTCTTTTCGTTGTCCAAAAAGTTCGGGCACGAAGACTTACAAAGTTTAATATTTAAATAACTCAAGATTACTTATACTTAGAAATATACCTACTTAGAATATAATATTCTTATCTAAACATATTGACTTATTATCTTAACTAAGCTTACAATAAATGAGAATAAAATTGACTAAAAGGAACACGGCTTGATATCGCCAGGACGAAAAGGTCTTTAAATTACTTTTAGGTACCAGTACTAGGTGCGACACTAATCAAAGCACCGGACTGTGGAGAGAGTTATGCTCGGAGTTTGACTTTGATTTCGGATTATATCAGAGAAGAATTACGTTCACAGACATAGCTCTCAGAATTAGCAAGTTGAAGTAGCCATGGGCAGGCCATATAAATAGCTCACAGAACTGACAACTGGAATAAAGGTTCTCGAGTGGCATGAATCGTACGACTCAGGTAGAAAGGCTCTCTATGGGCCTATGACAAGGTTGCAGGAAGTTGGTGGATGGAGGCGGCTCAAGACCGTTCTTGGCATTCTATGGGAGAGGCCTATGTCAAGCAGTGAAAGTTCACATAATATGTGATGCTATAGAAGTCTTTAGGATTACATATTCATACTTAGGTATTCCATTATTTGCAGCCTTTTCGACAAGTGACAACTGACTACGAAACGAAAGCGCTCATATGGGGAGGAGGTATGGGGAGGATGATAAGCGATCGACAGGTTTAAATTTTTTGACCGCATAGCGAAGCTGTGTCTCACTCAGGAAGGGTAATGAGTTTAGCGTCTATGCATGTATGTGTCTATGTGAAACTTCAGAACTAGAAAACCTCTGAACCGATTTGGACATATAATTATGAGATGAGTGAGATTATACACCACGTAGGAACTTCACTATTCTCCTGCTGACTTAGCTCATGAGGAAGGACCTCTAAATGGTCAACGAAACGTCAACAGGATAATAGTAAAGTACATGGTGTACAGCCGTAATTTTTTAAAAAATTTGTAAATTATGTTGTTCTTTCAAGATAAAACCATATTCATAATTTACTGATGAGAGAACACCTAGCTTTAAACATATATAAAGAGTGAGTAGGTAATCTACACTCGGCTGGACTACACCAGCTGTTCGTCACAGCTCGCAATTACAAATAAGGTGGTATTTTAGATAGGTAATCGTAAAATTTGTTACTGCAACATATTCCGTCGTCAATTCCGCATCACTTGATAGCCCCTCCACCGCATTACTAATTGTCGTCGTGGGAAATGTTCTTCATCTTCTGCGCTACAGAGCAGTAGTGTCGTTCGTAATTCTATAGATATGGAGCTCATAATTATCTTCATTCCACATAACACTATCTTTATTTTGTATTTAACTAACTAGTATTTTAACTTCTATTCGATCCACCTATGCCCGACATTTCTTTAAAATATTGATAGAAGTTGATAGTGATTGTGTTGTGGAGAACAAAGATATTACCCCCGTTATCCACGACACTAAAGTTAACAGTGGGGTAAGTGAATATCTAAAGGTGTAACTTCACTTGGTGTATATTCGCAAATGTTTGCGTTATTTATCCAAGGCAAAATCAACCATGATTCCATCAATACACAATGTTGTTGCCTTGGCAAAACAATGCAAACGTTTACGCAAATACGCCAAGTGAAGTGTTTCGAGACGATAGTTATTGTCAAATATTGGCCAATAACATCGCGGTGGCTTGAAATCTTTGTAATTTGTTTTATTAATATGTGACATTTACGATAGCGTTTCGATAACGACAGAGGTTCGTGCTTGGGCCTCTGATGGGAAAAATATACCCCAAGACACCAAGGGTAGTGTGGATTGCTAGTGCCGATGACGCGTTAACTCGCGTTTGATAGTTTTCATATGACCTCGTGTCTAGATTTAAAACTGGATTAAGAACTTACAAAACATTCAAAAAATCCTTCTAAGACCTTACAATTTTATTAATTTATATACATAAATAGAATAAGTACCTACTAATAGATTAATTACAATTTAAATTTTGTGCAAAATTCAATATGGCTATCAGCCGTTTTCTAAAGCCTAGTCTTGCCCTTCGTGCAATTCTTGTCCTAGTACCCAATTGTCAAATCTCTATGTTGTATTATGTTATGATTATGTTATGCATGGTTATGCTACGGTATTTGACAGTTACTTTGACAAGAACTGCCCATGTTAAGGCTAAGTTAAGGTTCTAAAATACGGTTACATGGCTTCTTATGTAAAATATGACAATAATAAACAATTTTATAAATTCGTCTAAGTACACCAAGTCTTCAACTAACTTCTTTTAACTAAATTGTTAAGATAAATTCCATAAATTTTGAAGAAAAAAGTAGATCTTATTCTTTTTTCTTCTAGAAATAACATAGGTAGGTAGGTAACTTGATTTAATTTTACTGATTTTTCATAAAATATTAAAGTATTTACAAAAAGAATGTTCTTAAAAAATACTACTTACCTACTTAAAACAACATCATTCGATAATTATAAAAAATTACCATGTTTTTAGATCATTTTAGCATATTTCACAGTTTTGACCATAACTACCAGTAATTACCATTTCTACATAATTAGGTGTTTTTTCTAATTGGAAATTGTGTCAGAATAAATTATCGTCTAAAGAAGCAAATAAAAATATACTATGGATCAATGGACGGACTTGACAAAATTAATTTACCTATTACAATGTTACTTCTCAGCAAACCCAATTTTAACAAACTGACTAAGGGACACCTAATATTTACGAAACACTTAACTCGTGTCAAATTAGCAAGAAATCATCATAGAAACCGTGTCTATTGGACATGAGATAGTGTCTCGTTAGGTGACCAAAAAATACCAAGGTACAGATAATGCGTATAGTGGTGGGTAAACTGCGAACCTCAAACATGGGTATGAATATTACCAAGCAGGAACTTGACATACTTACTACCAAAGTGATATTTAAGTTTAACTCTCATTCGCATTAGACATACATACATTATAGGTAGCTTATTTACTTCTCTGAGTCAGCAACTGTGAAATATGCCTATTTCAACAACACAAGGTAAGCATTTCTTTCACTCATTTCACATACGTCCCGCATTCGCTTTGTTTCAATAAACCTGAAATGAGAAAAAAATACTGTTATGCACATTTACGAAAAAACAGTTTCAGAGGCCCAATTCTTTAATTTAAAATATTCTAGTCACAAATAACCTCGTGTCAGTCGCACTGTCTCGTATAGTAACTATACAAAGTAAAACATGACACTACTAGTAGGTACATTTATTAGTGTCATCATCATCATCACCTGCCTGTAGAAGTCCAATGCTGGATATAGGCCTCCGCCATAGAATGCCATGACGAACGGTCTTGAGCCGCCTCCATCCACCGACTTCCTGCGACGTTAATAATGTCTTTAGTCCATGGAGTGGAGGGTCGTCCTCTACAGCGTCGTCAGCTTTGTGGTCGCCACTCGAGAACCTTTATTCCCTAACGGTTATCAGTTCTTCGAGCTATATGACCTGTCCATTGCCACTTCAACTTGCTTATTCTTAGAACTATGTCGGTAATCTTGGTTCTTCTACGGATTTTCTCATTTCAGATTCTATCTAGTGAGACTCCTAGCATAGGTCTCTCCATAGCCCGCTGCGCAACTTTGAGCTTGTCTATATGGCATAGTTAGCGACCACGTCTCAGTGCCATTAGTCATCACTGGCAACGCGCACTGACTGTAGAATTTCGTCTTGAGGCTCTGTGGTATCTGTGACGAGAAGATAATAATGGCGTAGTTCGGATGATGGTGGGCATCATCACGGGACACTGTGATCTCAACCATCTACTGAAGACAGGGGGCTACGGACTATGTCGTGGCTGTCTTCAGGACAGTGGAGCATGTTATATTGTACTGCACAGCCACAAATGAAGCCAGGAAAAAAACCAGACTCCAGGAGCTGATAGAGTCCTGTTCCATTACTCATTCGGGAACACTGGAACAGTGCTGCCATCAACCCAGAGTCCTTCTCCGTTATTTTAAGGAGTTGGGCTGGCTGGGGTAGGGTTAGCAGGGGGACAATGCACAATACACCCCAATGCGGGAAGTCAGTGCAGCTTTTATCTCCCCCATTTTCAATTAGAATTAGATGGCGTAGTTTTCCGAACGCTGCCCATCCGATTTGTATTCGTCGGTAGACCTCTTTGTCGAAGTTCGACCATCCATTACATATTTTTTTAAATTTATTTCCATACTTTTTCGTGTACTTCTACTTGTACTGCAACATAGAGAAGCTTTTGGTGGTGCTCTATCGTCCTACCTTTAGACACGCCCAGGTTTAGCGTAATTAAAATTAACTATGTAGGTGGGGATGTCCATAAAAAAGGTCATTAATTTTGATGTCACCTATCAAATAAGGTGATGGTCAAACTTTTCAACTGAAACCCCACTCTGCAGCAAGACTAAGGTTGTGTTTCTAAAACGCAGGCTCCCAGATTGGGTTCGTTTTATAGGACGCCATTTTAATTCAGAAGTGGGATCACATAATTCTTTATCATCTTCCTGTAATAGTCCACTGCCTATAGGCACATAGGCCTACCCGTAGAATGCCAAGACGAACGGTCTTAAGCCGCATCCATCCACCGAATTTCTGCTCTCTAAAATGTCGGCTAAGCCACGCGATCATTATCATTCAGTCAGTTACGTAGTTTAGAAGATATGCTATTTATTTTTGTCGTTTTGAGAAGATCTTTATGGTAAGCATCTAAATCAGATGCCCACCAGATTACAATGTGTTGTTTTGTATTTTTTTGCAGACAAGCTTTTCCAATGTGTTGCTGGACCAAGACAAAATGGTGTTTGAATTTTTCAATATAAAAAGCAAATTTACATTATTTTTTCGCTCTTTGTCGCTCTTTGTCTGTAGTCCGGTTGGGTTGTCCGGTCAACCGGCCCATGGAAAAATTGTTTTCCCTGCGTTACAGATGACCGGACCATTATTACTTTAACCCCTATTATCTTGACCACCTCTGTAGCGCCGCGGGCGAGTGGCCGGCTGAGATGCGAGAGGTTCGATTCCCACTGCGTGACAAATGTTTGCACGATCTGCAAATATTTGTTCTGGGTCTGGGTGTTATGGTCCCATGGTACTCGTAGTTCCCCCCACGACACAGGGAATCCTAGTGTGAGATCATGACTACGTACCTATGTGATTTTTAGCTGCTATGTTATTATGGCGGTTTGGGCTACCTGGTATGACCATCCTTTACCCTACTTCCTTTCTTAGTTTAGTAAGAAAATAATTTAATGATAATTACCTTAACTCCATAAGCCATCTCGTAGCCCCCCTTGCTCTGCATTTGGTTTTGCATGGAGTGTAACAACGATGGCGGCATATCAGCATCTGAAGACCCTGGAATTGAGACGACAAGAGGGTTAATTCGTCATACATATCATCGGCCTATACATTATCATCATGTTCCCACAAATATCTATGTATTTGCACCGGTATAAGTTCATTATTTTTTTAAAACTAATCAGGCAGGCGATTCTAAAACGTCGGAAACGTTTCCGATCGGATTCGTTAGTTTTTCATTTCGATGTGGTGAGTAACTAAAACAATTTTTTTAGTTACTCACCACATCGAAATTAAAAACTAACGAATCCGATCGGAAACGTTTCCGACGTTTTAGAATCGCCCTGCAGGTTAGTGAAATCATTAAAAAAACAATCCATCATCCTAATATTACTCATATTACGTAATATTAATGACCTTAGAGCCCAGACAGACATAACGTCTACAGAATTACAATAAATAATAGCAATAAAAATGGCGTTTCGACTAATAGAGGGCAGCACGCATATCTGACTCGATCTCTAATTAGCCGCAAAGGTCACTCTGATTTATGATAACGAGAACTGCATAGTGTTCACAATGAATATTACGGCAATAATAGTTTAATAGAGCTGAATTACAAACTGGAAATCAAATCCTTGCTGTTTTTAACTCTATTTGGAAAGGAGCTTGGTCTTCTTCGTCAGCTGGCAGACGTCTTCCCTGCTCAACGAGGCCTCTATAGAGTTAGGGGGGTTTGCGATAACCACCACGCTTGGCAGACGGATTGGTGCATCATTGGTATTATGTACTCAAATGGATACTGTTGCCCCTGGCATAATACCTTAGTCACCGTTTATGACATCCAAAGTAGGAGTTAGAGGAGTCCTATTCCTATCCCTACACTAAGAATAAGGGGTAGCTATAAATTACTATTTATTTATTATTTAACCTATCTTGTCCCACTGATGATATTTAGTATTAGTGTGGTATCCGAGAACTCATGAGGGGTTTCACGGCCGTTTCAAATCATGCTTTTAGCATTGAAAATAGATGACGTTGCTCTGTAACGTAACTGTCAAGTGTCAAAATAAAGTGAAATGTCAACATCGACAACGTAGAAATAATTTTCGTTTCGTGGTATTTATTTTTGCCTACTTCTAAAAACACCACGAAATCACTAGCGCACACTCAAGAAGCAATCACAAACAGAATATATCATGACTAATAGCGACAGACTACTTAGAATAATAGTTTTGTACGCGTGCACCACAGACAATCTTGATTGATACAGTTGAGTCAGCGCCATCTATCAAACCAATTTGAACCAACAGTTTATTTTTCCTACCCACAACTTACAATTGACATAGGTAAGATACCACAATTAGTTGAAAAAAACTTGAAAATTTTCCACCTGGTTTGGGCTGACTGAAATTCTATTAAATCTGGTAGGTAATTATAATTAAAAAGACATTGGAACGTATTAACCTTCAGCAATAGAATCTAAAGATGATGAGCTTCATAATCTCTGAGAACGCATTGAAACTGCTTTGAGTAGGTATCTCCAATTAAAATCAAAAGATGAAGATACTAATGATCGTATTCAGCTTCTTCACTTCAATGTCAAAACGTTAAAATAACATTTGAATCTAACAAAATTGCTTTGAGGTTACAGTCCAGCGTGTATATGACTCAGACTCACAGTTCAAGGCTGGTAGAGCGACCTTAAAGCCCCCTTTAGAATCCTGGTGTAAGTAATTTAACAAGTAGGTAGGTATAAATTTATTTCAGCCTAGTTACAATTAGTTGCAGTATAAAAATTAGGTGTTATAGTGATTGGTTCCCTCTACGTAGAACACCCCGTCTCTAATAAAAATTTATTATGTTGTTTAAATTTATAAATCTTATACAAAGTAGTGTAACCACTTCAAAATACTGACAATCTGTACTGTAGTACATTAGTATACTAACATTACTACATACACACCCTTACTACACTTTACTACATTACTACATTAACGTACTGTAGTATTTAGGTTAAAGAAGAATTGGTGAAAGACTAAAGAGAGACGCTAAAGTTCTAGCCATAATTCTCGGAAAACTTTGAAAGGATTGATAATAATTAATTCTAAGAGCTACAAGTTTTCGTCACATTTCGATATTTCCATTTCCTTGTCGTATTATCAGTAGTGCAGTTACGGAGAATACCATTTGTAACATTAATGGATATTGACACTAGATCGGAACATGAGCCGAACTTTATTTTGGGTAGGTATTTCTTATACCTAGAACTATTAAATTATGTCTAAAAACTGGTCAAGTTAAAGATTTTTTTTAAATCTACGAAGCTATACTTCTTCACACGAGTTATTTTATGGTCACCCTGCGTCAGGCCCAAAACCAGAAGCCTAATTCTCGTAGGTTATAGGAATAAGAAATACCTACCCAAAATAAAGTTCGGATCATGTTCCGATCTAGTGTCAATAACATTAATGTTACAAATGGTAACTCCGTAACTTATAACACGACGCGGAAATGTGAATATATCGAAATGTGACGAAAACTTGTAGCTCTTAGAAATAATTATGTCTAATCAATCTTTTCAAAATTACCGAGAATTTTGGTTAGAAATTAAGCGTCTCTTCACTCTTTCCAACGATATAATATAACTAAGTAAACTATCCTTCTCCAATCTACGGTCGCTATGAATCGAAAGTAGACTAAATTGTTATTATAAGGAAGCAGAATACTAATTTTCAGTAAATTCACAATTCAGTCTCGATTCGGTCAACATTCAGTGTAGATTTTAAATATCTAAGAGAATTGGTCTTTAGCTTGAGGTATGGGTTTTTGGGAAATAAAGAACGTATCATCTAAAAAACACTTTACAAAACAGAAAGGTTAAGTGAGTTGTAAACATAGGTAGGTAATAGTAATTTTCAAACAATAAAAAAAAACACGGAATCGTCTTTAATTGACATAAGTAAAGCATGTTTGTTTTATTGTTTTTATACCGGAATAAGTCTCAAGGCAGTCGCTGCGGAAGTATGAATATACATGGATGTGAAATCATTCGTCACGACATCGACACGACTATAGGCAATCCTAGTCGCGTCGCCGTTTAGTAATTAAACATCAGCAAACGGCAATGAAATGCTGAATTTTGAAACAAAATACAAGGCTATAAATTCATGTTTCATCACTACACAAAAATACTTTGTTAGCCCGCACGTGTGAGTTACTAACCGAGGTCCTCAAGGCTTTTGGACTTCTCACGACGGATCTCTTCTTCGGCTAGGTATAAGTACCTATACATTAGGCTCGGCCTATGTATATTCATACCTACATATGAATAACGGATATTGTGTGATGTGAACTAACAATAGGTACATAAATAGAATTTAAATGCATTCTAGTTATAACATATTTTAAACTAATTTTTCAACTCGACAATTCTCAATTACATATATCATGCACCCTCTACGTAAAGTAAAGCATTGTCTCTCTAGGGATATAAAGTTGTATGAAACTCCCTAGGGAATAAAGTGATTTGAATTTGGAACGTCAGTGTAAAACTGTCGTGGAAAACTCTAAGTAAAAAAATGCCAATATGGCATTGCAAAGAGGTTTGTTCGAAAATCGAACCGGACACCATAAGCCAGAACTTCCCTTAGTGCATAATCTACTTTTAACTTATAGTTGTAGGTGACGTTCATCACACGACAAACTTTTTTTTCTTAACTAAACTAGCGTAGTAGTTTCCTCTACCAACTTAAAATCTCATTAATATAAACGGTCGCTGTACTTTATACCATTTAATACACTCAATGATATCATAATTAAGATGCGGGTGACACATCAGTGTAATTTTATTTGTATAATGTTTAACCACATGTGGCTGCGGTCTGGCCGCGGCGTTTTGTTAGCAGCGAATCGGATTATGAAAATACTAGTGTCCAACCGCGGTTTCGCACGCGTTGATTCGAGATAAAAAGTAGCCTATGTGTGTGTTTTTGTTAGTACTAATAGCAAAAAAAGTTTTGCGATCCTGTGGTACCCGACGCCTGTCAAAAACGGGTTATTCCTGAAATCCCCTTTAAGGAGATTTCGGGATTTTTATTTCCCGAAATCCCCTTTGAAGCTGCTAGTTCACAATCAAGGGGATTTCGGGAATATAATAAAATATTTAAAACAATTCCCGAAATCCCCTTGAAAACACCAAAACAACTTTGTAATTCTCTCTCAATGGTTCTTTATCACCAAACAGGATATCACGTATTTACACTATCAATCAGCTGGTATTATAGAATATCTACTATGATTAATATACTATGTTTAATTCATATCTTTAACAATAATTAAGACAAGAATCAAAACATATATCTATGTACTTATACTATCTATAATAATAATCTATATTCCGCAATTATACATAGCCGACATAGCTAAAAGAATAAGCAAGTTGAAGTGGCAGAACCAACAACCGTTGGGGAATAAAGATTCTCGAATGGCGACAACGAACCGGATAACGCTGTGTAAGGCCACAGAATGGTCCGACGACATTTTAAAGGTCGCAGGAAGTCGGTGGATGGAGGCGGCTCATGACAGATTATCATGATATTCTAAGGAGAGCCATATGTCTTGACTCAATTTACTTGTAAATCCCCAAAAAAAAAATGAAAGACCGAAGAAAGGCAGTTCTTAATTAATAAACATTTCCCACAAGTTAATCGGCCCCCTGGTTCCAGTTGGATACCCTCCAATACTCTCACATTCCACTTGCCCTCATGCTAATCAGTAATTACCTACAAGTGGTTTGTTTATTCACGACGTAAAGGGCTATAAGAAGGTCAATGATGGGCTTAAAAAAGGTCGTAAAGTTGCATGAGCAAAAATGGCTATGTTGGTACCTACTTATTCTGTAACAACATGCAACAAGCCATTTTTTTTCAAAATATTTTTCTCGATTTTTCTATCTTACTGCTTACTTTGACAGCACAAAAAATAAGCCCGGTAAAAAACGGAATTAAAACAAAATGTGCCGAATCTATTAAGTACCATTTCTTTTACCAGTACTGCAGTGCAAGTACGTAGGACTCGATTCGATAAAGACATTAAAATTCGACAAAACGGGACTATTACCTACATAGTCTCGTTTTATCGAATTTTAATGTCAAATTTATCGAATCGAGTCCTACGTACTTGCAGCCCAGACTAGAATGTCTCGATAAAATGTAATAAAGTCAGCCCATAGAAATCTGCCCCTGCTCGTAGAAATTTTATGTCACTATAGCATTGCTCGCGGCTCCGCCCGCGTGGTACCTCTTTTATAAATTATAGCCTATATCTTATCCTGATTTATAAGCTATAATACTGTAAAGTTTCATCAAAATCCGTTCAGTAGTTTTTGCGTGAAAGAGTAACAAACATCCATCCATCCTCACAAAGTTTTAGTATAATATTAGGTAGGTTAGGTATGTCGTCTTATTCACACTAACGTCTGGTACCGTCTGAGACGTTAGTCTCAAATAGACTTTACAATTAAATTTCTAACTGTAGAAAATTGAGATTTTCCAGCCACAGCAATTTGCAGTTAAGTCCAGGGCTTTCTTTAACAACAATCTCACTAAACATAGCCTGTAAAGTGGCCTTACCACTTTACAGGGTATCTTTAGATAGTTGTTTTTTTGATATGATGTCAAAACCCCAGCCCGTTACAAATGCCATAACTCTTTGTTCATGTTTACCTAGGACGCGCCCTTCGTGCTATTGTACTGTGGCCGTCATCCTCAGACATAAAGATGAAAAGTGTTTGTAAGTTTACCGGCACCCATACCCTTCAAACCGGAACTCAGCAATGCTCAGATTACTGCTTAGCGGCAGAAAAAAGTATGGTTGTAGTAATTCCTCGGACGAACTCTTCCACAAGGAGCTCCTACTACTACTGAGAGTAGGTAACCTATCTATAAACACGGGGTTGCATTTCGTGAAGCTAAGGAAGTTATTTAATGAAAAGCATAGTTATTTCACAAGAGCTCGATAAAATATCTTCCATCATAACTTCAGTCAGGATGTGTGTAGCAATTATGAATCAGAGACATACTTACTTGAAGTCTTGTGTTGCCAATTATTATTGTTAATAACTATAAAAAGTACATGACCGGATGACAGGAATAACTTACAGCAACACTGGCTATTCCGATTACAGAATGGGAAACGTGCAAAAAACTTTGTAAACGTGCATGATTGCAAAAATCGGAATGGAAAATTTAGTTTAAATCTTTCTAATAAAAACTTGTTGCTAGATATAGTTCCTGGAGGGGTAGTTACCTAACAGAGATCAAGGATTTTTTTTAAATTATTGCCGAAACATGCGTTTGGCCCCCCTGATGTCAGGCTTCGTTCACCATAGGCACACCTAGGTAACGTTTTTTCAGATGTTGGTTTTTGAATAAGTGATTTTGATTTCTATGAACACAAAATCAACTACCTACTATACTACTAATATTAAACGTAGGTAATTCCAAAGTTTCGCACCGAAATTTCGTGCGATTCGCACCATCGCACCTATCGTGAAACACATACCTATAGAGCGATTTGTAATCCCAACCAAACATCAAAATAGGTTCAGCCGTCACGGTATGATTCAATAAATAAAAAATCAGACTTTTTCTACTCTTTCGAAGGGAGACGTCGTCCTTTTTTATTTTATTTCAATTTCTAGTGTTTTTTGAGTTAGGTATATCGTGTAATTTTGGTGGCATTTTAACCGGTGTAGCTTATAAAGAACACGTGGTAGTGAATTTAAATATAAAATAAGTGTATTGCGTGTCTTTTCGAAGGGGTGGAAATTGTCCAGGAACATTCTAGTAAACTGCCATCGATTTACTAGACCATGACTCAACAGAGTACTTGACGACTGGACATTGTTTGATATTTATCTATGCTACTTGACATTGGCAAAATTGAGTAAGTATATCCTCAGATGCCATTAAAAAAAAAAAACTTTCGCATACATTGCGTATAGTACTTCTATGAAAGATATACTTACCTACTTATTTCTTTACCAGAAAGTAGGTTATTTATCATTAGAAAATTGTTTTAGTAACTTACCACATCAAAATGAAAAAGTAACGAATCCGATCGGAAACGTTTCCGATGTTTTAGAATCGCCCTGCTGCGATCCACGTAGACTAGGACTGTTACAAACAACACATTATCCTGTTCGCATTGTGACTACAACAGGTCGATAAACATAGCCAGGAGGAGGAAACGTTACATGTCATGTTTTGATATAAATATTGATCGTAGGTACCTAGTACCTACTACAGGCAGTTATAGTAGGTACTTATGAAGTAAGAATGCAAAACTAAGCCTATTAAATTTTTAGCTTTGGAGAAAAAAGCAAATATCGTAGATATACAAGACAAGTAACTAAATCATAAGCTTAGGGGATCTATTAGTACCTGCAAGGGATCAAAACCACAGGATCTATCAGTAACTAATCAAATAAAAATATAATTTGAAACCCTTGACGCGTCAAAACACTTGCCTACTACTACCTACTGGGTATTACTTGTATCAACAGGAGGTAATTACTCGAATCTTTCGCACTTTGGTTGATTGATATATTATAGTCACTTATAACATGCAACCTCCAACTTAAATAATGCCGTGATCTGCAGGTCTAAAAAGGCCACTTTATATGAATCATAATACGACGATTCATATAAAGGAATTGCTAAGGATCTGCTGAGAATTCGGAAAATGAATTGCTGCCAGATGAATTGCTCAATGTGGCAAATTCATCTGGTAGCAATTCATTTTCCGTATTCTCAGCAGATCCTTAGCAATTCATTTATATGAATCGTATTATGATTCATATAAAGTGGCCTTTTTAGACCTGCTGAAATTCAGCTGTACCTGTGCATGGTATATGTCCGTACGTTCAGACTACGTATGTGACTATTGGATGTTATGTTATGTTTATCATTTTCAGCTTATAGATGCGAGTTTTTTTTTAAACTTATAAGATCTAGAAACTCGTTTAAGGGTTAAGCTCGCCTTTGTACATGTCTTTCTTTATTACTTATTTGTATCATAATTTTATGTGTGCAATAAAGAATTATAAGAACGTAACCACGGGCCGCCTGTACCGACTCTCTCTTTCTCTCTCACTGTGGGTGTGTGATCACTCATAAAGAGAATCTAACTAAAGACACTGTCGTTGAGCGTACGTACCTACCTATAGTTGAACGCGTTAGGAAGGATGAGTCACGGGGCCTCCAGCGCGGACGGCGAACTCTACTGTTTATTTTAGAATCGCAGTCTTGCAGCAAAGAACTAGATTCTTCTCTAGATAAGGCACTAATAATAACACACACACACACAAACACACCCAACAGTCACATACGTTAGTCTTGATTCCACTCTAGGATTCCCTGAGTCGTGGGTATCATGAACTACGAGTACCATATTATCATAACACCCAGACCTGGAACTAATATTTGCAGATCAAACAAACATTTGTCCGCAGCGAGAATCGAACCCGCAACCTCTTGCATCTCAGCCGGCTACTCGTCCATTGCGCCATGGAGGTCACAGAGGTTAATTTTTACTATTTCAAAAAAAATTGTACTGAGTAAGCTATGGCGGTCTCTTGTTATGTAGTCTACTGTCCCTAATCTGACCTTTGATCGAAATGTGAAGTGGTTCCTAGTTTTTAAAGTAACTTATCACTCTCTGACCCCAAATAACACACATAATTCAGTGGAACCCTCCCATTTGGCCGAGAAACGTACTCTCCGTGCAGATGTTATCTAAATTGTACGCAAAGCGGACGCTGTAGCTGACTATTTGTATGTTTTTTTCGTAAGAATTTTGGAGTAAAAAGCTTTACCATAACGATCTTTGCAAAAGCTTAAAAGTTAATTTGATGCAGGCGAAATCTGAACAGCGGATTTTTTTTAAATAACACAACACACCCAACATTCGCATACATAGTCCTGATGTCGTGGGTATCAGGAACTTCGAGTACCTACCATGATACCACAACACCCAAACCCGGAACTAATATTTGCAGATCTTACAAACATTTCTCCCGCTGCGGGAATCGAACAGCTCTTGCGTCTCAGCTAGCTATACTGGCCCACTGCGCCACGGAGGTTCGATAGGTACCTAGATTAATAGATTTTAACTTTATTGTACATCATAGTTACAAAAAACAGACAAAAAAAGATATAAAAGTTTCAAATCAGAGGTACAATGGGCGGTCTTATTCAAAAAAACAAAAGTTACAGGTTACATTTTGTTTCCTTATTCTTCCCTTTTTATTGTGACATATCCATCCCATGCCTCACATCTTTGTTCTCGGATGAGAAACACA
The DNA here is from genome assembly GCA_951392215.1 of Epirrita christyi. Lineage (NCBI taxonomy): Eukaryota > Metazoa > Arthropoda > Insecta > Lepidoptera > Geometridae > Epirrita > Epirrita christyi. Next base: position 9,916,604 of record OX595853.1, read on the forward strand.
GAAATACATGCACAGACTCAAACGTTCTAAATTTAAAACTCAAATGAATTCCACGGTATTATACATAAACGATGCGAGTGCCGCCCCACTGCATGCGCTTTGTTTTTTCCATAACTTTTATGAACGACCAATACACCATGCTAGTTACTCGCACTACAGCATACCAGACCCTACGCTACACGCGTATGCAAGTTACTGGCATGACGTATTTAGTACTGAAGCGGCCAGTAACACGCATGCTATTTGCTAGTGGGCCAGCAGTCATAAACCGAGATATTTTGCTTGCCAGTGTCCGAAATAGTGTGGAATGGCGAAAAGATTATTTGGGAGTACCTTTGCGAGGTGTTTAGCATCACAAGTATTCTAGTACATACTGGCATGCTAGTGACTGGCAAGACAAAGCGTAGCATACCTAGGAGAAAGTAGCTAGCATGCTAGTGAAGTGACTTGCTTGAAGTCAAGGGCGTATATCTATAAGTATGGTGTTACGATCCACATACATCATCGATGATACTTACATTCTATATAATATTCAACAACCGATACGTCAAGCCTTGTCCGCTAACACAACATTGAATAGAAATATAAATAGGAAGAACAATGCTCCTTGAGCATTGTACGACTATTGTTTTCGCTATGATGATGTATGACGACCTACTGTCCTACTACAGTATAACTATATTATTCCCATTGTAAAACTGTTATCCTACTATGCTAAGCTAGAGAAGTACCAAGTAAGACAGTAACCTAGATAGACGCTTTATTCTTTAGCTCAGTTTTTTTAAGAAAATAAAGTTGAAAATCTAAAATCCGACTTCGCAAAAGCTGAAATAACGTATCAAAATGTTTTAGAGGAAGGCCAAATCCTCGATTAGTCGTAGTAAAGATTAATAGGTGTAATCGGAGCCCCAATCCATGTTTTTTTGTGGATTATTTCATATTAGAGTGATTTAATATAAATAATACCTATGAGGAATGTATAGGTACTCATCAAGCCCTTCCATTTGATACCAAACTCAATAATCATTAATTTTAAATAATCGAGCTTGGAAAAGTTCGTTTTATTTCCGCCATATACACACTCGCCTATGACACGCAAAACATGAAAACGCTTCAAATGATACCTCATTTGTCAAAATCCCTATATTAGTTTCGTAGCTACGAGGGAACAGAAGAACAAAGTTACATACATACATCATGCATTACCCTCCTTTTGCTTTGCCGTAGTCGGGTAAAAAGATAGGAATGGCGTTAGTTCTTTTTTTCTTTTTTATTTAAACATTATAAGGCAATGCGGTAGTTTAAGGGAATCGAACCTTGGAACTTGGATCATATTGTGTTAAGTATGCAAGAGTGTCTGCCAGGATTTGAACGGAAGTATGACCAACCAATATTAATGAACCCACGATAGTTATCTGTGCGTGGTCATTGCTATTTACTTTCTTCGATACAACATTATATTTTTTAATACTTCTACAATTATTTCATCAATGTCGACTAATTGTCGACCAATGATTGTTTCTTTGTTGTTGGCTGCTGTAGGGCTGCTACTACGTAGGGCCGCACGGCCGGGGGCATTTTCGACCCCGAATCTTACAAAACATTAGGAGTTTGTCAGTCTTCTTTCGTAATTTTAAAAAGGAATGCTGGTTTTCTGAGGCTTAGCCATGTGTGATAGAAATCAGCGAGCCCCTATAGAAAAGCTAGATAATATTCCAGAGGGCATATTACGAGTTTTGCATTGCAACAATCACTTTGCGAATCGCGAGTATTCAACGTGACTTACGCAGTAACTATTTATGAATCTGTGCTGTTTCTATCGACTGCGCAGGAGGGTTAGAGGAGGCCTATTCTTAAGCCGAGACCTACTGTAATATTATTAGTTCAATGCTATTACCCCTTTGACGACCTCTATGGCCCGAAGGGCGAGTTGCCGGCTGAGATGCGAGAGGTTGCGGGTTCGATTCCCGAGATAAATGTTTGTATGATCTGCAAATATTTGTTCCGGGTCTGGGTGTTATGGTACCAAGGTACTCATAGTTACTGATACCCACGACACAGGGAATCCTAGTGTGGGATCATGGCTACGTGTGTTGGGTGTTATGTTATTACTGTGCTGTGCAGGCTAGTAGACAGCCCTAAAACTACAGGTCTATAGATATGGACTATAGGTCCACAATTCCAAAGTATTTATCGTTCGATAAGCAGTACGGACGAGACAGCACGTACCAGATAGGACTATGATATAATCCTTATTTATTTACCTAATCGGTTTATATTATCAATGACCGTAGAAAAGTTCGAATGTGTCTTTGTCTAATTGTACGAAAAAAACATTATCATCATCAACATAATATAGAACCATAGAATTCCATTTTAAACCAACTTCACAAAAAAGAGGAGGTTCTCAATTCAGTTGTTTTTTTTTATGTTTGTTATTGTTACCTCATATCTCCGGCGTTTATGAACCGATTTGGAAAATTCTTTTTTTATTTGAATAGATATTACTTTCAGATTGGTCCCATTCAGAATCCAGTTCTGATGATGGAATCCATGAGGAATTGAGGGAACTCCTCAAATATTGTAGGCACACGATTTTAATATTTTCAGCAACAAACCAAGCATTTGCATTCAGAAAGTATCATAATCCTTTCACCACTATGGTTTTTTCATCATTTTTTTTTCATCCAAATATTTAGTCGAATACAATGGCGGAAGTCGGTTTTTTAAATGAAAAGTTATAATGATGGCAACTTCACTTGGTGTATATTCGCAAATGTTTGCGATATTTTGGCAAGGAAAATAACATCATGTAGGTCACCGACTCATGGTTGATTTTACCTTGGAAAAATAACGAAAACATTTCCGAATGTAGGTACACCAAGTGAAGTGGCAGCATTCAGTATTTTCTGGGTATGGATTACATAGCTTTCTCACCATAATGAGAGAACACATTACATCGCAACTTCCATTCCATCCGGCTCGAACTAACCGTCACCAAAACTGGATCGCATGTGTACTGCAGAATACGAATGAGTCCTACTTTATGTAACACTGACGTAACTGATCATAAACCTTATTTGAATTACATAAGGATCGAAATTAATTGTCCTTACGGTTTTGTCTTTATGGCATTTTATACTCTGTGGCACATAATAACTATTGTAAAACTGTGACTGAAGAAAGACAGGTTTTTAGGGTGCCTAGTAGGATTCTTTGCTAGCGGTTTAAGCTGTGGGTTGGTAGTCAGCCAGTTAGTTAGCCAGTGGATCAGCCAGTCAGTCACGCAATGATTTTTAATATTGACATACTCTTACATCTTGTTACATAAAGACCACCAGCATTATGATAAATGATAATTATGTAAAAAAACTGCTGACCTAGCTGCTTCTTTGTTACACTGTGTCACATGTTTGAATTAAGACAATAGAAACTTGCAATAATAATATGTACTCATATTTTAGGATTGGGTTGAGTTAAGAATCGAAATTTAATAAAAATGGGTTGAGTCGATATCAATACCTAAATGGGTTGACCTTCATTGGGTTCAGTTAAGAAGCACTTACGAATGTGAAAGTCAACTTTAAATGTCTGAGACCGGCCGGGACAGGACATCCCCCCAGTACATTAGTACAGCACTAGGGTTGCCCCTAATCTTGTTTAAGAGAGGTTTGTTAACGAGGTGTTTCCGCTAAAAGCCTAAGGGAACGTGTTTCTTCAGATAAACACACACACACAGTTAAAAAGTTTAATCTTATGTGGATTTTTGTCAGTTACTTATACAGAATGATGACACAGACAGAAGGTCAAAAAAAAAAACCAGGTCCTTCATGGAAACAATTAGGTAGTTAGTATTGTTCTAAATATTTTTTTTGCCCGATTTATCCATAGACCTTGTATAATTTTAGAAGTAGGGATTCAAAAGTTATACCTGGAGCCAAAAAAAAACTGGATAAAAAGCCACTTTATATGAATCCATAATACGGCAATTCATATAAAGGAATTGCTAAGGATCTGCTGAGAATTCGGAAAACGAATTGCTACCAGATGAATTTGCCACATTGAGCAATTCATCTGGCAGCAATTCATTTTACGAATTCTCATCAGATCCTTAGCAATTCCTTTAAATATAAATCGTATTATGATTCATATAAAGTGGCCTTTTTAGACCTCCCGCTCTAATTCAATTCATAGCAAAATTTTGATAAATACCTAGAAAAGTAAGTAACCCATATAAACAACTTGTTTTACTTTCGACCATATGATAGCTAATTATATAGCTATCATTAGATCAGGAGGATCACTTTATATGAATCATAATACAATTTATATGTAAAGGAATTGCCGTATTATGATTCATACAAAGTGGCTTTTTTATACCTCCAGATATAACTTTTGAATCCCTACTTCTAAAATTATCGTTATTAATTATCATTATTGTATTGTAATTTGCAGTTTTGTAGAATTTAACCTAAAAAAAAACAATTTCACACCACCTGCTCGACAATGTCCAATTACAAATCATGCAACCTCAACGTAAAGTACAGCATTGTCTCTCTAGGGATATAAAGTTGTATGAAACTCCCTAGGGATTAAAGTGATTTGAATTTAGAACGTCAAATTCGTTTAGGAAACTCGTGGAAAACTCTGAGTAAAAAAATGCCCATATGGCATTGTAAAGAGGTTTGTTCGAAAATAGAACTGGCCACTATAGCAAAACTCGAAAAAAAAAGAAATAGGCGCGATTTTAAAGAATGTGAAACAAAAGACATGTTTGGTGCTGTGATTTTCAGTGAATGTTATTGCAATATTTTTCTAATATAATATTATGTCAGTGACAATATTAGTGTTAACAAAAAATGTCGAGCGATACATAATGATTCTACTCAAGAGTTTATCAAAACAGACGATACTTATTTAATGGAGCCCTGGCCTTTTATTGCCTCGCAGTAGGTGTGAAAAGTAGAGTATGCTCCTCTGGAATAAAGCCTGTCTTCGTCTTGGGCAGCTTGAACCCCTCGCTTCACTCAGGACTCTATATAACTCCCTCGCTACACTCGGGAGTTAACTTTAGAGTCCCTCGTTACGCTCAGGGTTCAATATGCCGCCCGCGACATAAGACACTGCTTTATTCCCTTAGTGCATAATCTACTATTACCTACCAATTTATAATATTAGGAATGTTGATGGTAATAGATGTTTCATGTCAATCAATGTGTCAAAACTAACTGGATTTTCATCATGTTACGGATGTGTGATGAATATGAACTCAATAGCATTGATTAACAGTCTCATTAAGACATCAAATGTGACGGCCACTATTAATGGTAGTCTGATAATAGGGGCTTTCCACCTAGTAGTAAGAAAGATCATCAAAACAAGACAACCCTTAATTCTTCTTTCCCTGATTCTAGTTCTGATTCTTGTTTACTTCAGATTCTAGTCACTTTAACAGCAGTTTTCGTTTTAAGACGATTACAAATGCTCCTTGTATTTCAATTAATAAAATACTTTTGCAATTTCAATTTTAATCGAACGACGACGATCTCGTCAGTTGGTCTTTAAAAAAAACAACTGTAGGCGTATTACGAGTTATGCATTGCAAAAACCGAAATGCGGAACGTGAGCATTCAACGTGACTTACGTAGTAACTATTCATCATTCTGTGCCACGCATTCGGTAGAAACAGTACAGATTAGTAAATAGTTACTACGTAAGTCACGTTGAATGCCCACGTTCCGCATTTCGGTTTTTGCAATGCATAACTCGTAATACACCCTCTGGGCCGATTTTATCGTAATTTGATATAGAAATAATGTAAGTAAACCAAAATTTAGTTCTTTCAGGAGGAAATCGCTGTGACGCTGTGACCGACAAACTAAATTGTAAGTAATTAATTAAGTAGGTCCTAACTAATTAGCAAATTGAACTTTTTCGTTTGCATAAGAAAACACAAAATGACACTCATTTTGTGTTTTCTTACAAAAAACTTGTGTGTAAAAAAACCTGCGTGTGTGTTAAAGTGTCTTTCTGTGATTGTGTATGTTTGCTTGAGCCAAAACGGCTGGACCAATTTTAACTAAAATTAATAATAAGTATACCTAAAACCAAAATTTAGTTTTTCCTTTCGCATGACTGTAATTTGGTGATTTTTATTTTTTTTATTTTATGTACTTAACCTACTTTTGTTTTTATTATCCTATCCTATCCTACTAATATTATAAACGCGAAAGTTTGTATGGATGTTTGTTACTCTTTCACGTAAAAACTACTGAATGGATTTGAGTGAAATTTGGAATGGAGATACTTTACGCCCTGGATTAACACATAGGCTACTTTTCATCATCATCATCATCAACATCAATTTTCATCATTATTCACGCAGGTGAAACCGCGGGGCGCAACTAGTGTGTGATAATTCTGTTGTTTTTTTCTGAGGTTTTATGTTTTAAAAAAATTACATTTCGCCCATTGAGGTAATATATGTAAGTACTACGTACTCACCTCAATGATTTCGCTTTGTGTTTTTGGGGGCAAATAAACGTATTTTCTTTCTTTTTTCTTTTGCAAATACGTATAGGCCAGTAAAGTGTTGCGCATTAGGTTAACGCAAAAATTGTCAATTTCACAAATTGAACTTTTTCGATTGCGAAAGAAAACACAAAATGCTATAAAGTCAAAAACCAGACCGCGCATTTCTAACTGTGTGTTCAGCATACTAAGCGCCGGTCGTTCACCTTGGCTCTCTGGAAGGTTACGTGATAGTGATAGTGATAGCCTATCAGGATTATTCTGATCACCCTGAAGTGCCAGATAACTGTGATGAGATACTCTAGATATGCGAGGAGTTGCAGATAGTACATAGGTACAGTCAGCCAACAAACTTGAGTTCTTGATTCTTTTGTAGAGGTAATCACACTAAAATAAATGCGAAAGTTTGTGAGTACGATTGTAACTCCTTCACGCTCAAACGGCTGAACGGATTTGAGTGAAATTTGGAATGGATATATTTTATACCCTGGATTAACACATAGACTCCTTTCCATCATCATCATTAATTTTCATCATTGTTTCACGCGGATGAAACCGCGGGTGCAGCTAGTTTTCAATAATTATTTGTTCTATAAATCAAGGTGAGGATTTTATTGACAGAAACCTAGCTAAGGTGATATTGACTAGAGAAGGCCATTATTGCCCGACTGCTGAATGAGAATGTTTTTCGTGCGTATCCAATGTCTTTGGATATGTAAGTGGGATTTAGTATGGTTCCATAGATTTTAGTGAATGAGGCATCTTGAGACACGTCTTGCGCCTGAGGGTAACATTAGGGTGGACATGATATGTCAAAAAAACAAACCATAACTATATAGGTACCAAAAGAATAACATAACGTAACACCCAACAATCACATACGTAGTCCCACACAAAGATTCCCTGTGTCATGGTATCTGTAGGAACTACGAGTCCCATGGTACCACAACACCCAGACCAGAAACAAATATTTGCAGATCCTGAAAACATTTATCCCGCAACGGGAATCAAAGCCCTCTTACATGTCAGCCAGCTACTCGCCCACCGCGCCACGGAGGTCGTCACAATATCACACAATAAATATTAGTACAAACAATATAGTCTTAATGAGACATTTATAAGGTACTGGTTGCGCCCCGCGGTTTCACCCGCGTGAATAATGATGAAAATTGATGATGATGATGATGATGAAAAGTAGCCTATATGTTAATCCAGGGCGTAAAGTATCTCCATTCCAAATTTCACTCAAATCCATTCAGTAGTTTTTACGTGAAAGAGTAACAAACATCCATACTCACAAACTTTCGCGTTTATAATATTAGTAGGATTATTATGCTGGAACTCTAATGCAATGAAACTGCTAACAAGAACTTAGTTCTTTGAATTGATTGAGTTTAAAAACAGAATGTAGGTAGTTTTAAGGAGATTCCTACCTAACTTATAGAAAGAGGCATCTTTTGTTGCCGACTGTACATTTGCACCTGTTTCGTTGCTATTTATCTCAAGACCACTTTTGGGTAGAGACTAGAGTGTTGTTACCGATAAGCTACGCAGCTATGCAAAAGGATAAGGATTAGGGTTTTGTTTACGTCATGTACTGGCCGAAAAATGACTTTTGACTCTTTGAAAAGGGGTTTTGGGTTTTCTTATTGTGTAACGTTTATAAAAATATGTGATAATATTACCATGTTTTTTTTCATCCCGAACCGACCTCTGTGGCGCGGCGGGCGAAGGTTCGCCTGCGACGCAGTAGGTTGCGGGTTCGACTCCCGCCTCGGAACAAATATTTGTAAGATCTGCAGATATTTGGGCAGGGTGTTCTGGGTATTTTTCTATGTTATAAAAAATATATCTATCTATGTAATGTATTGTATTAAGTATATCAGTTATCTAGTACCCATAACACAAGCTCTGCTTAGCTTGGGGCTAGATAATGTTGTGTGAAAATGTCCAGCATTTATTTATTTATTTAATACAAGCTATAGTAAACGAAATCTTTTCTCACCTATGTGTCCTGTGTGCTGGAAGTTCGTTGGATTGCCGATCATGGACCGGTCTATTCTCCGTCTGGTGCGCTGCGCCTGCGCAGCCGGCTGGTAGCAGCACGCGAACCATTGCAGCCAGATTTCTCCACCAGTGCTCGCCATTTTTTGTTTTTAAAGTCCTTACAACAACACACAACTTTCCACGCGAACGCGGTAAATTCAAACTTGGAACACCAGTTTGGATTTAGAAGCTCTAGTGATGGGAAGAGCCCCGATCGAATGCGTCCGATTCTCAATCCGAACTCGCAACGCACTGACACTATTGAACTAAGTTTATAAGAATCGCTCTCGAGATATCAATTCTAAATAACGTCACAAGCCTTCAGAGATGATCTCCGCACTGATAGCGATTTCATGATTCCTCCGATAACATCTGGAACAAAAAGAAAATATCACATTAGCAACGAGTTCCAAGATACGTAATCCGTAAATGACTTTGTTTACCATTTTTACTCATAAATGATTTGAGAATGTTTATTATGTGTCTAACGAGCAACTTATTTTAATAAACTTTAATGATTTGTTGCTTGAAATATGACCACGAATCGGTTCAAGCGCTAAGCACGGTCCAAAGACATTTGAAATGCGCTAGAAATTGTGCAGGCCATGAAATATGTTCCAACAAGAAAGTGAATAACGCGCTAAACTTGCTCCGTAATTGCTAAGCACTAACCCAGTTGCTGGCACTAGCACTCGCCTGCTCATGCGAGTGAGTGAATAAACAGTGCATGCGTTATTTTCACTTGTTTTATGACTGAATTTGTATGTTTTGAATAGAGCTTGAAAAGCTTGCAAACTAGGAACGCTAATGGAACATTTTTTAATATCTGTCATTACAATGGTTCTTTCACTATAGGTCACTGGGCCCTTTTCAGGGCTACCATACTGGTAGGGTTATCACGAAAATCTAACGTTATTGAGGCGATAGTCGATGTCAAATATTGGCCAATGACATCGCGGTGGCTTGAAATCTTTGTAATTTGATTGGTTAATATATGACATTTACAATCGTCTCTCTAGCGTCTCGATCTCTCGATACCACCACGTGACGCACGTGAACGTGCTAAAGCGCAGCGAATGGCGAAATCTTCGAAATTCGATCGAACATAACCAATGTCGTTGGACCATTCGAAAGGGAGTTTCGGGGAGCTTTTGGTTATCATTGTAATCTCCAAAGCCAAGCTAATACGTATTAGAGAAAAGGGCCTTCTGATTGATTCGTCGGGTTGAATAGACGGTGAAAGTGTTAGACACGGATCACTGGATAGCCTGACTGACAGGGAAAGTGGTCTGATAGCTTTTGTTATTTAATGTAAATCCATTGTAACTCGCTGTTATCACAATATTTAGATTGTGACAGGTCACTAGAGAGATTGCGTTAGGTGGTATTATCAGTGTTATTTACACTAAAGATTGGAGTACTAGAATTATTATTATATGAGAAACGGGGCCGTACACGTTTTTAACATTATTTCAGTGTGTGGTTGAAGTGTCGCGTGAGCTAGCTCGCGGCAATGCGTCTAGTGATCTGGATCGGTGGAGCTATCTAACGATCGTTTGCGTCTTTTTTATAGAAATGTTTCGTTTGTATTTTGTGTATGGTGTAAATAAATAACTATAGTTCAGGTATTTACAGGCTACAGAGCGATAAGACCGCCCATTGTATAGCATAGTTGTAGTTCTTGTTTGTGAAATTGTTTTTGTGTATATTATTATGGTGTGCAATAAAGCATTTTCTATCTATCTATTTTACTAGATATGAGCAGGCTTATTGGGGGCACCTAAGTCTAGTACCTAATGGGGCAAAATAGCCTGAGACTAAGCTTTTTGATCTAAAGGTCTCAAGGTTACACTATCTTGTTGAAGGTTACACCAAAATGCGGATAAAATAGCCAATTTCAAAACGGTTTCGCTAATTTCAACAAAATACATTTCATTAGCCAAGACCTGTGTCAGGGACCTGTCGTCATGGCGACCTCACTCCGATTGCTTATAATCGATAATGCCATTCGTTTCGACCACTTGTTACTGCCATTTCGACGATTTCGATACGATTACGCAGCTCTTGTTATTGGCAGTACTTAATGGCGTGAAGCTTGTTTCTATTGCGATGTACCTTAAGAGGAGGTTACCTTTACGCCCTTTTGTACGCGAACGAAGTTTTCTTCTATTTTGGCTGTTATTTCATCAAACTCCATGAAATTGTGTACACAATACTAATATCTAATACATACGAATTAGGGTTCAATATAATATACTGGGCTTCCTTCTCCAACATGGTAAAGTTGTGAGTGGTTCTGGCGTTGAAAACAGGACAAACAAGAGTTGCTTGTAAATAGCGAGTTATTCTCGGCCATCTCCCACTATGGGACATCACTCAATGACAATATATTTTAATAATATATATTTTACCGACTTCAAAAGGAGGAGGTTCTCAATTCGACTGTATTTTTTTTTTGTATGTTTGTTACGCGATTACTCCGCTAATTATGCATTGATTTTGATAACTTTTTTTATTTGGTAGGTCATATTTCAGAGGTAAAATATAAATAAAAAAAACACTATAAATTGGATTTTGTCTTAATTTCTAAAAAAAAAATAATAATAATGTTTTTACCGACAATATAATTTAAAAAAATAATGTAATAGGTCTAAGAGTAGACCCCTCCATCTACTCCCGTGGATGTCGAAGAAGACTAAGGGATTACATCAGCATCCACCAGAGTACTCAACACGAATACTGCAATCACAAATCCGCCTGCCAAGCGTGGTGATTATGGCATCCTTTTCCCTGAAGTCGAAGTCCGAACCCTCCACTATCCCTTTTGTTAATTTAAAGTACAAGGCGATATCAGTAACTTTACTTTCACCAACCCCATAAAATATTTTGAACTGACGCGGAAGATAAGATACGCAAAAGCAGTATGCATAAATCGTCAGCTGTACATATTGCAGAAGGTGATAGTCTAGCTAGAGGACCGACTAGCGGTTAACTAAGGGGGCTTCATGAGTTGAAATTATAAACAAACTCTTTAGATTAGAAGCATTCATTTATTTTTACTCACAATTTACCATCCCCAATGCAACGGAGATGGTGAGTTTGGGTTAAAAGGTTATTTGTGTTTGTTATCGTCAGCTATACATATTGCAGAGGATGATAGTTTAGAGGACTCGCCACTGCACTGGAAATATTTTATTTTCACAAAACAACAGACAAAAACTAAATTTTTTGGGGATGAACTCTGCATTCTGCAGTAATACCTTGAACTCGCGACAGGTTTGCAACAGGCGCAAATTGTGCAATTAGGGCTGTCAGACGGAAACTTTTGTATGAGAAAAGCGATGTTTGACAGCCCTGGGATGCGATTTTTGAATGTCATCGACTAAACGTCAGTAAAATTGCCGTTAATCCCCAATTTCAAAATTTCTATATTGAAACTCGTTAATGACTGAAATTCTTATACCTATTATATCAATACAAGTGTTTTTTCCTGGTGTTTAGGAGATATTCTCCTAAAAACAGTAATTTGCGGCCTTTTTGATGATATTTAGTCACTCAGTGATATTCAAAAAACCCCACCCCTGATTGCACAATTTACGCCTGTTACAAACCTATGTCGCGAGATAGAGAAAAGCCGTGCGGATATGTCAAAGCAACGACCACAAATCTATACAGCTTTCATTCTGGAATCATCATCATCATCAACAGCATGTTTACATCCTGATGAGGCCTCGGAATATAATGTGGGAGAAACACTTTGATTCTCATAATCACCACGCTTGGCAGGCGGATTCGTGATCGCCTTTGGTGCCCATCCAGTGTTGGAATCCCTTAGTAAAGCTATTACTACATCGACGGGAGGTGAAGAATGGGTCTATCCTTAGGTCGGATGCACCACGGCATCTGGAGTAGGACACCTATTACTTTTACGATTGGTTCCTGTTACGTCCGACACCACTGCGTAGCGAATTGATTTTATAGCCACAAGGTCAACAGTACAGTCGACAAGATAATTGAGTTACGGTTTCAAATGTCCAGTCAATGTCTCATCCATCGTTCTATTAGGTATATCACATTTAAAAATGAAGGATTGTATATACTTACTCTTACGCGTTTGTTTTTTTACCGCCTTCTTGGATTTCTTAGTTCTTTTTGTCGTTCATCCCTAAAACGCTTAGTTCAACGCTCAGTTTACATTAGTACTATAGGCTTTTGTCTTGAGTGGGTGTTAGTGACATCAAAATTATTATCTAGACTTTAAAAGCCGGTTTGACTTATCGTATGCAAACGAGAAATGTCAAACGGGCGGGGACCGTTAGAGAAATGTGTTTAATTGGTAGAAATTGAGGACGTAAGGATATCTTAGAGGTTCTGGCAAACGGGAAGTAGTGAGAATACAATTATATTGGGGTACAGAACCTGTTATAGTAGGAAAGTATAAAAGCTATATAAACAAAGAAACACTACAAAGAAGTCACGTCTATGGATAATAAAATCAATAGGGGTGTATTGATTCAACTGTACCTACCTACTCTGCCTGTGTATCGATCCTTTGAATATACGGGTATTCAAAATACGATAATCTATTGTTATTCAATATGGTTGTTGACCCTTGTCTGTCTCTATATACAAGACAACATTTGTACAAGAACTATAAAAGATCGTCACGAACTGCTTTGAACAATGGCTCGTCAAATTTGTTTTCAATAATATCATCCGACATTCAATCATCATCATTATCATCAGCCTGTAGTTCCTTTTCTGGGCATAGGCTCCCCCCCATAGATTGACACGATGAACGGTTTTGAGCCGCCTGCATTTACCGACTTCCTGCAAACTTTAAAATGTAGTCAGTACAATAATACCAAACAAGATTCGTGTCGTGTGTCAGACGCGACTGCATTCATATATAGTACAGTCAAATTAGGTGATTTTTTGCAAAAGTGTGGAACTAATTAGATGTAGTCATGAAAACTTTTCTAATTGTTTTGTATGGCTTAAAAATCACCTCTAATTATAAGCATCAGTAATTTCACCCTCCGGAACAGGGTGAAATAGGGTGAAAACCTTAAAATATCCGTAACTTAATGAGGGAAATAGAAGTAGTCGGTGCAATTTGGCACAGACTTTGAACCGTTATGATCTACATTTGCACCAAGTATTTTTTAAATCCGACAAACGGAACATACAAAAAAAAACATTTACAAAAAAAACTTTTTGTGGTTATTACGGCTCCGGGAAAATTAAGGTAGTCGGTGCAAATTGATAAGACTTATCAGAAAAATGTTCGAAATACACTACCAGGTTTGCACCATGGTGCGTCTCACGGAAGGCCATATTTTATTGTCGCTCTACTTCGGGGAAAATTAATGTAGTTCTGGAAATTGACTTAAACTTATTCATTTAATTAGTACTACATCCGCCGGAAGTTTTATACTTGTTTTTTTTACGGAAGATGCATTTGTTTAACTCTGTGTTCCCTACATGCACGTGGTTTTTATTAAAATCATAATGCACTAAGACAGTCTCTCTATACGTAATTTAACTTGCATCAAGTAATTTCTTTCTATTTTAAAATTTACGGCCTTTTTAAGTTTGTACCTGATATTTAAAAGGGTTCCGTAAGCGCCAGAAACGGTGCAAACCTAGGATAAGCTTCTTTTCGTGTCATCTAACGTTTCCATAAGAATCCACGACTACACGACTTAGGTCCACACTTTTTGCTAATTTGCCTGTACTAATAGGGATGCTACTTATCGGGGGCTTATTCGAAGAACAACATAGCTATGCTGGTATGTAGATAATGCAGAGTAGTGACTACAATGTGTTTCTTTGAATGGCCCAGGTTTAATGGCTGATGGACTATTAATAATGTTTTTATATTTATTGCTCGTAAGTGCTCAAGCGCTACACCACACCACAGCACCACAGACAATCTTGTAAGTACTAGATTTTGGGTCTTCAAATTATGCAAGATAACATTACATGATGCAGTAGAGGAAGGCCAAAAGAGAGTCTCGATGGATAAAATACTTTATAAAGGTCATAGAAAGTCGGTGGATGGAGGAAGCTCAAGAACGTTCGTCGTGGCATTCTAAGGCGAGACCTATGTCCAGCAGGACTTCTACAAGCTGATGATGATGATGATGAACATAACATAACACCTTAACTGTCACGTAACTAGGATTCCCTTTGTCGTGGGTATCAGGAACTACGAGTACCATGGAACTATTTTAGAGAACATTTATATTCATCTTTTTAATTAGTTATTGTTACTAATATCTATGAGATCTTGGGAAAGTTGATCTAATTGGTGACGTCATCAACACAGCCTTCGATAAGGGTCAGTACCTTCACACACTGATACTTACTTTAGTTAGTCTGTCACGAATTCACGATCAATTAGACCTTGTTCACAAAGAGTTGCCAGCTTGCTGGACACATTGTTCTGTATCTAAACACGTAAAACCTTCAAACTCCAAGCATTCTGATTCAAGACAGGCGGCGGTTCTTTGATTATTTTCCTGTTTTTTATTGTTTATTTTATGCACTGATGAAAAACTAGGAGAATATTACACAATCCATGGACATTTAGCACCACGAATAGATTCACTCTTCGTTTTCTCTGCGTTTTATATGAACTATACAAACACAGAGACGAACATTTTAAATTTTTATCATTCATAAATAAAAGTATAGGATATATACATTTATATATATATATATACACATATTATATAATATATATAATATATATATATATTATATATTATACATATTTTTTGGTGACAGTTTTTCATTGAAATGTGTCACAAAATCTATGCTTGAGTCTTGATTCCGTTTGGGTTTTATTCTAGAACTACGGACCTTAGAATGTAATCACTACGTCCTTAAGGTGTGAAACATTTTATAAACATTGGTTCTTTCATCGCCATGATGATAATAGTAGCTTAGGCCATTAGCCTATTTACAATTGTATTGAAGTTGTTTTTCTACCGTTCGATACTAGTCAAGTAGAAAAGTTATTGACCCAAGATCAAGACATACAGTTATAATAAAACTTTGGCAGTCTGTGTGTACATACAAAAAGTGTACACTCGTAGTGTGTATGAAGTTTGATGACCTTAATGGCGGCTGGAGGGCAAAACGCGAAACAAGCTCCAGAGGTTTGCTTTTAACATTGACACTGACTTCCACCCACACGACTCAAAGGTAATGAGCGCTACACGCGACTACCGATGACGTTCCCGTGTGGCTCCCATGATGCCATCTTTTCAAACAAAAACAAATAAAATTATTAATACTTCCTACAGTGTTTCCCAGTCGTTTCGTATATGTAACGACTTCCGTGGAGCGCTGGAGTTGTTTATTGTTTTTGTTTAAAATTTAGAAATGATTAGTGATTACAACGGAATGCAAACAAAGCGAATTAGCAAATCTACCTAGGATTATAGACTTCATTAGGATCACAACTAGGCAGTCAGTAAGGAAGCTATATTAAGGAAGTTTCTGAGGGTCTAGTCTAGACTACTTTAAATGTGACAAACGCGGGTTTTTGTCTGGGAAATGAGGTTCTCATGGTGTCCGCCAGGGACGCTTACCGTTGTTTCCATAATCCGTATAGTGTAAGTGTAACCCACACACCTGTGTATTTGCTTATTACATTTGTAGACTAGGCCCTCTCATCTGGACTAGACGGTCACAGTCTAACATCCTTAAGGTACCCACCTACATATTGT
The DNA here is from genome assembly GCA_951392215.1 of Epirrita christyi. Taxonomy (NCBI): domain Eukaryota; kingdom Metazoa; phylum Arthropoda; class Insecta; order Lepidoptera; family Geometridae; genus Epirrita; species Epirrita christyi. Next base: position 9,932,920 of record OX595853.1, read on the forward strand.
TATTTTTACGATTGAAATACGCTTCTAATCTCTGAACTTTTTTTTCTAGTTCATTGTTTAGCAAATCTAGAACGCTGCGGACCTTGAACAGTCTTATCTTATTAGATATAATCAATAAAAAACTACAAATCAGATCTTCATAAAATGTTGTAGATATAATCCTATATATATTACTAGCGTAATATAATCGAATAAAACTTATCAAGGTTCGCAGCGTTTGGTTTTTAACAGACTTCAAATAAAGGGGGAGGTGGTCAATGCGGTTGCATATTTTTTTTCTTATGTGTATACATATAACCTCATAACTTCGTCATATTTTATAAACCGATTTGGAAAATTTTTTTTTTGAAACAATGAACCAGAAAAACAATAAACGTAATTCAGCCAAATAGTTCCCGATAAGGTGTAGTTAGGTCTCGGTCTCTCTCTTCCATGTCGGCGTGCGGTGGTCCTAATTAGGATCCGTGTTAAGCGCGGATATTAGGATCCTAAATTTAAGATAGTGTACTAAAGATTACAAATTCACGCCCGTTTTGATTTCGACCTCACTGGACTAAAGACTAGATTGATAGATAATCAAATCAAAATTTACCTACTTATAAGTAAATTAATCGTCTAGGTATAATAAAATATCGTCCCTCTCTATCGCGTTTAAGTACTGGACGTATTGATAGTTGATACGCAGGTAATTTTAGGAAGCCGAATACTTGTTAATAAACTTTATTAACCTTACTTAACTTTTCAATGATTTTTATCTAAGTCTTCGTGTGAAACTATACCTTATAAAGCTAGTATAAATTAACAATTAACTTATCTACGCTTAATGGCACACACCTTAGATTTAAATTGTATTTCTCTATAAGTGAATTTGTATATTCTTTGGAGAAAATAAATGATTAAACAGTTAACACTTTTACATGTTTATCGCACCACCTATAGTCTACTAGGTAACTATGTGCTTTAGTCATTATTCTAAGGTAACTATGTAGTTAAACACTACTAACTATCACTATGTTGTTGATGTGCCATTTTCATGTTTCCTAGTACTTGAGTTCCATATAAGCCAGTCTTTTGTGACTATGTTCTGTGAAATTATTGTTCACTCTTCATATATACTGATTATTCAATAAAATTGTTTTGTTTATATTTGTATTTTCTACAAAATTGTGCACGCGTAATCAGGGATCCGTTGTAGCACAAAATAGTGGTTGTAGGAAAGATTAATTGGCTTTTGTATGGTGTGGGCCGAATTCACACACTTTTGCCCCATTCATTGGATTATCTAGTCCCACGGTAGGCTGGCATTATACTTACGTTGAAAAGTTCATATTGAAGGTACTGTTTAAAACAATGAGTATGAGACAAGCTGATTGGATGTTTTTTTTTAACTTTTTTTTGATTTTGGCTGCGCACGTCTTGTGCATTTGCCTATTCCAATAATTTTTGGATTCATTTGCAATTTTTCTAGTGAGCTCTAGAATTTTAAAGTTTTGAATAAGACTTTTTATAGTTTCCAAATAGAAAAAAGTATTAAGTATGGTATTCTTAAACCTATGATATCATATATATATATATATATTTATTAAATATATATATATATATATTTTCAAATATATATATATATATATATACAGGTATATACTTATACCATTTTTGAATTACTTTTTACACGTTTTAGGCTCAGGCTAGAAAAATATTTACCATTCAAGTCAGATACGTTGAATGAAAATTCAATTCTGAGACAAATATTTATTTACAAATACATTCAAGAACATGCCAGGTTACTCGTACAATGAGTCATTCTCATTAGTAGTAACTACTTACAAAACAAATACTGATAACGTTTATTCAAACATAATTACTAATTTTTATTTACTTTTAATTACGTCAACTCAAGATACATAATAAGTAAGTGGAGTAATAGTTAGTGGAATCCAATCCATGGCAATGGGGAATGCAACACTGGGGATCATTTTGGCAATCTTATGAAACTTGAATAGGGGAAACTTCTTGGCCTAAATATTCCTCCTTTCAAGTTTCAAAAGATTAGGACAGCGCTAAGGCTGCCAAAATGAATATCATTGTTGAACTTGAATAGGGGAAACTTCTTGACCTAAATATTCCTCCTTTCAAGTTTCAAAAGATTAGGACAGTGCTAAGGCGGCCAAAATGATTATCATTGTTGCGTTCCCCATTGCTATTTCTACCGTTATGGGCTTAGAGAATTTATAGTAGGGAGATGGCAAGCATACGCTTGCCCCCTCTGCCGAAGTACATGAACGGTCGTTCGTGTCAGTTTATAAAAACTAGTTTAGCCACGATTGTTCGCCATTCTGCGTTCATACCTGTCGCTATACGGAGCTCCTAAAAATGGTTGATTGTGCTGTGGTTTCGTGTAAATGGCGGTCGGAAACATCAAATTTAACAAAATATGGAATTTCTTATCACATTTAAGTAATTGACAACACAATTAAGCCATTAATTTCACCGTAAAATATATTTTCTTACTGCAAGCTTACGACAGAAATAACGATACGTAATTTCTTGGTACGGGGACAAGTGATGTGAAAACAACGAACGAATGAATGAACGAAAGTGGCTGCAACGATTTTTATGAAATTAACAGGATAGGGAGTTTTCTGGCCGAAAAAACGATCAAAGCTGTAAAAAAAAACCTGATTCCACAGAAAATATCAATACCTACATCATTCAATACCAGCCTAAAATATAGGTTAGATGGGCTTGATTAGCTGTTTTTTGGGGTTAAAAGGGGTTGTAAGGTTATTTAAGAGGTTTGTATTTCCGTTTTTTTCGGTTTTAGGGTTATTTCGTCAATCACTATATGAAATAAGGAAGTATTCGGATATTCGAATCTCGTTTCGTATGAAAAAAGCAAATCCACGAAAATACATTTTGTTAACAATAAATTGATCCATTTTAAAACCAATAGCTTATATTTTCATTAAAAAAATACAATATAAAATGTCTATAATAAAATTGTTTAATCCATGTACCTATGTTGCACCGAATCATAGACCTTCTTATAACCAATACAAGCAGCCGAGAGGTTTCTCTTGCTCCTCCTTACCTTCTGTCTGATGGCCATTTCAATGAGGAGGAGCTCCTTACTACCACGGGACCCAACCTTACATCCATTCCGAGCAGGAGCCAAAATATTGTTTTTTTTAACACTCAACAGTCACATACGTAGTCTTGATCCCACACTATTCCCTGTATCGTAGGTACCTATCAGGAACTACGAGTACCTGTTACCATAACACCCAGACCCGGAACAAATATTTGCAGATCATACATGCCTGATGCGTGTGATTTGGAAACCATATAATTTTATAAGAAACCAACGCACCACGGATACAAAATTTCATGCAGTTTGAAGAAATAATAGCCAAAATAGAAGCAAACTTCGTTCGTGTGCAAAAGGACGTACGCGCCCTACCGGTGACCTCCTAAAAATCAATTTTAACTGACTATGTTTTTTTGTATGTTTGTTACGCGATTAGTTTTGATCAATATGATTCAATAATTCACCCATTCAAACATAATAAACATACATCCATAGACTAGATCCATAGACAATTAATAATCTTAATTTCATTCAGTCTTTTACACCCATCACTAGTTTTTGCGCTAGTGTGCAACTAACCAATAGTGTAATTACAGAAATTATTTATTTGTGTGCTTGTTTTATGTTTGTGTGACAGTTTTTATTTCCGTGTGCGTTTATAGAGACGCCTCAAATTTATGCATGAGTGTGCGTGAGTAAGTAAATGTGTGCTGTACGTGTTTACCTCGCCTCCCGCAAAAAGTGGCAGAAATAATTTAGTACTAGAAGTTGAGCATGCCATCTCCCTACATAAATTCTCTAAGGTTATGGGGGTAGAGGTGTGGAGGTTGAAATTAAGGGTTACACATATTACCTCTGCAAAATATGCAAGTGGAACCCATGAGAAGGATATCATAGTAAAAATGAACACTCTGAAATATGCAGTTGTATTTCATAACACGTATTTACCCTTCATAGACCTGAATGAATTCCATGCTCAGAGTGAGTACGAAATTAGTCTGCAGCTTGGCTGACCCCATGCGCCAAATGCGTGTCGAAACCGCGCCAGAATGCGATCAAAGGGAGATGAGACAGAAATAGCGGGGATCCGGTAACCATGGGAACAGACTCCCGCCTACTGGGATACTGGGTACTTTGCAGGGGAAACCGTCGCAATATTGTTTTTTTTCTAATTAACTTTTTCTAAAATGTTTATGATACGAAGACTACTAGTATTCGTAACTAATAATATTCTCACTACAGTCATTATTTTCACGAGGGTACATTAGGGGAAATTAAAATATCCTATGTTTTTATCTAGGTTTTAGTCTAGTATCTAGATTAAAAAAAAAACAAAATTTCATCAAAACTTACCCAGCCATTTTGGCGAAAAACACGACGAACATCAAATTCAAACAATCATAAAACTTTTATGTGTAGGGATAATAAGAATATCGTATTAGTATAAGTAGGTAGGTACGTGTTCTTGATAGGTATCGTACCTATAAGTAGGTATATTTGTATAGATAGTAGGTACTATCGAACCGTTCCCACAATACTCATATCCTTATTAGCGTCAATACGTATTATGCGTCGGGGCTTTGGTACTTATACGAATACCTAACAATAGAACCTCATAAGAGCAGTTAGGCGATGCCTCCCCCATAGAATACAATAGAATAGACTTGCCATAATCACCACGCTTGGTAGGTGGATTGGTGATAGCAGTATTGGTGTCGAGTACCCAAGTGGATGCTGCTGCCCATCCCCTGGTGTAATTCTCCAGTCGGTTTTTACAAGATCCATCGGGAGGAGACGGAGGGATCTATTCTTAGGCAGGACACACCACGGCAACTACCTAGTTATAATAGAGTAACCTACCCTGACCTGATTGTTTCACTTATATTTTATTTACCCCCCTCTTGGACTCCAATATAGGCAGGCGTAAAGTCCCTATTCAAGTACCTATTCAGTTCTATAGTCAAGTCGCATGTTTCTAGATTGCAACCAGAAGTCATAAATTACAGAGCGCGTTGATGTCTTTTATAAGAAAATTTCCTCAACAATAAAAGTGACCTATTATTCATGTACTACCAGGAGTTTACTAAAAATCTTACGAGATTCGTTTGTTAAATTAATTTGAATTAAAATTTGATCAGATACATTGAGAACCAGCATTTTGATCGAAGTAAACGAGTTAGTTTCCTATAAACCCAAAATGGTAAAAGTCAAAACTAAAACACAGGCCGTTGCTAGTCCATGCTCTATGTACGCCAATGCACAACTAGATGTGACCTATCTTCACTGTGAGCCAACATTATGTGGCAACCAGCGTAATATTTGACCGAAATAACTGGAGAATATAGACGATTATGCATGAATTATTAAGATGATATGTTAAAATGTCTAAAACCTTGAGAGGTAGCAGCACTGCAAGAAAGTGATAGCGCGATTACTCACTTCACGCCGGGAAGAGAATAAGGTATAGCTTTGTGCTGCTCAGAACTAACTGGCGTAAGCGGCAAATGATAAACCTTGGTTTTGCTTAAGACGATACTCCTTGAAAAAAAATCCCACGCTAACTCCGCCCATGAGCCCCGATTAGAAAGTGATAGCGCTATTACTCACTTGAGCTCAAGAATAGATGCAGTATAGATTCTGTTCCGCCCAGAAGCAAATGACGTAAGCGACATGTGATAAAACTACATTTTGCTTAAAAAGTAGCAAATATAAAAATAAATCATCTTCTATTTTGTTACGTGCTGTGATTTTCTACCGAATCGTATAAAAATTTACCGTCAATATCTTCTAGATTCGAAGGATGGACGTAAAAAAGGTTTTAGGTGGGCCGGTTTCAAAAAATAAATCTATCGAGAATAGTTTTACCAAACGTGTTTCTGATCTATGATTTCGTTAGATTACATCCTCAAGTAATCACTGTATAAACATCAAGTTTGTAACTTTTACCTTTACTGAGTGAGAATGTAACGAAGTGACTCCAAGGTCAAGGAGCCTCATCTTAAAGAGTAGTAAACACAAAAAGAAATCTTTTTATATTTGTTTAAAAACTTTGATTAGCTACCGAACAGTATAAAAATAAACCGCAAATATTTTCTGGATTAGAAGCATGACCGTAAAACGGGTTTTACGAGAACCGATTTCTAAAAATAAATCTATTGAGAAAAGTTTCGCCAATCGTGTTTTTTATATTTATTTAGATTACATCCTCAAGTAATTACTATATTAACATCAAGTTTGTATCTGTTACCGTTACTGAGTGAGCATGTAACGCAGCGACTCCAAATTTTAACATATATCACCTTATTGTAAACTGTAAAGATAATAAGAAATATCTGGACAGCACCTAGTATAATTTGATGATTTTGTACCTACGTGAACTCCAAACTCATAGTGTTGTGACCATTTCATGGTGCAAAATCATAGGAAAACAATCCTGTTTTTTTTAAATACGAAGTAGATAGGAAGGTATCTAAAATCTAGAGCTAAAGCTAAAATCTTATCAATATTGTTTGTCCAGGTTGTAGATAAACCAAATTGAGAATGATCACTGAACTTTAAAGGTCTAGAAACTAAGTTCGAATCTAGGAAGTAGGTAAATAGGTATAACATGTATCTCACCACATAACCTTTCAAATCTAAAACCGGTAGTCGCTACTTCTACCGCCTATATATCAGTTTTTTACCAAGCACTGGTAGAAATGTCTGTGCTATAACCTTAACTGTAGATGGTGATTCGGGTCATATACTATTCGATACAAACTTATTCTTGGGTCAAGAAATAGAAAGTTTACGAATGCACGTAATATACGATCAGAATAAAGGAACCTGGCAGCATTTTGTTGGGAATAATAATATATTGTAGGTATTTGAATAAACATGCCGAACAAACAATAAATTACACTATTTCAATAGTAAAAGTTGATCAGTTCTCTGATTAGTGAAATGTTCTCAACATTATTTAGCACTATTTCTGATGACTTGGTCATCAAGTCAATTTGCTTAAGCAACTGGTCCCATTTCATCTCATTTACATGATTAGTTATGGAGAAACCAGACATCTTCAAAATTAATCATCTGATCTGCATATTGTTTATAGAGTTGGTTATCTGTTGCAACGGCCTCCACAGAACAATTTTTTGTTTTGTCCTAGTTAATAAACATATTGCTGTATAGCATTTGTAATGCTCCTAGGTCAGACGTGTCACAAGATATTATTTTGAACTGTTGTGAACAATGTTATGGCTAAAAACATGACAACGGTATATAAACTAGGACGTATTTATACAGAATTGTTGAAACTGTTATAGGTAGGTACCTAATACACAAGTTAGTTTCACCTTAGTTTTGGCAAAGATAAATATTTGGTTGACATCAACTTAAATGAGTTACCTACCTACATAATAATATCATATATTTCTACAATCAACAATGATCGTTGTACTAATATTGTCACGGGTATTTATTGCGTGTTACCTTATTATTTATTATTTCTGACGTTTGAATGCGTTACAGCAATCGAAACGTCGTATTAATAAACTAGTTGCGCCCCGCGGTTTCACCCGCGTGAATAATGATGAAAATTGATGATGATGATGATGAAAAGTAGCCTATGTGTTAATCCAGGGCGTAAAGTATCTCCATTCCAAATTTCACTCAAATCCATTCAGTAGTTTTTACAAAGAGTAACAAACATCCATCCATACTCACAAACTTTCGCGTTTATAATATTAGTAGGATAGGATAATGTGTTCTGCACGTCTAGTACGAGTTTTGATAGTTTTCGAAAACTAATATGAAGTTTCGTTTCCTTCCATACATTTACTGACAGCGTCCATAGTTTTCTTCTCGTTTTCGCCAGGGGCGCTGCTAGTAAATGTATGGAAGAAAACGAAACTTCATATATAGTTACAAAAACTATCAAAACCCGTACTAACTGATCGCGAAAGTTTAAAAAATACTAATGATCATTGTGTTAGTAAAATGCAAGTTATTCTATTGTTAGTAAAAAAAAACAAATTGAATATTACAAGCTCACTAACATTGAAATTATATACCTATTTTATATTTAGTAAATATTTAAGTAAGTTACGTCTGATCTGATTACGGCATTAATTATTTAAATATTGAACATTATATTAGAATTTTATTTTAGTTTTTTCGTACATGGATCTTACTGCAATGGTTCTTTTAATGAAGTAACAGTCAAATCTACTAAATAATACATTGAGAATGCTGTTGGAGCTGGTAGTACCCTGCGCTTGCGCATGTGGTGCTGTAGAAACAGTGCACTTGGGCCTCGGTGAACAGGCGCATCTCTGGTGGGTGACACGCAACAGTATCTAGACAGTGCCATCATCACTCTGAACGCATTATATAATATATACTGTACGTAAACTTCTGAGTTGCTTTTTGCCAAATAGACTTGGAAGAATTATCACCGAAATATTCGAAGAACAACTAAATAACAAAGGCCTCTCCCAAAGCGTTACGTAAAAATAATACCTAACATAATCAAACCCAAAATCCGAGCTCTAGATGAATTGGCTATTACGAAAAATGAGTCAGAGTAAACTGCAAAGGAATCCCGAAGAGATACGTAAGACAGCTGCCTTTATAAGAGCCATAAGCCTAACAAGATAAAGTTGATGTTCGTGCAATTAATTTTAACGTCAATGGGATTTCAACAATGGTTTACCTACTCGTCACACGTTGTTCTTATTGCATGCTGTGTATTTTATAAGCTATTGTTGGTCATTGCTTGTAGGTAACGCGCAGACGTTTTGCATTAATGTTATTTCTGTTGTATCTTATACGAATAAGTACAGTATTTTAGTTGTAGTTTCCCTAATTGCTTACTTAATTGGGTTAATATTGGTTTTTGAGTAACAACTTAACGGACTAAGAAAAAAGTGTATTTCCTCATGATGTAATAATATGTTAAAAGGATAAACTCGCATATTATGATGCATCTATATTTTTATTAATAACAGTAAGTTATACGTACCAGCTACTAAACTCAATAAACGCGGAATATTCCTTGGTGTTTTGTCTTGTCTCAATGCACACTACACTACTATTTAAGTTTTAAATAAACGAATGTTGACGCAAGCAATGATGATGAAGATGAGTGACAAAAGTATCTACCATAAATATCTACTGCCTGTTACTACAACAAAGCAAACTACGGAAGTAGAAGGCATTAAAATACACAAGTAGGGTATCTACCTAACTTTTGAAGACACATAAAACACTGCCTGCATACAAAGAATTTGGCTCAATTGGGTAATATTTCGTGTTAGTCATGTAAGGCAAACAAATGACCACATTGCTTAATACGTATTTCGTTAATTTGTATGATTTTACCATTTAGGAAAAACAGTCGATGAACAAATTTTATTGCCACATATCCAAAACCTAAGCACGATTCAATACCTATCTTTAGTACCAAGTGAATACATGTACCTAATACCTATCACTAAATTCAAAACAAAAACAGTGTTTTCAATTTAGATTTTACAAGTAACTTTAGGCTTTGTGTGAGTCACTCCAAGTGTGCTTTGGTAGAGACAGAATAAAAAATTAAATAGTGAGGCCGACAAACTTGGTGATGTTGGTAGTAGATATCATTTATTCTGTGAAAATGTCGTGACCAAGGTGTATAAATAGCCGACAAAGGTATCAAACGGTGCTTGTCGTTTCTGGAAGAGTATTTTTGACTCTGCATATGAGTATATAAATGACTAAGAATGTTATGTTTATAAGAAACTGGCAAAATAATTCAAATTCTATTTTTATTTTACCAAAGAAATACCTACAGAAATAAAAAGTTAAAAATGATAAAGATAAAACATACGACGATATTACCGACTAAAATTATATTCTTCAAACAAACTAAGCTTCCGAGAACTCGATAGGAGCTAAGGAAAATCAAGTCAAACACGGAATAACTAATTATAAACTCGAGTCAAGCTACTACCAACATTAAGTAATTAAGTTGTTCATTAGGTACGTTAAGTTAATATTCGTTAAACAGAGGTAAAGTAGATACTTTACCCCAACATCACATTTTGGTGAAGTCCTGAGGGAACGAGGTTCATCAGTCAATTTACAAGCTATATGGTGATATCCCATACTATTGTATGTTACATGTAAGTTTTGACTGAGCACTTGTATATAATATAGCCGAAGAAAAAAAATAGTTTTAATTTATTGTAAGGGACAAAAAGGGGAGTTGACCGTGACGCAAACTCACTATCTATGAAGGTCTTTGGCAATGCATGCAGGCTCACGACCACAATCCTCATGGATGATATGCTCAAACTCATGGGGAGGGCAGTCAGAGGCAAGTCATATTTATTTGGTAGAAGCCTGTTTTATGCTGAGTAGATAGTTAGCATTTTATATGTGACATGTTGAAAGACCATCGCCGCTTATTGCAAATAAGTAACCAACCCTAAAGCCAAAACTTTCAAATAAAACAACAGCCAGGTATGAAATATTATCTGTATATATCTACAAACCAAGATGCTCGATGTTTACACCATAAAGGGTAAATCCGAGGTATTGGAAACAGGGGTGATTGATAATAGGAATAGTAGTGTCATTTTATAGATGAAAGAAAGAAAGAAAACGTTTATTTGGCACACCAAAAAACAAAAAACGACATACAACATGTCATACAGATGCATCAACTAGCATACTTTTGTGAGCAATTATTCCAATTACCCGGGTTGACTATAAGATACAAACAAAGAAAAATACAGTTATATAGGTAATTCATGGAGATCAAGACTTATCATTCTTGATAATTAACATACAATTAGGCATTTATCATTCACTGGTCGAGGTTTCGCCAGCTGACATGCAAGTTGTGCTAATTCTAACCAAGTTCGTGTACCGTTGCATTGACTCATTCAAATCTTTTAAAAGTGTCCAATACGTATTATCATACATCTTTACGGTTGTGAGATACGCAGCAAGTACCTCTCACCTCCATTTCAACATCTCCGGAGTCCCGCGACGCTGCGACGTCTTCTGTCCCTAAATTCATGTATAAAGTTATGTGATGTTAAGTAGTTTTCGGCTAAAGCCTTTTATTCTCTTGCAAATCTATTATTTGTTGATAAGTGAATTCTAACTGAGCTTATGTGTTATAAGGGTACCGTTGCTTTGAGTCATCCAAATCTTTCGCAGTTGTACGGTCCATGCTAATTTTAAGCGGGTCGAGTTTCACTTTGATATTTCTAAAAGCACTTGCTAGTATTTTGTTCGTGATGAATTCGGAAACCAGAATGATTTAGTACCTGTTTTTGAGGCTTCTGCTATGTTACTTTCTAGATAATATTTTTTTACTTTAATCAAAGTTTTTTTAAACGATATTCGTATGGTACTTGTTATCTGTTATATTATCATCAGCATCACACTATTTCTCTACTGTTGTTTTGATGAATTAACATATTCATAACCACACCAGAACAAATAACTACAGGACTTCGGACATAATTTTACTTTCAAATGAGGATCTTCTGTAACTAGTAGTAGGAACAATGAATCAAGACGAATAACGAAGATTATGTATTTGCATGTTCTGAGTTAACCCCTAGGTAAGCTACTGCTGATTTTGAGTTATAACTGGTTTAACGGGTTAGTTATCATTATATTCAAGACTTTTCGTCATGCTTCATCGTATCACTCACGGTTCAACTTTAACTGTTTTGTTTGCTTCTAAAATAACCAATTGAACCTCGTTGTTGATATCGTAATGCACCATATCCTCGTAGGTGCATTGTTATTGAATCCACTGCATGAGAATGTGGTAGATTATAGCCAGTCAACTCTCGCTATATAGCGAGATACTGATATATATAGCGAGATAGATAGCGTATATACAAGATGAATGAATCACGACGATGGGAACACCGATGTATTAGCCGATGATAATGATTGGATTTTAAGAATTTATACAAGAAACAAGATTTATTTAATTTTAGCATTGAAACTAATGTAAACAAGTTGATGTTCCACGCGTTAAGAATGTTGTAACACCACTATATTAATTCCACATGGTCAATAATACGTCTGTATTTACAGGTAAATGGACTGGAAAATGTGATCTAATTCTATACCTACTTAGTTCAGTATAGTAACACAGGGTTTTCGATAGGTACCGTATAGAACATGTACCGATAGGCTAGGTACCAACCTGCCATACTTGCTGTTACTTGAATAGATTCGCAGATGTTTTGGGTAGTACTAAGGGTTGCTTGCGGTTTCTTCCGCGTTTTTCTCCCAAATAACAGAATTTTGGAATAAAAATAATTTTATGTATTAAGTAATCCAAGTTTTGATTCACCTGACTAAATTTCATCAAAATTGACCCAGTCATTCTAGCGTATAAGCTCGAAAAATAAACAAACAAACACACAACATACATGCAGACAATATTATACTTACTTTGATATACTAACATATTTGTAAGGATTTATCTGAGGAGTCATCATGGTAGGTAGGTACTTGCTGGGTGCCTTCGATTTTACAGTTTCCACTCAACAGTAGGTATATAATATATTATTAGCATTTGCTCGCGGGTCCGCCCGCTTGGAACCTTTATTTATAGCCTCTAGGTAATTCTAATGTACTTATAAGCTTTAATACTGAAAGGTAAATTTTCATCAAAATCTGTTTAGCAGTTATTGCGTGAAAGAGTAACAAACATTTACTTATTTTCTTTACTCTTTACATTTATAATATTATAAATAGGATAGGATGTATTTTAACAAAACAAGGTTATAATATGCAATTATTCGAGAGTGAAATAACTATGGATCTAGGTATTATTAATATTCATAAACATAATAAACACAAAAACGTTGAACCCGTCAGACGAGTTCAAATAAAATAATCTAACGGTGATATTGCACTGTGCCATGCTTTCTCATCAAACCATCTCATTTCAATTAACTCGCCAAAATGCACTAGTGGACACATTTCAATTCCACCGCGTGCAGTTATAAGAAAAAGAAAATCAATATCTACTCACGTTAAAACAAAATCCTGGTTAAAAAGCTCACACACTGTTCCAAACGCACTGTTATCACTTGTTTTGATTGTGTACACAGTTTCTTTATTGTTTATTATAAGATTAAATCAAACGAGATTTAACGTCCTCCCAGTAAGCGGGTCAGCCAGTAACTGATCATGACTTGACTTGTTGTAGTGTGTGTGTGTGTGCGTGTGACTTGCCGGGTTCTATAATGACAACAAAAGGTTCTATCTTCACCAACGTCTGTTAAACCAACCGGAGGTTTATATCATGGCTCTTAGAGTTCATTATGATGTAGATTGTCCACATGCATATTGTGTGTATGCCACGGTCGTTAAGCATTTCTTTTGAGAGAAAAGGCGAAAGGACATCGGTTGGCCTCTACTTGTTTGCCACGTTTGTGGATTGTCTCGTAAGGTCGTGATACCATTTGTTCTAGGTGCCGAAGAAGCAAACCTCTGATATCGATAAGATGTGACTTGAATATTGATGATTTTAGCCTAACGTAGGCTAAAATCAAGGAAGGTAAGTTATAACGGTTAAACACATTTATATAAAAATAAACTGACTGACTAATATATATATATAACCGATTTAGACTATTTTAGCTTGTGTGTGTATATATATATATATACACAAGCTAAAATAGTCTAAATCGGTTATATATATATATTAGTCAGTCAGTTTAGATCAGTCGATTTAGACTATTTTAGCTTGTGTATATATATATATATACACACACAAGCTAAAATAGTCTAAATCGGTTAGGAATGCGCGACACCGAACGAAAAGAGGTTCTCCTCCGTTTTTCTTATTCAAAATCGCGTTTGCGCCAATTTTCGTTATAATATTCGTGATTAGAAGGTCAAAATACGTTAGTAAGTATACCAAAACTTCAGATCGATCGGCGGTATGCGCTTTTCGGAAGTACCTACACCCTTTTTTCCAGTCTTTTATAAGCAAACGGTGACAATTTCTTGAAATCTTTAGCATCTTTATAAAATGCAGCGTTGAATTTGATAGACATGTTACACAATAAAAATTTACTGTTTATCGATTAGAAATTAATCCAGGGAAAGCCACAGAGGCGTTGATTTTAAGGGGAGCTCTATGGCCTACTGAGCATAAAGTTCCGCCCGAATGGTTTGAGCTCATTGAGCACGCATGCTACGATTCTTCATTCATGCATGTGATGTGACGGATGACCATGTTTATGGAGAAAATACTTATAGAAATCTTTAATTTGTAGGGTTCTCAACCCTGATTCAGTTTTGTCTTATTATCATCATCAGCCTGTAAGTCCACTGCTAGACGTTGGCCTCTCATAGAATGCCGCGACGAACGGTTTTGGACCACCTCACGAGTTTTTATGTACACTATAAGAAAACAATAAAATTTTATCATTTTCCTTCGAGCGTAGAAAGGTTGAAACATCTGTCAGCTACAATGTTTTTTTGTAAATGGGACCTTACATGACCATTCTATCAACTACATATTTGTTGTTTTACTAGTAAACATAAAAATAAAGAGAAACCATTTAAAAAACTATTTATAGTCCAGCTGTGGTGGACATTTTTTCAATTCTGCCAACAGATTTGTTTTCTGTGATTAAAGGAATCGTTGATATTTATAAAATATGTATTTAAATTTTTGTAATAATTGTTGTTTGAATTTTTTGCAATATTTGAAACGTTTAATTTTTATTTTTTAAACCTTTAAATAATAGCTCGTCGCCCCTTCGCTACTCTCACTCACTCAACCATCGTTTCACTCAGGGGGTCAGTGGTTCGCTAAGTAAATTTATTTATTTAACAGATTTTGTAGAAATTAAAAAGAAAACTGTAAAGAAATCGTACATCATCATCAACATCAGCTACTAGAAGTCCACTGCTGGGCATAGGCTCGAGTCTTGAGGCACCTTCAACCACTGACTTCCTGCGCCCTTTACAATGTCTTCAGTCCATAGACAGAGTAGTGCGATAAAATTAACTTTCAAGATTTTATTTTATTTAATTTAATGAAAGTGTAGTCACCGTAGTTATTGGAAGGTTCCCGGGAGGTCTCGACTCGCGGGCATAAAAGGCAAAATTTACAAGGCTGATTAGACTTTGTGCTGAATTGTAAGGGCTTCTTATGTTGTAACTTTCACCTTCTTGGCTCGCCAAGATACACTCCAGCAACTAAGATTCTACAACATACCACCAGGGGAGCGAGCCGACATTCATTTGGGAGAGGCCTAACGCTCGCGCGCGGTTTCTCTCAGTTTTCTCCCGAGAAACCTGAATTTCGGGATAGAAAGTAGGCATGTTTCAATCCAGGTTTGAATCTATTGCATCAAAATGCGCCAAGCCGTCGTCGACATCGTCGAGATGTCGTGAAATCGCGACTAACATTCAACTATGATCATCATTCTCATCATCAGCCCACATAGTCCACTGATGGACATAGGCCTCTCCCAATACGAGCCACTGAGCCTGGTGTTCAGCTCCTCTCATAAATTTTCTACCCGCCACCTTTCGTAAGTCATTGCTCCACCTAGCCGAAGAACTCGCTTACCTCAACGGGTGTTTATTTATTTATTTATTAAAAAACACACACATCATACATAATATAGGTACATAATTATCTCACATTTAAAAAAATACATGAATAAAAATAAGTTCTGATATTTATGTATAATAATAACGGTATTCTAACATTCACACTAATGCATTATATAATAATAGTTTTGTGTGCGACTTCAAACCTTTAGTATTTCGTTTTATGAACCCAAATTGTTATTTGGCTGTTTTTGTCACAACAACGTGATTAGTTTTTTTTGGTAGATCATTAAATTTTAATAAATATAAGAAGTATTACAGGTCCCAGAGAGGACCTTAAGGGACACCAAATTAAGTCGAATAAATGTCCGATTCAGATCTGTTTACTGAGACTACTTGAGGTAGGGTTGCAATCAGTCCGGGTTTCCCCAGATTTCTTAATTTGTAGTCGGGGTTTAAAATTTTAAAGTCTTAAATAAATTTAAAACAATTTGTAATAAACTGTAATAAAATTCTGTTTTGTTAGGTACATTTAAAATGTTGATAAAGATGACTGTGATAATAAATAAAAAGGTGATTTATGACATTTTCAACTGTTTTTTATTACACTGACTATGTTTAAAAAATCTGGTTCTGGCCTCTAAAATCCGGGGTTTTCACGCGTCTTGTTCTGGTTGCCAAATTACATTACATTACAATTAGATGGCAACCCTAACTTGAGGTCTTTTGAACAGGTAAGGTTGGAACCACCTAAAAGTGAGTCACTGACACCCTATGTACCTATCTAACTTTTTAAGTAGAATAATGTACCGTGTATGTCCACCGTGTCAAATGCACTGGAAAAATCAAGGTAGATGGCATATAGATTTGAACGTTATGGGGGGTTTACACGGGTGACTAAAGCCGCACGATTTTTGCCGCGCGGCGTAAATCGACCATCTAAATGGCAATTCGGCTAAGTTGCAAGTGACTAAAGCTGCAAGCCCCAAAGTTGGGTAGCATCCGACTTTAGCCGCGCGGCAACCGGCCGCATGCGACTGGTGACTAAAATCGACCGTGTAAACGATCAGTTGCAGGCGATCGCCCGCCGCATGAAGGTGTTTCGCGCACGCACGTGTATTTATTTACTACAGCGTTTCTGTGTACATGTATCGTAACAACCATGAATAAAAATAACACCATACAGTTTTTGGAATGCTATGAAATGCATCCATGCTTATGGAACCCAAGAGAACAAGATTACAGGAACAATAATGTACGTTTAGCGGCTCTTAAATCTATTATTCAAGAAATGCGTTTGTCCATAACAGTTGAAGAGCTTAAATTGAAGATAAAAAATATACGAACCACGTATAATAGAGAGACCAGTAAGGTAGCAAAGTCAAAGAAGAGTGGCGCGGGAAAGGATGATATATACAGACCTCAATTAATTTGGTTTTCTGTAGCTGACCGCTTTTTAAAGCCAGTGATAGAAGGAAGAAACAGTAAAGATAACATTGTAAATCTTATTATTATTTATTAAATAGTTATTCTTGTTCGCATATTATAAATTATAATAGGTAAATCGTGAACAGAGCCATTTTTATAATATTACTTAAATAAACATACAATATTTACGCAATCATTCTATCTTGCCATGAAACTTTTCCTGGTCCGACAAAATAGTCAGCATATCTATCGCGCAGATCTTTTGCATTTCGTGAATAGTTGTTAGAAGATAGCGGTGTCATTAATTCGTCTACTCCTGCCGTGGGAATGCTTCTCCAACTTCCGTTTCTGATTGTCCCTGAACTGAAGTCTTCTCCGTCTACTAATTCGGGAGTATTCATGTATATGAGATTAGTCCGAAGCCAGTTATGCAGCGCACAGGTCGCTTTAATAATAGAATCAGTTTTATCCAATGAAACAGATATAGGTTTTCTGTATACTCTGAATCGTGAAGCCATTATGCCAAAGGCATTCTCTACGATTCGGCGTGCTCTTGATAGTCTGTAATTAAAGATTTTTTGTTTGTGTTCCAAACCTTCATGTCTTGAATACGGTTTCATTAAATAGGTTGCCAAAGGGAAAGCATCATCACCAACGAAAACTGCCTTATTAGGTAGTTTTAAATTATTTCTTTCAAGAGCACTATAGAACTTTGTTTTTTTCCAAATATGCGAATCATTCATGCGTCCATTAGTTCCGAAATCTATATATATGAAACGGTAATGTGCATCCACTATAGCAAACAACACCACACTATAAGTGCCTTTGTAATTATAATAGTCTGATGCTCCGTGTGGTGGATTTTCGATTAATACGTGTTTCCCGTCAATAGCCCCACAGCAAAAAGGAAATTGCCAGCGATCTAAAAAATCCTTTTGTATTTTCTTCCATTGATCTGTGGTGGATGGCACCTAAAAGAAATAAACTTATATTAGTGTATGGTTACAGGGAAAAGATTCAGCGGTGAACACAAACAGCGACGCGTCTTCATATTTTGATGAATTGGAACAAGAAGATAATATTGCGCCCTTACAAAAGAAAAAAAAATTGTCTCCAAAGAAAAAGGCGGAACGTGCTCTAATGGACGCACCTAAAATGGACCCACCTGTTTTACAAGCAGTTAATAGATTAGAAACTTTGGCTCAAACTATCCGTCAAGATGAATTTGATACATTCGGAGTACATGTGGCAAGCCAATTACGTAGTTTGCCATTAAGAAATGCTATTGTTTGTCAAAATTTCATCAATAATTATTTGTCACAAGAAAGACTGAAAACCTTAAATACACAACATTTTCCAATTGCTAGACCTACGAGTTCACTCTCAGAGTATACACGCTATACTTCGACTCCAGAAGCCGAAGCTACTACTTCCCGAAACCAAGCTTTTCAAAACCAGCGTGAAACTTCGACTCCCGAAGCTTCCACTTCTAGAAGGCACCTCGATTATGAAGAAGACTATTTTGCCAGCTGTTTACTTACACAAAAAAATACTGGGCAACAATACGGAGTGAACGACGATATTCTACCTCAAGCTGTTAGGTCATGCTTAGATGAAAACACAATGGAAAATTTATAAATAAATCGTTTATAATTAATTACTAGTTTCACTTACCATAATGAACTCCTGTAAAACATTGTATATAGCATCCAAAACATCCTTCAAAAACAAGGAAATTGTGCATTCTGGAACTCTAAATGACTCTGCAAGACTTGAATAGTTATCACCGGTAGCCAAGAACTTCAGGGTTATTTCTAATTTAATTTTCGGAGAAAGTGCTACTTGCATATTGGTATCGCATTTTTGTATAAGCGGAGTAACCTTATGTAGTAAAGTATTAAACTGATCAGTAGTCATTCTTAATCGTTTTTTAAAATAATCAGGATCTTCTAAACTCCACTCAACCAATAAAGTATCCGAAGCACCCAAGTCCTTACGTCGAGAAATCCATCGACGTACCCAAACATTACGTTTTCTTCTTTCCTTTTGTTTTTTCTTTACTCTTTGTTCTTTAAGCAATTGTTGAATAATTGTATAATTAATTATTTCAATTCCGGCACAAACGGCTATTCTGCTCAACATTTTCGATGGAAATGACAGAGCCGCATGCGATTTTAGTAACCAGTGTAAATGGGCTAGCGATGCGGCTTGGTGAGGCAATTAGTGAAGCGACTCGCCGCACGGTGAAAATCGACCCGTGTAAACCCCCCATTACTATCGAGATCTTATGTTAAGTCAGAAACAAAAGAAAGAATATACTGTGCACTGAACGACCGTTCCTAAAATCGTGTTGGACATCTGTATTAGGAGCTCTCGACCAAGATACACACAATAAACGCGACACTCTTTCTAGACAGGTGAATAGTCAAAATGTCGCACTGTCATTGGATGAGGATTGCACCAATCGGACGCGGGTTGAATATAACTGAACGAGTTATCACAGAACCTTGGGTATGACCGAAGCGAGTTCTCCGAGTTTACTTGGACGAGTTTAATTGGCGTTTGTATGTACCTATGTATGCATGTAAGTCTGTGGATAACATTCTAACTTTATGAAATTTGGTAAGTAAGTAATATTAGTAGCATTTGTAGGATAGGATATGAGGTAGGTAAATTAGTCGGAGTTGTCAATCAACAGGGAAAAAAAAAGTGCGTGTCATATGAAAGGGCTTTTTGAAGATTTCAAATCTATTGCTTTTATTTAAAAAAAGTTAGGTTTATTTTAAAATTTAGACCAAATGGATTTTTACCGCTAAAATGCTGTTTAGTTGCTGCTCAGTTAATTATCACCAATTTATCATCGATAACATTGCTCAGCAAGCATTGCTAGAGATAGTCCACTTCTATTACTTGCATGAAAACGAGTGTCAATAACAGTGGGTTAGGTAAGTAAGCACTAGCGAAACGAGTTTATTGGTCAAAAATTGGCCCATGTCATCATCAGAGGCTCGAGTCAGAGTCTGAGTCAAGCAATTTACAATTTTTTTTCTATTTCGATTGGTTGACATTTTCGATCGTCGCTGGCGACTCTATAAAGTCATATATTCGCGATTGGGCCGTTCTAAAATGTTCTACGTTGTTTTCAAAGTTTGATACAAAGTGAATTTATGAAAAATAAAGTAGGTAGGTCTCTTTTAGCAATTTTTGGCTTGACGACCGATAAGACGGTGTTTGTGAGGACCAATGAAGGGATTTTCGATTTTAAAAAAAGTTATTCGAACTGGATTGATATACTACGGTGCTGACTAAGCATTGATTATCAAATACTCTTGATGGTTTATTTTTATTGTTTGTAAAAATCAAAATGTCACAAAGTCAAAATTTCTATTGACAGTTTATCATATCACAATGCAGCGCCATCTATTTGCAACGCTGAAAGCATAATTCGAGACGGCCCTGAAAACCCCTCATAACGATCTATTTCTCATAATCAATAAGATTTTTCCGTGGTGGTCTAGGCATGAGAAGTGGCCTACTCCAACTCCTAACATGAATGTCGTAAGAGGTGACTATGGGATTACGCAAGGAAATGGTCAGCATCCATCTGAGTACTTAACAACAATATTGTGATCACCAATCAGTCTGCCAAGCTTGCAGGTTAAGGCAAATCCCCCCCCCCCACCCCTATTCCATGGGTACTCGTCCAGTAGTGTACATCAACTGGCTGATGAAGAAGCAGAAGAATAAGGGTGTAAATATACTAATACCTATAAATATTATTACTTTAGTCAGCGGCACTCAAAGAAACTGATTTCAAAGACATAATATGAAATAGTATTAATAGATTTAGTAAGTACTATCTTGAGGCATAACATCCAATCACATACATAGTCCTGACCCCACACTAGGATTGCCTGTGTCGTGGGTTTTAGGAACTACATGTACCACGGTACCTACCACAAATACCACAATACACAGTCCCAGAACAAATATTTTTATACATTGGACGCATAGTACGAGAGTAGAACGTCTCCTTGTATGAAGTGAAGAGTGAACTAGCTGTACAATATCCCCGCTCCAGACATCTTGATTGCGATAGGGGTGATAGCCATTGATGTACCTATGTAGCTATCTATTTGAGAATACATTTAAATCTAAGAGACGCCAATGTCTACGCTGGTTTTGTGCCTCAACATGCGATTGTTTGGAGTTGTGGTGTGTTCCGTTCTGCTTGCAGGTGAAGTGAAACGTGGTTTTAGTGTTCCGTCCATTTAAGTTGTCAATAGGAACGTTTATGAATATAATTTTATGTGATACAGGTGCCAATACAATAGTGTTCTCAAGTGAATTTTATTGTTCTGTTTTCCAATGAGCCCATTCTCCCTTGTATTTGGTATCGTACTTGGCAGTGATAACTTTACTCAAAAAAAAAAAAAAATACAACCGAATACAACCTCCTCCTTTTTTGTGAAGTCGGTTAAAAAGGCTTTATGATGGTGGTTTTTCAATATCAAGTCTGTTCGGAGTAGTTCGGTTTATGTTTTCTTACTTTTCTAACCTGGAAAAATGTGTTCCGTATTTGGAGGCAGTTTTCCTGGTTCGTGAAATTATTAACGGTCTTCTTTTGGCCAGTTTGGGGAAAAGGCAAATTGTGGACGTCATTCAAAAAAATGACATGTGATATTTTAAAATCCGTTTAAATAATGGTAGACGACCACGTTGCCTGGAAAAAATATTTAACGCGAAATTCAAATTTTATCTTGTTTTGCTCATCAACAATTCTTGTAATAGCGAAAACTGACTTTGCTAAAACTAGGAGACAACACACATGTTTTAATTGATAGTTTCTCATAAATATAATTTGTTTAGCCACGAATATCCTCGAATGATTTTTATAGTGTTTTTTTTTGTTCAGGGTCATTCGTAGACTAATGATATTTATGAGAAACTATCAATGAAAACATGTGTGTTAGGTCTTCTTGTTTTCGCAAAACCTGTTTTCGCTATCTCAAGAAATTTTGATGAGCGGTACTTAGCAAAAAACACGATAAAATTTGAATTTCGCGCCTCTAACGCTTCACCTATATGACATACATAACACCCAACAGTTACAGTTCCTGATACGCAACGACCCAAGAAATCCACACTAAGATTCCCTGTGTCGTGGGTATCAGGAAATACCACGACACAGGTACCTACAAAGTACCATGGTACCTAACACAACAATGTTTTCAGATTATGCAAAAAAAATTTCCGCATCGGGAATCGAACCCGCAACCTCTTGCTTCACTGCAGGCTCCACGCCCTCCGCACCAAGGAGGCCGTTTTGTTATTTTTTTGGGGAGCAAATTTATTTTTATGATTTGTTAAAATTTATTTATTATTATTTGTTAAAAGTTACTTACAAAATCGTCACGTGGCGTCAAATGGCGAAAGAAAAACCAGGCACGAGAGTTTCTGATAGAATTCATACAGTCTAAACGTATGTACATAATGCTGCCATACCATACCACGTCCGAGCAGCGCTGTTGCTCCAGCTGTTTTGAGCTATCTATAACGCTCCTTAATAAACGATACCACAATAATAAATAAATTACCTACCTACATCAAATAAAGCATGATTTAATAAAGTTCATCAGATGCGTCGCTGTTCTAACGTGGTAAATTATGTTCACAGGCAGCATCAACGCTGTGCAAGAGTTGTCTCGCAATGCAGGTGAGGAGTACACTTTTAATGTGTTCGCTGTCTCCCAAACTGTGGTCTCGTGTCACTTGACGACCCCTGCCGAAGAGACCTTGGACTTTTATCCCGATCAGCCGTCACAAAATGGCGACCGATATGAACTTCTGCCAATAACAAGTACTGTCCTGCCATCTTGCTCGGTGACTTTAAAGAATATCGTTGAATTTGACAGTGGAATTTGGGAAGTGGCTTTTAAGAATGACCTTGGAATAGGCGATTCCCAGTTATATAATTTAACCGTCATTCCTGGAGGTAAGTGAATACTTAGTTAATATCTATAGGTACTTAAACAGAAATTAAATACACTCCAACTATTCATTTAACTGGGCACGGGGATGAAAATGTTCCCTAGGAACCTAAATCAATGCTAATTCAAGCCACTCATACCTTTTTACGACGGTTTATGACGCAACAACTAAAAACTCTTCAGACTTATTACACAAATAGGTGCTTGTATAATTTTAACTGCAATATACTTAGATGGGAATCTATTATTACTATTATCAGAGTACCTAACAAAAAGATTTAACAATACCTTAATTGCTAATGTTGGGTTCCCTTTCTTTTCCCGTTCACGTCCAAAAATGTACCTACCTAGATTCATAATACAGAAATTTCAGACTTAGCTAAAGAAGACGAACAAGACGATATTATAACATGGTTAAATCCCATCGAATTCCCTACAAGAATCGGCCAAAACATCGACATCTCTTTAAGCAAAACTGCTTATTCGGAAGATTGCTACGTCCGCAAGCCAGGAGGATCAGATGTTATGACTACAAATGCAAATATCGAAGGTGTAACAATTCATAGCAGCAGCGATTTCGTATCCTGCAGAATAACTATAGGTCCTATGGATGCAAGCCTGTTAGGTGACTGGGCTCTGTGCGGTAAACGAGCTGGTAATAACAGAGAGCATAGATGTCAACTTGTAAAGATCACTTGGAGTAAGTTGTCAATTAAAATGTCGGTAGAATAAAATGCTGGTTAAAACTGGCTCTTGCAGTTACTGGCTTTGATACTGAGCTTGATTTATTTTTGCATGATGATGTTTGCAGTTTATAAACTCTACTATATTAATGGTTATAACATGATTTTAGATGACAACGCAAGTCCCGTCACACAGTGGGGTACCACAGATCGGTCTAAATTCGATTACGCAGTTAATTTTGCGGGCACATTGACTCCTACAGTCGTAGGTTCTGGCAACCGGATTACATGCCATATCATCACTCCAGAAGGTGAAGACTTAGTAATTGACGCTGACTCTGACTACCCGCACTTGAAACTTATACCTACCGGTAGCTCAACGTGCAGCGTTGCTATAGGCCCCATCGAGGCATCGTTACTGGGAGACTGGACCCTTTATGGAAAATTCAGAATAGTGAAGAAAAATCGCTTGAACGAAGTACGACTACCAATGAAACTGTTCTTGTACGGTATGTTTGTTTTAATTGATTACAAAATTTTCTCGTCGATGGGACCTAATCTTATAATCATGACTTTTAATTGTAGATGAAGAGAATCCTTACAAACAAGCTTACAATGTGACCGTAAGGGATCCAGTGAGACATGCCGTCAACTTAGGGAGTTCCTTGAATGTCGAAGTGGCCGGCACTGGTAAAGTAGACAGTTGCCAGTTCAAGACACCTTCTGCAGAGACGTTTGACTTAGACAGTCATAGTTATAAAGGAGCGTCATTCGTTAATGTCGCAGAGAGCATAGCTTGCCGCTTAGCCATCGGGCCTTTCAGAGAAGAACTACTCGGAGATTGGACAATCATTGGAAAATTCAGCAACAATACCCATTTTACTGAACTACAGCAAACTTTCCAATTTAGTGAAGAAGGTCGGTTAAGTCTGCGCCTAAAGTAATATAGCTTTAATATAACAGCTTATAACTTAGTAACATAACATATTTGTTTCAGATCCAAGAAACCCCACGATAGACGAAGACAGAACAGTTACAAATTTAAGCGAACAGCGTGTAGATTCATACTTTGACGATTCGCAAAGGCTGATTATAAATACGGGATCTAAAATTGTGGGCCAAAGCTGCCACATCAGGACCCCTGGTGGTTTGCAATACACCATTATGGAAGGCTTCAGCGTTCCCGGAGTCGAAATTATCGAAGAAAACGGAGTAGAATGCGGGGTTATCGTACATGTTTTATCAGAGGATGCCGTTGGTACCTGGACCTTGATAGCCAGAGCGACGAGGAAGGGTCAGCCAATAGAACGCAGATTACCTTTCACTATCAACATTAGAGGTACCTACATTTTTATATTATGTGGATTATCAACCCCCATAGATATATTAAATTCGTACAACATGTAAAAAATTACTCGAAGTTTAGTAACGGTTTATGTACAGCGACGCACCAACTGAAAACTCTTGACTTATTGATATACTCGCAAATATGTATATACTTACTTTGCAAGAAAACATATGGGAATCTATTATTGCCATAGCAGAGTAACAAAATAGATTTACGAATGACTCGTAGGCAATGATGGATTCCCATTTATTTCAAGGTCACGCCCAACAACGATGTTTCATAAAACAGAAATTTCAGATCTAGCTAAAGAGGATGGTATAACATGGTTAAATCCCATCGAATTCCCTACGAGAATCGGCCAAAATATCGATATCACTTTAAGCAAAACTGCTTTTACGGAAGATTGCTACGTCCGCAAGCCAGGAGCATCAGATTTTCTGGCTACAAACGCAAATATCGAAGGTGTTACAATTCATAGCAGCAGCGATTTCGTATCCTGCAGAATAACTATAGGTCCTATGGATGCAAGCCTGTTAGGTGACTGGGCTCTGTGCGGTAAACTAGCCGGTAACGACGGAGTACAAGATAGATGTCAACTTGTAAGGATCACTTGGAGTAAGTTTTAAATCAAAATGTCACAAAATAAAATACTATGTAATGTTGGTTCGAGCTGGCTCTAGCAGCTACTGGCTTTGATACCTGAGCTTGATTTATTTTTGCATAATGATATTTACAGTTAATAAACTCTACAATATTAATGGTTAAAACATGATTTTAGATGACAACGCAAGTCCCGGCACACAGTGGGGTACCACAGATCGGTCTAAATTCGATTATGCAGTCAATTTCGGGGGCATATTGACTCCTACAGTCGTTGGTTCTGGCAACCGGATCACATGCCATATCATCACTCCAGAAGGCGAAGATTTAGTAATTGACGCTAATTCTGACTACCCACACTTGAAACTTATGCCTACCGGTAGCTCCACGTGCAGCGTTGCTATAGGCCCCATCGAGGCATCTTTACTGGGAGACTGGACCCTTTATGGGAAATTCAGAATAGTTAAGAAAAATCGCATGAACGAAGTACGACTACCAATGAACCTCTTCTTGTACGGTATGTTTGTTTTACTGATTACGAATTTTCTCGTCGATGCGACCTATCACTTATAATCATGACTTTTCATTGTAGATGAAGAGAATCCTTACAAACAAGCTTACAATGTGACCGTAAGGGATCCAGTGAGACATGCCGTCAACTTAGGGAGTTCCTTGAATGTCGAAGTGGCCGGCACTGGTAAAGTAGACAGTTGCCAGTTCAAGACACCTTCTGCAGAGACGTTTGACTTAGACAGTCATAGTTATAAAGGAGCGTCATTCGTTAATGTCGCAGAGAGCATAGCTTGCCGCTTAGCCATCGGGCCTTTCAGAGAAGAACTACTCGGAGATTGGACAATCATTGGAAAATTCAGCAACAATACCCATTTTACTGAACTACAGCAAACTTTTCAATTTAGTGAAGAAGGTTGGTTAAATCTGCGTCTAAAATAACTCAGCTTTTGCCGGAAACTTAATAACATAACATGTTCGTTTCAGATCCAAGAAACCCCATAATAGACGAAGACAGAACAGTTACAAATTTGAGCGAACAGCGCGTAGATTCATACTTTGACGATTCGCAAAGGCTGATTATTAATACGGGATCTAAAATTGCGGGTCAAAGCTGCCACATCAGGACCCCTGGTGGTTTGCAATACGCCATTATGGAAGGCTTCAGCGTTCCCGGAGTCGAAGTTATTGAAGAAAACGGAGTGGAATGTGGCGTTATCGTACATGTTTTATCAGAGGATGCCGTTGGTACCTGGACCTTGATAGCCAGAGCGACGAGGAAGGGGCGGCCAATCGAACGAAGATTACCTTTCACTATTAACGTTGAAGGTACATTTTAATATTACGTGGATTATAAACGCGCAAGCGTCACGCAAACATATCCAATGTTTTCAGTTCGTAAAAGGTGTAAAAATTACTCACACTTATAAAAGTGTGAGTAATTTTTACACGTTTTACGATCTAAATAAATTACTGTGGGTGCATGACAATAAGTTAGCAGTTCTTTGTTCCTAAGGGACCAAAACATAACAATGAACAAATAAATAGATACCAACCCACAGACATTCATAGGTACTCAAAGAGGTAAAGAAGGAAAACAGTACTTTTCCTTGGCTAGCCATATCGATCAGTATAACACTTATAAACTTGTTGGACCCGATGGCTAGGTGCCGATGTAGTTGTGTCGTAGAGGTTTCTCTGTCTACGAGCAGTGTGTTCTCATGAGGCCCATTACCTTGCAATCGTGTTGCTTGGTGTTGCAGGCGTCCATAGGCTACGGTAACTGTTTTCCATCAGGTGGGCCGTATGCTAGTTTGCCAAGTAGTATAAAAAAAAAAAGAAACTCATCAGGCTATGAACAGGTGCAGTGTCGGTAGAGGGGTTTTTAGGAGAAGTGGTCCAGCGGCCGCCTGATGTCTATGAAGGCCTTGTTGGGAAATTTTCGTTGGTATAAGGTTTGTCCTGGCTGTTGGCTTATTTAGGAGTGTGTTACTGAAAGAAGGCGTTAGCCGAGTTGGTGTTTTTTTTTATCACTGTTTACCATTTTTTATTACACAATCCTATGCAATTCATGCATTTAAATACCCGTTCTATTCCTAGGTACGGACACGGACTCGGGCACGGACACGGACACGGACACGGACTCGGGCACGGACACGGACACGGGCACGGTCTTCTCGACAGCCATCGACCTGACCAGAGACCGATCTGTGAAGAAGACTGTTGGACCGGAGAGTGCAGTCTACTGCCGACTGGTTGACCCGAAAGGTAAGAGCAAAGTTGACTAAGGTCAAGAACGATTGTCTTGATCGGTCAAGAAAAAGTTTCTGGACTCTAAACTGTATAAACAAAGGGTAGATTCCTTCATAAGGCTATTATTGTATATCCATTTATTAATAAGTAAGTTATTTACTTTAAATAAATCAGTTGTTGTCGAGCACTCGAGGTGTTTCTTTTATCACGACAGTTATCAAAAGATTATAATCACAAATCGTAAAAATAATTATGTTTACCTTATTTGTAATAATGTTTTCCAATTTTCTCGTTGACTGTCATTGTGTATATTTTCGTCAAAATTTGAAGCAAACAATATCCGCGGTACAGGGCGAAATGGAATTTACGTATCGGTACAGACTGAAATGAACGAACCGCCCCCGTATTCTCTATCTCGCGACAGTTTGCAACAGGCGTAAATTGTGCAATCATGGCTGTCGAACATTGCTTTCTCATACAAAAGTTAACGTTTGACAGTTTGTGCTGATTGCACAATTTACGCCTGTTGGAAACCTGTCGCGAGATAGAGTTGCCCTGCCGTTCCTAAACGATCCGACTCGGCTAGATGGACTCTAAATAGTATTGAGTATTTTACATTTTAATTATTTAGGATTATAAACGTTATTCCAGGATTTATGAGTAGGTAGTTAGGTACTTTGTCCATTTAGTACAGGCTCACTTGTTTCACATCCAAAAGTTGCATGGTATGGCCAGGGATATGTTCGTGAGCCATTGTCTTTGAATATAATTTTTTGATTAATTATTTCAAGGAGTCGCAGTGTTCGATAGCTTCGGCAGGTGCACCCTGGCACTGGACAAGGCTACCTTGAACCACCATGGCTTGTGGAGGATGGTGATCGGCTCAGCCGGCAAGGTGATTGCCGAGGAACACCAGCTCTTCGTGAACGTGAAGGAATCAGGTTAGTAATCTGTTCCTTCAATCATGTAGAGACTAGAGTAGTACACGTGTCTATAGGTATGAACCAGATGAGAAAAATTGAATGCGATTCGATTTTAAACTCATATTGTAATTGTATCCAATAAAAGTCTAATGTGAGCATAACAAAGCAACTAGAATTTGAAAATTAAAAACACCTGACATTTTCGTCTGCTTTACGTCATACGCATTTTCCCTGTCTGAATGTGTGCCTACTATTTTATTTGCCCTCCACATAAAACAGGGGTTGTTATATGTTTGAAAGACATCTATTTCGAAGGGTAGGGGTGCATCTAATGTGACAGCCCCTGTTACGAGGCGAGTATCTACCCTATTAAAACCCCAAATCATAAATTTGAAAGTTTGGATGGTTAGGTGTTTGTTTATTTCCCAATTTCGTTTCAGTTACAGATGAACCCATTTTAATATGGCAGAGAGATAGACACAGACATCTTTATTCCGGTACCACGAGGCCGAAGCCACGGAAAGATGCTAGTATGGAATAAAGAAATGTTTAACTTACAGAAGGCAAGCCCCTGGTGACCACCCACGTGGCGCAGGAGAAGCCCAGCGTCATGGTGTCCTGCTCCGTCACCACCGAGGCTAGGGTGCACGCCTGCAAGTTCCGCGACCCTCAAGGCAAGATCCTGCTGGCAGCTAGTGGTGTGTCCGAGGACCGCTATGTCTTCCATGGCGCTGAGACCAGGTATCTTATTCACTTCATCACTACAGATCTGGGTCATCAGGGCAAGATTCTGCTGGCAGCCAGCGGCGTGTCCGAGGACCGTTGTCTTCAATTTATTTTGCAGCCAGCGTTCATCTTGGATTTTTTTGGGTCACATTTGAATTTAATGTTTTCCATATTGATACCATAGTGTGCTTACACTTATAAAATAGGAAACATTTTACTGTTCCAGCTATCAATCCGAAGTAAAGACCCACGAGTGCGGACTGCAGATTACCAACCCACTGACCAGTGACCTTGGCCTCTGGAGGTGCGCCATTGAGACGGAAGAAGACACGTACTACGGCTTCATGGCCGTACTCTGTCCGTGGGCCCTGATGGATCCTAACATTGCTGCCACTGTTCAACAAGGTATGAACCTATGCCAAACCCATATAGGTCATAGCCATAAATTATATTATACTTAAGCTTATGTTTCGGAGAAGTGACCCATAGGATTATAATTTGCTAAAGTTAAATACACGGGTTTACAAGATAGCGGATGTACCCTATAAAACCCATTTACTTAAATCGAAAGAAAACATCGGGGGAAAACTGACATGGCCTATGTGCTCTTAGAACAAAAGGTACTGACAAGAAAGCATGGTATAAATACCATGCTTTCTTAACAACAGGAGGAGGCGCACAATGGGGCATGACCCATTGTGCGCCTCCTCCTGTTCGACTCCTCATACACTACATCATGTCTACCTGAATCTCAGTTGCCAGCTATCTGCCGGTTCTTTAATTTCAACAATCTGACATCAAATCTATAGAAATAATTAAACTCGCCGTTTCCAGAGCCAATCCTGAATACTCAGAGGGAGTGGATCGAAGAAGTGGAAGACGAGCCTGTCACCTTGTTCTGCGCCGTCGAGGCCGCCATCAGATACTGCTACTTCCGTGCCCACAACGGAACGACCTTCTCTGTGTCCCCTGGTAAGGATCTTCCCTTTTTTGATGGATTCTGCGAAACTATTTGAAGCAAATAAATATTTTGATTGATTGATTGATTGATTGAAACTTTTCACTGAAGATAGGATATAACTGTAATCATTTTAAATCGTGTAATTAACATCAGGGATCGATCGGTCTACATTTTTGGAGACACTACGTTTGCTGATATTCTTGATGACGAAAAAACTCAATATCGCAAGGCACGCATGCATCTGTCTCTAATTATGTGGCTAAGAATTAAGAGTGCATAGACACGATTTGTCATATTATGGGGTAAGCGGGATAGACCGAATATTAAGGAACAACAACAGAACTGTTTTTATAAGAAGCGCGTTGCTGAGGTGGTTTCGGCCTAAGAATAGCACTCCTCCAACTCCTCCTAAGTGTCTTAATAGACTTATGGATTACACTAGGGGAATGGGCAAATCTTGGCACTTACCCCATATTCTATGGGGAGGCCTCGTCTAGCAGTGAACGTCTACCCGCTGATGAAGAAGTGCATGGGTATAATTGCGAATGTCTGGATGCTGGTCACTCAATCGCAACTGAAATTGTAAGATAGCTTTATAATCTGGATGGATACGTAGGATTATTTTGTCCCAGTAGGTAGTAGGTACTCAAGCGAAGCTATGGGCGGATGCTTTATGTAATAAACAAAGCACCTGAAAAACTATCCGGAAACTGCTTTTTTTTTTATACAACTACGTAAGCAAACAAGCATACGGCCCACCTGATGGAAAGCGGTTACCGTAGCCTATGGACGCCTGCAATACCAGAGGCATCAAACGCGCGTTGCTTTTGAAGAACCCCATACTGCAGTCACTATAGAAAACCTCGGCAGGGAAATCATTCCACAACTTAAGCGATCGCGGGAGGAAATTCCTCTGGAACTGCTATTGTATTTTGACCACGAGTAATGTGACTCCAACAATGAAACATATTCACTGATTTTGCATGTTCCAGGCATGTCTTCCCCTGACATGGAGTATGTAGGAGCAGGGTTCGAAGCAGGCGAGTGCGGAGTCAGGTTCCATGGCATGAGATCTGGAGACAGCGGGCGCTGGAGCTGCCATGTGGGTCTCGTCAACGACCCTAAAGAGCAGAAGGATGAGTTCAAACTCGCTATACAGGGTAATGATGGATAAAGCTATATTCTAGTATGTGTATCTTCTAGTATATCTAACTAGTAGTGATTCCAAAAGGAAACTCAAGCTCAATCTAGCCCCAACCCTTTTATGTCAGTTTTCTCAGTTTTAAGTTCTGAAATAAGGACCGATAAGATTGCAATCTAAACCTCATGTGTTTATTTCAGAGGCTATGATTGTGGACCACTTCTACAACCACGGCTCCAACATGATTGTGGAAGGTCGGGTATTCGCCGGCCGTGCTCTTGACTACTGCAGATACGTGAGAATCGATGGATTAGGTAAGAATGCTAATTTGAATGCAAATTACTAGTACTAAAAAGAGCTAGTTAACTTCCTTATCAACCGGCCACCAAAAATAGCTTTACACGATTCTTCGACTGCACAAACCCATCTATTGCATCCTGTTAAGCCAAAACATATCGTGTGTAGCTATATTTCCTTCAATTCCCATCTGCTAACGGTTAGTAATGCAATAATGATAGATGATACTATCATCTATCATTATATATGATATATTATTATGATGGTTTGATTGTTACTAGAATTATTACCAGTTATAAATCTAACAAAATGTAGCTACTAATTTTCACCTTACATTTAATATTTAAGGCCCAAGTTCACGAACAAATAAACAGGCGTTTACCGTAACTATTGGTCAAGGGGACAGATCATTTGAAAACACCTGTCAAAAAGAATTGGTTAGGCCTTAGAATAATGAAAAGCACAGTTAGGCTAAAGAGTTTTTTAACCGCCTGTTTATTTGTTGGTGAAGTCACTCCTGAAGCTGGCAAAGGAGATGTTTCATCCTGGGCCTGCACTAAGTACACAGAAAGATATAAAAAAAACAGGGGATTTTCATAAAAATACAATTATATTAATTTGAAGCATAATACAGCGGTACAAAAATGTTTATTTATGAGTTTTTTAATATGGTCACCCGATTTTTAGAGCAGCCATGATAGTAGAGTGACTTTGACAACTGACAGTTTTGTTGACTGCCATTGACGCTCAACAAAACTGGTTCCTTGTGTGATTTCCTTGTGTGTGATTGCTCTCTTTGGCGAAGATAATCTTGAATATACACATAATATTATGGAAAATAAACAATAACAAATGGTTTCTATATTGCTTACCTATATTTATATATCCTGTACATAGTGCAGGCCCAAGCTCCATACATTCATGAAACATCTCCTTTAAAAGTTTTTCATAGTGATTTTGACATGCGTTAAGTGTCCAATAACATATGTAGGAAGGTTTATAATAATAAGTTTCTTAAATTGATTTCCAGGTTTCACCACCGAAAGCATTCCATCTGAGTACACTAACTCAGGCTTCCTCACTATTGGAGTGTGCCAGCTGACCATCAGGAACCCGACCATTCTCGACATGCACCCTTGGACTGTGGTGGCAAAGATCCGCGGCCAGGACACAGAGATCTCCAAGGATACCATGGAAGCTATCCTAATTGGTGGACCCCCTACAACTACTCCTGTCCCCGGTCCGGAGGACATTCAGATTGGAGACCCTGGTTGGCAAAGAGGATGTGAGTACCCGGACTATAAATGCCAAGTTGGACCAACCAAACTAAATTCTTGAATTTAAATAGATGGCGGGCGAGTTTTTACCAGATTACTCATACCATTATGTTGCCAAGGCATTGTAAGGGGCAGGCCTCTGTCCAGCAGTGGACTTCTACAGGTTGATGATGATGATGATGATGATACACATGTTGCCAAAATGCTTGACGAAAAGATGCTAGAACCAATAATTCGAAAGCAAGTAGTATTCATAACCGCGCGTATGATTAAAGTAATTCATAACTCATTGGGCCTGCTTGGTAAACGTGCATCTACTTTGCTCAACAATAAATCTTCTTTTTTTTTTTCAGTTGGCATCTTTTTCTACGTATTCATGAGTGTGCTGCTCGCGTGTGTCGTCCTCGGAATGTGGCTCAGCCCCAAAAAGAACAGGGAATGGACCTCCTCCCGAGCCTCAGCCTTCAGACGGAGCTTTCAGAACAGCTTCAGGAAACAACCACTTCCACTGCCGACCCCGGTCAACCAACAATTTTAGACCTACGAAAGAAGCACTATGTATAGAAAACTATCAAATTTATACTAAAATGAGAATTTTTACTTTTAAATAGACAACAATAATTGTTTATGTGTTTAATGGATTATTAGAAAAGTATTGTTATAAACGGAAAAAATGAATTGTCATACAACAGTAAGTATGTAAGTATAAGGTTACGAACTGCCTTTAAGCATGTATATGACATAAAGCTAAAGAAAATTAAATTTAATCATAACGCTACTTAAGGCCATGCACACCGGCTGCGTACGCGTAAACGTAGACGTGCACGTCGACGTACCAATGACGTACCAATGATGTTTGTAATGTATAGAACTGTATGAGACATGGCACACCGCTTGCGTGACGTGCACCCAAGCGTATACATACGTAGAGACGCGTGTCTATTGCATACGCATCCGGTGAGCTTTGCCCTTTTACATTATTATTAGGTACACCGATTTGAAACTGTATGTACGCCCCGTTGCTTAGTCTTATTCAAAGGTTATTTTGATGATGTGTAGGATCACCTAGAGTTGATTTTTTCCTCAAAAATACTTCAAGTTCCCTGGTAATGCTAAAATTTAGTCGGGGCTGATAAAGGTGCCATCGCGAGGTCTCAGTTCGGGGCGAACCACTAGTTATATAGTTGTTATACAGTGGCACGATAGAAAAGATTAGATAGTTAAATAGGACAGGTTAGCACATTTAAGATTATTTAACTACAAAAGCATTGAATTAGCAATTAAATTAATGAAAATAAATAAAAACCGATTCGATTTTCACCAAATATGTAAGTACTTATCTCTAAGTTGAGTGAGTTATTAATCAATTTAATTTTATTTCAGATTTAATTAAATAAACTAAGTACTTAATTGAATTTTTCAGTTTTGAGGTAGCCATTTCTTTTCATCTTTTCATTTCTACTTTTCACAGTCTACGAGTTATAGGTAGGTACAATACTAGAGCATTTTTTCGAACAAAACAATAGAGCATGCTTAAGATAGTCCATTTTTAAACGAGACATGGAAACGAGTATCTAGCTACAGGTTGTTTATTTATTCACGTCATAAATGTTTAATTTAGGATCTTCATGTATCCCTCGAGGTTTATAATGTATTTAGTCCATCGAGTCCATCCTTTCTCTACAACGTCGTCCGATTTGTGGTCGCCGATGGAGAACCTTTATTCTCCAACGGTTGTCAGTTCTGCGAGTAATATACCTATATGACCTGCCCATTGCCGTTTCAACTTGCTGATTCTGAGAGCTATGTCGGTGATCTTGGTTCTTCTACGAATTTCCTAATTTCAGATTCTATCACGTATTGAAATCCCCAGCATAGCTCTCACAGGAAGTCGGTGGATGGAGGCGGCTCAAGACCATTGACCATGGCATTCTGGGGGGGAGGCCTATGCCCAGCATTGGACTTCTACAGGGTGATGATGATGATGATTATGAACGTAATCAGTAGATACTAAATTACTGAATTACTGGCTATAGATTAAAATGTGCCCGTTTATCATAAGTGAATTAGCTCTACAATATCTCTGCTCCAAACATCGTGATTGCGAAATTATTATTATTCTCACATACTCTATCAGATTAGGTGAAAATACATTTTAAATATAAGTGACGCTTGCTGTGTTTGCGCTAGTTTTGTGTCTCAACTCAACATGCGTTGGTTTGGAGTAGTGGTGTGTTCCGTTCTGCTTGCAGGTGAAGTGAATAGTGTTTTCAGTGGTTCAGTCTTATTAAATAGATCAAAACAACAGTTAGGTTCATTACATTTAAGTGATATAAGTGCCAACGTTAAAAGCCTTATGTGAATTTAATTATTCTATTTTCCAAGGAGCCCATTTCCTATGGCGCGTCCGTATATTCATCCCATGATCGAGTTTTCCTTAGTAATCTAGGTTCCCTATAATCTCTATGCTGGCAAATTTTTGTGAACGTTTACTAATAAATAATTACAAAATAGCAACTTGCTTTGGTTAAGTTACTTAGGTAGGTACAGTAAACAATTAAGTAACAATTAACTAAGTTTTTTTTAAATTTTGTTTCATTTATGACATCCATTTACCGCATATATTACCTCTTACAATTCTACTAATATTAATAATATCATCATGCCAATGTTTCATACATGATTGTTTATTACTAAATCGGCTGCTAAAATTTCATCAGGCGCGTCGTTGTTCTAACGTAGTAAATTATGTTCACAGGCAGCACCAACGCTGTGCAAGAGGTGTCTCGCAATGCAGGTGAAGAGTACACCTTTAATGTGTTCGCTGTCTCCCAAACTGTGGTCTCGTGTCACTTGACGACCCCTGCCGAAGATACCCTGGACTTTTTTCCCGACCAGCCGTCACAAAATGGCGACCGATATGAACTTCTGCCAATATTAAAAAGCATCACAGTTGTCCTGCCATCTTGCTCGGTTACTTTAAAGAATCTCGTTGTATCTGACAATGGAATTTGGGAAGTGGCTTTTAAGAATGAACTTGGAATAGGCGATTCCCAGTTATATAATTTAACCGTCATTCCTGATGGTAAGTGAATACTTAGTTATAGCCCGTGGGGAGGGTATTCCACGCGTCATGGCGAACAACTAAAACTAAAACTATCTAACTAAGTCATGTTTTGTGAAAGTGTTAATATTTATGCTGTTGGCGTGCCTTTTATGAATAAATAAATAAATAAACAACCTTAGTTCTACGACTTTATAAATTTCGAAGTTTTTCATTCATGAAATGCCTCGTAAACTTTCCTCCAGAAATGTACATATAGCACTACATGGAGCTACCCTACTAAAGCTGTTCATTTCATCTCTATGCGTGAACTCTGAATGCTGTAATAGGGCAGCCCCATGTTGTGTTATGAACCTTCCTGGAGGAAATATTACGAGGCATTCCAGGAATAAAAAAAAAACTAAATTCATAAAGACGTAGAACAAAAGTTGTTTGACATAACATGTGAAATACCCTCCCCTCGGGCTAATAAGGATATTTTGTTACACATTGTATAATTAAACAGAAATTATACAAACTCCAACTACCTATTCATTGAGCTGGACAAAGGGATGAGAATGTTTCCTAGGAACCTGAATCAATGCTAATTCAAGCCAATCATATTTTTTACGACGGTTTATGTTTATGACGCACCATCTTAAAACTCTTTAGACTCATTACACAAATACGTGCTTATATAATTTTCTTTGCAAAATAGATGGGAATCTTTTATCAAGAGTAACGAAATAGATTTAAGAATGGCTTGATTGCTAACGATGTATTCTCTTTCGCTACAAGGTCACGTCCACAAATGTACCTACCTAGATACATTCAATAGAAATTTCAGACTTAGCTAAAGAGGACGAACAAGACGATGTTAGTTAAATCCTATCGAATTCCCTACGAGAATCGGCCAAAATATCGATATCACTTTAAGCAAAACAGCTTATTCGGAAGATTGCAAAGTCAGGTACCCGGATCACATGGCACATCATCACTCCAGAAGGCGAAGACTTAGTAATTAACGCCGACTCTGATTACTAGAACTTGAAACTCGTGCCTGCCGGTAACTTCACGTATGCAGCGTCGGTATAGGCCCCATTGAGGCAACAGACGAAGACAGAACAGTGCAAACATTTTAACGAATAGCATGTTAACACAGGCTTTGGTAAATCGCACAGACTGATTATTAATTCGGATGTTTTCATTGCGGGTGAAAGCTGCCATATCAGGTGGTTTGCAAGGAGGGTTCCCAACGAGTAACACCCAAACGAGTAACACTGTTACTCGTTGGGAATTTTTTTCCTATCGAGTAACAGTGTAACTCGATGGGATACAAATTAAAAGAAGTATTCCCAACGAGTTACACCCAGTGTAACACTGTTACTCGATCACATTACTTACTGTTACACTGTTACTGAACATCCCAACGAGTAACAGTGCTACAAATTACGACATTTTATTTTAGTTCGGTTATAAAAATATACGTAGGCTATTTAGTTGAAAGTGAACATAAATACAACTTTCAAATACTACGCATGCTTATTAATACGGAAAAACTACATAAAGACATACATACTGATATTACTTTTAAAACTAAACACCATACCCATAAAATACAACTAAGAAATGCAAATAAACTAGAATTACGTCCACCAAGGGCAAATTATGCTAAAATAGTAGATTATGCACTAAGGGAATAAAGCAGTGTCTTATGTCGCGGGCGGCATATTGAACCCTGAGCGTAATGAGGGACTCTAAAGTTAACTCCCGAGTGTAGCGAGGGAGTTATATAGAGTCCAGAGTGAAGCGAGGGGTTCAAGCTGCCCAAGACGAAGACAGTCTTTATTCCAGAGGTGCATACTCTACTTTTCACACCTGCTGCGAGGCAATAAAAGGCCAGGGCTCCATTAAATAAGTATCGTCTGTTTTGATAAACTCTGGAGTAGAATCATTATCGCTCGACATTTTTTGTTAACACTAATATTGTCACTGACATAATATTATATTACAAAAATATTGCAATAAAATTCACTGAAAATCACAGCACCAAACATCTCTTTTGTTTCACATTCTTTAAAATCGCGCCTATTTCTTTTTTTTCGAGTTTTGCTATAGTGGCCAGTTCGATTTTCGAACAAACCTCTTTACAATGCCATATGGGCATTTTTTTACTCAGAGTTTTCCACGAGTTTCCAACACGAATTTGACGTTCTAAATTCAAATCACTTTAATCCCTAGGGAGTTTCATACAACTTTATATCCCTAGAGAGACAATGCTGTACTTTACGTTGAGGTTGCATGATTTGTAATTGGACATTGTCGAGCAGGTGGTGTGAAAAGAAATTTAACTTACGAAAGTGCAAAAATTTACGACGATCTACCAAATGTTATTAAAGAAACTAAATCAATGCATAAGTTCAAAAAGTTATTAAAAATCCATCTACTAAAACCAAATAACAAAATAGTAGGTAATAACGCTTGTCACATCTAGTAATAGCCGATCTGTGTTTGTCGCTCATAATGTTTGCAATCTACCCACATCAATGAAATCAGAACAGCGCAAGTTGCAAAAATGGTAGTTATTTGTTTTGTTTTCTGTTACATAGATTTAAGTTATTCGAGATTTACCTATATTTTATATATTATAATATGTACTATATATATTTTTTTTTCTTCGTGTAGCACGCTCGTGTTTTGCAATATATATTTACATAATGTTTAGTTAGTCCATAAGTTCTCTTATAAGTGAATTGTAAATTCTTAAGAGAAATAAATTCTTAAACCAGAAAGTGCCATACTTCGTTGCTATAATTTATCTTCGTTAGTCCATTTTTTATTTTTGTCCATACACTATCAACGCCAAAATATGGCATCTTTTGAACATTCACCATATTTTATTAGCCTGATTGAAAAAAATTATATTCACTGCTAGTTCAATCTCTAGTCCTTCAAATATGTTCAATAATCAAACAGCAATGGACGGATAAATCTTAGTGAAACAACGCAATCGTGCAGTTTGTAATTTTTATGTAGACAACACTGCACTATAAGATATTGCACAGAATTGCAGCAGCTGCAGAGATAAGCATTTTGCAAAGTGTTTCCAACATGCTTGAGTTGTATTACTGGTGAAGTATGCAATGAATATGATATAATAATAATATAATATATGAATATAATATTATATATATGAATACTGCTCTATATATTTTGGCTGTACAAACCGAACAGATAGAAAAACCCGGTAATAAACTTTCAATCTTTGTCTTGTATGACTTTATCCCCACAGCATAGGACAACTCAGGATTAAGCGCAAGCCCATTCTAACTATACTCTTTCTACGGTGAATCACACCAAGCGGCTTAATCTACGTTTTGCACTCGTACTTTTTTTATGGTGAGAATGACGAGCACTCCTAGCGTGCTTTTTGGGCAACTCTGTATTGCAATATAAAAAAACACATATCAACTCTTGATTCTGTAGTCGGGAGAAGAAGTGCAATTCTAAGACAAGGCCTGCAGTTCAGAAAATTTACAATAGTGTTGCCAATGTCATAAGATATTTGGTGAAGTTTCCTCTGATGGTGAAAAATGGTTACCTCATGTCCATAAATGAAAGTAGGTGCTGGCAACACATTTGTGCAGTCAGGTTATCAGTGTGAGTCAGTGCACAGCGCACACAATAACGTACCACCGCAACAAAAATGGCGTTATCCAGTTCATTTCAACAAAACAAATTTGTATACGTGAAAAAAATGGAGGTAGTGTTCTTCTTCGAGGAAAACATCAGTATTACGCCCGAAAAAAACACGACAGAGGGTTGGAAGTGTGCGCGTGTGTAAAAAGAAAAATTTGCAACTGACTGTTTCGAGTCAAAGTAACTAATTATTATGTGCTAATAGTGTTATACTATAAAAAAATTTTTTTGACTCAATAGGACACAATGCGATCTGGAGAGCTCTACAAGAAGCTCAAATCAACAATATCTACATTGAAATTATCAAAAATATCTATGGAAATTGCAGAAGTAGGGTGAAACTTGAAACACCAGGAAAATACATTAGAATAGAAAGAGGCGTATGACAAGGAGACTCCCTTTCTCGGACTCTATTTGTAACCGTGCTTCAATCAATACTGAGAGACCTTTGTTGGAATGGCATGGGAATTAGTATAGATGGAAAAAATCTTACTTATCTAGCATTTGCAGATGATATTATTTTACTATCAAGCAATACACATAATCTTCAGTACATGTTAACGACTCTACAAGAAGCCAGTAAAACAACAGGACTAGAAATGAACCTGCAAAAAACACAAGTCATGACCAACGACGAAATGAAAACGCTTTACATAAATGACATACAGCTAGAATACGTGCAAGAATACATTTACCTTGGAAAACAAGTTTCATTCAAACCCAACAACAACATAGAAGAGATCGAAAGGAGGATAACTAAAACATGGAACAAATTCTAGGCTTACAAGAGCTGCTAAAGGGACCACTGTCATTAAAGTTAAAGAAGAAAGTTGTGGATTATTGCCTGTT
Source organism: Epirrita christyi (assembly GCA_951392215.1). Taxonomy (NCBI): domain Eukaryota; kingdom Metazoa; phylum Arthropoda; class Insecta; order Lepidoptera; family Geometridae; genus Epirrita; species Epirrita christyi. The sequence goes on from OX595853.1 coordinate 9,973,814, forward strand.
ACCAGGGCTTACTTATGGGAGCCAAACATGGACATACACAGAGGAAGCAAAAAATAAAATAAAAAGATGCCAGAGAGCAATAGAGCGTAGTGTACTAAGAATAAGACTAATATAAAAAATAAAACACACAGAAATCCGTAATAAAACTAAATTTATAGATGCTCTAGAACATGCACTAAAACTAAAATGGCAGTGGGCAGGACACACGGCAAGAATGAATAAAGGAAAGTGGGCCAATAAGGTAACCATCTGGAAGAGTAGGTAGACCACTTGCTCGATGGTCAGATGATATACTAAAGGTTTCGAATACCCCAAACTGGGCAGAACTAGCAGATGACCGCGAGCAATGGAAGGAGCTGGAGGAGGCCTTTACCCGTGAGGGGTCCTCGTTATAATCTTCAGTACAAAGAAAAAAATGTAAAACACATATCTAACTATGGAATAAATAGGCTTTTTATTTTATTTATTTTTTATTATTTATTATTAATAGTGTTATACATTCTGCCGATGGATTTTGGCTGAGCTGAAATTGGCCAGTAAAGATGGGCATAGACAAATTAGTTCCTAAAAAAACTATGTAACAGCTTAACGCCTAACTTTGAAGTTAGGCGTTTAGTTGCGACGGGCAAGTAGCCGGCTGAGATGCGAGAGAATGCGGGTTTAATTCCCGCTGCGGAACAAATGTTTGTATGCTCTGCAAATATTTGTTCTGGTTCTGGGTGTTATGGTACCATGGTACTCGTAGTTCCTGATACCCACGACACAGGGAATCCTAGTGTGGGATTAGGTTGACTACGTATGTGACTGTTGGGTGTTATGTTATGTTACACTGGTACCAATCACCCAGGTATTTGCCTGATTTAGTCTAGTGACCAAGCCAAAACATTTCTTGCTGAGTGTTCAGCAGTGCGGCCTGTCTCTTTCGCATGCACCATTCGCTAAGTTAAATTTAGTTGGTCAATAAATGCACATAATATTAATTGTCAATAACTGGATTTTTATGTCCTTGTGTTTTATGATAATGTAGAATGTGGTTATTAAAAAGTCAAAAAAATTTAACTTAAATTTTAGAGCACAATTAATGTAAAACTGTAATAGATACAAAAGTATGATTTTAAAGAGGAGTTAAAAGTTACAAATGTTATTCGACACTTAGATGTTTATTTTATTAAGTTGATTGTTTTATTTTTAAATAAAAAGCAGCCATTAATTAAAGTGTTTTTTTTTATTTTCAGCTTCACCCAGACAAATATCTTAGTGTCACTCGTTGGGAATTTTTTTCCTATCGAGTAACACTGTTACTCGTTGGGATTTTTTTTTCTAGAAATATTCCCAACGAGTAACACCATTCCCAGGGTGTTACTCGTTGGGACAAAAATTCCCAACGAGTAACAGTGTTACTCGTTTGGGTGTTACTCGTTGGGAACCCTCCGTTTGCGTTTGCGTTTGCAATACACCATTATGGAAGGCTTCAACGTTCCCGGAGTCAAAATTATCGAAGAAAACGGAATAGAATGCGGCATTATCGTACATGTCCTATCAGAGGACACCGTTGGTACTTGAACCTTGATAGCCAGAGCGACGAGGTAATCACAGCAAATCGAACGGAGATTACATTTGACTACATTGAACGTAAATTTTGATTAGTGGATTTGTAATAAGCACAAGTAATTCTATGCTACGCGTATCGAGTCACATTTGGCGATAAGATTTGAATGCCTTATATTTGGGGTGACAATAAGATAAAGTGGTTCTTTGTGTGGTCGAAATTGTTGAAGTTGTACCTAAAGAGGTAACTATCATAGAAGGAAATAGTACGTTCACCTGGTTAGCCCTACCGATCAGTATGACACTTGAAACCCAACCCCAATGAAGCTGTGTCTCATCTCACGTGGTCGATCCCATGCACATCCAATCATGCGTATATATCATTACTAATATTACGACTGATGATACAGGCACTTGGGAAATAGTTTACAGAAGTAGAACAACTTACAGAGCCTCAATTCTAGTCGTCGTAACTGTTTTTTTTTATTTTAATGTTTGTGCTTTGCTTTGATCATGGTTGGTTACCCGTTCTTATTATACAAAATCCTTTTAATACTCTTTCTATTTCTAGTAAGTTCCGTCACTGACACAGACTTCACGACAGCCATCGACCTGTTCAGGGACCGATCTGTGAACAAAACCGTTGGACCAGAGAGTGCTGTCTACTGCCGTCTGGTGGATCCACAAGGTACTTTATTATGACCTAAACCAGACAAAGATGACTGAGGTCAAGAACGATTAACGTGATTGATCAATAAGAAGCGTATTGTATCAATCAATTTTGAGTAGGTTGGTACCTATTTTAGGAAATAGCAGAAACGAATGGAAACGTACTCAAACTCGGTGTAGAGTACCTACGGGCTGATGATTTTATGGTTTAAATCTGTGTGTAGTATAAGGTGTTCATTCATTAATTCAAGGAGTGGCCGTCTTCGATGGCTTCGGCAGATGTACCCTGGCGCTGGACACGGTTACCTTGGACCATCATGGCGCGTGGAAGATGGTGGTCGGCTCGGCCGGCAAGGTGATCGCTGTTGAACACCAGCTTTTCGTGAACGTTAAGGAATCAGGTCCGTAATCTGTATCTATTAGTAAGTAATTCAGGTGTCCTTGTTTTTACTCAATGTTCGCTGTTTATTTACCCCCAATTAAATGAAGGTTGTCGTAATATGAGTCGCAATGACAAAGGGGTATTACGAGGCGAGTATATTTTATCCTTTTATCATTATAAATGAGATGTGATTTGCGAGTGTGTTTGTTTATTGTCACACACCGTCACGGTTGAAGGTACTTCTATGAAACATGGAAGAGATGGATCTATGACTTGACCGACACACCTTTTTTCCCGGTGTCACGTGAACAAGCCACGGGTGGATCCTAGTTTGGAATAAAGAAATGTATACTTGCAGAAGGCAAGCCCCTGGTGACCACCCACGTGGCACAGGAGAAGCCAATCGTCACGGTGTCATGCTCTGTCGCCACCGAGGCTGCGGTGTACGCCTGCAAGTTCCGCGACCCTCAGGGCAAGATCTTGCTGGCAGCCAGCGGCGTGTCCGAGGATCGCTATGCCTTCCATGGCGCTGAAACCAGGTATCTTATTCACCTCATCTCTACAGATCAGAGACCCCTGTCATCAGGGCATGATCTTGCTGGCAGCCAGTGGCGTGGCCAAGAACCGCTATGTCTTCCATGGCACTGATACTCTCTTATTGGCTAAGCGTTTGCTATAATGCTATCTTACTCTATACAGATGTTTCATACGGAAACTTTCCTGTTCAGTGTCCGAATGACCCATTAATTTTGCAGACAGCGCCAGCTCAATCCATTTCACTTTGCCGATTAGATACAAAGATGTAGGTTCGAATCCAGCTGGGTCTAAATTTCACATTAAAATTTTCTTCATATAAGTAGAAATGTATGGCTTGGCTGACACTTAAAATAACAAGAAACTAACATTTTACTTGTTCCAGCTACCAATCCGAAGTGAAGACCCACGAGTGCGGCCTGCAAATAACCAACCCGCTAGTCAGCGACCTGGGTCTCTGGAGGTGCGCCATCGAGACGGAAGAAGACACGTACTACGGCTTCATGCCTGTACTCTGCCCGTGGGCCCTTATGGACCCTAACGTTGCCGCCATCGTTCAACAAGGTATGTTGCTCCAGCCGCTGGTCAGTGACCAGCATTTAGAGGAGAGAACACTCTAGTGTTGCTGCTACTGTGCAATAAGGTATTGACACTCTTAATGGACTCACGTATCAGATTTGGTCTTCTTACAATAAACTCTGCAGGACATCACCCGCTGACACGAGGTGACACGCCGTGGACTATAGACTCTAACTTTGCTGTCACTAACAACTAACGTTTAAGAAAGTATGCTAACCTACATATGTCTGACATAATATTATTGGCTTCCTTTTAAGAGAACTGATCCTAAAGCATTACTTGAATGTACAGGTTCCCAAAATAGTGTTTTTTTCAATGAGCCCTATCCCAATCATCCAAAACGATGGCACTGGCCTATTCAGAAAGGCACAAAGGCATGGATTTTTGACCCTATCGTTTATCACCGCTCCTATTTACGACTTCAGTTTTGCTGAGTGTAGCCAGCTATCTGCCAGAAACGCTTTAACAACTTCAATATCTTATAAATACAACTTTACACAAATAAATTACCTTTTCCAGAGCCGATCCTGAAGTCTCAGAGGGAGTGGGTGGATGGAGTAGAAGACGGACGCGTCACCTTGTCCTGCGCCGTCGAGGCCGCCATCAGATACTGCTACTTCCGTGCCCAGAACGGAACGACCATCTCTGTGTCCCCTGGTAAGGATCTTAAAGAGGGACCGTTAATAAGTATCAGTATTAGTCATGGAAATTTTCTTCTTAGAATATAAAAGATTAGTAGAATCATTGTATTGAAGGTAACTAGTTAATCATGTGATTAACTCCAGAGATTGATCGGGCTCAATTTTGGGAAAATCGCCAGGTGATAACATTTTGATGAAGTACTTTTAATAAACTTTTGTCTAGAAACACAAACGCCTCTGTATTTGTCCAACACTCGACAAAAAGATGTTGTTGATGAAGAATTATGAAATGCATGTACTTGATTAAGTGCAAGTTAAATCCTACTCATACTTATTATAAATAACAGTTTATGTAAGTTTAGTAATTTATACTGAGATAATGATCATAGGAACATAGGTTACTTATTATCCGTACCACGCCGAGCGATGCCGCGGGCGGACGCTTGTATAAAAAACAAATCACTTAATTTTTTTTTACGAAAACTCCCATTTTTTGTTTTCCCAAGGTGACTCTAACAATGAAACATATTCACTGACTTTACATATTCCAGGCATGTCTTCCCCTGACATGGAGTATGTAGGAGCAGGGTTCGAAGCCGGCGAGTGCGGAGTCAGGTTCCATGGCATGAGATCTGGAGACAGCGGGCGCTGGAGCTGCCATGTGGGTCTTGTGAGTGAAACTGAGGAGCAGAGGGACCAGTTCGAACTCGTTATACATGGTAAGGATATAGACAATATTATAGTCGAAGTTTTTCTGCGAGCTTAGTGAGTAAACTCGAATATTTAATATTCTTAGGAGGATCAAAACCATTGCTCTCAGAGATAGCAAGTTGAAGTGGTAATGGGCAGGCCATGTATCTCGCAAAATTGACGACCTTTGTGGAATGGGGCTTGAGTCGCAAACACGAACTGGAACTCATAGTGTAGGAGAGCCCTTCAATAGACAGATTAAATTAAAACTGTTGTGGGAAGTCGTTGGTAGTAGTGATGGGTGAGGCAGCTTCAGAACGTTCACTCGTCGTGGCACTCTATGTGTGAGCTATATCCAGCAGTTCCGGCTGACTAATATGACACACGAAACATTCTACGGTGGTGAATTTAGGTTCTTGTAACACCTAATATTTCCCGTGTTGAAGAAGGGAGAAGACTCAAATTCGTATGTTACCTATGTTCTCAGAGACTATGCACGTGAACCACTACTACAGCCACGGCTCCACCATGATTTTGGAAGGTCGTGTGTACGCCAACCGCGCTCTTGACTACTGCAGATACGTGAGGATCGATGGACTAGGTAAGACCGAATTTGAATGCAAACTACTAAATAACTAAAGCCATGTTAGGAAAACATCTGGGACGGAGGGAAAACGCCAGCAAACTCCCTTATCAACTGGACACACCAAATGAAGCTTCGACACTATGGTGAGGCAAAAGATATCGCGTAAAAGTTATTTAATTGTAACACCCAGATACAAGACCATCTCAGAATTTCGCTCACGGTACACTAACCAATAAATTGTGGAACCTTACTGCTTGTCAAATTTCCAAAGTCAAAGTTGTGGAAACCTATCAATTTGACCTACTTTAAGTGTCCCGTAACCTAGGACCGTACCCTTGCCGTGGTATGAACGGCCTAAGAATAGACCTCTCCATCTCCTCTCGTGGATGTCGTAAAAGCCGAGTAAGGGATTACACCTAGGGACGGGCAGCAGCATCTACCTGAGTACTCGATATAAGTACTGTTATCCCCAATCCGCCTGCCAAGCGTGGTGATTATGGCTATTCTCCCATTGTTTTACATGGGGGAGGCTTCGTCCAGCAGTGGACGTCTAAATGAGGCTGCTGATGATAATGATGAACCCAAGTATTTGTAAGAATGTGAAAAGTTCTATGTGAACATAAAATATTTTCTTCCTAGGTTTCACGACTGCAAACATCCCATCTGAGTACACTAACTCAGGCTTACTCACCAATGGAGTATGCCAGCTGACCATCAGTAACCCGACCATCCTCGACATGCACCCTTGGACCGTGGTGGCCAAGATCCACGGCCAGGACAAAGAGATCTCCAGGGATACCATGGAAGCTGTCCTTATTGGTGGACCCACTACACCTACCCCTGCTCCGGAAGGCAATGAGATTGGAGTCGCAAGTGGGCAAAATGGATGTAAGCACTAATTCGTTACTTGTCAACCTTTGCTGTTGTCCAGCCAACACCATCGAACCACATTACCTAATTATATGACTTGACTTGGATGTTTTTGATCCCAATGCAAACGGGTTTAAGCGATGTCTCTTCAAAATCTTGATATTAGGTTTCAATGATAACAATGTTTAATTTTTTTCAGTGCCCGGTTTATGGGGTAATTTAATTTATAAGTTTGTAACACTGTAACTTTGTCGTGTTAACATATTTTGAATACGAATCTAGATCTGAACTATTGTCAATGTACGAGTATATGTGTACGCCTATTTGATTGTTATCTGTTTTGTGAACCCATTAAATAAATAAATATGCCCAAACGTGGCGTAGAAAGACTGGGGTAGCCCTTTGCCCAGCGGTGTGACAATATAGAATAAAATATATTTTTGCTCGTGACATTGTGTAAAACGCCTTCCTCAATGACGATCTTGTATCTTATTCTTTCAGTAAGCATCTTCTTGTACGTATTCATGAGTGTGCTGCTAGTGTCTATCCTTCTCGGAGTGTGGCTCGGCCCCAAGAAGAGCAGGGAATGGACCTACTCCCGCGCATCGGCCTTCAGACAGAGCTTTCAGAATAGCTTCAGGAAACAACCACTTCCACCCCCGACCCCGGTCAACCAACAGCTTTAACCTACGAACAAGCCCTATGTATAGAAAAATATCAAAATACTAAAATGAGATTTTTTATCTTTTAAATAGACAACAATAATTGTGATATTAGTAAATATATTGTACTGGAAAAAAGCGTTAGCTGACCATGACTGGTCATGTTCATTATTTAAATTCCTATGATTGTGAGATTCACAGTGAAATGGTCCATTAAGCTAATGCCTACCTTTCGAGGGAAAGGCGTGTGTCTATTATACTATATACATTCTTTCTATACTACTATCTATGTACGTGTATATATGCAATGTATGTATTATATGCAAAATGGTACAATGTAAAAATACTTTGTTATAAATTTATATTTTGTTCTATAAAATAATTCAGTTAAAATATGGATGTCCTTCATTTACTTTCCTACTTCCTTCCCTTAAGATTTTATATTGCTAACACGATAATAGCAGGCACACTGCGACATTGATTTAGTAAGGTAGGTACTCTTAGTTCTTTAAACACTTTTGTCATAAACACTGCCTCATGACATAATAATATCTACTTAGAGTAAGTGGGTAGTCCTGAGTAGTGTAAAGTAATGGCGTTGGGTCTCAGAGGTTACCGGTAGGGCGCTCGCCGTTTTGTACGCGAACGAAGTTTTCTTTTATTTTGGCTATTATTTCATCAAACTCCATTAAATTTTGTACACATGATCAGTACACTAATATCAAGACTAGTGGTAAGTCCGTTTCAAATAAAAGTTTTATCTACTCTCATTCTGAAATATAACGATTAAAAACTAAAAACAAACCTAAAATGACAGTCATTATGCACATGCCATCGTACGATGGTACGATACAGCTCTTGTATGGACAACTGTATTATAATATAACTTTTTTTCCAATACGATACAAGTTCGATTCAGTTGGACTAAGGAGGTTGCAATGCAGTTTTTCTATACGTTATCTGTGGACGCGGTGCAACACGCTCGCGCGTATGGATTTTGGCACTAAACGTTTACAAATAAATGCAAATATAAGCTGTAGGTAATTTTACGCAAATTTCATTTTCATTGACAAATTAGTTTTTGTTTTAAAAAGTGTCTGAAAACGACAGTAGCGATACTGAAGAAAATTTTACACCACCGGACATTCTCGAAGCTGCAACGAACAAATGAACTTCTTACCAGCGAAATCTAGAAGGTATTACAATAAATGTTACCAAGATTTTAAAATATAATATTACCTATTTCATGAGATTAGATAAAGAAGTGTGTGAAACTGCACATAATTTGGTCTTAAACACTCGTGTGATGCTATAAAAAAACTCGCCTCCGGCTCGTTTTTTTAACTCACACTCGTGTTTTTAGAACCCTTATTATGCAACAGTTTCATAAACTACTATTTTTTAATACTTTTATATCATTTTTAACCGACTTCCCAAAAAGGAGGAGGTTCTCAATTCGGTTGTATTTTTTTTTTATTTTTTTGTTTTTTTTTTTTTTAATGTTTGTTACCGCATATCTCCGGCATTTATGAACCGATTTGGAAAATTCTTTTTTTATTTGAGTAGATATACTTCCAGATTGGTCCCATTTTTTTCAGAATCCAGTTCTGATGATGGGATCCATGAGGAATTGAGGGAACTCCTCAAATATTGTAGGCATACATATGGCGATTTTGATATTTTCAGCAAGACACCAAGCATTTGCATTCAGAAAGTATCATAATCCTTTCACCACTATGGTTCTTTCATAATTTTTTTTTCATCCAATATTATTTAGTCGAATACTATGGCGGAAGTCGGTTTTTTAAATGAAAAGTTATTATATAAGAAACTAATGCACCACAGGTCTAGATATTAGTGTACTGATCATGTGTTCAAAATTTCATGGAGTTTAAAGAAATCATAGCTAAATTACAAGCACACTTCGTTCGCGTACAATAGGGGGTCAGGTCCCTTTTGCTACTACCGGTGACCTTCTCTTAAGATAACAATATATTTTTATGTACCTGCCAGACTTATCACTTTAAAGACTAGATTAAGTTAAGTTAAGTTAAGCAAGTACTTGTTCAGTTGCTATTCATTGCGAATTTGGCATTAGTTTTTAGGGCTTTTCTAGGGTACTTCCAGTAAACCTACAATGCCGTCATAACTATTTAAAATATAAGTAAAATATATTTAATATTGCATTGAAAAAAAAATCGCAAAGTTGTTAGCAGTTAATGATCATGAACTTTCAACAAAAAATATTGTTCATTAAAACGGTCCGTAATTAAAACATGAAATTAGATAGTATTTCTTAAAGTTTCGCGATCAGAACACATATTTATTAATATTATCGCGTGTTACAGCTGTAACGCATTCGAAACGTCGGGAATACTAAATAATAAGGTAACACGCGATAAATACCCGTGATAATATTAATAAATATGAAATTAGATGATTTGTAGAGCACAGTCATGGATATAGAAGGAGGGGTTTATTCTTAGGCCGGACACACCAGGGCAAACATTATTTAAGAGGGCACTATACTACAATTTAGGCTCCCTCTTTAACGCACGCGATAATCCGCGCGCCGTCTCGCTCGCGCTAGCGAGTGTCATGCACAAAAATGAAGTTTTTTGTTTATTATGGCGAAAATAAAGTGTTTATCAAAAAACTGATTTTAGCATAAGAATAAATAGTTATTACCTACTTGTTGTAGTAAAATTTATCTTAAAACACCGTAGGGACCTGAGATTTCTTTCAAAACGTGTGGGAAACAAGGGTTTTTTCATTAAATAAAACTATCGAGGTTTTTTTAACATATCGTGTTTTCAACTTTACACAATAAATGCAAAAATATATAATTTTCATATTCCACAATATTTAACTCGTAGAACTCGTAGATACTGAGTTATAGATCGATTTTGTTGGGCAAAATCACATAGTACGCCCTCTTAAGTAATACTTATTTAAAATATTTTGTCAGTGAAACATTAAATATATTTAAAATAAGTACACTACATGAAAATCTTTTAACTATATAAAGTTGAAGTATCGCTTTTAGATATTATAAAAGTACAATTAATTCCGCCGAACCTATAACTCGAGTTACCTACTTAGATAAAAAAAAAATGGTCAACCATCAAAATAGTGATCCCGGGTGAAGATTCCCCGGGACATCGAGGATTTCAGTATTCCCTCGGAACTCCGGTACTCGGTTTACGGTTTATTGGTGACCTCTGTGGCGCGGCGGGCGAAGGTTCACCTGCGACGCAGGAGTTTGCTGGTTCGATTCCCACCTCTGAACAAATATTTGTACGATCTGCAGATAATTTGTTCAGGGTGTTCTGGGTATTTTTCTATGTATAATAAAAAATATCTATCTATCTAATGTATTGTATTAAGTATATCAGTTATCTAGTACCCATAACACAAGCTCTGCTTAGCTTGGGGCTAGATAATGTTGTGTGTAATGTCCAGCATTTATTTATTTTATTTATTTATTTTACTAAAACCATACTTGATAAATTTACCCTACATGACATTGGAAGCTTTTGATTCCATCCTAAAGCCAGTTATAAGTGTATAGAGACAAACAGACAGACCGACAGCAAGACAGACGGAGTCGTAGAAAGACTCGTAACTTTTATAAACAAACAAAAGTATCGATGTTTCTTTGCGTAATAAGTAGATAGTCGATATTAATCTTCAGTTGACAAGAATAATAAAATATCTACGTTATTATAAGTACCGTAGGTACCAGTTGCACAATAATTCAGTGTTCATTATACTTATATCTAGTTGTCTATACTGTGGCACGTTTGAAAAGATTAGATACCCATAGTTAAATAGGACATAATAAAACAATTAGGATTATTAACTATGAAAGCCTTGAATTAGCAATGAAATGAATCAAAATAAATTAAAACCGATTTGATTTCCAGCAAATATTTCTCTGTATAGTTGAGTTAGCTATTTATCTATTTTATTTTATTTCAGATTTAGTTAAATACTTAAACTTAATAAATTTTTCAGTTTTGAGTTAGGGACGTAAGCAATTTCATTTTATCTTTTATTTTACAGTCTACGAGTTAGTACAATAATAGAGCAGTTTTTCGAAAAAAAAAATAATCCCTGATATTTTATCGAAAACATAGAGAATGCTAGAAATAGTCCATTTCTAAAAGAGAACATGTGAACAGGTATCGAACTACAGGTTTTTATTTTTTCTCGTTACCAATGTTTAATTTATGCTCTATAAGTATCCCGCGACGTTTATAATATTTAGTCCATCGAGTGGAGGTCCTTTCTCTGCCTCGTCATCCAGTTTTTGGTCGCCACTGGAGAACCTTTATTCCCCAACAGTTGTCAGTTCTGCGAGCAATAAGATCTGACCATTGCCATTTCAACTTGCTAATTTTGAGAGCTAAGTCGGTGATCTTGGTTCTTCTACGGATTTCCTCATTTCAGATTCTATCACGTATTGAAACCATAGCTAACCATAGCATAGCTCTCACAGGAAGTCGGTGGATGGAGGCGGCTCAAGACCATTAGTCATGGCATTTTAGGAGGGAGGCCTATATAATAATAATAATAATAACTGTATAGACTCTTACCCTCTTATTCATAATAATTTTTTAAAACTATTTTAGCTAAAATAGCTTTTGTCTTGTTTTAACGTATGACATTTTACATCAGAGAGAACAAGACAAAAGCTATTTTAACTAAAATAGGTTTAAAAAATGATCATGAATAAGGCCGTTAGAGACTGTATATACTGGCTATAGATTAGAATGTGTATGTGCCCGTGTATCATAAGTGAACTAGCTCTACAATATCTCTGCTCCAAACATCGTGATAGCGATAAGAGTTATTCTCACATAATCTATCAGATTAGGTGAGGATACATTTTAAATATAACAGACGTTTGCCGTGTCTGCGCTGATATTGTGCCTCAACATGCGTTGGTTTGGAGTTGTGGTGTGTTCCGTGCTGCTTGCAGGTGAAGTGAATCGTGTTTTCAGTGTTTCAGTCTAATTAAATGACCAAAGCAACAGTTAGGTATATTATATTTAAGTGATATAGGTGCCAACGTTGAAAGCCTTGAGTGAATTTAATTTTCTATTTTCCAAGGAGCCCATTTCCTTGGGTGCATTCGTATATTCATCCCATGAATATCGAGTTTTCCTTAGTAATCTAGGTTTATTTCAAAACTGTTAAGTGTGAAGATCTATTTAGAAAGCATTATGATGGTTCTTACCAGCAATAAAGGAAGAAGGATGTCAGATACACAGACTCGAGATATTTATTTGCCACTTATGAATTATTCGCCCTTTGCAAGCAAATTTTTGTGAACGCTTACAAAAAAATATTTTCAAAATAGCAACTTGCTTTGGTAAAATAAATATAATAGCAACTTGCTTTGGTAAAAAAAAAAGTTTAAGTAGGTAAACAACTTAGTAAAGTACACATTTTAAATGAAACAAAATTAAATATAAAAAAAAACTGGAAAAAACTCACTTTTAAATTTTAATAAAAAATAAACTACACGGACTGGGTCTACTTTTGATGACCTCCGAGCCGCGGCGAGCGATTAGCCGGCTGAGAAGCAAGAGGTTGCGGGTTCGATTCCCGCTTCGGAACAAATGTTTGCATGATCAGAAAATATTTGTTCCGGGTCTGGTACCATTGTACTCATAGTTCCTGATACCCACGACACAGGGAATCCTAGTGTCGGATCAAGGACAATGTATGTGACTGTTGTGTGATGTGTTATGTTATGTTATTAAGTTACTTCCAAGATATAAGTAAGTACTTAATAGAATAGACATTGGCTAAGGATATATTTGAGTATTTTATTCTTCAACAGTGTTGGAACACTTTTAGATAGGGAATAACTTTCCTGTATGTAACGTCATTTTCGTTTAATTTTAAATATATTACTATTTTAATTAGGATATTCCTATCTTTTGTGAGTTTTTAAATTTGTTTGTACATTTTGAATGTTCTAATTTTTTGCTTTGGTTTTTTTAAGTGTTATGTTAGTCGATTCGATGGTGATAAAAGAATTTGAATTTGAATATTAGTTGGGTGCCTGTTATGATTCTACACATTAATTTTGTGTAGGTATACCTAATGAATAGTTCGTTTATATTTACACTACTTTCCCACAGTGTTACTTTGTATCTTAGCCACGAGTATGATATTCGCAATAGCCCTATAGTGCAGTCTCTGTGTTTGTACAAAGTATGTTTTTGAAAAAGAGCATAGTTAATTTTGGATAGTTTAGTTTCTATGTGTTCAATGTGAGTTTTAAAATTGAGGTGGAGGATCAATATCTATGTTTAAATAAAGTAAACTGAATGTTTACTATTTATAAAGTAGTAGTTAATTAAATGGTTGGGCTATTGTGTATTTTAAGCTGCATTACTATAGTTAATAATTGTTTCAGGCGTGAACTTCATTAAAAATCCATTCATGGAAATCCATTCAATAAACAAAAAGACGAATATATGTACACTTAGTAATATAATTCCGCCCCTCGCCACCGAAAACTCGGAGAGAATTCAACAAGTGTTTCGCCTCTCTACGAAGCATCCTCAGGAAAAAGTTGACAAGAAAAGTTTTAGTTCTTTTTTTTAGAGTTTTCGGAAATCGGAATTGTTACTTTATACCTGTTCGTCTATTCAATACCTATTGCATTATTAGGTATATAGTTTTAAAGTAGTTTATTTCGAGGCTATAGTCTTGAAGCCAACGTGTTACGCAATGATGATAAATGCCTCGTCTTTAGATAGTGTTGCTGAACTTATTGAGTAAACGATAACGCATAGCATCGCGCATCATGTTATAACAGCATTCCTACATTTATTAAAGAAATAAAGCTTGGCTGTGTGAACGATTAAATTTAGGTAGGTATATGTTATCCGAAAATCCAGCCGTACTCAAACCTGCATCTTCACCTCTTATCCATTAGTATCCATCCATCCATTTACCGCATTTACCTCTTACAATTCTACTAATATCACTAATATCATAATTACAATGTATGGATGATTGTTTATTAAAAAATCGGCTGCTAAAAGTTCATCAGGTGCGTCGTTGTTCTAACGTTGTAAATTATGTTCACAGGCAGCACCAACGCTGTGCAAGAGTTGTCTCGCAATGCAGGTGAGGAGTACACCTTTAATGTGTTCGCTGTCTCCCAAACTGTGGTCTCGTGTCACTTGACGACCCCTGCAGAAGAGACCCTGAACTTTTTTCCCGACCAGCCGTCACAAAATGGCGACCGATATGAACTTCTGCCAATAACAAGTACTGTCCTGCCATCTTGCTCGGTGACTTTAAAGAACATCGTTGAATCTGACAGTGGAATTTGGGAAGTGGCTTTTAAGAATGACCTTGGAATAGGCAGTTCTCAGTTATATAGTTTAACTGTCATTCCTGGAGGTAGGTGACAACAGTTCTTAAGACATAACTTGTAAAACTGTCGGAGGTATACTGGTGTGTTATATTGATATTGATTGATAATATTGACTGACTAAATATTTCATATTTTTAAAATGCCCAATTTATTAATACTGAGTTTAAAAAAAAGGAAATAAGTACAGTAACCTCTTATTGCTGTTTGTGCATGCTATTATAAGTTAACACAAATACAGAGAAATGTCTTCCAAAATCAAAGAAATTCGTAATTTTTGCTCTATAAAACTAAAAATTGTATTGCACTATTGTTGAGCTCCCTTTTCTTAGAATTTGAAAGACGTTGTAGTTAAGTTCGGTTAGACACTAATTTCTTCGTCAGGTAAGCTAAATTTTATAATGTTGTCTATTGTTTTTTGCATCATACTCGGTAGATTCCATTCAGATTTAACTGGCTTCAAAAAAAGAGTTTATCAATTTATTTGCCAGCAATATACCTAGCTACTATGAGGTACCTACTTGGTTACTAAATGGTTGTTTCGTCGCTGGTGTAGGGGGGAATGATCACGAGGTGGTCCCGTGAAAATTTATAATTGTTTATAAATATGTTTGAAGTCGGTCATAATGGTAAGTAAACTATATACCAAACCAACATCGCGTGTATTCGCGAGGTCTCAGTTCGGCGCGAACTACTATTATATTAAGATTTTAAATTTTGTCAGTTGAGACCAGTTTCAGGCTTCAATAATCAACAATCAGCATACCTCTGACGGTAATTTACTCAAGAAGGTAGATCCTAAAGCAGTCCTGTTAGGACTTTAGTTTTAAGAAGGTGCTTTTGCGATATTCAGCTCCATACCACCCATGCATCATACACTTCATCTTGCACGTTGGTTCTGAGTTATGATAGTTGTACCTATCATATGCAAAGGGTTTTATCGAGAAAACTGTTATATCTTCAAACAGAAATGAATTCCAAATCTTCATGGAATTGGTGCCTCGATACTGAAAATAAATGTGTGAAAAATCGAGGGTTTAATTTATGACGCACCGACTGATAATTCTTTTGACTAATCGAAATACTTACACCCTACAATATAGATAATAATCTATTGTAATCATTATTATGTTAACAAAATAGATTTAAGAATGCCTCGTAACATAGCTAATGATTTACAACAACGCGTCCAACAATGTTGCTTCATATAACAGAAATTTCAGACCTAGTTAAAGAGGATGAACAAGAAGATGATATAAACTGGTTGAACCTCATCGAATTCCCTACGATAATCGGTCAAAATATCGATATTAGTTTAAGCAAAACTGCTTATTCGGAAGATTGCTACGTCCGCAAGCCAGGAGGATCAGATGTTATGACTACAAACGCAATTATCGAAGGTGTAACAATTCATAGCAGCAGTGATTTCGTATCCTGCAGAATAACTATAGGTCCTATGGATGCAAGCCTGTTAGGTGACTGGGCTCTGTGCGGTAAACGAACTGATAACAACGGGGAACAAGATAGATGTCAGCTTGTAAGGATTACTTGGAGTAAGTTTCCAATCAAAATGTCAATAGAATAAAACACTAAGTAGGTAATCTTACCTAGGCTTGTTCCTGTGTTTGCTAAGTAGTAACTGCCGTTGATACCTGATCTTGATTTATCTTTTCGCAGTTTAAAAAGGAACTCTATTAATATTGATAACATATGGTTTTTAGACAACGAAGCACGTCCCGGTGAACTGTGGCATTCCATAAGTCAGGCTAAATTCAATCACGTTGTCAACTTTGGAGGTACTTTGGCTCCTGTAGTACTAGGTTCTGGCACCCGGGTCACATGCCACATCATCACTCCAAAAGGCGAAGACTTAGTAATTGACGACGAGTCTGATTACCCGAACTTGAAACTCGTGCCTGTCGGTAGCTCCACGTGCAGCGTCGCTATAGGCCCCATTGAGGCCTCTATGTTAGGAGACTGGACCCTTTATGGAAAATTTAGAGACTTCACCGGCTTGAACGAAGTACGCCTACCAATGAACCTATTCTTGTACGGTACGTTTGTTTCAATCAATTAGAAAATTCTTGAAAACGTATCCTTGACAATCATTACTTTCAATTATAGATGAAGATAATCCTTACGATCAAGCTTACAATGTGACCGTAAGGGATCCAGTCAGACGTGCGGTCAACTTAGGGAGCACCTTGAATGTAGAATTAACCAGCACTGGTAAAGTGGACAGTTGCCAGTTCAAGACACCTTCTGGAGAAACGTTTGACTTGGGCAGTCATAGTTATGAAGGAGCGTCGTTCGTTAATGTCGCAGAAAACATAGCTTGCAGCTTAGCCATTGGCCCTTTCAGAGAAGAACTACTCGGAGATTGGACAATCATTGGAAAATTCAGCGACAATGGCCGTTTTACTGAACTACAGCAAAGTTTCCAATTGAGTGAAGAAGGTTGGTTAAGTCTGCGTCCACCATAATATATATTTTGACGTAAGCTTAGTAACATAGTGTGGGAAAATCGTTTTAGATCCAGAAAACCCCATAACAGACGAAGACAGAACAGTGCAAAATTTGAACGAACAGCACGTTAACACAGACTTTGGTAATTCGCACAGGCTGATTATTCATGCGGATGTTTTCATTGCGGGTGAAAGCTGCCACATCAGGACCCCTGGTGGTTTGCAATACACCATTATGGAAGGCTTCAACGTTCCCGGAGTTGAAGTTATCGAAGAAAACGGAGTAGAATGCGGCGTTATCGTACATGTCCTATCAGAGGACGCCGTTGGTACCTGGACCTTGATAGCCAGAGCGACGAGGTACTCACAACAAATCGAACGGAGATTACCTTTCACTATCAACGTTGAAGGTAAATTTTGATTAGTGGATTATAATAAGCACGAGTAATTCTATGCTACGCGTATCGAGTCACGTTTGGCGATAAGATCTAAATGCCTTATATTTGGGGTGACAATAAGATAAAGTGGTTCTTTGTTAGGTCGGGGCCACAAATTAATGGTGCACCATCACTTACAGAAATTGTTGAAGCTGTACCTAAAGAGGTAACTATCATAGAAGGAAATAGCCTGTACGTTCGCTTGGCTAGCCCAACCGATCAGTACGACACTTGTAAACTTGTTGGACCCAATGAAGCTGTATCACCTCACGTGGTCGATCCGATGCAGATCCAATCATGCGGATATATCATTACTAACATTACGACTGCTGATACAGGCACTTGGGAAATAGTTTACGGAAGTAGAACAACTTACAGGGCCTCAATTGTAGTCGTCGTAACTGGTAATTTTTTAAATTTTAATGTTCTTTTGTTATTTTCTAAACTAAAACTACATTATCATTTTTGCACTAATACGCTTTGCTTCGATCATGGTTGGGTTACCCGTTCTTATTATACAAAATCCTTTGAATACTTTTTCTATTTCTAGTAAGTGCCGGCATTGACACGGACTTCACGACATCCATTGACCTGATCAGGGACCGATCTGTGAACAAGACTGTTGGACCAGAAAGTGCTGTCTACTGCCGTCTGGTGGACCCACAAGGTACTTTATTATGACCTAAACCAGAAAAACATGACTAAGGTCAAGAACGATGAACGTGATTGATTATTAAGAAGTGTAGGCATTTTATTAATCAATTTTGAGTAGGTAGGTAGGAACCTACCTACTACTACTCATTTTAGGGGATGGCAGAATCGAAAGGAAGATTTATAAGTACTCAAACTCGGTAGAGAGTACCTACGGGCTGATGATTTTATGTTATAAACCTGTGTGTAATGTAAAGTTTTAATTCATTCATTCAAGGAGTGGCTGTGTTCGATGGCTTCGGCAGGTGTATCCTGGCGCTGGACACGGTTACCTTGGACCATCATGGCGCGTGGAGGATGGTGGTCGGTTCGGTCGGCAAGGTGATCGCTGTTGAACACCAGCTTTTCGCGAACGTTAAGGAATCAGGTCCGTAATCTGTACTTTGTGAATTTAGGGTCCACTTGTTGTTGTTCAATGTTCAATCTGCTGAATGTGAGCCTGCTGTTTGTTTACCTCCCAATTAAATGAAGGGTGTCGCAAGTATGACTCTGCTATTTTGAAGATGGTCTTTAGCCTTGTTTAATGATAATTAGATCCTGGCGAATGTTGGGAAATTTAATTGTGTAATAATACTTTATTGAATTGCAAGGGATTTTAAATTTAAAAAACTGCCGTGATTGCTTATCAATATGGTAAACACACCAGCGCGCGCAGTCGCAAATTTGAAAGTTTGCATGTGTGTTTTTTTATTGTTACACCGCCACGGTCGAAGCTTATTTCTATGAAACTTGGAAGGGAGATATATGGATGTATTACTTATCGCCACACATTTTTTTCCAGTGTCACGCAAGCAAGCCACGGGCGGGCTTGCGTGACACCCGCACCCGCATGTAATAAAGAAATGTATAACTTACAGAAGGCAAGCCTCTGGTGACCACCCATGTGGCGCAGGAGAAGCCAATCGTCACGGTGTCATGCTCTGTCGCCACCGAGGCTGCGGTGCACGCCTGCAAGTTCCGTGACCCTCAGGGCAAGATCTTGCTGGCAGCCAGCGGCGTGTCCGAGGACCGCTATGTCTTCCATGGCGCTGAGACCAGGTATCTTATTCACCTCATGACTAAAGATAAGAGACCCCCGTCATCAGGGCATGATTCTGCTAGCAGCCAGCGGCGTGCCCGAGAACCGGTATGTCTTCCATGGCACTGAGACTCTCTAACTAAAGTCTTAAACGTTTGCTGTACCTAACGCTATCTTACACTTTACATATGTTTTAATTCGGAAACTTTCCTGTCCAGTTAATTTCGTAGACAGCGCCAGCTCAATCCATTTCACGTGTCCGATAATAATAAGTAAATAATGTTAATAATAAGAAATTAACATTTTACCTGTTCCAGCTACCAATCCGAAGTGAAGACCCACGAGTGCGGCCTGCAAATAACCAACCCGCTAGTCAGCGACCTGGGTCTCTGGAGGTGCGCCATCGAGACGGAAGAAGACACGTACTACGGCTTCATGGCTGTACTCTGCCCGTGGGCCCTTATGGACCCTAACGTTGCCGCCATCGTTCAACAAGGTATGTTGACCCTCTTGAAATTAAATCTACAGATCAATCCGCTGGTCAGTGACCAGCGCCTGGAGGAGAAAACACTCTGAGTGTTGTTGCTATTGGGCAACAAGGTATTATCCCTCTTAATGGGGTCACGTATCAGATTTGGACTACTTACAATAAAGTCTGCAGAACATCACCCGCTGACCGCCATTGCCAGAATCTGCCATTTAAATAATCGGCCATTTCCAGAGCCCGCCATTCACCTAAGAAAGGCTGACAGTGACTTAGGCCTCTGGAGCTACGCTATCAAGATACGTGGACGATAGACCCTAACTTTGCAACTAACAACTAACGTTTAACAAAGTATACTAACCTAAATATATCTGACACAGTATTCTTGACTTCCTTTTCAGAGAACATATCCTCAAGCATACCTTTATGTAGGTACACAGGTTCCCAAAATAGCGTGTTTTTCAATGAGCCCTATAAACCACATGATCCAAAACAATGGCATTATGGCCTAAACAGACCAAGTTACGAAGGCATGGATTTTTGGGCATCTATCATTTATCACCGCTACTATTTACGACTCTTCAGTTTAGCTGAGTGTAGCCAGTACACTTAAACAACTTCAAAATCTTAGAAATAACTCACCGTTTCCAGAGCCGATCCTGAAGACTCAGAGGGAGTGGGTGGATGGAGTAGAAGACGAACGCGTCACCTTGTCCTGCGCCGTTGAGGCCGCCATTAGATACTGCTACTTCCGTGCCCAGAACGGAACGACCATCTCTGTGTCCCCTGGTAAGGATCGTAATAAGTATAACTAGCCCTGGAAATGCTCTTTTTAGAATATAACAGATTGGTAGTGAAGTTCACTAGTTAATCGTGTGATTAAGATCGGTTGGGCTCAATTTTGGGAAAATCGTCAGGTGATAACATTTTGATGAAGTGTAACAAACTTTTGTCTCAAAACACAATCGCCTCAATGTAAGACTAGGGGTGATAGTAATTTGTACTGAGATTACGACCATATAGGAACATAGGTTAGGTACTTTTTATTTGTACCACGCCGAGCTTTGCCGTGGGCGGACGCTTGTATGATAAACAAAGCTCGTGACAAAATGTCCGGAAACTCCCATTTTATGTTTTCCGAAGGTGATTCCAACAATGAAACATATTCCCTGATTTTACATATTCCAGGTATGTCTTCCCCTGACATGGAGTATGTAGGAGCAGGGTTCGAAGCCGGCGAGTGCGGAGTCAGGTTCTATGGCATGACACCTGGAGACAGCGGGCGCTGGAGCTGCCATGTGGGTCTCGTGAGTGAAACTGAAGAGCAGAGAGACCAGTTCCAACTCGCTATACATGGTAAGTAGAGATAAATTTATGGACAAAGTTGTTTTGCGAGCTTAGTGAGTAAACCCGAATAGTTAATATCCTTAGGACAACCAAATCCACTGGTCTCAGAGATAGCAAGTTGAAGTGGCAATGGGCATGCCATGTATCTCAAAGAATTGACGACCGTTAGGGAATGGGCTTGAATGGCGACCACGAACAGGAACTAACAGTGAAGGAGGGCCCTCCAATAGACAGATGACATTTTAACGATTGTGGGAAGTCGGTGGACGGAGGCGGCTTCAGAACGTTCACTCGTCATGGCATTCTATGTCCAACAGTTCCGGCTGACGATGACACATGGAAACATACTACGGAAAAGTCATTTTCTATATAGGCGTGAATTTAACATTTCCCATGTTGTACTTAGGGTTTCCTTAGGAGAAGACTCAAATTAGCCTGTTTGTTTTCAGAGACTATGCACGTGAACCACTACTACAGCCACGGCTCCACCATGATTTTGGAAGGTCGTGTGTACGCCAACCGCGCTCTCGACTACTGTAGATACGTGAGGATCGATGGACTAGGTAAGACCGAATTTGAATGCAAACTACTCAATAACAAAACCAAGTTAGGAAAATGCCAGCAATCTCCTCTATCAACTTGACACACAAAATGAAGCTTAGGCTTCATATCATCATTATTTAATCCATCTGGTACACCATGGTGAGGGAAAAGATATCGCGTAAAAGTTTTTTTACTTCTCAGAATTTCGCTCACGGTATATTTACCAATAAATTGTGGAATCTTATTGCTTGTAAATTTTTTTAAAGTCAAAGTTGTGGAAACCTGTCAATTTGACCTACTTTAAGTGTAACCTAAGTAAGAATGTGAAAAATGAAACATAATTTAACATTTCTTCCTAGGTTTCACGACTGAAAACATCCCATCTGAGTACACTAACTCAGGCTTACTCACCAATGGAGTATGCCAGCTGACCATCAGTAACCCCACCATCCTCGACATGCACCCTTGGACCGTGGTGGCCAAGATCCAAGGCCAGGACAAAGAGATCTCCAGGGATACCATGGAAGCTATTCTTATTGGTGGACCCACTACAACTACTCCTGCCCCCGCTCCGGAAGGCAATGAGATTGGAGTTGCGAGTGGGCAAAAAGGATGTAAGCACCAATTCGTTACTTGTCAAAAAACACAGTTCAGTAGTAAATAAAATTATACTAACTGCTTTCAACTTGGGCATTCTTTTGGGTCGGTGTGGATGACCCTGCTTCCGGCAGAAGGCTTCCAGATGGTGCTGCAGATGGCTGGAAAACCTTTGCTGTTGCCCAGTCAACACGAACCACATTACCTAATTATATGCCCGAACGTGGCGTAGAAAAACTGGGGTAGTCCTTTGCCCAGCGGTATGACAATATAGAATAAAATATACTTTTGCTCGTGACACATTATACAAAACGCCTTCGTCAGTGACGATTATTTATCTTGTATCTTATTCTTTCAGTAAGCATCTTCTTCTACGTATTCATGAGTGTGCTGCTCGTGTCTATTCTTCTCGGAGTGTGGCTCGGCCCCAAGAAGAGCAGGGAATGGACCTACTCCCGCGCATCGGCCTTCAGACAGAGCTTTCAGAACAGCTTCAGGAAACAACCACTTCCACCCCAGACCCCGGTCAATCAACATGTCTAGACTTACTTACCAAAGAAACCCTAAAACTATCGAACTTATGATAAACTTGAGCAACTTGTAAATAACATACAAACAAAACATAAAATATATGCAAAACTGCTTCATAAATTAATATTTGTAAGTAATATAATCATTCAGTTATATTATGGTTATTTATCTTACCCACTGCCCCATCCATTTTTTCAAAAAACCATTGTTATACCTAAATATCTACGTCTTATAATAACTAAAGACGAATACAAAATATTGCTAACTGGACAATATCAGGCTGATGACGCTGTCTATAAGATATCCAATCCCACTAATATTATGAATCCGAAAGTTTGGACGTTGACATATTTGATATTCAATCAGATCTAGAGGCAGAACCGATTTCGATTAAATTTTGTAAAGAGATTATGATCTGGATTAGGAAACTTTTATCCAGGAAAACAAGAAAAAATAAGGATGAAATGGGTTCATCATCATCATTAGCCTGTAGACGTCCGGTTTGTAGTCACCCTCGAAAAACTATATTCCCCACCAGTGGTCGGTTCTGCGAGCTATATGGCCTGCCCATTGCCACTTCAACTTGGTTATTCTATAAAGGTATTAGGTAGGTACTTATTAGTTTTGACTTCTTTCGTATAGGTAGGATACTTAATCTTGTAAAATTTACGTACACCCCGGCCATTCTTCTAATCTTACAGATATCTCTCCATAAAAAGGTTATCTGGAAGAAATCGCTTCTTAGCCATAAGGCCGCCCATTGAACATATAATTATTATCATGTTAAGTTTTGTTTGTTTTTTTATTATCTTAGCTCGCGCGCGGCCGTCATGAATGTATCACGTGGTAAAACTCCTAAAGTCCTATCATAGCCTTATACCATTGCGCAACCATTGAGCTTGTTAATGAGGCCAAAAGTTACCGACCACGTCTCAGTGCCGTATATTATCACAGGCAACGCGCACTGATCATAGAAAATACAATACAAATATCAATTGTTTACATTTTATAATTTGAAAAGCACGCGACTGTAAGATTTTTTCAGATACTTATACATACCTAAGATTTGTTGTCAACTCAAAATCAATCTTTTTTTTACGCCTATTCTTTTGGGGTAAGTTTAAATCTAGTCAGCCTTACCCCTCGATGACATTAAAAATAATTATAATATAATGATGATATAATAGATATTATATTTTAAAGTTTGGTTCTTTATTTTTATTTTATATAATCATATGCATATAACACCACTTTAGGTCCTCTGTTAAGGTGTTATAATAGTTTTTTAATAAAAAAATAAATAAATAAATAATAATAACTTTTTATTTAAAAAACCGACTTCGCCATAGTATTCGACTAAATATTTGGATGAAAAAAAAATGATGAAAGAACCATAGTGGTGAAAGGATTATGATACTTTTTGAATGTAAATGCTTGGTTTGTTGCTGAAAATATCAAAATCGCCATATGTATGCCTACAATATTTGAGGAGTTCCCTCAATTCCTCATGGATTCCATCATCAGAACTGGATACTGAAAAAAATGGGACCAATCTGGAAGTATATCTATTCAAATAAATAAAGGATTTTCCAAATCGGTTCATAAACGCCGGAGATATGCGGTAACAAACATTTAAAAACAAAAAAAAAAATACATCCGAAATGAGAACCTCCTCCTTTTTTGGGAAGTCGGTTAATAAATATAACCAAGATACGCACGGAAAAAAAACAACCATAAAAAAGGCACCGACTTTAATAAAAGGTCCTTTTATTAAAGTCGGTTAAAACGAAACGAATTGGCGCGAATCGAATGAGTGAATGCGTTGTAAAGTTATTAATATTCAGATTTTGTAAAATATTGATTCTTGTTGGAGTTGAAATAAAAGAAGGTTATTAACCTCGCTCAGAGTGACTTATTGTTGCACTCGACTAACACAAAAAAAACAACTGAAATGAGAACCTACTCCTTTTTTGAAGTCGGTAAAAAGTCACCTTCCGCTCGGTGCAACAATCTACTACTTATACTTATATATTATATATATATGTATAATGTTATGTTATATATTATATTATATTTATCCTATGTTGGAGGACTATATGAGACATCAATAGCAAAAAAACCAGGCCTGTCAACTATAACCGAATCAGGATAAAGAGGGTATTATATTAATTTATTTTATTTTTATTTTCTTTGGAAAACAAACAGTACTTAAAATCTAATAACTGTTTGTTTTCCAAAGAAAATAAAATAGTAGGGTAGTAGATTGATATTGTCTTTTTTTCAGGCCTTTCACAAGGTTGTTTTTCTTATCATCATCATAGAGCTGATTCTACGTTTTGACAAGCAATTGACACGAACGTATAGTGTAGTGTAACACGGATTTTTGTATTGAAAACGAGGTTCACAGAGTTTACGCTAGGGGCGCTCATCAGTGTCTCCATACAAAAATCCACACTACACTACACCAGACGTCCGTGTCAATTGTGTGCAAAATAGAATCAGCTCTCTGATCAATAGATAGAGCTGATTCTTTCTACCATTGACTTCTCATATAATATATCCCTTTAACATATGACTTAGGTTTCAATACTAGCGAAAAAAAAACTTGCCAGCAATGTTTGGCCAAGGCTGCATTGGCTTTTGGATGACATGTATGTATAATATGAACATATATATTATGATACAGGGTTATATTACCGATTTATGAACCGGTTACCGCATAAGTTAAGTTAAGACTTTAGTTAGTAGATTGAGACAGGACCATCCTTATTAACTTCATCGAATTCTTGTCTCAAAGATAAGACGATTCAGATATAACCCGTGATAACTATATGATACATTAACTCTAAATAATTGATTGTAGGGCATACCTAAATTGAGTCAGTAGTAGAAACGTATTAATGTAAATTAGTAAAAATGATTCTCAGTGTTATTTTTGGTGTTTTGTTTGTTTCGGTTAATGGTAAGTGTTCATAGTTATGGCCGAGGGCGGCCAGGGTAGAAGAAACGTGATCGTCCCGTATGGTCCGACTCGTCAATGAAGTCGCAGGGATAACATAAATAAGCGAAACGTTCAAGGAGCCTGGCAAAAGCGCTACCTAGCCTGTAGCAAGCGATTTCGAGCAGTCAGAGGCCTTAGACAAAGTAACATTCTCATAGCGATGACGCTAGTAGAAAAAACCAAAATGTATGAGATTGACGTAAGCTATCGATATGTCACATGGTCAATTGTATTGTATTACGACAGAAGAAATAGAACCGAAGAATAAAATACCGTTTATCTAGGCCGGCAGGTCTGATGTTCCAGAAATGTAACACGACAAACACATATCTATTGGTAAAAATTACTGATTTTGATCAAAGTGCTCAGTCCATAATATGGTATTCGTTTTGATAGACTTGAATTTGAGTTACTGACACGAAATGAATGAAGAGCACGAACATAATGTTTCTTGGCCAATGCAAAAGGGAAAACTGGACGCACAGGTTAATATAATTAAGAACGGTGGTTGTAGCGTGGACGCATAATAATAACGTGGTGGTAAGCGTTGGTGTGATAAGCTGGTGACAGCCAGAAAGAAGACTTCAATGGCTGCATGAGGTAGACCACGTTCTAGCTACCTAGGCTGTATTGCAGATGTGTTGAGCAAAAACTTCAACATCTCCAAACTCGCACCTACATGGTTAACAGTGGTTTAACAATAGCCCATGTGAGAGAGAGGCAGCACTCCATAGGTATTTAGGTAATTTCATGATTTTTCTTCAACATTTCAGGAAACAGGATAGCTGGGGGTGAGACGACCACGATCAGTGAGTACCCCTTCTCTGTTGCACTGTTGACCAACAGTGGCCAGGGATCGTACACCCATGCATTCTGACAAACAACGCCATACTGTCGGCAGCGTCATGCTTCTTCACTAATCAAGAGTGCGTTGCGTATACCTATCACATAAATTAAGCAATTTATTGATAATCTTATAAAAAAAAAACCTGCCCCCGTATCTCGCGACAGGATTGAAACAGGCGTAAATTGTGCGATCATTACATAACATAACAAGGATTCCCTGTGTCGTGGGTATCAGGAACTACAAGTACCATGGTACCATAACACCCAGATCCATAACAAATATTTACAGATCAAACATTTGTCCCGTAGCGGAAATCAAACCCGCAACCTCTTGCATCTAAGCCGGCTACTCGCCCGCGCCGCGCCCCCAGCGGTCAACAAAGATAATATAAAAAAAAAACATATTTCAGGTTATGTATACTGCACCTAAAATCGACGTTATTCCTTTGATTCACAGTGCAGACCCAGTGAGCTGGTGGCGAGCCCGCGTTGGTTCAACCAACAGCAACGCCGGCGGAACCATCTACTTCATCAACCGAATCACGGCTCACCCTGATTTCTCTCCCACCACCCTGGCCAATGATATAGCAGTGATGAGAACAACACTAGCGATAACTCTAGTACCAGGATCAGTAGAAGTGGCAAGGGTTGCAGGATCGGCCTTTACTTTTACGACAAACCAGGTCGTGACTGCTATTGGATGGGGAGCAAATTCAGTAAGTACATCGAGTCTTCCCCACTGCTCAACTAAATTGCTTAACTGCATCAAGTTGAGCAGTGGGTAATACCAACGGCTCAACTGGTAATAGCTAAACTATGGATAGTTGAGCAGTGGGTAATACCTATACTGCTATTGGATGGGGAGCAATTTCAGTAAGTACATCGCGTCTTCCCCACTGCTCAACTAAATTGCTCAACGGCATCAAGTTAAGCAGTGGGTAATACCAACACCCAACAGTCACATACGTAAGTCATGATCCCACTCTTGGATATCGTGGGTATCAGGAACTACGAGTACCATGGAACCATAACACCCAGACCTGGAACAAATATTTGCAGATCATACAAACATTTCTCTCACATCGGGAGTTGAACCCGCAATCTTTTGCATCTAAGCCGGCTACTCGCCCGCCGCGCCACAGAGGTCGTCAACAATTGCTACATACCAATTATTATGAAATAGTTAAGATAAAATTGTGCTTCTATAGGAAAAATCTGTGGTTTTTTTCTTCCTATTTTCGTTGTTATATTGAATTTTAATTTGAACTGTTTGGGTTGATTTTGAATTATCAAATGATTTCTTCAGGACCTGGACCAGTCCTCATCAGCAGAGCTGCGCAAGATAGATATAAACGTGTTCGACCAGTGGCTGTGCGCGAATCGGTACAACATGTACTTCACTGTCACAGGCAACATGGTCTGCTTGGAAGCGTATAATGTTGGACAGTGCCAGGTAAAAATGAAAAATTTATAAGCATGGACGAAAAAATATTTAGAACCTTATAGCCCCTCACTATAAGGTTCTAAATATTTTTATAGCTTGCAGAGTAGCGACGACAAACCGACATGAAAAATTTAATGGTGCGTGGTGGTTTGAGATACGATGTTATTGACAAGGAATTGATCCTTGTAATTTACTCTTTCGATCGGTATCATAGAAATACAAAATGTATTTTTTTGTAATTAAGCGGGTTCGAGTCCCGGCTTAGGCAAGTGACTTTTTCAATATCCTTGAATGCAGTATTACTGACTTTAAAAAGTAAAGGAAAGTCTCCATTATGTAAAACTTCATAACTTCAATATTTAATTTATTTATTTAAAGTACTTGTCCTCCATGTAGAATGATGTCATGTGGCCCCACACTGCTCTAGGACCGTGTTTTACAGGGATATCTATGAGAGAAGGCAAAAAAAACATCGTGTTATCGTTTTCCAGAATGATTTCGGCAGTCCAATTCTGAGCAACCGCGCATTGGTGGGTGTTTTCTCCAGGTTCCGAGGCTGCGCAAATCGATGGTACCCCTCAGTCAACACGCGTTTAGCCCCTTACTTATCTTGGGTGGTTTCAGCTGCATATGCATAAAGAAACAAGCCCTAAATTATTATAATGAATATTCATAATCCTATGACTTTTTTTTTAATTATGACATCTGAGGAAATGTTCTCAATTTTGCCAAAGTCATGACTTTTTTATTTTATTTATTATGCTTGTGTGGAAAATTTTCCTCAATTTTGATAAAGTTTGGTCAAGTCGTTAAAGTCTAGTCAAGTCAAGTTTTAGTAAAGCGATGGCAGTTTTACTAGAATAGTGGTCAATTTCCACTCATTTCCCATCCTAATAACGAAGGTTTAGTTATATAGAAGTTTGATACTCAACCACGCTATAATGCCTTAAAAAAATAGTGTAATAGTGTAATAGTAATAGTGTTTACAAAATCTCTCCAAAATTATGATTTTGGAGAGATTTTGTAAACACTATTACTTAACCACTTAGTTTACCACTTAGTTTTACTTAGTTATTTTGTTAACTATTACTTAATTAGGCGTCTCATGACTATTTTCACCAACAAATAGATGAAAGCGTTAGCCGAATTGGTCGTGGAAAGCAATGGCAGCGATGAGCTCACCACTTGTCACGTCTATATTCCTGCGATTGTGCCACACACGGTGAAGAGGCCTTTTGCGGCTCTGCGTACCCCTTCGGGAAAAAAAGATGTGTGTCAATATGTGTATGTAAAGAGCTATTTATTTTACGGGACACTTAAGGCATTTCAAATTGACAGGTTTCTATAAAAACTCAGATTTAGTAAATACTACATAAATATAGTAATATTGTAAGAAAAATGAAAATCCACTACTTAGAATAAGGACCAAGCACATCCACTACATCCCTATTTTTATTCAAAGACAATATTTCAATTTTTTTTATTTTGTTTTATAATTAGGCTTCAATTACTTAGTTGACCAAAAAGTTTTCATATGTTTCTTATAAAGTGAATGCGTTCGTTCAAAAAGATTTAAAAATAGAAAGTGTAGGTCGGGCAAAAAAACAATTATGTAATTAGATAGATTATAACCGGTTTAACTTACGTAGATTATTTTCGAGTATACGACCCGAGGTTTCAAGCAATTTAGATGCTCTTAATCATGTATGAGTGTTATTCTCGCTGCGCGACGCGGAGGGCACTGCGTCTCTCAGCTCTTGCGGCCCGGCTGGTTATCGCCGGCGGCGGTGGGAGTTGCGACGCGGATGACTCATCCTCGTCCTCCGAGCTACTTGGATATGTCGATTGAAGAGCGACGCACACTGAACTAATCGTATCCGGACTATCGTTGGTCATGGAGACGTGAAGTTTCGCCGAAGCAGCATCCAGTAGAGGTTTCCAAGTCTGCGGAAGCATCCAACCCCTGTCCCTGTTAAAAGTGGCATGTCGACCGATTTCTATAGCCTCTCGTATCTTCCGTGGGGCCCAAAATTTCTCCCTTGAAAGTACGGTGGCTTTATCAAACCGAATAAAATGGGTCGAATTCGACTGGCACGCGTGTTCGGCTACGGCTGATTTCTCCACATCCAAACTTTTTACACTGCGAATGTGCTCCGTGAGTCTGGTTTTAATGTTACGACGCGTCTCTCCGATATAGCACTTTCCACACTCACACGGAATCATGTACACGCCTGGCACATTCAACTGATCTCTATCCTTAGGCGACCTCAACCACTGCCTCAGTTGTCCAGGCGGCCGAAACACGGTCTTTATATTATACTTCCGTCGCAAGAGGTGACCAATTTTGTCGGTTATTCCCTTAATAAACGGTAAGTACGCCGGTGTTCTTTCGACAGTTACAGGCCGTTTACGTTCACTGCTGTTTGCCCATCTAGAACACCGACGCCAATCATAACCATTATCTTCTAGAACCTGCCTCACGTGTCTGAGCTCCTCCGTGACAAAACGTGGGTCACACAGCGATAGTGCGCGGTTTATAAGTGCCCTAGGTACCGCCGACAACTGAGATGGATGGTGATGTGAATCCGCCCTCAAGTACCTATCAGTATGTGTTGGCTTCCGATACACAGTATGGGTCAACTTTCCGTTAGGCTCACGAAAAACACGAACGTCCAAGAACGGTAAACTCTTCTCCCGTTCTTCTTCGACTGTGAACTGTATTTTCCTGTGTATTGAATTAAGGTAAGAAGAAAAGCCTGCCAAATCATCCACCTTAATAATAGCAAAGATATCATCTACGTACCGCCACCAATATCTAGGCTTTAATTGGGCATTATTCAGTGCTCTTTCCTCGAACCACTCCATGAACAAATTGGCCGCGACCGGAGCTATTGGAGATCCCATAGAAACCCCGTCCACTTGTAGGTAAAACTCACCCTGCCACGAAAAATATCCACTTCGCAAACAATATGCCATCAAATCGTTGTACTCAATAGGTAGGTCTGAAACCTGAATATGCAACTTTATGATTTCAATAGTTTCGTCAACCGGCACATTAGTAAACAATGAGGCCACATCGAAGCTAACCATGATTTCGGAGTTCTCAATCCTCACATTATCCAGCAATTGGGTGAAATGTCTGGAATCTCTCACAAAACTGTCGGTTTTTCCAGTGAAATTCTGCAAAATGCTGGCCAGATGACGAGCTAGTTTATATGTAGGCGCATCGATTTGGCTGACAATTGGTCGCAGAGGCCATCCAGGCTTGTGAATTTTAGGTAAACCATATATCCTTGGTGGTGTAGGGTTGGTGGGTCGTAAATGGTTGAAATTCAGACTTTCCATAGTACGCAACAAGTTTATCACCTTTTTGGTCACTCTGGCCGTTGGATTGTACCCCACTTTCTTATATATAGTTGTGTCACCCACCATACCTGCCAATTTCTCAACATAGGCTTCCGTGTCCACGATTACCGTTGCATTACCCTTGTCCGCAGGAAGTACCAGAACGTCATTGTTTTTACGTAAGTCCAGTAGCGCAGCCATTTCCCCCTTGCTCATGTTAGGTTTAGGCATTTTCGATTTACGCATCAACGTTGAAATGTCCTGCCTCATACATTCCGCATCTAGAGGAGGAATACGATTACGGATAATAGAGTTCTCAATATTCGTTATTATATCCTCAACTGGCATTTTTCGAGGGACGGGAGCAAAGTTCAAACCTCGAGATAGTGCTCTATTCGCATCTTCATTAAGCTGGTAAAATGACGACAAGTTAACCACCGTGTTTTTAGTTGAATGTACGCCGTCCTTAAAACTTTTTTGTTCATGCGGGTAGGTTTGCGATTTGTTGTTTGCTTTCAATAAATTTGTTAACTTTTTACTGTGCCTTATTCTAGTGGTTGCCTCAATAAACTCGGCTCTTCTATAAGACATAGCATCCAACACTTGCCACAATTCACCATCCAAGCATTGCGATATATCCAGATGAAATCCATACAATGTCCTGCGTGTACCCATCAACCGACAACGATAATCCGTTATGATATGTCGAAGTAGCTTTTTATTCGCCACATGAAAGAAATCATCACAACCTCGAATCACTTTCAAAGGTTTAATTTGTGCAAACTTTGGTATCACATTATTATCACGACACTTCACAACAAAGTCTAAACCACATTCGAGTTTTTTGCACTTGATTCTAAGCTTCGCGAACACTTTTACTTTTTCGAGCCAAACCGTACCGTATCGGTTAGCAATTTTTATCAAAAAAAAAAAAAAAAAAAAAAAACAATTATGTATTTAAAAATGTTGAATTCCCACTATTCGCGAACGAAATAACTTTTATTTTAGAAAAATTACGACTACACCACACATGAAGTATGTGTATAAAAAAGTCATGAAAACTATTCTCGTATAAAAGAGAATAGTACGTGTTATTCTGGGTGTATAGTCGTAATTTTTCTAAAATGATACCAAGCCATGATCATTTGAAATAACTTTTCATTCAAAAACAGACTTCCGCTATTGAATTCGACTATCTGCATGTTTTTATTTGCTGAAGGTGTACAAAACAATAACTTGTTGCTGAAAATACCAAAATCACTATAACCTACCTCAAATATATAGTATGCTATAATATTTGAGGAGTTCCCTCAATTCCTCATGGATTCCATCATCAGAACTGGGTTTTGATAGAAATACGATGGAAGTATAACCTATCAAATAAAAAAATAATTTACTAAATCGCTTTATAAACGACGAAGTTATGAGGTAACAAACAAAAAAAATACAACCGAAAAAAAGGAGGAGGTTCTCAACCTCCTCCTTTGACTCCTTTGTCCTTTTTTCAGGCCTTTTCCTTAGAATAAGGATTAGTGCTTCAGTCCTTATTCTAAGGCCTTTTCCGACGTTTTAGAATAGCCCTGCTAG
The DNA here is from genome assembly GCA_951392215.1 of Epirrita christyi. Taxonomy (NCBI): domain Eukaryota; kingdom Metazoa; phylum Arthropoda; class Insecta; order Lepidoptera; family Geometridae; genus Epirrita; species Epirrita christyi. The sequence continues at coordinate 10,006,733 of OX595853.1, forward strand.
TTCTTTCTGTTATTGGCTTCTCATATATCCCTTTAATATATGACCTAGGTTTTAATACTGGCGAAAAGAAAAAAACATGCCAGCAATGTATGGCCAAAGCTGCATTGGCTTTTGGATGACATGTGTATAATATGTACATAATATATATATAATACATATGTACAGGGATATATTATGAACCGATTAACGCATGAATTAAGCCACGCCGTGGCAGGTTTTAGTAGATTGAGACAAGAACAACCTTATCAACTTCATCGAATTCTTGTCTTGAAGATAAGACGATTCAGAGATAATCCGTGATAACTAAATACGATACATTAACTCGAAATAATTGATTGTAGGGCTTACCTGAATTGAGTCAGTAGTAGAAACGTATTATGTAAATTAGTAAAAATGATTCTCAGTGTTATTTTTGGTGTTTTGATTGTTTCGGTTAATGGTAAGTGTTCATAGTTATGACCGAGGGCGGGCAGGGCAGAAGAAACCGGGATCGTCCCGTATGATCCGACTCGTCAATGAGTTGCGGGGATAACATAAATAAGCGAAACGCTCAAGGAGCCTGGCAAAAGCGCTACCTAGCCAGTAGCAAGCTATTTCGAGCAGTCAGAGGCCTTAGACAAAGTAACATTCTAATAGCGATGACACTAGTAGAAAAAATCAAAATGTATGAAATAGACGTAAGCTATCGATATGTCACGTGGTCAATTGTATTGTATTACGACGACATAAGAAACAGAATCGCTTAGAAGCGAATACCGGCAGGTCTGATATTCCAGAAATGTCGGAACACGACAAACATATATATAGGTAAAAATACTGATTTTGACCAAAGGGCTCAGTCCAATAACTGTATAGGTATTTGTTTTGAAAGACTGGAACTTTAGTCACTGACACGAAATGAATGAAAAGCACGAGCATAATGTTTCCTGGTTAATGCAAAAGGAAAAACTGGACGCACATATTAAGAACGGTGGTGGTAAGCGTTGGTGTGATAAGCTGGTGACAGCCAGAAAGAACACTTCAATAGCTGCATGAGGTAAACCACGTTCTAGCTACCTAGGCTGTATTGCAGATGTGTTGAGCAAAAACTTCAACATCTCCAAACTCGCACCTCCATGGTTAACAGTGGTTTAACAATAGCCCATGTGAGAGAGAGGCAGCACTCCATAGGTATTTAGGTAATTTCATGATTTTTCTTCAACATTTCAGGAAACAGGATAGCTGGGGGTGAGACGACCACGATCAGTGAGTACCCCTTCTCTGTTGCACTGTTGACCAACAGTGGCCAGGGATCGTACACCCATGCCTGCGGAGGGAGCATTCTGACAAACAACGCCATACTGTCGGCAGCGTCATGCTTCTTCACTAATCAAGAGTGCGTTGCGTATACCTATCACATAAATTAAGCAATTTATTGATAAGCTTATAAAAAAAACCTGCCCCCGTATCTCGCGACAGGTTTGGAACAGGCGTAAATTGTGCGATTGTGTGTCCATGCTTTTCTCATACAAAACTTACCGGTTGACAGCCCTGCTGGATTACCATGAGCTCTTATAGCCATTCAGTTCATAAACTATTCAGTACAAAATATCGGTTCTGCGATGTCCGCAATTATATATAGAGGCACAGTCGCAGAAGGTCTATAGACTTCTGCGATTAAAGTAAACGATGGGAAATATAGAAGAACCGATATTTTTTATTATTTATAAAAAATATTAGTTTTATGGTCTGAATGGCTATAAGAGCTCAAGGTAACCCCCCTTATTGCACAATTTACGCCTATTGCAAACCTGTCGCGAGATAGAGAATAGCCTTGCACGGCGGCGGCCGGCGCGGCGCCTTAGCCATCTTACCTATACGTAATCATATACCTACCAAACAAATTAACCATCACATGGAGATACTATTTAACATTTGATTGGTTTTACAATCTTCTTTATTGCAGTAACAGATTTTACTGAGTGCATGTGCATCTCAGTAACGTTGATATCTGTGACTAATTCAACGCAGTATAATGCATAATGCAACGCATGGCTATTTTGTGAATGAATTAGGCTTGGTCGCAAAGAACGAAAGCGTAAACTTATCTAGTTTAGAAGACGATTCAAAATGATCCGTCTGCCAAGCGTGGTGATTATGGCAATTCCCCCATTGTATTTTATCGGAAGGGCCACATGCAGAAGTGGACGTCTAAGGACTGCTAATGAAAAATTAAAAACACATCTACGCATTTTTTTTTATGTTAAACATCTGCCAGCGGACACTCTGTACTTATATGATTGTAATTAAATAGACTAGGACGTGCATAGTTTTCTTCGAGCAACATAGCTTGTTGTACGTAGGTAAGCCATGTTTCCAGACAGAGGCCTTCAATCACTCCGGCTCGAATGAATATCAGGGAGGAATTTCCAAATCCACAGGTTATGTATACTGTACCTAAAATCAACGTTATTCCATTGATTCACAGAGCAGATCCAGTGAGCTGGTGGCGTGCCCGCGTTGGTTCAACCAGCAGCAACGCCGGCGGAACCATCTACTTCATCAACCGAATCACGGCTCACCCTGACTTCTCTCCCACCACCCTGGCCAATGATATAGCAGTGATAAGAACAACACTAGCGATATCTCTAGTACCAGGATCAGTAGAAGTGGCAAGGGTTGCAGGAGCGGCCTTTACTTTTACGACCAACCAGGTCGTGACTGCTATTGGATGGGGAGCAATTTCAGTAAGTACATCGAGTCTTCCCCACTGCTCAACTAAATTGCTCAACTGAATCAAGTTGAGCAGTGGGTAATACCAACGGCTCAACTGGTAATTGCTCAACAATGGACAGTTGAGCAGTGGGTAATACCTATTGGATGGGGAGCAATTTCAGTAAGTAGGTACATCGAAGCCCAATATTTGGCTCCACTCGTTTACCACCTATGTTTTTTTGTATACTAGACTAGTAGATAACCGTTGCTATTGGTAACTGATGTAGTGACCTACACTATCAACGATAGCAACGATTTGGCTCAAATAACAACATAACATAACAACCAACAGTCACATACGTAGTCATGATCCCACTCTAGGATTCCCTGTGTCGTGGGTATCAGGAACTACGAGTACCATGGTACCATAACACCCAGACCCGGAACAAACATTTGCAGATCAAACACATTTGTCCCGCAGCGGGAATGAACCCGCAACCTATTGCATCTAATCCGGATACCCGCCTGCCGCGCCACAGAGGTCGTCAACAACTGGTATATACCGATTATTAAGAAATAGTTAAGATAAAAAAATTTCGCCTCCATAAGAAAAATTATTGGTTTTTCTTCCTACACTCGAGAGCAATGAATCCGGGTCACTTAAAGAATGTTAAAATCTCGGAAACTAAAAATGATAGATTAATGCAATAAATTGTATTTAATAGACAATGTAATACTCCTTAAATGAAGGTAAAAAAAAATATGAGTCACCATACATTTTATTAACACAAAATTACATAAAGAAAAAAACTGCTGATCTCTCCTTAAAACAAAAATAGGAAACATGAAATTTTTGAACTTTATTACGATTTTCTTGAATTTTAATACTTCGTATTGCCTCCTCGTGCTTTTTTAATTTAATTTTTTTTTTTTTTTTTTTTATTAAATTTTAATTTTAAATTTTAATTTTAAATTTTTTTTAACTTAATTTCGTAGTTCCATCTTCGAAAGTGGCCCTTTTTCAAATTTGATTTTTTTATGATATAACTTTACAATAACTAAGAAGTTTTAATACCTTCATTTAAGGAGTATTACATTGTCTATTAAATACAATTTATTGCATTAACCTAGCATTTTTAGTTTCCGAGATTTTTAGGATTCTTTAAGTGACCCGGATTCATTGCTCTCGAGTGTATATTCGCAGTTACATTGAATTTTAGTTTGAACGATTTGGGTTAATATTGAATTATCAAATGATTTCTTCAGGACCTGGACCAGTCCTCATCAGCAGAGCTGCGCAAGGTAGATATATACGTGGTCGACCATCAGACGTGCGCGAATCGGTACAACGAGCTCTTCACGATCACAGGCAACATGGTCTGCTTGGGATGGCCCAATGTTGGAATTATTGGACAGTGCCAGGTAAAAATGAAAAATTAATGAGCATGGACAAAGAAGTATTATTTTGAAACCTTATAGTGAGAGGTATAGCTTGCAGAGTAGCGACCACAAACCGACATGAAAAATTTCATGGTGTTCCTTTTATTTGAGAAGGAATTGATCCTTATAATTTACTTTTTCGATCGGTATCATAGAAATACAAAAAGTTTTTGAAGGAAAAAAAACATGTTATCTTTTTCCAGAGTGACTTCGGCAGTCCAATTCTGAGCAACCGCGCATTGGTGGGTGTTTTCTCCAAGTTCCGAGGCTGCGCAAATGGATGGTACCCCGCAGTGAATACGCGTTTAGCCCCTTACTTATCTTGGGTTGTTTCAGCTGCATATGCATAAAGAAAGATCCCTAAATTATTATGATAAATATTTATAAGCCCTATGACTTGTTTTTCTATATTATGACATCTGAGGAAATGTTTTTAATTTTGCAATTTAATTTATCGGAGTGGTTGGTTTCCCTCTTAGTAGATAAATACCCTACTGTTGAGAGGCATCTGAATGGCAATGTCATGACTTTTTTATTTTATTTATTCTTTAATTATGGCCCGTCAAATTTTTTTTTCTCAATTTTTCTAGTAATTATTTTGATAAAGTTAGGTCAAGTCGTTAAAGTCAAGTCATGTTCTAGTAAAGCGATGGCAGTTTTACTAGAATGTTAGTGGACAATTTCCACCCATTTGAAAAGTCATTACGCAAAACACCTTTATTTCAACCTTGGAGGAATAAAACTAAATTCAATGATCCGATCCTAATAACGAAAGTTTAGTTATTTAGAAGTTTTATACTCAATCACGCCCAAACTGATCTTGGAGAGATTTCGTACACAGATAGAATAACGATCTAGATTGAGCTACTCATAAAATACTTTTTAACCAGAAAAGCAATCCCCATAGGAGTAAAATGGGTGTGACCGCTATCCGGTACTATACAATAGTACCTGGGTGACTGAGCTTGGCTCGGAAAACTTGGAAAAACGCGTTTTCCCAGAGATACCTCACAAACGTTAGGGAATAAAGTTCCTCGAGTGGCGACCACAAACCGAACGACGCAGTAGAGAAAGGCCCTTCTCTCGATATACTGAAGACCATTATAAAGGTCGCAGGAAGTCAGTGGATGGAGGCGGCCAAGACCGTTCGTCGAAACATTCTAGGGGAACGCCTATGACCAGCAGAGGACTTCTACATCCTAATGCTGATGATGATGATGACTTATTATCAAAACTAAAGAGCAATGAACAAAATGTAGAGCAAGAACTAAGCTTGTTACAATCGTGTGCTTGCTATTTAACTTAGGTCATTGACTAGCCTCACTGAACACCATGCATAGGAGTTGATAAGAACATGCGCAAGTAAGTACCTACTTATTATTTTAAAACGATACAACATATTCGCGAATAACTTTCAATTACATGAAAAACACTTGTGAAATTCAAATAATTACTTCCAAAATAATTGCTTGCTGAAACAGCTGAAAAAATTCAACCTTATCTCCACATTGTAAGTGTACAGAAACTACATTCAGGTTATAAAATGCTATCAGGTAGGTACTCTTCTGTTTCTGTCAGTCTTAGTGCAACTGCTGAGAGATGTGCTCGTTCATAGCCCTTTTGGTATTGCCGGCGTTATCGCACTGTGTCACACTAAGATACAAGCCTCTAGAAATAATCAGTACGTATCATTCGATTAGACTCGATGCGCGCGAGTGAGAGTGATAATCGAGTTGGAAAACGATAGTGTTTGTAGTTGAAATTGATATTAAATGTCAACAGTGGAAGTGTATGGTCTACAATGTGATACATTATGCTTTCTTTTTCGGTCATTGGAGAGCAAGGGAATATAGGTACCTCAGGGCAGAGTTTTGGGACCATTTCTTTTCAAAATACATTGTAGGTTACTATTTTTAAAATACGTTTTTGAACGAATTGTGAAATAACCCATAGTACGATCGATGGAATTTGTTTACCCAGAAGTTAGCCATGTGGCAGATATTTAAATAAAAATGCGAAACAATAAACATCAGGTTGGCTAATATCCATCGGCTGGAATGCAATTACCTACTGCTATTTCTTCTGTGCAAGTTTACACTTGCGTGTAACGTTGCATGTCTTCATTGTATATTCAGAACATACGAAATAAAGACTTCCTGGACGAAAATGGCTAAATCCCGTTGGAAACCGACAGACCTACTATTTTATCATAATTGTTCAAACTATTAACCTTCATAGATTCTAAACTACACTTAGATATTTTAAATATTACAAAACAAACGTGCTCACAAAACACAACACAGCTGTTTGCAGACCGTCGGTGATGTCCATAGGAAGGTATTTTGAAACAATTACCTACCATATTATACCGGGCGTCCCACGGCTATGCCACATGGAGGGAAAGTACCTTGAATATTGTAGATGGAACATTTTACTGAAAGAAGACATTATTTGAATTTAAAAAACAATTAAAACTGCATTCATAGATATTTAAATAATTACATGGTTGAAAAGGGAATCGAACCCGTTGCACGAGAAAAAAATTCACCTGTAGCTTTATCATACCGATCGAAAGGCTTCATCATAAGGATTGTTTTTTGCTAAATAACATAGTGTCAGAAATAAAAGGATAATTATTATATATAAAGGGTAATTATTTAAATATCTATGAATGCAGTTTAAATTGTTTTTTAAATTCAAATAATGTCTTCTTTCGGTAAAATGTTCCATCTACAATATTCAAGGTACTTTCCCTCCATGTGGCATATCCGTGGGACGCCCTGTATAGCATTTGGTTCACTAGGCCATGAAGCTCGTGGAATAGACAGCCGCTGGGGAAAAAAGGTTCTCGAGTAGCGCCCACGACGACGCGGCGCGGGCGCAGTGTACTAGGAAGGCCCCCCAGGCCCCGTCTTGATGACGGCTGAACTTCATGGTGGCATTCTACGGGAGGTCTATGCCCAGCAGTGGACTTCTGTCGGCTCATGATGATAAGATCAGTATTGATCTTTATAATATACTTCATCATCATCATCATTCGCCTGTAGAAGTACATAGGCCTCCCCCTAGAATGGCACGACGAACGGTCTTGAGTCGCCTCCATCCACCGACTTCCTGTGACGTTTATAATGTCTGTAGTCCATCAAGTAAAGGGCCCTACCGTGTACCTATAGTATATACTTGCTCTGTTTTTTATTTATAAAACTGAAGCAAGAAAAGACTATCGCTTGCATTATAACAATAAAATAAATGTAAAAACATCACCAAATACCTAGCTCTATACCTGTCCAAGAATTTCAATCAATTCCATACTTTATGTAGGTAATAAAATGTAGGTAAAAGTAATATTTTATACTAGTTGCGCCCCGCGGTTTCACCCGCGTGAATAATGATGATAATTGATGATGATGATGAAGAAAAGTAGCCTATGTGTTAACCCAGGCCGTAAAGTATCTCCATTCCAAATTTCACTCAAATCCATTCAGTAGTTTTTACGTGAAAGAGTAACAAACATCCATCCATACTCACAAACTTTCGCGTTTATATTATTAGTAGGATTAAGAGCCAATTTCACCAAACTCAGTTAGTAAATGTCTTGTTAAATCTAACCATTGGTCAAGGTGACAGATAATCTTTTAAAACACTTGTCAAAAAGCATTGGTTAGACTAAACAGTTGTTAAACCACCTGTTTATTGTTGGTGAAATCACCTCTAAGTGTAACCGAAAAATTTAATTTTTCTTTACCATTCTGTTTGTTTCTTTAGAACAAAACTCTTTATGTTAAACGCCCCTCTATCTTGCCACAGCCTGCATAATAGATAGTGCGTAACTTAAGCTACATACAATACAATAACAATACATTTAAAAGCAATTTTCAAATGAGGTCTAGCAACATATATACTCACTGAAGCATTATTATAACATAACACCCAACAGTCACATAATAATAATATGTAGTCCTGATCCCACACTAGGATTCCATGTGTAGTGGGTATCAGAAACTACGAGTACCATGATACCATAACACCCAGATCCGGAACAAATAATTGCAGATCATACAAACATTTGTCCCGCAGGGGGAATCGAACCCGCAACCTTTCGCATCTCAGCCAGCTACTCGCCTGCCGCGGCACAGAAGTCGTCGAGAGGGGGAGAGGAGGTATTGAAAAGACGTCCCACGTTGTCATTTCATGAATTGCTAAGGTTAACGTGAAGGTACTAGCTGTACCAGCAGTTTTACTCGCGTTGCGTTTAACTGCCTTCTAGGTATTTTGTAGAAATAGTTAGGTACATCATCATCAACCGGTTCATGTCCACTGCTGAAGGAGGCTTCCTCCATAGAATGCAACGGAGGGATTTGCCATGAACACCACGCTTCGCAGGCGGATTGGTGATCGCAGTATTGGTGCTAAGTTCTCAGGTGGATGTAACTGCCAATCCACTAGTGTAAGGCTTTTACTACATCTGTAGGAGGGCTCTATTCTTAGACCCCTCCCCTTGGTTAGTTTAGTAGAACTTCTTGTGAAAGAGTTCGTCCGGGGAAGTACTACCGCCGTACCTATTTCTCCGCCAAGCAGTAGTGCTCACATTGTTGTGTTTCGGTTTGAAGGGTACGGGTGCCGGTGAAATTACAGGCACATGAGACTTTTCATCTTTATGTCTCAGGATAGGCAGCGCGCGTGTGATGCCTTTGGTGTTGCATGCGTCCATAGGCTACGGTAACTGCTTTCCATCAGGTGGGCCGTATGCTTGTTTGCTTGCCAAGTAGTATAAAAAAACTAAAAAAAAAAAAGAAAGACTGGACACACCACGGCTTTTAAATATTGATGTAAGTCTTAAATGATTAAGAAGTGGTTATATTTTCCATCAAGATTTAAATTAAGTTTCTTATCAAAAAAACTCCATATCTACCTAAGAGTGAGTCTTGCCACAACCTGTACATTACAACGAAAACAAATCCGAATTGTTTTGATTCGGATCAACAGACAAGAAATTAAACCAAACAACATTACTCTTTCCCATAATATTAAGATAAATACCTACCTGAAGTGCCACCAACTTAAGTGTCGCTAGTGGAGCACAAATACTTAAGTACTGAAATGATGAATAGCCTTAGTTCCAATTTTGAACACCTGGGGGCTTAGTACGGGTTTTGATAGTTTTCGAAACTATATAAAGTTTCGTTTCCTTCCATACATTTACTTGCAGCGCCCCTAGCGAAAACGAGAAGAAAACTAAGGACGCTGTCACAGTAAATGTATGGAAGGAAACGAAACTTCATATAGTTTCGAAATTATCAAAACCCGTACTAAAGCCCCCAGAACAGTTAACTTGGTGGTACCTAATATACGATACTTCAAACCAAGTAGTATAATAGGTAGGTAGGTATATATCATTACTGTAATCTTGCTTTGGCGCGAGGGCTGATTTATTTATTTATTTTGACGACCTCTGTAGCGTGATGGGCGAGTAGCCGGCTTAGATGCAAGAGGTTGCTGGTTCGATTCCCACTGCACAACTGCTAATATTTGTTCCGGGTCTGGGTGTTATGGTATATTATTTTATTATATACCATAGTACTCGTAGTTCCTGATACCCATGACACAGGGAATCCTAGTGTGGGAACAAGACTACGTATGTAACTGTTGGGTGTCATGTTGTGTATGACACTTTCATACAGAATCCGCCAGTTTGACACTTTGGAAATTTGTGTAGGTACTTAGTATTGATTTCGGAAAAGAAACCATTTGCTTTCGTATTAAACTCCGGTTTAAACCATTCGTAATGAGACCGCAAAGACTCAAAATGATACAAATAACAACAACAGGTATAATGCTACCTATATTTCATGTAGGTACCTACTGTATCATGCATGTATCTCTGAAGAATTTACTTCTTTTTTTTTCAGGTAAATCTAAAGTAGAACTGTCGCCAATGCTTATCACATGTAGACTCAATGATATCGTAATCATTGCGGCTCCCGTGGTCGACATTAAATCTTTCTACTATTTGCACAAACCTAATAACGATGTTTTAAAACTACAAATACCTCGGCCGTTTTCTACCAAACAAAATAACAACCATAGTAGCAATGCAATTTCGGAGACTGATAATATTGTGGTGAAATATATCAATGAAGATATAAAATTGATATATCCGATCACAAAAAGTACGATACTACATCCAAACCATAAATATTCAAGCAACGAGAGTATTGTTAAGGAGGCAGAGTTCCGTATGAAAGGAAATGAGTTCATGATCGGACCGCTTTTGCAAGAGGATCATGGAAACTGGGTGTTGAGTGTTTATTACAAGGATTTAGATGATAATTGGGTGGAGTTATTTCAAGTGATTACTATTGAAATTGTCGGTAAGTTATTTTTACCTCGCTTCACTCAGGACTTTATATAACTCGGAGTCCCTCGTTACGCTCAGGGTTCAATATGCCGCCAGTGACGTAAGACACTGTTTATTAATATTGCCACGGGTATTTATCGCGTGTAAACCTTATTATTTCTTATTCCCGACGTTTCGAATGCGTTACAGCAATCTTGGATCGCAGGGTGACTCTGCTCAGTCTCTGTTGACAATATTAATAAATATGTGTTCTGATCGCGAAAGTTTAAAAAATAGTTGTGCAACAAAGCCTCTAGAATTCAAAATATTAGAATTGTGAGATCACTAGAAGTACTTATATACCCTAGGTTTATCACTTTCGTGATTTCCACACAAAAATTAGACATTCATTGCCATATCTTTTTAATGCATTGATTTAGAAGCTTGATTTTAACTGCAGTTTAAGTCAAGTTGGTACTTTGAGCCGTTCCTGAGAAAAATGGTCTTGACAAGCAGACAGACAGACGGACAAGCAGTAGTCCTATAAGCGTCCCGTTTTTCCCTGGTGAGGTACGGAACCCTAAAAACTAAGTAATGCATGTTTATTTTTCAGAAATCGTACCGTTGAGTCCAATACGACCTATACTAAAAGCAGGCGACACATTCCGGCTCAGTTTCGCTTACCCGATCAAGCATTTACAGAGCTGCGAATTGACAGCACCCAGTTCAACATACGACAGGTTAATGTCTTTTTTTATTTAATGTTTTAATTAATTATCTACTTAATCATTGGTAACAGTAACCGCCTGTCTTAGAACTTGTCTAGAAGTAGCGTCGCGCAACAATCAACCCACATGAAAGGCCACAGCACACCGGCTGCGTTCGCGTAGGCGTGCACGTTGACGTACCATGACGACTTAAAGTATGGAACTGTATGAGACATGGCATACCGCTTGCGTGGCGTGCACGCAAGCGTGTCTACGTTACGCGCTGCATACGCATCCGATGTGCTTTGGCCTGAAATGTGCCGATTTTCAACTATTCAGACGTGTGCGAGACATTTGTGGACGCGCTCAACTACTTGTACTAATATTTCTGTGGCTCAAATACGGTGTGAATGTGTATTTGAGTTACAAGAAACCGTTATTTTCGGAATTGTATTTTTTTATGTTTTCTTGTGCCCGGACTTGTTGGGCAATATACGTTGGTAAGTATAAGATTTTTGCTATAAGAGTTCTGACAGAAGTTTTGTTTTTAATGTTTGTACCTACTTATATGCAGTTTTTCCTAATTCTAAAATCAATGAGAAAACCTGTACATATGATGTTCATAGTATTTCTAGACAGGTCAATTACACTGACTGGTTGCCAGGACATGCTGACCTTGTGATGGACACAACAATGCTCACTAATTGACTTCGAGCAACACGGAAGGGAGTAGCCATTCGCAGCGTTCTCCTCTGTCAAACTACAAGCCAAAGTAGGCATATGCGTTTAATAAAACTAGTTGAGGTTTGTTCTTATTCTGAGGTGTGCAAGGTTTGTTAGTGTGAGTGTCGTCATTACAGTGTTGTATTTGGATGTGTATATGCGGAATTGCGCTTGTGTGCACATTTCCCCCCGCAAAAAAAGACAGAACTATTTGAATGGTAATATATCGCTAAGGCTACTCCCTTCCGGCCCGCGGCAGGAAGTCCATGTTGCTCGAAGCTAATGGTTAATTTTATTCTTTACAACAGGTTCTTCGACAGAACCAGGATAGATCTGGATAGATGCGGGTACATTGTGAACAACGTTACGAAGGAAGACGACGGTATATGGAGGATTATTGGATACGGTAAGATGGTGTTCGAAGGACTAGTCAATTTGCGTGTTGTTGAGTAGATTATGTGATAATTAATTCATTCAGGCGTGACTTTGCGGAAATCCATTCTACAATATTGAATGGACGAACAAATATATAGTAACATTTCTGCCCCTCTCCACCGAAAACTCGGAAAGTATTCGACACGTGTTTCGCCTCTCTACAAACGCGCATCCTCAGGAAAAAGTTGACTGACTGCGCTCTACTTCTAGAACTTCTGTTCTTTCTGTCCGGCGCTCAGCGAAGCAACATGCCTGCGGGGTGTTTGCGGTGTTGTTGTTTCTTTGTTGTTCCAGAGCGCAGCGAGTAGAGGCGTAACACGTGTCGAATTCTTTCCGAGTTTTCGGTGGAGTCGGAATTGTTACTATACAATTTGTAATTGTTCGTCTATTCAATTTCAGATTTCAGTATTTCAGAATACTGTGCGAATGTCATGGCGCATAGCTTTAGTGGTAAGTATAGACTGATTATAGATATCGGTGTGAATTCAGTGAGCAATATCTAACTAAATTTGACAGAACTGAAAATGTTTTAAAGTTACATGACACGGTTTGTTAGTAGTAGAACTTCTTGTGAAAGAGTTCGTCCAGGGAAGTACTACCACCGTACCTATTTCTGCCGCCAAGCAGTAGTGCTCGCATTGCTGTGTTTCGGTTTGAAGGGTACGGGTGCCGGTGAAATTACAGGCACATAAGACTTTTCATCATTGTCTCAGGGCACGCGTGTGATGCCTTTGGTGTTGCAGGCGTCCTTAGGCTACGGTAACTGCTTTCCATCAGGTGGGCAGTATGCTTGTTTGCTTTCCAAGTAGAATAAAAAAAAACATATAACGCCCAACAGTCACGTACATAGTCCTCTAGGATTCCCAGTGTCGATGTATAAGGAACTACGAGTACCATTGTACCACAACACTCAAGACCCCGGAACAAATATTTGCAGATCTTGCAAACATTTGTCCCGCAGCCGTAATCGAACCCGCACCTCTTGCGTATCAGCCCCAGCCGGCTACGCGTCCGCCATACCACAAAGGTCGTCAAATGTGATAGTTACAGTTCTCCGATTACGCTTCTAATTACTTAAGTTTTATTTACGTTTTTAAGACTTTTAAAATATCCTTGAAAGCAAAGTAAAATGTAACTGATAAGGCGCATAGAAACGGAATAGCAACCAAATATGTTTTCCTCAAAGTATAAAGCCGGGTCTGCAGCACCATGTTTTGGCGTTTTACAAATATATAACATTGTTTTCTAACAGAAAGGGGACGTGGCCATGTCCTAACTGTTGTGTTTTAGCAAAAACACAAACATGTTTGCCGCGACGAACGGTAAACATCCCCCCGCGTTCGCCTGCGGGTGAAGTCAATTAATAATTTAAACAAATAAGATTATATATTACAAAGAAATTGGAAAATATACAATGGAAAACTCTGAATTTGGAACTTATCGCTGTAACCTTCATTTAGAAGGTTACAGCGATAAGTTCCAAAGGTTTACTGAGAGCACTGACATGCTCTCTAGAGGAAGACGTCAGAACTTATAATTTGAAAAGAGATTTTCTAACAAAACACTGTCCACTCAACTGGCTGTTTTACTAACATGTTTTGTTAGAAAAATTGGCGCAGCGGACCCGGCTTAACAGTTTTAGGGCCGGTTTCCACCGGGGCGGAGAGGAGAGGAGAGGAGAGCGCTTTGCTCTCGTTATTGGCAGGCAGGCTTGACATGTAAAAACGAAAAGGAAATAACGAAATCTGATTTGTTTATTCAAACACATCTCTCGTCTACTCTCCTCTCCGCCCCGGTGGAAACCGGCCCTGATAAAACTAGAGTGTAATCTGTATGGCTGTTTGAGGGTTTTTTTAGGCGGTCCTTTTAGCGCTGTCAAATGTAGTTTATTTCACATGATCTGAGCACCATTCTCTGAAGCTAAACCATATTTCTTTCAGAGTTGGAGTGTATAATCATTTTTTTACTGAGATGATTAACCTACCTAACCTAAGTACTTGAAGTACTATCTAATTCTTTTCAACGTATTATGCAACACCTACATAAATTTATCCGTATTACACAAAGGTTAGTTGGTAGAGAATGCTTCTCATAGCATAAAGTTAGATAGCATTAAGTTCGCCTATGTACATGTTTTGTTTTTTGTGCAATTAAGAATATTCTATTCTATTCTATATTTAAAGGTATCGCGGTCTATTAGTCTATTAGCTTTAGAGAAGCACTGTTGTGTCCAGTCTAAAAATAGACTCCTCCGTCTCCTACCGTGAATGTAAGAGCCAACTAAGGATTACACTAGGGCAGCAGCATCCACCTGAGTGCTTAACAACAATCCACCTGCTAAGCATGGTGATTATATACCCCCCCCCCCCCCTTAGCATTCTATGGGGGAGGTCTGATGATGGTGATGAATGCTGTATAGAAATGTCAATTTGTATTTTACCTTATATTAAATATTGGCCATAATCACCACACTTGGCAGACGGATTGGTGATCGCAATTGCTCCTGATTACTCAGATGGATGCTGCTGCCCATCTCCTGAGATTTACCTAATTTTAGCAATAGAAATTCACACCGTTTTTCTATTAGCTTACTTGATTACATTACATTATTTAAAAATAAACTAACTTAGTAAGTAATGCTCAAGTACGATTCAAGAATACGGCTGTTATATTGCTGTTTGTATAAACGATTAAAATTCTGTTTTGTTACATAATAGTTTTATTTACAATCTTCTTTAAATAAAGTTTTAACCTAACATAATAAAATCACTTACTATATGCATTAAGGCCAAATACTACACTACTTCTGTCATTGGTTCTTTTCTAGTCATACAGCGTTAAGACAGAGACCGGCTTGAGGTATGGTGGCCCTGAAAAGAGCCTAGTCACCGATGCTGAAAGAGCCAGTGTGGTGAGAGGATTATTTGCGCCTCGTAGAGGCTCTTGCCATAGGATCAAAATACAGGAAGACAGATTGGCTGATACAAAGTGCCATGTCAGATAGACCTTTACAAATTTCTTTCTGACGTTTTCTTAAGGAAGTTTCAAATGCTTCTATAAGTCGTCGAAGCATTTAGTTAAGGCTCCAAAAATACCCACCACGGTATATACGGGATATTAAGATCTGATTGGTTAGTACAACCAAAATATAGTAGTTAAAATACTTCAACACGTAACAACATTGAATCACGTTCGAAACAGTTTACAAGACGTTTATCAAAGTTATTGTTTGCCCTAGTTGCGAATACAGTCTCACACAGACGGCACACAGGCACAAACCAACTAGGGCAAACAAAAACAGAGGCCCAATTCTCTAACTAAAAAATAGTTAAAATAGAGTTCGGATCATGTTTCGATCTTGTGTCGATGTTTTAAATGTCAGATATGGTATTCTCCTAACATAAAATACAACAATGTAATGTGATTATATCGAAATGTGACTGAAACTTGAACGATTCAAAGTTTTTTCGATAATTTTAGCTTAAGTAGATGGAGTCTCTCTTTACTCTTTCCAATTATTTATATAACCATCCTACTCTAATGGTAGTCACCATGAATTGAAAGTAGACTAAATTGTTATTTATGAGGGAGCAGAATACCAACTTTCTGTCAATTCACAATTCAGTCTCGATTCGGTTAACTTTCAGTGTAGTTATAAAATAATTTAGAGAATTGGGCCTCAGGTGAGACAAAAACTATAAAAGTTTGTTGAAAATCAATAATTGGTTTTAGAAAGACGTTTTTCAGGACCAAGGTTCAATGGAGTGTATCAGAAGACGAATCATAAAGTCTAGTTGCAGTTGCAGATATCTGGGATAACATAGATTTAGTAAATGTTCACCTGCCTATCTAGTAGTCTACTCGCTCCCACTTCCGCCGCCGCTCCCGCCGCCGCTGCCGCTCCCGCTCGGCGTGGGGCTTCGCTCCGGTGCTTTGTCGTCGACGTCACTAGCCTCCGAGTCGGAATCTTTCAGCGCTTTAGCGCGGTCAAGCCGCTTGGCACGACGCGTCTCGACATCAGACGCGTCAGATTCTGACGAGTATATCGCTGCACCGGCTGAAGCTGAAATAATAGATCAATTAAGACTCAAAATTAGTTACATAAATAACTACCCTTACCCTTTCCTTCCTCTACCCTTTTCTCAGCTACGCACTTGGATGCGGCTTCGCACCCTAAACCAACACAACCAACGTTGGGCACGGACCACGGACTGCACACAGTCAAGAGCAGCCCTTCCGGCTGTCTCACCACGACTCACGCGTCGTCTACTCAACCTTTCAAGACCAGACCTTTGTACCATCGTGGGGGCACTCACTGGCCACTGTCTCCTGAACAAACATCGGAGCCACAGACAGCCCACTCTGCAGGGGGTATCTGACCGAAGAAGAATCGGCTGCCCACGTAGTCCTGGAATGCGTGGGAGTGACAGCTCAACGTGAACAAATCGTCAACAACCCGAGGTCACTCCGCAAAGCCTGCGAAGACCCCAGGAAGCTTCTGTGCTTCTGGACGGAGTTAAGCTGGCTAACTATGTAGCCAGTTAACCCTCACGCATAATGGACCATCCATAGAGTTCGAATGCGGAAAAGGGAGTTCTTTAACATTAACTTAACATTACCCTTACCCATACTGTACCCTTTATAGGGTACCCTATAAAGGGTTCTGTACCTGAAAAAATACCAACGGAAACATAGGATAGGATCACATTGCTGTCCGTTTGTCAGTCTGTCAAACTCTTTTTCTCGGGAACAGGCTAAAGTTAGTACATATATAGTTAGTTTTTGTTAGTAGTAGAACTTCTTGTGAAAGAGTTCGTCCGGGGAAGTACTACCAACGCACCTATTTCTGCCGCCAAGCTGTAGTGCTCGCATTGCTGTGTTTCAGTTTGGTACGGGTGCCGCTGAAATTACAGACACATGAGACTTTTCATCTTTATGTCTCAGCGTCGGCAGCGCGCGTGTGATGCCTCTGGTTTTGCAAGCGTCCACAGGCTAAGATAACTACTTTCCATCAGGTGGGCCGTATGCTTGTTTGCTTACCAAGTAGTCAAAAAAATAGCCTTCATCTACTGCCAGGCTAGCCCGCTGCCACAAAGCATTGAACAAGCTCCATGTCTTACTGATGTGCAGCTGGAGACAGCGGGTGGTACTGGAGGTCAAAATCAGGTGGTGATGTTACCTTTCTGTCCCTGCTTGTACTTGTTCTTGATGGCGGCTAGTGACACGCCACCCTCATCGTCGGAGTCATCCCTGGCCGGTCCACGCGCCGCGCCACCGCCCTTTCGACGCATCGGGCGATTAGTAGCGCGGGAACGCATGGCCGCGCGGAGCTCCATTTCTTCTTTCTGTAAAGTATAAAATTAGTTTAAAGATAAAAAGATAAAGATAATTTATTTGTTTTGAATATGGTAATTTTACATTGATGGTCATAATTCACACGTCCAATATACTCAGTCACACATTATGACATACAAATAATTTAGTTCCTATAAGTAGGTACTAAATAGGTAGATACATCCATTACCATGTCATTATAATATTAATTATGAACAATTGTAATTATTTTTGGGATGCGCATTGAAATCAAAATTAAGAAATATATGTCAAAGAGATAAAAATACAAACAATTCAATTTTACAACACAATACACACAGAACAATAGAATTTTACGAGTCAAGAAATTCTACAATTGAATAGAAGCAATTTTTTGCAAGCCATTCCTTTAGTGCATTACCAAAAGCATTGCCTCTCTTCTCCAGTAACCAGTAGTCCAGTTTTTGGCAGTTTATTATATATTTTGCTTGTCATGTAAACGTAATTTCGCTTATAGAGTTTTAGCTACGGTGTTGGCATTACTAATGGTTTTTGTGTAACGGCTCTCCGATTAGTATTATCTCTTTGTTCAAATAGGTCATAATGTTTTCTAATAAACATTGCTTAGTATGATCCTAAATCAAAATGTTCTCTGATCTGACTTTGCTTGAAGTTGAAAATCGCATGTCATATTGGATGATGAAACTGGTTTGCACTTCAGGCTGTATACATTTTGAGTTTTTTTTATTTCATAAAAAATATACAAATCATAGATAAAAAATATGTGGTTAGGACTTTAAAATACAAGTCTAGATATTTAATTCGTAAAAAAATTTGTGTTGTTGCCGTTCAAAATTAAGAGCATTTGAATGCCAAAGATTTTTAGGGTGGTCATTTGTGCTATTTTTAATTGCAAAACCAGACTTTTTTTTAATTCTGTTTTGTTACAACTATTATTAGTATATTGTTCTACCTACATTATTTTTAGATAATCATATACAGAGTGTAAAAGGACAGCTCCCGAATACTGAAGGTACCAGTAAAGCTACCTATATAATAGCTATATAAAATAGCGCGAGTTCACAGAACGCACCGGCTGCGCGAGTTCAACGCTCCCGGTCAGCTGATCGACGCGCTGCGCCAATATTTCTTAGCTGGTTTTCATTGCATTTTTGACGTTGTAGAAAGGAGAGAAGAAGATGCTATGTTGACCTCATACACTCTTTCTTAGCTTCATAGCTGCTGGTAGGTGGTTTGGTAGAAATGAGAAGTCCACAGTTCACTTATGGACTTCTTCTTAGGATTTTATTTATAAACGTGTTTTTACTGATGGAAATTAGGTTTTTTTGTTATTTTTATGATGTTTTATTGATATTTAAAGAAAACACGAAAAAAGTGCCCAAAAGTGAGTATTTTTTTTAGCTTTTTTTCAGCTTAAATATTTTCAGAATCATGGTCTGAGTGCACTATTTCAGTTTTCGGGAGTAGTCTTTTTACATCCGTTATAATAGACGGCAGATGTCTTCGTGGAGCGGTCAGCCAGAGCGAGCGTCATCTCGCGTGAAGGTCTTACCTTTAGCTGGTATTTCCTATCGGCATCAGGGTCTGCACCGACTTGCGACAGAATCTTGATGGCAGATGTCTTCGTGGAGCGGTCAGCGAGAGACAGCGTCATCTTCCTGTGCGTGAAGGACTCCGTGGAGTGCGGCCGGAAGGAAAGCTTGGTGCGGAACACAGCCTGGCCTTGCAGACCGGTGCCTTGGCGGACGAACAGATGATTGTGGTCGCCCTGTTACAGAATAAAACATGCCAGATTATAATATGTCCCAGGATGGTGAATGCAGTGCAATGCCTAATTTTTTTTATGCTACTTGGCAAGCAAACAAGCTTAAGCCCCACCTTATGGAAAGCAGTTACCGTAGCCTATGAACGCCTGCAACACCAGAGGCATAACACGCGCGCTGCCGAAACTGAGACATATAGATGAAAAGTCTCATGTGCCTGTAATTTCACCGGCACCCGTACCCTTCAAACCGAAACACAGTAATGCGAACACTACTGCTTGGCGGCAGAAATAGGTACGGTGGTGTACTTCCCCGGACGAACTCTTTCACAAGAAGTTCTACTACTAACAAAACACACAACAAATACATACATACACAAACACATACATACACATACATATAACATAGGGCACATATAGGGTTGCCAACTTTTACAATAACAATATATACATTTTAAACTATAAAGCCGGGTATTCATTAGGCAACTTTTGTTAATAAACTGTGGATGACTGTTTATTAACAAGTTTACCATAAACACTGTTTCTGAAACTTGCCAGTCCACACTTGTCATTTGTTTCTAGAATGTCGCCCGAGGAGGTAGTATGTTGGTCCACACTACTTTCATGTTTATAAGCGCCCACAACACACGTGTTGACTTTTGCTTATAAACTAGATGTTTCGTCTTGCTCTCCACTGGAAGTGGGGAACACGGCAACATGTTTAATAAACAATGTTTCATTACCTTTATAAACTGTTCACAGAGATGATGAAACAGTGTGAAACACGGTTTATAAACTGTTTATAAACAGTGTTTATTAACAAATGTCGCCTAATGAATATCCGGCTTTACCTATAAAAAATATTATATAGTAAAAATTTTATAAAATAGAACAGCCCAACAGTCATATATACATATAGTCCCGTGGCGAGATTATGTAATTCTGTTGCTATTGTGTGAAATGTCCAGCATTTATTTATTGATTTTAATCGATTTCAATGCTGTTTCTATTCGAAATGACGCTCTTACGATTACCCAATTTACGCATTTTGCTTACAAAGGTCAATTGCAACAAGACTGCGTAAATTTGGTAATCGCATAAACGTAATTTCCAATAAAAACAACATTGAAATCGATTGAAATCAATAGCAACAGAATTACGTAATCGCCACTCTGATCTCACATTAGGTTTCTCTGTGTCATGGTACCACAACATCCAAACCCGGAACTAATATATGCAGATCATGTAAACATTTGTCCTGCAGCGGGCATCGAACCCGCACCTCTTACACCTCAGCCGGCTACTCGCCCACCGCATCGCAGACGTCGTCAATAAGCGAGACAAGTGATATAAAACTTACATGCAAAGGCTGTTTGTACATGTCGAATATCTCAGAGCCGAGATGCAGACTCATGCTGCCGTCCGACCACTTGACCATCCGCGCGTTGGACTCCTTGATGGCGGCGCCGTCTTTGTCGAACGCAGTGCGCCAGCGGATCGTGTTCTCCACTTTCAGTTTTAGCCTACAAATAATCGGAACATTGTAAATACCCAAGAACCCTACTTAATTCTGCTCATAGACTGGGCGTAAAAAGACTACTCCCGAAAACTGAAACAGTGCATTCAGACCATGATTCTGAAAATATTTAAGCTGAAAAAACATGAAAAAAAATGCTCACTTTTGGTCCGCTTTTTTCGTGTTTTCTTTACTAATATCCATAACATATCGTTAAAGAAACACAAAAACCTATTTTCCATCATTAAAAACAAGTTAATAAATAAAAACGACAAAAAAAGCAATGAAAAACACATGAGAAATATTGGCCGTACGGGTCGATCAACCTTGTTCCCCGTACATAACCAAGTTACAAAACCAGCACTGGAAAAGGACAAATAATCCCTATTCCAAAACCGGGTTTGGTAAAGAGATTTTTTTTTCCTTGTACAAAACCTTCGTTATGGGCTGGTTATGTACTAGTAAAATAAATTCCTAATACAATATCTGGTTTTAAAGTAGGAATTATTATTGCCTTGTACACAACCAACGTTGAGATCGGTAATGTACGAGGATAAATATTTCCTGCCGCCAAACCGGGTTATGTAGCAGGATTTTCTCACTCTCGTTACAAAACCAAAAACGTGACAACCAGATTCGGCCAGAGTCAAGACAGAGTAGGCCGACAGCTATTAGATGGTAGATTGAGGTTTTATATGATTGTAATGCGTTGCGTGTTCGCGTATTTGCTTTATTCGGCCAAAACGACTATGTGTACGGGATTCATTTGTCTATTTTGCACGAAAAAGCAAATTACGCAAATACGCAAACACAAGTATCCGCCTAGTCCGTATCCTATGGTATTATATCGAGGTATAATGAGGATTGTCACGTTTTTGGTTTTGTAACGAGAGTGAGAAAATCCTGCTACATAACCCGGTTTGGCGGCAGGAAATATTTATCCTCGTACATTACCGATCTCAACGTTGGTTGTGTACAAGGCAATAATAATTCCTACTTTAAAACCAGGTATTGTATTAGGAATTTATTTTACTAGTACATAACCAGCCCATAACGAAGGTTTTGTACAAGGAAAAAAAAATCTCTTTACCAAACCCGGTTTTGGAATAGGAATTATTTGTCCTTTTCCAGTGCTGGTTATGTAACTTGGTTATGTACGGGGAACAAGGGGTCGATCAGCTGACCGGGAGCGTTGAACTCGCGCGGCCGGAATAAATGCGTACATTGCTGGCTGACAAATACGATCCGAAACGAAAAAATAGGTTTTCTCCGGTATGAATCACTCCTCGGAAAGTTATTTTATATAGCTATGATATAGGTAGCTTTACCGGTACCTTCAGTATTCGGGAGCTGTCTTTTTACACCCCGAGAATCGAACCTCATAGCTAGACTATACTTAATTACTGCTGTCCTAGTTAAAAAGGGTGTATCTAGTTTGAGTAGAGGTTACCGGTATGGCGCTTACGCCGTTTAGCGGTGATGGGTTAGCCAGTGATGGGCAAAGTACGGCACGCGGGCCAACTCCGGCCCGCGAAAGCATTAAATCCGGCCCGCCCGCGCCGACGGTCCTTTGACATGAATAGTATATGACCCGCGATAACTATATTTTGACGGTCCAGAAGTATAAAGTATATTCTACAGTAGAATAATTGACGCATAGCTTAAGGAGCCAGCTAGACTAGCCGCGTAGTTTGCAATTCGTACCTATAATAATAATAATAATAACTCCTTGCAAGTCGCACCTTAAATCAACACAACGAGCGTTGGGCACGGACCACGGATTGCAGACAGTCAAGAGCAGCCCTTCCGGCTGTCTCACCACGGCTCACGCGTCGTCTGCTCAACCTTTCAAGACCGGACCTTCGTACCATCGTGGGGACACTCACAGGCCACTGTCTCCTGAACAAACACCTCTACAACATCGGAGCCACAGACAGCCCACTCTGCAGGGAGTGTCTGACCGAAGAAGAATCGGCTGCCCACGTAGTCCTGGAATGCGTGGGAGTAGCAGCTCAACGTGAACAAATCCTTAACAACCCGAGGTCACTCCGCGAAGCCTGCGAAGACACCAGGAAGCTTCTGTGCTTCTGGACGGAGTTAGGCTGGCTAACTATCTAACTAGTTTACTCTCACGTATAATGGACCATCCATAGAGTTCGAATGCGAAAAAGGGAGTTCTTTAACATTAACATTAACTCCTTGCAAGTATAAATTAAAAAGAGAAGTGGGTCCAATCTGGAAGTATATCCATTCGAATAAAAAATAATTTTCCAAATCGGTTTATAAATGACATAGTTATGAGGTAACAAACAAAAAAAATACAACCGTATTGAGAACCTCCTCCTTTTTTTGAAGTCGGTTAAAAACTCAACACAAAATGCATTTTTCCTATAATTCTGGCCCTCCTCTGAAATTCCTTAAACTTTCTGGCCCCCAATTAAAAAAGTTTGCCCATCACTGGGTTAGTCATATAGCTCGCAGAACTGACAACCGTTGGGGGATGACGGTTCTCGAGTGGCGACCACAAACCGGATGACGCAGTAGAAGGCCTATAAAAAACATATTCTTGACCACCCTGTATGGTTCTTAAGTATTATTTGTGGAAAAAGTTAAATAAATAAATGCTGGACATTTCACACAACATTATCTAGCCTCAAGCTAAGCAGAGCTTGTGTTATGGGTACTAGATAACTGATATACTTAATACAATACATTACATAGATAGATATTTTTTATAGAAAAATACCCCGAACATCCAGAACAATTATCTGCAGATCGTACAAATATTTGTTCCGAGGCGGGAATCGAACCCGCAACCTCCTACGTCGCAGGTGAACCTTCGCCCGCAGCGCTACAAAGGTCGTCAAGTTATCCATACCTAGCGCGACCTTCCTCGTCAAGAGTTTCCTCTTCATCAATCTCATCTTCGTATGTATTAGCGTCATAAGGGCGGGTCTCCACCGACAAGAAATTGGGCAGTTTCACGAAGTGCAGCTCCTTGCCCAGCTCCGTCCATATCTTGGGCATGTCCACGTCTATACGGGTCTCTGGGATCTCCACTTCTTCTTCCTCATCGGGCTTGTCACGCGCGTCCTGCAATTATAATTTGATTATCAATTAAAACTTTTTTTTTTATTACGTCACATGTAACTTTAAAAGTAGTTCCCGGACTAGCTGGTCAATTTTCGTTGGTATTCAAATTCAAGAAACAATTAAAAGTTTTTTTTTATTTATTTTTTTCAAGGATTCAAAGCCTTATGTCGTTGCATTATCAGACCATATGAATAACGAATAACCGAATAAAACCGACACTGGGGCTAGTGTCGCACTCAAAGCCACGCTAAATACTTTCTCGCGCATACTAAGTCTGCTAATTAGTGAGGGCCGGCACCATGTCGACGGAGGAGTCCATTCTTAGTCTAAACACACAATTGCCGTTTGCAACTAACCTGTTAAGTACATAAAATTATGTACCTAGTATTGTGCATATACGTATGTATACCTAGCATATGTGTCTTAAGTACATAATTAACTACCTAATTCTTCTCCACGCATTATGCACCACCTACATACATGAATCCACACTACATAAAGGTTAGCTGGTAGAGAATGCTTCCTAGCATTAAGTTTACCTATGTACATTGTTTGGTTTTGTGCAATAACATACATGCATAACATGACACCCAACACACACATAGCCCTAATCCCACACTAGGATTCCCTGTGTCATGGGTATCAGGAACTACGAGTACCATGGTACCATAACACCCAGAACCAGAACAAATATTCGCAGAGCACACAAACATTTGTCCCGCAGCCGGAATCGAACCCACAACCTTTCGCATCTCAGCCCGCTACTCGCCCGCCGCGCCACAGAGGTCATCACCTCATAAAGTACATTCTATTCTATCCTAAAAATCCGTACTAACCTCATCCCCGCTCCTCTTGCCGTCGTCTCCGGATCGTCTGTCGTCGTCGGACCGGCCGCGGCTGCCACTGCGACTCCTAGACCTGGATCTAGATCGATCCGATCGTTTGTCCGCCTCCTCGTCTGTGCTGATGTCGGACGCATCGCCGAACAGCGCATCAGCCGTTACTGTCAAATGAAAACAAGCTAAAAATCCCTCCTCACTCGTCCAGTCGCTACGGTGCCTCGTCCTTCTACCTCCTTACCTACCTATTTCTACTCTTATGTGATTATTATATTGTTTTAAATTGCTTTGACTTGTATTTTTATTAACTGGTAACAGTATTGTCTTGTGTTTTTGATTTAGATCTCGACTCCAAATTGCATCGCTCTGACATGGTTCATATACCTGACTAACAGTAGAAATAATACCTATTACTAACAACTATTGTACATGTAACTAGTATTGTAACTAGTTTACATGTGAGCAATAAATAAATACAAAAAAATACCGTACACGCAGTAAGGCTTTGGAATGCCCTTCCCCATGTAATTTGCGAACGTAGAGCAAGTATAAGGAAATAGTAATGAACTAGCATTAGCTCGAGGCTACACCCGCGTTGAACCTCTATTATAAATTATTCTCAAAAACTGTAATACATTATTGTGTACTATCAATAGTTTTCAGTTTGAACGGTACGAGTGCCGGTGAAGTTACAGGCACATGAGACTTTTATCTTTATGTCTCAGGGTCGGCAGTGCGCGTGTTTTGCCTCTGGTGTTGCAGGCGTCCATAGGCTACGGTAACTACTTTCCATCAGGTGGCCCGTATGCTAGTCTGCTACCCAAGTAGTATTAAAAGAAAAAACAACGTTTATAATAATGCTGCTGCCTTACCAGCATCCCCTTCAGTTTTCTCTTGGTCATTTTCATCATCTGTATCCACTATCTTCGCAGTTTTCTTCTTCGGCTTGCCGCTGGTGTCTGAACCACTGCCGCTGTCAACACCCTTCTTACGTTTGGAAGCTGAGTTTTTACCATCATCGCTTTCTGAGTCCGACAGTACAGCGTGTTTTTTCTTTTCCTCTGTAATAGAATACCATTACAGTTAGATTACTCAACTACAGACTGAATACTAGGTAATTTATGTATTACATTAAAAGTACTTAAGAGATGGCTTCTCACCTAGTGGTAAGACGGACCATTTATGTAAGCCAAGCTGAGTTTGTTGCCTGATTCTTCTAGGCTTGGTCGCGTTGGAACAGGAGTAATTTAATTTTATATAAGACGATTCAAAATGATCCTTGAGATTTCAATGAATAAAAATTATTTTGATTTGATTTGATTTGGTCACCAAGCCTTTGCTTCTAACTTGGCTGTTATTTCATCAAACTCCATAAAACTTTGTACACATGATCAGTACACTAATATCTAGACCCGTGGTGCATTAGTTTCTTATAAAATTATATGGTTTTGTAAACCATAAATAAAAAAAAAAAAATTTTTAAATAACGGACGCACCACTTGTCTATATATTATTGTACTGATATGTGTACAAAATTTAATGTAGTTTGATGAAATAATAGTAAAAATATAAGCAATCTTCGTTCGGATACAAAAGGGTGCAAGCGCTCTACAGCTTTTTGCAGGTGAAATAAAAACAAATGGATTATAAGAATGTATCAGTATGGCCACAAATGAAGCCAGGAAAAAAAACGGACTCCAGGAGCTGATAGAGTCCTGTTTGACTTCTTCCATTTCACTCAGGGAGGACACTGGAACAGTCCTGCCATCAACCCAGAGTCCTTCTCCGTTATTTTATGGAGTTGGGCTGGCTGGGCTAGGGTTAGCAGGGGGACAATGCACAATACACCCCAATGCGGGAAGTCAGTGGAGATCTTATCTCCCCCATTTTGAATTAGAATTAGAATTAGATGTATCAGTACTTATTCCTTTGCACTTCAAACTGCGCTACCTAACTTAGGTAGTATACAGGTTTCGCAAGCTAAATATAAACAACATGTAATACCTCATAGGTACGAATAACAGAAAATGTATGGGAAAAAGTTGTTTGAGTTTTCTCAAACTGTGAGTTAAGTACTTTAGGGAAAATATTTCTCATTGAAAATAGAGTTGATAAAGCCCAACCAAACATTTTTGAGTAAAGTAATTTTCCAAAATAAGTTAAAAAAAAAATTTTTTTTTGTTTTCTTCAATATGCACCCAATCTTTAGAACAAAACTCTCTTGCTACAAAAGAACAAGTACTTTCACTGAGAGTTCAATTATCTTGTCACACCTGTATTTCACACAAAGCTTCACTTTTCTGTTAAAGTTTGGTAGAAAGATTTGCATGAAATAACTGAATCCTTCCAGCACACAGGTTCTTTCACCATTGATCACCTACCGTGACCTCAAGCTAGTCACTGACCTAAGGGTGACTAAGAAAGAGCCAGTGACACAAAGAGAGGTATATTTATTAATATTGTCACTGGTATTTATCGCGTGTTACCTTATTATTCATTATTCCCGACGTTTCGAATGCATTACAGCAATTGTGATCCAATTAATAAATATGTGTACTGATCGCGAAAGTTTAAAAAATACTATTACACTATTATTACTATTACTATTACTATTATTATTATTATTAATATTATTACTATTATTAGTCTACATGCTTGTGTATAATAAATAGTCAACTTACTAGTTCCAACTTCTGATCCATTAGAGCTCTTTGATCTGGATCTGGAGCGACTTTTAGACTTGGACTTGCTTCTGGATTTAGACCTAGACTGTCGTTGCCGAGAACCAGATCTATAACGTAACAAAACATTATTAGATAAAAAAATATGACTTTAATTCAAAACCTTACTTAAAAACTGACAAGTTTCTTTTGATATTTAATGAATCGTTTTAAGATATGCTTGTAAGGTAGTTTGTATTCGTTGTAGTTATAATAGTTTGTAGTTCTATGTATAAAATTTTTACTGTTTTTGGTTGGAAAAACTTCTATTCTACTGTACAACCTTGCTATAAGGTCGGAATTTTGACAAGCACTTGACATAGACATTGGACGTAGTGTGTCACAAATATTTGTATGGAAATTGATGTACACAACGTGTATGCTAGGGGCACTCATTGGTGTCTCCATATAAAGTCCCATCCAATGTCATACATCCATGACAATTGCTTGATACATCTACATATTATTCATAGTAAATTTTTAAACCTTTGATAGCTAAAATACTTGTTGTCTTGTTTTGACGTATCTCATTTTACATCAGAGAGAACCATGAGAAAACAAAACAAATGCTTATTAACTAAAATAGGTTTATGAATACGGATGTTAAGAGTCAAGGCTCAGTATATTTTATGCATGTATCTCTACACACACACACACACATACAGTTTATACAAATAATCATGGTGAGATGGATGAATAGATTGTTATGTGGAGCTTACCTTGATCGACTCTTGGACTTCTCTTTCTGCTGCACATCATCTATCATAAGATTAGGTGAGTTTGATCTGCTATCATCACCTTTATTTCCCACTGGACTCTTGGACTTAGACTTAGCACTTGCCACACTGCTTGATCGAGATCTAGACTTTGATTTCCTACTTTTAGGACTGGCACTGGCAGATTTAGACCCGGAGCGAGTTGTGGCCTTTTCTTTAGGGCTCTGCGATTTTGATTTGGGACTCTGTGATAGTGATTTTGCACTGGCTGGTGATTTAGGACTGGCTGATCGTGATTTAGCGCTGCCTGAGCGAGACCTTGCACTGCCAGAATGGGAACGAGACCTTCTTGATCCACTTCGGGATCTTGATATCCTTTTAGGACTACCTGATGCATGTGATTTCGGACTTCCTGATACATGTGACTTTGGACTGCCACTCCTGGATCTTGAAGCCCGTTTAGGGCTCCCTGAGGCATTGGATTTAGGACTGGAAGACCCTGACTTGTGGCTGTGACCAGAGCCTGATCTGTTTGAATGTGCAGGGGAGTTAGACTTGCTTCTCGATGCATTGGAATATTTACGAGAATGCGCTGAGTGATTTGATTTGGGAGATTCACTTCCTGATTTTGCAGGGCTTTTGGATCCAGATCTGAAATGTAGAGAAGATTCTGCTATAACAAAAACACAGAGACGAAACTAACAAAAGTTTTCTATTGTGAATATAAAAAAAAATGTAGTTATGTATTAGTGTTCTTTCAGTGTAGAAAAATAAACTGAATTAATCTACAAGATTTTACTTATATTATAAATGCCAATCCAAAGATTGTATGTTTAGATGTATGTTAGAATCAGGCTGTAAGTAAGTATACTGAATCAGTTTTGGTTGAATTTTGTAGAGATAGATATATGGAATTACACATAGGCAACTTTTTATATTTGGGTACCACGAGAACGATGCCGTAGGCAAATTCTAGTTGCATAAAAATCTTCGCGTAGCAAAATTGTATCTTGAATTTTCCAGAAAACTGTTGATACCAGACAATGCCGAAAACTACCAAAATAAGTGCATGGTGAAAACGGTGGCTTACCGAGATCGACTACTACGTTTTCCTGATCGTGCTGGGCTAGGGCTCTTGCTGTGGTGGCTCGCACTTGAACCACTATCTGAATCAGAGCCAGAATCTGTCTCTGAAAATCAAAGAGGTTAGACGTCTTTTATTTCATGTTTTCATACAAATTATCGAGCAAAATCAGGATTAACCAGTGTAAGCTAAGGAAACAAGTGTTTTATGGGCATAAACATGTTTTCCTGAGCATACAAATGTAAATAAACGCAGGAGAAAGTATAGAAATGGCGTCAATGAATTTACCTTCTAAGGAGTTTTCGCCTTTGGGAGCCATCGCTGGACATAAAAAAGTGCTAGACTTTTATATTAACACAGCTTTAGAAGCTTGTATTTAGCATACAAAATAGAAAATTATGTTTCAGAATGTAAACAAACGTTTGTTTGAGGTTAACAAGACAGTTATCAAGCAAACAAACAAACAGCAGAGATTCAATCAACGTCAAGAGGTCTAACGTCAATCAATGATCCAATGAATCAAACAACAGCTAAGCCAACCTAATAAAACCAATTAGTCGATTTTCTACTAAAATCGACTTGAAACAAGTTGCTTGAACTGACTGACATCACTACTTGTATGCACAACCAGCACTCGGCTCGGCCGGCAGTGGGTCCGTCTTGGATTGGATGAAATATCACACAAGGGGTCCGTTGATCCAATGCGATTACCAATCCGTCTCGCCTGCCAAGCGTGGTATTTTATGGGGGAGGCCTCGTCCAGAAGTTGGCCCAAGCGCGCACTGGCGGCCACCGAAATGTATGCATTGTATCATCAGTGCGCGCACTTGGTCGCAAGCGGCTGCTGATGATGAAAACTTTGTATACCCGTTGGAATTTAGGATACTTTCATCATTATCACCAGCCTGTTTAGGTCCACTGCTGGACGAGGGTTAAATTAAATTCTTCCATTGAATTCAATGAGGGGATTTGCCATAATCATCACCACGCTTGGCAGGCGGTTTGGTGGTCGCAGGTACTCAGGCGGACGCAGCTGCCCATCTTCTTAGATTTATTATTAGTAAGGCTCTTACTTACTACATCCACGGGAGAAGGAGGGGTCTATTCTTAAGCCGAACACAACGGCACCTTACTTTTAGGTCTCTGTTTATAGGTACCTACCTATACATCTATCTTAGTTTACTTACCTATAGCTACACTGCACGTACACGTACACTCTTCGATTTTTTCGGCTGCAATAAATGATGTTTAGTTAGTTCATTGTTTTAAAAAATCAAGAACACTGCGTGCGTGCCTACCTACTACTAAAAACTACGTTTGAGAATACGTTTTTTTGTTCCTTCTGGCTCTAGTTTCCTTAGGTTTAATTTAAATACTTACTACAGTCAGATCTTCATACAATTTTGTAGATATAATCGGATAAAACACACACATCAAGTAGGTAGGTAGGTACGTAATCTACCTAGGTATATTGTTCTACAAGATTGAAACAATAAACTAGAAATAATCGTTTATTCCAATCTGTCCTACCAGAAGTTCGATGATCCAACTGTTTGGACAAAATAAGCGTACCTAATTCAGCTGAAAATTTCATTGTGGGGTTACAAAAGCATATATTCAAATCTAGTAGAGTAGGTATGCTTTTGTACCTACTTCTACTCATAGCCATACTAGCTAGCTAGAACCACGACAACCATGCTAGAACCAGGGGTGCGATTTTTGATAGTCACTGAATGACTAAATATCATCAAAAAGGCCACAAACCACTATTTTTCAGGAGATGTACTAAAGGAGGCACTTACAGTGTATAGGTAGGTAGGTACACTGCCTAGATACCTATATCGATATGGCTGTAACATGTTCCAAAGGCAGGCGCACATAAAGCTATTAGCGCCAACATCTGTTCCTACTTCCTTGGGCCCGTGAATGGGGGCATTCATGTTGGGGCTTGGGGCATCATTTTTTCCGCACGCCAGTACAACGATGGCTACGCGAGCGGTCGGTGAGTTTTGTGCCGGTTTGCTCCGCCACAAAACAATTCTACTACGAGAAATAACCGACACTAACCTCCTCGATGTGCTTGTGAAGAAGGGAATATTCAACTTTAATGATTTGGAGCAAATAACAAGTGCAGTTGATAGTGAGAAGTGTAATTTCTTTGTGGAGATTGTTGGTAAACAAAGTGCTAAGTTGAACGATTTGTGTGCGGTGCTGAGTAAGGAATGCCCGAAGTTGTCGAAGGAATTGGTGAACGATAGACACAGGTTCATTGTCAACGGTGAGTAATAAATCTTGATAAGTATAGAAAAAATCAGTTCATTTTAACTACAGCCGTTTTATTTAAGGCTTAGGTACCTACGTGTTATTTAGGCAGAATGTCTAATGCAAAATATCTAAGTAGGTAGGTAAGTAGGTATGTAAGTAAGGTACACAAAAAGTACTTACAGCTATCTAGGTATGTAGGAGCGCAAATGCATAAAAAAGTGTCTGTACCCTACCTAACTTATTAGTTTCATTTTTGTACCTACCTACTTAAGTAGGTGTTTACTGTGTTTTATATAGGTACCTGCAAGGAAACAATAAAAAAAAGACTCGACCTCTCTCGTACTGAAGTTGCTACCTACTGACTACGTAGTCAGTAGTGGATGAATGAGTGATCGGTGTACGAAACGGGTCGCTGGTTAATGACTCGTGCGTGTCTCATGCATGTGAAATAATAAGATTTTTGTAGTATCCTAAAACTTACCAACCGAGTGCTGGGGATCGAACACGTGACCCTCCTAACTGCACTCTGCACCATGCCACCCCGGTCCACGTCCGGTCCGCGCCCGCCCGGTCGGTAGTTTTTTGCATACCTGCAGGTCGATTCTAAAACGTCGGAAACGTTTCCGATCGGCGGCGATTCGTTAGTTTTCATTTCGACGTGGTAAGTAACTACTTAAAACAAACAATATTTTGATGATATTAAGTATTTATATAATTTTTTAATAGGTACTTATTTCTTTTTAAAACTCTGTAATATAAGTACAATATTTATGTTTTTTACTGTATTTACTAGAAAAAATTGTTTTAAGTAGTTACTTACCAATCGAAGTAAAAAAACTAACGAATCCGATCGGAAACGTTTCCGACGTTTTAGAATTGCCCTGCTAGTAGAGGTAAGTAGGTACCTATACCTAGTAGGTAACGGCAGGCAAGTAGTGCGACTTTTTTTTGTGTTTTCCGCTCGTCTCAGCTAATCAAACACTTCTTGGGATAGCAAAAACTGATTTTGCGAATGGAGAGTTTTCTGACAGCTGAAAGAAAATAGTTCTAAATCCATGCATAGATGGCGCAGTCAAGCTAAGGTTGTCTAAATTTGAAATTTTGTCGGTCAGCCACCAACTGACAGTGTCACTGACTTCCACGCTCATGCTGTTCGTTGGTGAAGTATCTCTACTAGAGTTTTGTGTTGTTTGTAGAACAAAAGAGTAAGAAGTTGGACTTTGTTAACAAAGAGAATTTGTTCTCTGTGGTGCTTTTTCAAAATCTTCAGAAGACAACCATAGCGAGTCACCGTCATCTACCGGAGTTTTAAGAACTATTTTTTCTTTTTAATTGCCTTCCTGAAAACTTCCTATTAGGAAACCTGACACAATGTTTTAATTTGATAGTAGGTACATAGGTAGGAATCACTAATGTTTAGCCACCTACGAATGTCCCTGAACAAACAAAAACACTAAAAAATCATAGGAAGAAGAGCAAAAAAAAATTTTTGCTGCTCTTGCGAACTCTTTCACTTATACCTAGGTAGATACTTGTAGGTATGTATTCATTTAAAGTTATGCCTACTGCCTCAAAAATCACATGCACTGTCTCCACTAGGTGCCTACCTACTGGCCTTCTACGTGTGTACAGACAGTAGATCTATTATCACATCACCATAACATCTAGTCGTGCCGTGATATACCTACCTACCTATCTACTAACTACAAGAAATACGAGTTTGATTGAAAAATTGCAGAACACTAAAAGAAGGGGGAGAAAATTGCGACTCAACTCATCTTAAAAATGTGTACCTACATCTACCCGTATCGTACCTACCATTGCACTTTGATGTCTAGAAAATAAGGTCGATTTTAGAATTAATCAATGTAGGTATAATAGACGACCTTAGAGAATTTATTCTCTATAGAAGTAGACGGTAGTTCACAATGCGGGTCAACTTGGGGTGCGTTCAAAAACATATTGATATGACCGTTTTGACTTGTCAAATCGTAGGAATGCTAGGGGAAAATAATGGGAATTAAATTGGATTAAAATTGCTCACCAAAGCATACAAAATGTATTAGGCAGAGTGGATATTATACCTACCAAAATCATAACATCGGTAGGTATCCTACCTATGTTGGTAGGTCTCGGTAGAAATCTCACTTCGTATAAACCGATAGATAGATTTTCTACAAATTTTTGTCGAGTTATCTATCAATATAGCTCTCTCAATAATGCTCGGAATATCACTTCTGGACCACATACATACCCAATGCCGTAATCCGACGTCGGCGTCACACAAAGGTCGTGGACGTGGTCATGAGGATCGCAAGACTGAACTGGGCGGGACACTTGGTTAGAAGGGGCGATGGGAGATGGACGAAGGCGATCACAGAATGGTGGCCAAGAGATGCACGACGGCCAAGAGGCAGACCACCCGCCCGATGGTCGAATGACATCGTTGACGGAGCCGGCAACCAATGGACGAGACTCGCGATGGACCGAAAAGAATGGCGTTTTAAAGAGGAGGCCTATACCCAACAGTGGGCGCAGACGGGCTGAAATGATGATGATAATATCAAAGGTCTTAAGTAGGGTCTAAGTCTGAACGACCCTCCTCCGCTTTTACTATTAGGACTTGACACAAGCGTCATTTTTGAAAACAGTCCAGTCAGTCAGTTGATTACGGAATATTTATTTTTTGACGTAACCGCAAGGCGTTTTATTACCAAATGCTCTGCCTATGCATGCCGCTTTACTTACTTTGTGACCTAGGTATGTCGCAAACAGCTCCCAGTGATCTTTGTCATAGGTAGAGTATTGTTTTTATGCTGGTTTATAAAGATGTGTAAAGTAGATTACCTAATTGTAGCTAAATTGGTAACTGTCTCAACTCCAGTAGAAGCTTCCAGCTACAGAACAGAATCCTGGCAGAGCGAATCTTCATTAATACAATATAAGGTTAAACTGCAGACCGGCTAGGCTACCTGACATTTCAGAACGAGTTAACCTACTTCGCGAGCTCTGGAATTAGGACGCTAGACGAGAATCGATACAGGCTTCACATAATAATAAAGGTAGCTACAGTACAAAGTAGTAGATTCAGCTGTTCCTTTAGATCTCATTTTTAGGGTTCCATGCCCAAAGGGTAAAACGGACCCTATTACTAAGGCTCCGCTGTCCGTCCGTCTGTCTGTCACCAGGCTGTATCTCATGTCATGTACCGTGATAGTTAGACAGTTGAAATTTTCACAGATGATGTATTTCTGTTGCCGTTATAACAATAAATACTAAAAACAGAATAAAATAAATATTTAAGGGGGCTCCCATAACAACAAACGTGTTTTTTTTTGCCGTTTTTATATATAATGGTACGGAATCCTTCGCGCGCGAGCCCGACTTGCACTTAGGCGGTTTTTTTAAAGGTTGTAAGGGTTTTAAATATGATCTACCTACCCCGGTCAGAAGGTAGATCATATTTAAACCGGACGAAGCAGTGTGGGAAAATGCTCTGTCTCGATGGACCACAGACATGTTAAGTCGTCGAAAGTCGGTGGATTGAGGCGGCACAGGACCGTTCGTCGTGACATTCTATGGGGGAAGCTTATGCCCAGCAGTGGACTTCTTTAGGTTGATCATGATGAGATCATTAATGTGTGTAGCTCTGTCGCGCGTTGTATGTTAAAATATGAAAAAGACAAAAAACGGTTAAGTGCGAGTCGGACTTGACCATTCAATTTTCTAGTTCGCCAGATCGCAGAATCCAGTAAGTCTTTGAGGATGTGTATAATCATCTAAGCCAATTCAGCGAATAAGTAATTTTGTCAAGATTACAAGTAGGCATATAATTATGATGCATATGTTGGTGAAATACAAGTTTTAGTAAGAGATGATACACAAAGAAACAGAATCGAGGCATGACAATGGTCCATTTCAGCTTCTGAGAATTATATATTTATTTATTTTACTTATCTTATTTCCAAGAATCGCTGAGAGTCGAGTAACTTCGAAACAAAGATGTTTTCATTTATAAATGTATGCATGTAGTGTAGCTTAACTTAGGTACTTACTTACCCATGAAAAAGATTTCAGAATCGACATGATTTCAGACAGTTACGAGTATATATTGACGATATACCAAAATGAATCCATGAACATCAAGAACTTACCTAAATACTTAATTTGAGGAAAACATTCTAATTCTGTGTAATACCTTACGTCCGTTTTTGGGTGTATTGTACACTAGCTGCGTCCCGCGGTTTCACCCGCGTGAACAATGATGAAAATTGATGATGATGAAATGGTGCTAACACTACCCCTTAGTGCATTTACCCCTACCCCAGCCAACCAGGACTTTGGGATGTGGCAACACTGTTGAAGTGTAGCCGAAGGCGTCGATGACGAAAAGCTGGATCCAAATAGCTCCTGCAATTCTGTCTTGGCTCTGACCTCGTTTAAAAGGAAAACATTTTAAAATGCATCTTTTTAATAGATAAATCCATGGTGACATAGTTTAAAATAAGTAGTATAACCACAACACATTCATAGGTAAGTAATGAACAAGCTTTTAATTGGGTTTGAAAGAGTGCACTTGCACCAGTTAGACCTTCAATCTCTAGGTCCAAAGAGTGCATGTGCACTATTGACCTTCAGTCTCTACCTATTATTATCTACTCTCTAGTAGTTTTCTGATTCAAAGATATCTGTCTAAAGACCGTAGCAAATTATCTAAAGATAACCCAAATGGGCAGGAATTTAGTATACCAACCATCGATTTTTAGACAACCCCCTCGAAGGGGTAGCTGCGGATAAAAAAAGTTTGTGAGTATGTTTGTAACTTCTTCACGCTCAGACGGCTGAATGTATTTGAGTGAAATTTGGAATGGGACCTTATACCCTGCATACACCACACATACACTGGACTCTACTGGGCATAGACTACTTTTCATAATCATCATCAATTTCCATCATTGTCGCGCGGGTGAAACCGCGGAGCGCAGCTAGCAATCTAATAATCCCTTGTATCAATCGCTGTGTTACGGTTTGGAGGGGGGTATGGGTGCCGTCCGCCCCGGTGAGATTACAGGCACATGAGACTTTTCATCTTTCTGTCTCCGGGCACAATGCAGTGCCTTGTAGGGTCGCGTCCTAGTTGGACGTGGCCTTTGAGGTAATACAATGCATTAGAATAGTATAGGTATTCTTATTCCTATGATATTAATACAAGTGCCTCCTCCAATAAATATCCTGAAAAACGGTGATTTGGGACCTTTTTGATGAAATTAAGTCAATCAGTGACTTTAAAAAAATCACACCATAGGAAGTTACACAAAAAAAAAAACAAATCTAGAGCAACAGCCAATCATCAGCATTATACAAATAAGTTGAAAACCCGACATTAAATAACATGCCCTCTCAAGTGGCAACATGTGTGCCAAGCACCTGCTTGTGTTTAAGAATTGCAAATTGCCGCAGATGTCTTCGTTCAATTTAGGGAGTCGTTAGTAAAGGTCATTCGTTTTTTGGTAGAGACGTTTTAAGAAAATGTTAGCGTTATAAAAACGTCTTCTGGTTTTTGAATATTATTCCAAACTGACATTTTCACTGAAAACACAGGCAAACCTAGTTGCGTGCCGTGAATTAGTGTGGCATAAGAACAGACCCCTCCTTCTCCTCCCGTGGAGGTAGTAAAAGCCTTACTAAGGGATTACACCAGGGGATGGGCAGCAGCATCTAACTGCGATCACCAATCCGCCTACCAAGCGTGGTGAATATGGCAAATCCCTCCATTGTATTCAATGGGGGAGGCTTCGTCCAGCAGTGGTCGTAAACAGGCTGACAAAGAAGCAGAATAATGTGTCCTTAACATGTGTTCTAATCTTGTTCATCAGCTGGTTGTACCACTACTGGACGAGGCGTCATAGAGGGAATTTGCCATAATCACCACGCTTGGCACTCAAGCTTGGCTGGTTAAGTACCTACTCAAATGGTTGCTGCTGCCCATCCCCTTTATAATCCCTTAGTCGGCTTTTACGAAATCCACGGGAGGAGATGGAGGTGTCCTATTCATAGGCCGAGACCAGCACGGCAAACTAAATTGTGTCCGTGACAATTTAAAATTATTTTCATCCCATCTATTCGAAAAGGACGACGTCGTTCGCCTTTATGTGCACCCAAAGGTGGTGTTTTCTGTATGAAACTTCTATAAGTGCGCCGTAATTATCTTTGCCGCGCACTTTTTGAATTTGGAAAATATCGAACTCAAATAAGTGCGCCGCAATTAACTTTGCGGCGCACTTTTTGAATTTGGAACATCTTAGTGTTTGAACACAAATATTGTTTGAATAAATACTGGCTGGTATACGACCGCCCATAGTCGCGCCCCGCGACGGCTGAATAAAAAAAGACAAATGGAAAACGCGCACTACAACCCGCGTTTTCGTAAATTTTCACGGATTGTTAGAAATTCATGGTTTTGTTTTGAAATAAAATATGAGGCGCCTTTTATTTTCTCATAGTGGGTGATGAAAAGTAGAGTGTAACACTCGGGCGCAAAATATATTTTTGGCTCGGGCGACGTACTTTGAACCCCTCGCTACGTTCGGGATTCTACTAAAGAATCGCTCGCTACGCTCGGGATTCTACTCTAGAATTCCTCACTTCGCTCTGGATTCAAAAAAGCGCCCTCGCCGTAAAAATATTATTTTGCTCCCTTATGATACAATCTACTATTGAACGTATTGAATTAAACTCGTCTAAAAGCTTTTGTAAAGTCTAGCTTCCTTCCCCCCCGGAGTCCGAACATGGGGTCAAAGGCCGCGTTGCCCTACCCTGCGGAAATTTAAGTAGCTATTACATTGCTATTGCTCACAGGGTGTGACGACGCGTGTGAATCGTCCATGGGAACGTCTTTAAGGCATTGATGCTTTTTGTCCGCCTTACCTGGCGGGATGTTTTGTGGAATGCTTTTGTGTGATTAGGAGGTTTCTTCGTACTATTTGTGGCGTGTCGGCCGGTACGGTAGAGTCCGCGAGTAAGTTTGATCTGTTTGTTTCTCGTAGTAAGTTTGAATGGTTCCCATTGCGTCCGCTTGCAATGTATGTATGTATGTGGTGGTGGAACTCCTCGATGATTAACGGCAGTATTTGGACTCATGTTGATCAGATCACGGTCCCGATCACTAATTTAGTAAAAGCTTGTTATGAAAAATACATAAGTTTTCTCACAATAAGTTCTTTCATTCATTTGATATGTCTGATACATTAGACACAATATTTAAAAAAAAATCTAACTTTTTTTTTAGGTTAACTACAAACTAAATCAATTTTAGTAAAAACAAACGATTCTGTTCAACATTCAACTACTACACTTGAGTGCCGACAAAAACAGGGCATGAAAAAAAAAAAGTCAGAAAAAATTTTTACTTACTGCAATCAACTACAAACGAAAATCTACCTATAAGAATGAAAGAAAAAGAAAACTAAAGTCAGATGCCAAGTTCACATATCCACGGTGGTAGGTAGAGTACTTTCCGGGACTCTTTCTCAAGAAGTTCTACTACTAACAAGCATTCTACTACACTAGCACTAGCTTGGCTGTAGCAAACGTAGGTACCTAGTGTAAGGCTACAGCCTTAGCCAAGGAATGCTAATCTCAGAACCTGAAGCCATATCACTAAAACTATGCAAGCAAAGCATTAATGCATCAAGCAGCTAAAAACACTTCGCTCCACTAGTTTTTACCTTGAATCGATTAGATCTGCACGTCTTGGTATCATTCGATTTCGCGTCACTAGCAATTGCGTCGAACCATAAAACGCATTGGTTAAGGTGCCAACGTGCAGGGCAGGGTTCGATGCCCGTACCGTGAATTAAATAATTATATATGGGAAGTATACCGCCAACTTGCTTCATTCAAAACTAAGTTTGCTCCTCATTTGGATATTAATTAAGAGAAGTTACGCTATTTTGTGCGTGAAAGAAGTTTGCTTCTGTTTTGGCTATAATTTCTTCAAATTGTATGAAATTTTGTACACATAATCAATACCTACACTAATATACGCCCTGATGCGTCAGTTTTTCAAAAAATAGTTTTTTAAATTTATGATTTGGTAACCATATAATTATATAAGAAACTAACGTGCCACGGGTCTATTTAGTGCATATATTAGTGTATTGATCATGTTTGTGTACAAAGTTTCATGGGATATCTCCAATTTTAATCAAAGGAAATATTTGTTAGAGGTTTGATCCTTATGACTGATCCTATAGATTGCTGGTATGAGAGTACAGGGTGTTATCTTGTCGGATTTTTGACGGGTCGATTCACGGGTATGGCAACGTATTTTCATAAATCACTGAATGCAGTTTTGCTTCTTTTTCAAAATAAAGGAATGTTTCCTTTGAGTAAAATTGCCTATCTCCAGTATTTAGAGTACTTTCTCTCCATTTGGGGTTAAAAATATTCACTCTTTATAATCAAACTAGCATGGGTTATAAAATTTCCATATAAATCTCTTCACTACTACAACCATGCAACATTTTGCTGCCTGTACAATTACAAAAATTTTGTACCTACTTTAAAATTTGTAATAAATTATCTTTATCTTTAACCAAAGCTGAGCGGACTTCGTGAGTTTAACAACTGTAACATAATACATACATCCGAATTCTTGGTTGTGATATTGGGATGTGAAGAAATGTGTTCGTTTAACGAAGCAAACAAATCGGCTAATGTGTGAACTCTTATCGATTTGCCTCAGCAAACTTCTTAAACAAACCTTCTTTGTTCATTATCGACAGTTATCAACTCTCTGACTCACGTAAGCGTAAGTTTTGCTGTTTTGTAGGAAATTATAGGAATTAATTGATGGGACGAGAATTCACACACGCCGTCCACATGTGTGTGGGAATTTTTGTTCCGCTAAGGCCAATGCGAACCTTGTATCGCAGTGGCCGAAAAGTTCTAATGACAGCGTTGAGCCCTCGACCTCTTTGATAATTTTGGCGACCTCTGCGGCGGCGCGCGAGTAGCCGGCTGAGATGCGAGAGGATGCTGTTTCGATTCCCGCTGCGGGACAAATGTTTGTATGATTGCAAATATTTGTTCCTGGTCTGAGTGTTATGGTACCATGGTACTCGTAGTGCCTGATACCCACGACACAGGGAATCCTAGTGTGGGATCATGGCTAGGATGTGACTGTTGAGTGTTATGTTATGTTATTTACTTAACGAACACAACCTTTGCATTCTCTATTTGTATGATAACATGTTTTCGGTGTACTTATATGTAGGTAGGTACAGATACCGCAGAGCAGTGATTGATTGTAGGACCTTTTGATTGGGTATCTATGATAGTTACTACTGTCTAATTTGTTCAATTACTTTAATAGTTGTATCATTTATTGGGTTATTCTCCCATATTTTATATCTGCCTTCATTCTGTTTCCAAGATACTTGTAGTTTCTTCTATGTATATGATTTGTTTAATCTAAGCCGTTGTTGGCGTGTCCCTTGTAGGCAGGTATATGTAATGTTATCCGCTTACTATTACCTTGTGCATTTAAAGTGGAAGCCTGTTATTGGCCGTACTTTCTGCAATCTTAGCCTTTAGTTTTTTCATAGTGTATCGCCGTTGGTTTCCCAATAAATAAATAAATAAAAAATGATGAAGGTAGGTACTTAATAAGTTTGTAATACTTAAAAGTAAAGGGCATTTATAGTAGATTGTGCACTAAGGGAATAAAGCAGTGTCTTATGTCGCGGGCGGCATATTGAACCCTGAGTGTAACAAGGGACTCTAAAGTTAACTCCCGAGTGTAGCGAGGGAGTTATATAGAGTCCTGAGTGAAGCGAGGGGTTCAAGCTGCCCAAGACAGACAAGCTTTATTCCAGAGGAGCATACTCTACTTTTCACACCTACTGCGAAACAATAAAAAGCCTGGGCTCCATAACATAAGTATCGTCAGTTTTGATAAACTCTGGAGTAGAATCATTATCGCTCGACATTTTTTGTTAACACTAATATTGCCATTGACATATATATTAATAGAATATTGCAATAAAATTCACTGAATATTACAGCACCAAATATCTCTTTTGTTTCACATTCTTTAAAATCAAGCCTATTTCTTTTTTTTTATTACTGTTTATGGTGGCCAGTTCGATTTTCGAACAAAAACCTCTTTACAGTGCCATACGGGCATTTTTTTACTAAGAGTTTTCCACGAGTCTCCTTACGAATTTGACGTTCCAAATTCAAATCACTTTATTCCCTAGGGAGTTTCATACAACTTTATATCCCTAGAGATACAATGCCTTACTTTACGTTGAGGTTGCATGATTTGTAATTGGACATTGTCGAGCAGGTGGTGTGAAAACCTTATTTTCACTTGTATTTTCTACTCACTAATTTCAACAATTTGTGTATTGCTTCACCATTTAATCTATCGGATCGCAAAGTACGTATTGAAGCGTAGCGTGTAACTACCTTACCGTAACAAACCTCAATTTCCGATGATCTCACGATTGTAACTCAACAGTTTGGTGAGTACTCAGTAACTTCATTATAATACGGACAAAAAGCTGCCACGCCTTCTATTGACATTTTGTACTAAGGTCAAAACAGACGAGCAACTATTTTAATGTAGAGTTGATTGATAGAGCCATAAACAATATGCAGAAGCTCACTTAATCATCATGTTTTTGTTGGGGTATTATAAAATCATAGGTTGAGATAAATAGACGTTACTTAGTCTTAGCATTGTCCCGGTCACTCTCTAGCACGCGTGTTTTAACATTTGTGTGACAGTGACAAGGACAGTTCTAAGCATTAGTACGGAATAAGTAACGTCTATTTATCTCGACCTTAGTCTTTCCCTTAAGACGTTAAAAAATACTCAAGTTCTTTTGAGCCTTCTCAATAGACGGTTTTGTATTGAAGCTGGAGTCTAGGCAATCCACAAACACTTGAACTTGAAAAGGACTAA
Organism: Epirrita christyi; assembly: GCA_951392215.1. Lineage (NCBI taxonomy): Eukaryota > Metazoa > Arthropoda > Insecta > Lepidoptera > Geometridae > Epirrita > Epirrita christyi. The sequence goes on from OX595853.1 coordinate 10,049,370, forward strand.
AGAACTTGAGTATTTTTTAGCACGTCTTAAGGGAAAGACTAAGATTTTATAATACCCCAACAAAAACGACTAGTGGCGCAGCGGTTAACGCATCTCCGTATCAAGGAGACGATCGCGGGATCGATCCCCGTCTGGTCGGTAATTTTTTACGACAGCGGTAGTGAAACGCTTGACGATCACCAGTAAAATAAATATACGTGCCACTTCAGCGATCTTTACGCAGCAATTTATTATCGCCTTGCAAAAAAAGTTGCTCGTGTAGCAAGTCCCTATACAATCACGTGGGTACATACCGTTCTAAATTAGTTCTACGAAGCTGATTGTCACGATTAGGTCACTGCCACTTTAATTGTGCTAATCGAATTAGCGAATTTCGTCTTGTACCTTTTGTCTAACGGAAACCTGGGAATAAAGGTTCTTGAGTGGCGACCACAAACCGGACGACGCAGTAAACTTTACTAAACTGAACAGTAAACCTACTTACTGATTAAAGGAAGGCCCCTCGATGGACCAAGGACATTATATATTTGTATTTGTACTTGTATTTGTATTTATATATTGCTCACATGTACACACAATATAGTTAGTAATAGGTCTTATTTTTACTGTAGTCAGGTAGGTACCCCGTCAGGTCGCTGCAATTTGGAGTCAAGATCAAGAATAAAAATTACAGGACAAAACTTATGTTAGTTATTATAATAACTTTTCATTTAAAAAACCGACTTCCGCCATTGTATTCGACTAAAATATTTGGATGAAAGAACCATAGTGGTGAAAGGATTATGATACTTTTTGAATGCAAATGCTTGGTTTGTTGCTGAAAATGTCAAAATCGCCATATGTATGCCTACAATATTTGAGGAGTTCCCTCAATTCCTCATGGATTCCATCATCAGAACTGGATTCTGAAAAAAATGGCACCAATCTGGAAGTATATCTATTCAAATAAAAAAAGAATTTTCCAAATCGGTGCATAAACGCCGGAGATATGCGGTAACAAACATTAAAAAAAAAAAAAAAAAAATACAACCGGTTTGAGAACCTCCTCCTTTTTTGGGAAGTCGGTTTAAAATTCAATACAAGTGGCAAGCCCAGTTATTTCATGGTTTGAATAGCCGTGCATTATTTGGGAGGCCTATAAAGTACACAAAGCCATCGGTTTTACAATGTGCATTGCTACACCCATATTGCGCATGTCCGCACCTTGTCTATTCTTCAGGTATGTCCCCATGCTAACTCTGCTTATATGTTATCTCGGTAACGACCTCGGTAACCTTGAACGTAAGAAAGAAAGAAAGAAAAGAAAGAAAATTTATTTATTTTCCCCAAAAACTACACAAAATTAAACATATGGAACAAAATTATCACTAGAAACGGGATATTTACCATAATTTTTGAGCTTTCTAGTGATAATTAGTTTCAAAAGTTATAATATGGAACAAACTTCCAAAAAACAAGAAAAAAAGATTAAACATAGTGAGGTAATGATAACATAACAGTACTCATATTCTTGATCCCACACTAGTTGTGGGTATCAGGAACTACGAGTACCATGGTACCATAACACCCAGACCCGGAGCAAATATTTGCAGATCATACAAACATTTGTCCCACTGCGGGAATCGAACCCGCAACCTCTTGCATCTCAGGCGGCTACTCGCCCGCCGCGCCACAGAGGTATTATTTAATTTATGCAGATAATTTAAACACACACATCTTACAAAAAAACATCGTACAAATTCTTTCTTTCTTTCTTTACAGACAGCATTATGTTACTTATAAACTAGAAAACTGAAGGTGCTTCCTATAATTTTTCATATAGACATCATCACTTTTTCTCGCTAAGCATCTGTCAAGTTGATCGAAAGATTGAAATGTCACTAGCATGTCATCAGCTGATAACTCACCATGAGATCTAAGCTAACATATAATACGTATGATAAAGTTATTCTGTAGGGTCATTCTGTAAAAACTCGAACGCTAACTCGAATTCACTCAAGTGACCGTGTCCCTATACTTAGCGACCCCCAGTAAGAATTCGGGTTTTTTTTACATTCAATAAATACTGCCTAAATAGTGTGAAATAGTGACATCAGTTAGATAATTAGTGCCTCAATACTTTAGAAGTTATAAGCGAAAGAATGCGGTGTTTTTCAGAGCCTATAGTTAGCGACCCCCACTTGAACCTCTGCAAGTACATCACGTACGACTTAGCCTTATATCCCAATAAATAGTGCCTAATTAGTGCCTAAGACCTGCAAAACCTCAGCTACGTAGCTACGATAGAATCGACGATATTTGATGGTCTTTCTGAGGCCATTACGCTAACAAGCGCTAACACGTTGGTCACCGCCACAGACTAATAAGGGATCGCTGCCTCACTGCCGTGTTAAGGTCCGTGCGTGTTATGTACCGAAAACATTTATTTCATTCATTCCTAGGCATTTCATTGGTCTGCCATCTTTCAATAGAGAATAAAGGGTCGTTTAGACCAATATCAACAGAAAGTTTACATACTTTTGTTGATTTTAATTTTAGTCTGTGGATAGATTTTGAACTTTCAAGTTTTCAACTTATAAGGTCGATTTTTAACTTACTATGTACCTAGGTGACTGAGCTTGGCTCGGCATACATGCAAAATTTATTTTTGTTCTAAACAAAATTGAGGATGTTTGTATGAAAATCCATATTTGTCGTATTATCAGCCCCCCTATTCCCTATCTTGAAAGTCACTCGGTGACCAACGTTTGACAAGTATTATTACCATCCTATGGATTAAAAAAAAAGTACTTCAAATTGGTTTGATAGATGGCGCTGACTCAACTCTAGCTGCCAAGGTTGTCAAATCTGTGGTATACTAAGCTAATAACTAACTAGTCTGTGGCTATTAGTCATGTCATGATATTCTGTTTGTGTTTGTTTCTTGAGTGTGCGCTAGTGATTTTGTGGTGTTTTAGAAGTATACCAAGAAACGAAAATATAAGTACTTATCTACGTTGACATTTAACTTTATTTTGTCACTTGACAGCTAGGTACAGAGCAGCGCCACCTATTTTCAACGCTAAAATCATGATTTGAAACGGCCGTGCAAACGCCTCATTCTTAATGATAATTTTGTGCAATTGATGGTAATTTTTCTTGTCAAACGTTAGTCACCGAGTGACTTTCAGTTAGGGAATAGGGGGGCTGGGCCGGCTACCTGTGATTTTGATTATCTCCCGAAAGTTGCCTGCTGCCGCCGTGCGGTGGCGCATGAAACGCCGCGGCGCTGGCGTACGCTATGCATGCGCGGACGTCTCATGCGCTCTGTGATTGGTCGAGCGCTTTGGGCTCGCACGTTACCATGGGATACAAACCAAACAGGATTGGGTTGCACACGTCCGAAACGAGAAATCACGAGTGACCCAATTAACCGCAAGTGTTCCGTACCCTCACGCTACACTAGTTATTAAATGCACCGATTACTTTGGAAATCGGTATTTGAGAATAAATAATCAACAAAAAAAGGACAACCGAATAAGAACCTCCTTCTTTTTGTGAATTCGGTTAAAAGTAAGGCAAAATATGTCATCGGAACGGATCATTCCCAATAACTCCACCATCAACCCTAAATTATTCTACCCAATATGCAAAAAACTGGCAGTGGCAAAAAACTGCTTCACAAATTGTGGCAGCATTACATAGGCTAAGGCATTACATTTCATTTTTAACGCGTGGTCTATCTCTCAGTACCGACTTAAATCTTGTTTCGGACGAAAGCTAAAATGAGTCTTAGGATAATATAAACTATGCTCAAAATCGATTGCAATGATGAAGCATACAGAGCGGCAACACCGCACGTGGAAATAAGCAATAACTTTTTGAATTTTTTGGCGGCAAAACTGTTTTTTCCTTATTGTATTGAAACTATGAGGCCCAGGGTTTTCAAAATTTTGGTGCCTAGTGCTCCAATTATGCTCGAAATTTTGGGCTATATTACAACATCGTAAACTAATTCGTTAGGAAGATACAGAGTGAATAGCTGATGTGACGGCTTCCCAGCTTCCTCATTGTATTTGGCTCGTAGCTCAAAGAGTGTTCTAGCTGGAAACTTGAAAGTTTTGGACCTAGCGCTCCAATTATGCTCTAAATTTTGAGCTTTTAGTACACAATCGTAGGCTTATTCGTAAGGAAGATACAGAGTGAGTAGCCGATGTGACGTTTCACCAGCTTCCTCATCGTTTTCGGCTCATAGCATCTAAGATTATTTGGCACCTAAATTAAGACTTGGGATTAAGATTGCTCCAATTATTCTTTAAAATCTGGCATATTGAGAAATCACTTATCTCATAATGAAGATGCTGTAGAAATACACACGTGAAAACCCCTCATAGTGAGGTCACTGGAAGTACCTACCCTCTATATTTTATCTTTGCGATTTCCGTACAAAAATTAGTCATTCAATTGAATTTAATTCAATAAACTTACTTGTTAATACTTATACTGTAATAATATGTGTTGGTAATACTAGGTATATTTGCTAGGTAAGCAAATATATAAGTAGTGTAAGTTGATAGGTACCTTTAGCTGTTCCTGAAAAAGCTGAAGACACACGCACAACAAAGTGATCCTATAAGGGCCCCGTTTTTCCTTTTGAGGTACGGAACCCTAAAATGTAACATGCAAGTAGTTTATTTTTACTAGACGAAAAGCCAGTTTTTTTAAGATAAATATCAATGGGTACCTAGAGTACCTACCTACGCAATAAGATTTAATTCTAACTGTAGGTTTATGTGTATTGATGCATCATCATCATCATCAGTCTGTAGACGCCCACTGCTGGACGAGGCCTCCCCCAATAATACCATGTTATTGATTACCTACGGCAAATATATTGACGACATTAATACCTAATAGGTCACGGGAAATCAGTGGATGGAGGTGGCTCGACACCAGTAGTCTTGGCATTCTATGGGGGAGTCCTATGTCCAACAGCGGACTTCTACGGACTGATAGTGATGATGATGATGTCTGTTAGTGGTATTGGTGTACACGAGCCTTTATTTCCTGTTCAAGGATACTGTAATGCCTCGGAATGAGTAAAAATGGAATTAAATTAATGTTTATGGCACATCAACGGTTGTCTTACTGGCGCGGCAGTGGGGCAGCGGAGACCGACGTCATGTCGCCAATAGCCTCAGAAAGACTATCAAATATCTTCGATTCTATCGTAGCTACGTAGCTGAGGTTTTGCCGGTCTTAGGCTCTGAAAATGATAATACGACAAATATGGATTTTCATACAAACATCCTCAATTTCTAAACAAAAATAAATTTTGCATGTATGCCGAGTTAAGCTCAGTCACCTAGGTACATAGTAAGTTGAAAATCGACCTGATAAGTTGAAAACTTGAAAGTTCAAAATCTATCCCCAGACTAAAATTAAAATCAACAAAAGTATGTAAACTTTCTGTTGATATTGGTCTAAACGACCCTTTATTCTCTATTGAAAGGTGGCAGACCAATGAAATGCCTAGGAATGAATGAATTAAATGTTTTCGGTACATAACACGCACGGACCTTAACGCGGCAGTGAGGCAGCGATCCCTTATTAGTCTGTGGCGGTGACCAACGTGTTAGCGCTTGTTAGCGTAAAGGCCTCAGAAAGACTATCAAATATCTTCGATTCTATCGTAGCTACGTAGCTGAGGTTTTGCAGGTCTTAGGCACTAATTAGGCACTATTTATTGGGATATAAGGCTAAGTCGTACGTGATGTACTTGCAGAGATTCAAGTGGGGGTCGCTAACTATAGGCTCTGAAAAACACCGCATTCTTTCGCTTATAACTTCTAAAGTATTGAGGCACTAATTATATAACTGAGGTCACTATTTCACACTATTTAGGCAGTATTTATTGAATGTAAAAAAAACCCGAATTCTTACTGGGGGTTGCTAAGTATAGGGACACAAGTGACCGCATCACTTCGAACGCTCGCCAGTGAGGCGACACAGGCATTTTCGAGTTGTACGGAATACGAAATTTGAATCTCTCCGCGGATTCAGCTCTTCGAGGTTCGAGTGATGTTTATAGAATGACTCTACTGGTTTCAATATGCACCTAATAAGTTCATAGCTTATAGGTATCTTACAAACTTGTTCATGGTACAATGGGTGACCTTATCGCTAAGAGTGATCTCTTCCAGGTCATCATCATCATCATCATCTCCCTGCCCTTATCCCACTTAGGTGGGGTCGGACAACATGTTCTTTTCTTACATCATATTAGTATTCACACCATTCCTACTCATGTCATCTTTCACACAGTCCATTTATCTATTTTTAGGCCTTTCTCTACTCATGTATCCATCCACATTCATATTCATCACTTTTCTTGTAAAATGACTTTCTTCCAGGTTAATAAAACAAAAATTAAAAATGTAAAATAAAAAATAAAATGTTTTCTAGGTAACGATCTCTGTAACATTCTACCTATATCTAGTAAGATGTTGGTTCCTTCCTGGCTTGTCATTGGTTCATAAATTGATGATGTCTATATGAAAGATGATTAGAAAATACGTAGAAATAACGTGTTTAAAAATCATTTTTTAAAACGTTACGCTTGGCACCTTTCTAGTTGGTTGAAAGATTAAATTCCATTGTCACTGACATGTCATCTGCTCATAACTCACCATGAGATCTAAGTTAACATACAAAACGTACGATAAAGTTTTTGTGGTTTCAATATTCACCTATTTACGCTATATGTTCATATAGCTTGTGGGATCCAGATCCTGGGAAAATTAACAACAATGCAACAGGTTCTTTGAAAATTATCTGATGAGTGATTTTTATAGCAGTAATTATAGTGTGAGATTGTAGCCTGTTATTAAATTGATTAAAAAATTTGAGTCTGGAAGTATATAACTTTTCATTTAAAAAACCGACTTCCGCCATTGTATTCGACTAAATATTTGGATGAAAAAAAAATGATGAAAGAACCATAGTGGTGAAAGGATTATGATACTTTCTGAATGCAAATGCTTGGTTTGTTGATGAAAATATCAAAGTCGCCATATGTATGCCTACAATATTTGAGGAGTTCCCTCAATTCCTCATGGATTCCATCATCAGAACTGGATTCTGAAAAAATGGGACCAATCTGGAAGAGTATATCTCAAAAAATCTTCAAATAAAAAAAGAATTTTCCAAATCGGTTCATAAACGCCGAAGGTATGAGGTAACAAACATAAAAAAAAACAACCGAATTGAGAATCTCCTCCTTTTTGTGAAGTCGGTTAAAAAGTAGGCTTTTTATTTAAAGAAAAAGGGTAAATCTAATAATCTAGTAATCTTTCTTTTAGATAGAAAGGTAGGAGATATAAAATACTTTTCACACCACCTGCTCGACAATGTCCAATTACATATCATGCAACCTCAACGTAAAGTAAAGCATTATCTCTCTAGGGCCTCCTATCTAGAAAGGTTTGAAAAATGACATTATTTTTTGTTCAAAGATTCGAATGAAACACCCGTAGCGTCTTTCGGTGTTTAGCTGATTTGATGTGCTCATAAAATTCGTACCCAGCGTCAGTTTGTTCCATGGGCGAATTGGTCAACCTTATGAGCATTGCATAAAATAGGCTGGTATTCTTGCTGGAACTAAATTTTGAGGTACATTCATGTTACTTATGTCATAATTTATTCGATAGATCATATTTTTAATAGCATCCATAACAAAAGTGCCCCTGAAAAACCATAACTCTTCCTTGCACAGTGCAGTCGGGTCATAAAATATGGTGGCTACTAAGTCGTGAACGGAAACCCATCAAACTATAGTTCGCCATGGAAGGTACGTTTTTATAGGCGCGGCTGATGAGTATGTCCTGCCTGTGTAGTTAGTGTACATAGTAACTATTTAACAATCTATGTATATTGCGTAGTAACTATCAAGTAAGCTATGGTTATAACATACACACCGCCTAGTTTCTATTAAGGCGTTGATAGACGTCAAATTTTGTCAATGTCTAACTCATTAAAGTTTTGGTAAGTTTGAAGGTGACAGAATAGCGCTCGCGAAGCTTAAAGTAAGCGAAAATCACGAATAACAAAGATTTGCAGCCTAATAAATCGTCAATTTGACTAGCCAATAGTACACTTTGTGAAAAAAAATTGAAAAATACTTGTGTAAAAGAATAATACTGAAACTCAATGCCGTTTAGGACTACTAGTTACACATTTTCCAACAAAAAATGCTTCACTTTGGATATTTTTTTTGTATTGTAATAATATAATTAGAATCATTGAAATAGTTCAAATTATAATGTAATGTCTAATAAACTACATATATATTTATTTTTATATTTATATTCACTCATCAATGAAGAGTTAAAAGAAGAAAACCACTATACCTTGATTTTTAATTTCAGACAATTTTTGTAAACAAACAAATGTCAAGATATGCCACTGTGAGTATAAGTGTCATGATTGTGTAGCATACGGGTAATATCACATATGACACACATACATGACACTTAACACACAGTGGCATATACATTTGTTTGTTTACAAAAATTGTATAAAATTAAAAATCCGAGTATATAATATATAGGCTTCTATCTTCGCCATCTAGGGTTGTAATGGCTACTGTCAGTATGGTGCGATAGCGGACATGCATTAATTTATTACCGTTTTTACGCGCCATCATAAAAAATTGGCTTTCAAACAACGATCTTTAAAGATCGTTGTTCAAACACATTGGATAGGAAATACAATCTAGTAAGTAATAATTTAATATTAAATAATGTTGTGAACGGGTTATCTGGGTATTTATGTATAATATATAATATGTTCTATGTACAATAAAAAATATCTATTTAATGTAAGTATTGTATTAAGTTACTTATCTAGCACCCATAACACAAGCTCTGCTTAGCCATTTGGGGCTAGATAATGTTGTGTGAAATGTCCAGCATTTATTTATTTTATTTTTTATTTATTTTATCATTAGGTGACAGAATCGGAAATGAGGATCCGGAGATGTACCAAGATCACCGACATAGCTCAGAATTAGCAAGTTGAAGTGGCAATGGGCAGGTCATATAGCTCGCAGAACTGACAATAGGGAATAAAGGTTCTCGGGTGGCGACTACAAACCGGACGACGCGATAGAGGAAAGCCCTCCACTCGATGAACTAAAGACATTATAAACGTAGCAGGAAGTCGGTGGATGGAGGCGGCTCAAGACCGTGCGATGGTGCTAATGATGATGATGATGTTGTGACACTAACACTAGATGTCAGACGTCCTCTACTGGACGAGGTCGCAATCACCACGCTTCATTGGTGATTGCTAAATATTTCGCTAATATAATGCTACACTATCCCTGATATTATCTAAGCTATATTAAAAAACCGGCCAAGTGCGAGTTGGACTCGCGAACGAAGGGTTCCGTACCATTTTCTATAAAAACGGCAAAAAAAACACGTTTGGTGTATGGGAGCCCCCTTAAATATTGATTTTATTGTTTTTTAGTATGTATTGTTATAGCGGCAACATAAATACATCATCTATGAAAATTTCAACTGTCCAACTATCACGGTTAATGAGATACAGCCTGGTGACAGACGGACGGACGGACGGACAGCCGAGCCTTAGTACATAGTAGGGTCCGTTTTACCCTTTGCGTACGGAACCCTAAAAAGCAGACAAGTTTGCAAAGATTCAGCTAGGAAGTTAAAACTTTCGAAGCACAGTGGTTATCTACGAAAGCATATCATATCCCCCTTCCTATCAAGGAAGGGGGATATCTATCACACCATCTTCATGTGACGCTTATAGAATTATTAATTTATATTTTATTTATGATACGGGACAGGAAGGGTAAAAAAATCTACTCATACGACGTGCACTCGACGTATCGACACTCCCTACGTATCATCGTCTAACTGCCAGATACACACTTATACGTTTGATGCATTTTTGGCATCTACACATGCCAGCCTATCATTATAACTTACAAAAAAACAAAAAAGTCTACTCTAAGTACTTTTTTCTTGATCGTATAACTATCCAACTTCATTATTTTCCCGCCATATAATACTGTATCTTCCCTATACACACTTTGACGCGGGGGGGAATGAGGTGCGGGAGGTGGTAAGTACCCGTTACGCAGTTCTTGCGTGGACAGCGAGTAGAATGCGCGTGCGACTCGGTAAATATTTTATTGCCGCAAAATGACAAGTGAACGTTTCCGATTCCTGAACAACTTAAAAGCAGAGGCTACTACGAAAGGAAAAGTAGATGTCCTAGACCCAGCTATATCTACTACAAGACCAGGTAAGTAAATCATAATTAATGATTTACCAACTTTTTGTAATTTTTGAGGTCCAATCATAGGTATTATAGGTTTCTTGAATCAGTTGTGTGTTATTGCCTTTTTGCTGACTAAATAGACAATTATTAGTAAGAACATTTTATAAACTTTCCAAAGTTTTTTGATAACCTACGTAAAAATGTGTAACTACGCACTTACATGTTTATACACCGGGATTCACTATGATCATAAAGTGTATCTAGGCACTTACATATTTATACGTCGTAAAGTTGATAAAACAAAATTCAGTAACTGACCTTTACATAGTTTTACATCGGAAAAGTATTGAATTAAAGATATAGTTACCTATGCACTTACATAGTTTTGTGTTTGTGTTTTCATTTCATATTATTTTAATAAAAAACAATTACATATTTTTGTATATATATATATATATAGATATGTGTGCGTATGATCCCGGATAACTTCGTTGTTTGTGAACCGATTTTGTTGATTCTTTTTTTGTCGGAAAGAAGATAATTCCAAGGTTGGCCTCATTAAAATGTTGAGGATCTGATAATGATATTCAAATGAACAGAGATGCACTTCAAAAGTGCAAGGTGCTCTGTTCACATGAAAATTAAGTCGATTTTCATAAAAAAATTAACTTTGCCCCTTGTTGTTGTTTTTCAGGTGTATCTCCAGTGCCTTTCTCAGAAAATTTTACCGAGGATGACCTAAGCCGAATGGGTGAGATGATATCTGACAGCGATGAAGAACCTTTTCTTGCACCGCGCATTTCCCCCTTGCATTCAACGAACACTAACGGTGATAGTCCTGCATCTTCTGAATTGCATGTCCCAGCTTCTCATATCTTACAATCTTCCTTGCAAGCTTGTGGTGGAGGCTCTAGCAATGACACAGGGAAGAATGACATTGCCTTTAGCTCGTCGCCACGCTTTTGTGAAAAAACTCTAAACCTGGCCCAGAAAACTCAAGAAAAACATCCTGAACCCGTGGAAAGTAAACAAATACCACTATTTACAATAAATATAAGTGGTACAGTACAAGGTAATTTGCCGGAATATAGCTTCTATGACCCCACTTTGGCAGCAAACATGCCTGAATCTCCCCTACTGCTACAGTCTCCCTCAAGCATTAATATGTCATCATCACTGTGTGAATCTCCCAATTACGTCCACATTATAGCTCAACAGATTGACCAATTAGGCTGCACGGAGTCACCAGCACCCACTCCAGTGACATTGCCAGTTGTCTCTCCGGATGACCACCTAGGTTGCGCTGAGTCAACAGCACCCACTCCAGCGACATTACCAGTTGGCTTACCAGATGAACAGTTATTAGGCTGCCCTGCGTCACCGGCCTCCACTCCAACGTTATTGCCAATTGGCTCTCCAGGTATGTCAGGGAATTATTCTGACCAGCTTGAAATCAATGACAGCGAGCCAGCTAAGAAGAAAAGGCGATATACAAATAAAAAAGATAAGGGTCGATTGCGTTTGGTCCATAAACACGAATGGCTAGATGTTAAGCGTAAGGACAACAGAAACTCAGGAAAACCATACACTGGAAGAGACGGTAAATTAAGGAAAAAGAGAGAGATGGGGCCTGCTTGTGGAGACAAATGCATTTTTAAATGTTCACAAAAAATTAATGACTTTGAAAGAGACCTGCAGTTTGTGGCTCGAAAACGATTTATTGCCTTATACTTTGTAAAGTCTAAAACGTTAATATTAGTAGGTACTATACTACTACCCTCATATCTATGTTTGCATCTACTCGTTTCTATGTCATTGTGTCTGTGTTCATATATTTAATAAAAAGTATTATTTAAAAAAACGTGATTAAATTACGTTTGAAACCATATAAAATTTGGCTTAAATACTTTAAATAATGACTTGTGTTTATTTTTGATAAAAGTACGTAAAAATTATGGTACTTACCATAATATTTGATCTCAATTGAATAATTTTGTATTTGTGTTAATTTTTATCATCTTAGAAATTTTATAGTCAAGTTTGGGTATTTATTATTATTAATTTAATAACTTTTCATGTCTGTGTTTATATTTTTGATATAGGAATTTTGCAAATGTAGATATCTACCCTATAACCTATAGTAATGATAGCTCTACTATTATTTCGATCTCAATTTAATAAAAAATGTTGTATTTCCTATTATTATGTAAATTGTTTAGTTAGACTTTGACAAAGTCAAGTTTGCTATTTCGTAATATTACTTGATAATAATTAAGTTGAAGTTCCTAATAGTAAAGACTGATTAGACGTGTTTGATAGTCGTTAAGATTTTAAAGCTGAGTTAGTTACCAACTCAGTTGGTTTTGTTTTTCTTATTTTTGAAATAACCATCCTTAAAAGGTATTTTTGTGTTTAGGTGAGCACCTACTTCCCTAATAAATGGTATTTTGAGCTCTTTATTTCTTGTTTTATTTAAGATTATTGATCGAGCGAACGAAGTCAGCGAAGCATCTTAGCATCAAGTCTAGCGAAATTAGCGTTTCTGTCAGTATTTCCGTACTCCTCTACAAATCGTATTTTACAACCGATCGGCATGAAACTTTCAGCATTAAACTTAGTTTCGCAAGCAAGTAAATATTCGACAATAAGGGCCTGGCAACCTGTATTAGGAACTGGTCACCTAACGAACTGATAAACAGGGCTAATTTGCCGAAACAGAATAATTATGTAGAAGCATATTATTAAATTATACAATTTCCAACGTTTAAACATGTAAGCACCAGTTAAACAGAATTAGTCTAATAGATCTACTAAGTATAACCGTGTAACAGGCAGTTGCGACATTGTTTTTCTTCTAAGCTTCCACGAAAAAGTGTGTATGTGCCACATACGGCATTTTACTAGGTTATATACACCACGTAAAAATATGCAAGTGTAATGAAATCTAAACTAGTATAGATTTGAATAAAAAATAGTATCCATCTTAAACTAGATCTACAGTAAGAGCATCTCACCAATTTTCACAGAAATATCTCAAAAAGGGCTCTAGTTATAGGCATTTGAACATTTTCAAATCTTTAAAACGCTCTCCTGTAAAATTTGTGTTTTGCAGATACACAACTATACGTAGGGAGTGTCGGTATGTAACAAATGATGCTATGAATGAATGAATTAACATTATTATGCAATGAACTTGATGCTTTCAGGAATGGAATGCAATATTGCATTTGCAACTAATTGCAAATATCCTTACATCCTTATCCATAATATAATTACTTATACATATAATAAAGTGAAATGTTGTCTGTTAATTTATTTGCTTGTTTGTATTTCGGGATACAAAATGTTTATTCAAAAACGCGTAAAAAGGTGTTCTTTGAACAACAGAGGCCCAATTCTCTAATTAAAAAACATTCAATTCGCAGTATAATCTCGTCTCAGTCGCACTGTCACGTATAGTAACTATTACTTCATCTTCGCGTTTCTTGCGAAGATTACGTAATACAAACCAATAGCAAAGTTATTCGGTTTCGATGATGGTGCAGCCCTTCCTCACAATGAACACTAATCATCACAATAAAAAGACAAAAGATTTGAATACATTAGTCCAAATATAGTTGAATTGTTTTGTTAGTAGTAGAACTTCTTGTGAAAGAGTTCGTCCGGGGAAGTACTACCACCGTACCTATTTCTGCCGCCAAGCAGTAGTGTTCGCATTGCTGTGTTTCGGTTTGAAGGGTACGGGTGCCGGTGAAATTACAGGCACATGAGACTTTTCATCTTTATGTCTCAGGGTCGGCAGCGCGCGTGTGATGCCTCTGGTGGTACAAGCGTTCATAGGCTGCGGCAAATGCTTTCCATCTGGTGGGCCGTAAGCTTGTCAGCTTGCCAAGTAGCATAAAAATAAAAAAAAATAAAAAATTACTCTGAGGCCCAATTCTCTAATTTAAAACATTCATTCGCAGTATAGTCTCGTTCGCAAGAAACGCGAAGATTAGGTAATAGTTACTATATGTGACAGCGCGACTGAGAGGAGATTATACTGCTAATTGAATGTTTTTAACCGATTTTCCAAAAAAGGAGGTTCTCAATTCGGTTTAATTTTTTTTTAATTTTTTTTTTATTGTTTGTTACCTCATTTCTCCGGCTTTTATGAACCGATTTGGAAAATTCTTTTTTTATTTGAATAGACTGATATACTTCCAGATTGGTCCCATTTTTTTCATAATCCAGTTCTGATGGTGGGATCCATGAGGAATTGAGGGAACTCCTCAAATATTGTAGGCATACATATGGCGATTTTGATATTTTCAGCAACAAACCAAGCATTTGCATTCAAAAAGTATCATAATCCTTTCACCACTATGGTTCTTTCATCATTTTTTTTCATCCAAATATTTAGTCGAATACAATGGCGGAAGTCGGTTTTTTAAATGAAAAGTTATTACCTATTTTAGTTATAACTTTTCATTTAAAAAAGGAGGAGGTCCTTTTTTAGGAAAGTCGGTTAAAAATACATAGCTCTTGTTTTGTTCTCTCTGATGTAAAATGACATACGTTAAATAAAATAAAAGACAAAAGCTATTTAAGCTAGCAAAAGATTATAAATTGATTAAGTATGAATAAGAGGGTAAGTATACTAAGCATACAAAAGCAAGCGACAAGAAAGTTGAGACCTTACCACGCACTTACGTGGTTGAGCTTACCACGTGACTGCGCAGCAGAGGATTTTGTATTAGAAATTGCTACTGCACAAGTCACGTGGTACTCCCGGCAGGTCTGTGTATTTGATTGCCTTCTTCTATAAGTGGTATACTACTTCTATATAAGTTGGCACTAACAACTTATTATAGAATATGGTGATGACAATGAGGGCTTTTCAACTTCGATTAAAAAAAAAAGTAGTTCAAAATTGTTTCGATAGATGGCGCTGACTCAACTGTAAATGCCAAGATTGTCAAATGTATTATCTGTGGTGTACGCGTACTAAGCTATTATCTAACTAGTCTGTGGCTATTAGTCATGATATTCTGTTTGTGTCTGCTTCTTGAGTGTGCGCTAGTGATTTCGTGATGTTTTTAGAAGTAAGCAAAAATAAATACCACGAAACGAAAATATATCTACGTTGTTGATGTTGACATTTCACATTATTTTGACACTTGACATTTACGTAACAGAGCAGCGCCATCTATTTTCAACGCTGAAAGCATGATATGAAACGGCCGTGAAAACCTCTCATTGTAGACATTTGATTTTTATAATTTATTGATTTTTTCATTGCAAAGACATAAACGCGCTCCTTCGATTTGCTTCTTTTTTGTCTTTTTGCTCAGTTTATAGTTACATATGTCTTTTTAATACGTTTTTTATCCTATATCGCCAATAGATTACCTAATCTATTCCTATCCTAATTATCAGTAAGAAGTCAGGGCTAAGCATTTTTCACGCTGCGAGAGTCGAAGCCGCAACTTCTTGCATCTCAGCCGGCAACTCGCCCGCGGCGCCACAGAGGTTGTCAAAAAGGAGTAAACTTAATTCAGATGAAACATTCGAGTAGGTATACGTTAGTGAGTCTTTCGAAAAACTGGTGAGTTTCAGTTCCATAATAATGGTTGTTAATCTCCGGTTACTTGAAATTTGATCGAAGAATTAGATCATCAATGCCTTGCATTGTTGTGGTACCTACCCAACCTACCTACTCTACCTATCGGCTTAGGCAGTTAGGTACAATGACTGTGTACAATGATTTATTCATCTACAAATTATGAAGTCTTGCAGATTTTCAAATCTTCATCACCAGCTTGCAGAAGTCCACTGCTGGACATAGGCCTCCCCCCTAGAATGCCAGCGACTTCCTGCCACGTTTATAATGTCTTCAGTCCATCGAGTGGAGGGACTTCCTCAATATCTTCAAATACCTACATAATCCTACTAATATTATAAACGCGAAAGTTTGTGAGTATGGATGTTTGTTACTCTTTCACGTAAAAACTACTGAATGGATTTGAGTGAAATTTGGAATGGAGATACTTTACGCCCTGGATTAACACATAGGCTACTTTTCATCATCATCATCATCAATTTTCATCATTATTCACGCGGGTGAAACCGCGGGGCGCAACTAGTATTACATAAGTCGTAGTCTCACGAATTTAGTTCCAAACCAATGGAGTATATCCTCAGAGCCGTAGTTTGTCCGGCCTAAGAGTCACTGCGTCTCCTCGCGTGGATTTTGTAAAAGCCGTACTAAATTACACCAGGGGATGGGCAGCAGCATCCACCTGAGTACTTAAAACCAATACAGCGATCACCAATCCGCCTGCCAAGCGTGGTGATTATGGCAAATCCCTCCTAGTCTATTAGGGAGGCCCCATCCAGCAGTGGTCGTCTACCGGCTGAGGAAGACTGCCTCAGATTTCCTTCAGATCCGTGAGGATATCTTTTTAGAGGGTAATCAGTGGCAAGTCCAATTTATTTAAGTATTTGGTAGACTATAGATACATGCAGCATGAATCGGCAGCACCCCAGCAGCTTTGATTAAAGATAGAGCTACAAATAAATAGGGAAATATTTCAATTTTTTTAACAACCAAAATATCGTATATTCCCAACGTCTCCCACCTATCTGGGGCGCGATTTTTGAATGTCACTCAGTGACTAAATATCGTCAAAAAGGTAGCAAATCACCGTTTTTCAGGAGATGTACTGGAGGCACTTGCATTGATATAATAGGTATAAGAATTTTCAGCATTTTTTTTTGTCAGCAATGAGATTGAATATTATAGAAGTTTGAGAATCGGGGATTATCGGCAATTTTACTGACGTTTAGTCACTCGATGATATTCAAAAATCGCACCCCTGCCCCACTGGGGGACGTTGGGAAAAAAGTGCCATCGTCCCCCACTCGTGACAACGCCAGAAATTGTATGTTTTATTTTTCTCTGTTGTTTAGAGGTATAAAATAAATAAAATAAATAATGCTGGACATTTCACACAACATTATCTAGCCCCAAGCTAAGCAGAGCTTGTGTTATGGGTACTAGATAACTAACATACTTAATACAATACATTACATAGATAGATATTTTTATTATACATAGAAAAATACCCAGAACACTCTGAACAAATATCTGCGGATCGTACAAATATTTGTTCCGAGGCGGGAATCGAACCCGCAACCTCCTGCGTCGCAAGCGAACCTTCGCCCGCCGCGCCACAGAGGTCGTCAAACAAAAAAATGGCTAACGTAAACTTAAGTGTCATAAAATAATTAAGTTTTTCGTTGGTAGTGCTATAAACACGCTGGGGGGTTACAAATCTTGCTGCTGTCTGTACATGCCCACTTTTAGCTTAGTAGCATTTGCAAACCCAGCCGCTTATTGGAATACTAACCCAAAAATTAGAAACTATCGTCTGCACTGTTTAGGGTTAATTAGCAACATGGCATAGCGATGCGCGACTGTAACTAAATTTTACTATCAATAATATGCCACTACTGAATTTCTCAGTCGACTTGAAAAATAGTGCTAAACTAGAAAAGTTATTCGAAAAAACGAATACTATTTTCAGTAATACTAGTACAATCCACAGCGGAAAACCCCGAATGGATACGAATTCACTCGCGACGACTGGGTGGCGACGATGCGCGACTCGGCTTCCAAAGTTCCGATAGGCGGCGGAACATTGTGATTGGTGATCGAAGTACCTACTTACGGCAATAACCAGACTTGGATGGATGAATGAATGAATTCATTCGGTGTCCACGACTTTAGTCGCACTAGTTGGATGAATTTATTAGTCGACTAGTTCGAATACTTTTATTCATAGTCGCGCACACAGAACATGGCAAAACAAATTTGGGTCGACACTCCTTATCTTCACGTAACTGAGGGATACAAAAAAAGCCAGTCTACATAAACATGTGGGGTATCGTTAGATAGGTCTTAAATTCCCAACGAGTAACAGTGTTACTCGTTTGGGTGTTACTCGTTGGGAACCCTCCTTATAAAGTATATTATGGAATCCTCCATATTTATCTGGGTCATAACCTCTCGTAAGCCACAAAGCAAGACGTACTTCATTCAATGCTACTTAACTTGGCGTTCGACGGAAAATGAAATCACCACAGTGCACCACAGAGTACATACAAGTTAGTACTTAAGCAACTAAGTAGGTACACAGTTAGTCAATAACAATGTTTGGTTTGTATTGCTCGAATGTACATTCGAACTCCTTTGAATTTTTATTCTGTTACGGTCCTTATTGCGAGGCAATAAAGGTCCCATTACGAGTTTTATTTATTTAAGTTGATTTAGGGCTGTCATTCAACAATCACAATTTTTTTCAGTTGTTTTTTTCTTTTTTTTTTTGCCAAATCACTTTAATGAATGTCTCTCATCCTAGCCATCATTTAATCAAATTAAACTATAGCTTACTAACCTTTACTAATATGAAGGATTGGTGTACAGTAGCACTACTGAGAAAGGTGGGAGGTGGGAGGAAAAAGGGAGGGGTGCAGGTACCTTTGACCTGCAGTAAGACCATGCAGGCTGAAAATAATAATATTATTTATTATTATTATTTTCAGCCTAATAAAATCATTTTTTTTAAAACTAAGTACCTGATTATTTTTGACCTGAAATTAATTTTCATCTTAGTCCACCCTAATATCAATCAGAGGCCCAATTCACGTATGCATGCGAAGATTAAGTAATAGTTACTACGTACTAATAGTGACAGATGCGACTGACACGAGATTATATTGTTAAATATGTTATTATGTTCTCCGTTGAATCACACATTACCTACAGCTCAAGCAGCTTCCTAAAATGTTTGGTGCCTACACCTACACGGAATATAGAAAACATGTAATTGTTGTTGTTACCCACGCAGCTGCCAATGTTTAACACTAGAAAAAAATAGTAAACCAGTCATTGATATAATTAGGATAGTAATATAATAACAGTAATACCTCTTTGATGTATTTGTCAGTTAGATTCGACAACCCTAGCATTCATAAGCTGTGTTTCTGTTTGTTTATGCTGCGGCTTGTTAGCTCGTAACTGTGGTTCAACGAACTCTTTCAGGTGCGCCTGTTACGTTAGATTTCCTTGTAATGAGCTCTTATTGGCTCTTATTGGGCTTCCTCATACGGCATTTTACATCATTGTAGAAATGTACACGTCTAGTATTTGTACTATCTAGAGCAGTGGTGGGTAAACTTTCTTAATGGGGGGGCCAGAAAGAACAAGAAATTTCAGAGGAGGGCCAGAATTATAGGAATAATGCATTTTCTGTTGAAACTTTTAACCATATAAAAACATTACCTACAGCATTACCGCAACCATCATGAACTACGCGGCTAGTCTAGCTGGCTCCTTTAGGTACCTATGCGTCTATTATTCTAAGTAGTTTATACTTCTGGACCGTCAAAATATAATTATCGCAGGCCATATACTATTCATGTCAAAGGACCGTTGGCGGGCGCCGGACTAAATGCTTTCGCGGGCCGTAATTTGCCCATTACTGATCTAGAGGGTGAGGTTCTCAATTTGATCCATTAGCTTGGTATGGGCCAACCCGGCTTCTGACTACTTAAGTCATCATCATTATCATCAGCTTTTAAAGTTTAAACATCGACTACTGGACGAGGCATAGATTACAATACAATCAACAGACTTGGCAGGCGGATTGGTAAACACTGTTACTCGTTGGGAACCATCCTTGGAGTTGGTGGCTTTATCCACCAACACCAAGACTGCGTTTTTTCCTTGAAGTACCTACTATGTAAATGTGTCCGTCGTGTTTCCGGCTTAATAGCCTCTCCATCTCCTCCCGTTTATGTAAAAGCCGTCTAAGAGATGACACCAGCAGGGCAATGGGAAGTTTTCTGACAGCTAAAAGAAAATAGTTCTAAATCCATGCATAGATGGCGCAGTCCAGATATGGTTGTCTAATGTCGGTCAGCCACCAACCGTCAGTGTCACTGACTTCACTCCCTCATATGTATTTAGTTTTTGTTGAAATTCTGATATATTTGTTAGTGTTACGTTATTGTCATAATTTTTTATTGTTATTGTTGAAGCCGGACTAAGTAGACCGGTCTATAGCAGACTTGAAAAACGAGCTTCGGAATCACAACGCGAAACTTGGAGGAAAAAAAGAGAAAATAAAGAGAATTTGTTCTCTGTGGTGCTTTTGCAAAATCTTCAGAAGACACAACCATGTCGAGTCATTGCCATCTACCGGAATTTTCAGAACTATTTTTTCTTTTTAATTGTCTCCCTGAAAACTTTCCATTCTAAAACGTCGGAAACGTTTTCGATCGGATTCGTTAGTTTTTCATTTCGTTGTGGTAAGTAACTAAAACAATTTTCTAACAATTTTCTCTAGTAAACCACAGTAATATACAATATTTATTGTTTTTAACTGTGTTTTACTAGATAAAATTGTTTTAGTTACTTACTACATCGAAATGAAAAACTAACGAATCCGATCGGAAACGTTTCCGACGTTTTAGAATCGCCCTGCAGGAGATGGTCAGCAGCATTGACCTGCGTACTCAACGCGAATACTGCCATCACTAATCCGCCTGCCAAGCGTGGTGTTTATGGCATTTCCCCCAAATGTGTTTTCATCCCATCTATTCGAAAAGGACGACTTGGTTCGCCTATAAGTGCACCCAAAGGTGGTGTTTTCTGTATGAAACTTCTATAAGTGCGCTGCAATTATCTTTGCCACGCACTTTTTGAATTTGGAAAATATCGAACTCAAATAAGTGCGCCGCAATTATCTTTTCCGCGCACTTTTTGAATTTGGAACATATCGAACTCAAATAAGTGCGCCACAATTATCTTTGCCGCGCACTTTTTGAATTTGGAACATCTTAGTGTTCGAACACAAATATTGTTTGAATAAATATTGGCTGGTATACGACGGCCCATAGTCGCGCCGCGCCGCCGGCGGCGCCGCCGCGCCGGCTGAATAAAAAAAAACAAATTTAACGCTACGTTCGGGATTCTACTAAAGAATCCTCACTTTGCTCTGGATTCAAATAGCGCCCTCGCCGTAAAAATATTATTTTGCTCCCTTATGATACAATCTACTATTTATGAGGTAGGCCTCGTCCAGCGATGAACGTCTAAAGGCTGATGGAGTGTTGATGACTATGTAAATACCTACCTACCAAGTAAGTCTACTTTAACAATTAGATTTATTGTGTTCCGGAAGTTATTCATGAAGCGCCATGTTTGTTTATTATCAAGGCCTGTATGAGCTCTTTGATATTAGCTACTGATCACTCAACTTTTAATAACGATACTCTGAAAAATAATAAACAATGCTAAGACTTCCACTCTATACTTAATGAAAACAATTAATGGACACTTACTAGTTTAATTAGTTTTTAAAAGAAGACTAAAATGGTAATTAATAGTATTAAGGGTAAAACGGACCCTATTACTAAGGCTCCGCTGTCCGTCCGTCCGTCCGTCCGTCTGTCACCAGGCTGTATATCATGAACCGTGATAATAAATAAATAAATAGCTCTTATACTACAATCGTGATTTTTTTGCCGTTTTTATGGTACGGAACCCTTCGTGCGCGAGTCCGACCCGCAATTGCCCGATTTTTTTTTAATTGGTCGTGCGTTATTGGGCAATTTTTAGAACAGCATCAAATCAAATCAAAACAAAATAATTTTTTTCATTGAAATCACAAGGATCATTTTGAATACGAAGTACATAGTACGAAGATGTACGAGTCTGAGGTCATGATAGGGCTACGGTTCTGGCAACATCTTGCTGAAGCAAGGACATTGTCTCAAAGTCCAATAATGAATGATCTTCGTGGCAGTGTTCCAAAGTTCTTTGACAAAGTACTACTTACTTAAAAAATACAGTTTAAAACTATAGGTTTCGGAAAATATTGAATGTAAATACAGCCTTATTTCTGCAGAAACTGTATTATGGCGCGACTTTTACGAGGTATTGTGGCGTTGTCCAACCACAGCGTGAAATGTTGTAAATTATAAACCGGTCAAATGCGTAAAGGCACTGTGTAGGGTTCCGTTTTCAAGTAACAGTTTTCATGACGTAACTCTTATTTGTATTACAGGATATACGAGATAACTTTCAACAGGCTCTGAACGTGACCGTGGACCTTGGTGGCTGCACTGATTAGCTGTAGCTACCTTTCTGATATGTTCTTAGGTCAGGTGTCAGGCGCCTGCAAACCTAACCTAGGAAGTCCTTTAAATGGTAAAATTTGTTACCTAGAAGTCAGAGTCTTAATTTATTCAGCGAAAGGCTTTTAATGTCAGAGGGTAAGGCGTTAAAAATTTTGTCGCACATAGTTATAGTCGCAGTTATATCACGTAGAGAAACTCCTAGCATAGCTCTCTTCATAGCCCGCTGCACGGCTTTGAGCTTATGTATAAGGCCAATAGTTAGCCAGTTTGATTACGGAGCCTACAAGGCTTTATTCCTTGGTTACAGAACTTTTGTGATTTGGTTTTTTGTATTTTTATTATTTGCTTGATTCATGGCATAACAACACATTACCTGTGGTTTGACCCTGGGGGGGTATTGCCTATCAAACTGATTTAACTCACGAACTGCGCGCGTCGACTCGTTGGCTTAGTGGATCCCTTTGACTTGGTACGGAACCCTAAAAAAACGAATGTTACGCTGATTTGCGTTACATTCGTAACATATTGAACAATAGCATATATAATATTATTGTTTTTTATTAGGACAACAATTGTATTTAAATATTATTGCATATTTATGTTGCGAGTTTGGTTTTCTTATGTTTATAGCTAGGGACACGTTTAAAACTCATTTTTAACCGTCTTCAAAAAAGGAAGAGATTCAGATGTCTTTTTTTTTCTCTATTTTGTGCTCTATGATTTAATTTACAGGAAAACTGAAAGCCGATGGGATATTTTATTCTTTATTGTACACACAATACATAACATGAACACAAGACAGAATGAATGGACTGTACAGTACAAAGGCGAGCTTAACCCTAAAAAGATTTTTTTCCAGCACACCTCTGAGGCTAGAGATTATAGAGGTAGGTTCGTGTACCTGTACTGTACACACATAAAAAAGAAAAGAGAGATTTTCGTGATTAATAACTTTTCATAAAAAAAACCGACTTTCACCATTGAATTAGGCTACCTGCATGATTATTACCAAAAAAAACAAACGAATTGATAACCTCCTCCTTTTTTGAAGTCGGTAAAAAAATGTGTGAAACAGATAAAGCCCACTTTCTGTCATAAAAGTCATGAGGTATTTCGATTTATTGACATAAATCCCATTTTAAGAAACTACAACGAAACGCCTTATAAGTATTAGGTAGCTGTCTCAAAAGCGTGAGAATTATAAAACAATGGACATCAACAAAAAATATTATTTCGTACATACGTTTTTTTGTTTGGCTTCGGTCGGCTTGTACTTTTAGATTAATATGCTTGGATATCGATCTAACGGTATTGTTGTCTATCTATCGAGATAAAAAATACTTTATTGCACACCGTAATATTCAAAAAAATAAACAATTTCACAAACAAAAACTAAAACTAACTATGTTATACAATGGGCGCTCTTATCGCTTTGTAACGATTTCTACCTGACAACCTTTGGACGTTATACTCTTTCCAATTCGTCAAAGTCCGCAATATACTTCTATTTATGATAGATACGATATATTTAATTTCACTAAACTTCTTGTACTTTTGCAATATGCTACATTGATCAAAATTACGGTATACTCCCAGCGTCCCCCACCTGTCTGGCCCCACTGGGGGACGTTGGGAGAAAAAAGTGCCAACGTCCCCCACTCGTGACAACGTGCAGAAATTGAATATTTTACAGTAGGAGAACTTTTTTTTCTGTTTTTAAGTGTCCATTATGATGATCACTGAACACGATTCTGCTGTCAGAATTGAAAATAGTTGCCGCGATTTTGAACTTTTTTGTTTATTTTTGTTTCTTTGTTGTTTGATTGCTTTCAAAATCGATATCTGAGGATCCCTGTGATCACTGAACAAGAATCAGCTGTCAGAAATTAAAATAAGTGGCCGCTATTTTGAACTTTTTTGTTACTGGACCGATTACTTTCAAAATCGAACAACAAAGAAACAACAAAAAACAAAAAAGTTCAAAATCGAGGCAACTATTTTCAATTCTGACAGCAGAATCGTGTTCAGTGATCATCATAATGGACACTTAAAAACAGAAAAAAAAGTTCTCTTACTGTAAAATATTCAATTTCTGCACGTTGTCACGAGTGGGGGACGTTGGCACTTTTTTCTCCCAACGTCCCCCAGTGGGGCCAGACAGGTGGGGGACGCTGGGAGTAAACGAAAATTACGCGATATAAATCAAAAACACTAGAAAATAAAATTAAAGACGACGTCTCTTTTTGAAAAGGCGATTTTATAGCATAAAAACAATATAATTTATATAAAAAAAATGTGAACATGTATTACATGCTCTACCATAAGTACCTAGATGGTGAGAATAAAATATAAGACATTTTTGTAAAAAAATCATCCTGCCTGCGGTTGACCACATTTTATTGAGCGATAACTTCGCCTCGTCCGCTGCTATATGACATCCTGTAATAATGTTATTACTTACTTCTTGAAATCCTCAGAAAAATGCAAGTCCTTCATTTTTTATAATTAACATAAAACAGTCACATTCATAGTCCTGGAGGTCTAAAAAAGCCACTTTGTATAAAATACAAAATGTTTTATTTTCGTTAAATTAAGTAAGTATTTTAACAATAAACGATACCTCCTTTTAAGTATGTTAATACCTGTATTAGGAGGTATCGCTCTTCCATAAAGTAGTTTAAGGATATAAGAATAGGGGTAGAACAAAACAAAACATTAAAAAATTAAACTAAAATTAAAATTAGATATTAACATTTCTAAATGATTGTAAATGTTTGAGTGAGTGTAGATGTATGTATAAGTTTAGAGATGTATGTACATTATATGAATCATAATACGACGATTCATATAAAGGATTTGCTAAGGAACTGCTGAGAATTCGGAAAATGAATTGCTACCAGATGAATTGCTCAATGTGGCAAATTCATCTGGTAGCAATTCATTTTCCGAATTCTCAGCAGATCCTTAGCAATTCATTTATAAAGTGGCCTTTTTAGTCCTGCTGATCCCACACTAGGATACCCTGTGTTGTGGGTATCAGAAACTACGAGTACCATGGTACCATTAACACCCAGACCCGGAACAAATATTTGCAGATCATACAAACACTTATCCTGTAGTGGGAATCGAACCCGCAACCTCTCGTATCTCAGGCGGGTATTCGCTCGCCGCGCCACTGAGGTCGTCTCTTTGGATACCTACGATAGCTAGATGTCATTGGTTCTTAAATGTATTTTTTTTTGTTACAGGTTACAGCCCGGATAGTGCCAAAGAAAACATGGTTATGAATCATAATTTACACAGGTAGGTAATATGCAGGGCTATTCTAAAACGTCGGAAACGTTTCCGATCGGATTCGTTAATTTTTCATTTCGATGTGGTATGTAACTAAAACAATTTTCTCTAGTAAAACACAGTAAACAACAATAAATATTGTAATATTACTGTGTTTTACTAGAGAAAATTGTTAGAAAATTGTTTCCCAACGAGTAAAATCCAAACGACTAACACTGTTACTCGTTGGGATTTTTTTCCCATCGAGCAAAACTGTTCCCTGGGCGTTATCCGTTGGGAATATTCTTGACAGTGTTACTCGATAGGAAAAAGGTTCCAAACGAGTCATACTAATATATTTATCCGGGTGACGCTGAAAATAAAAAAAAAACTGGAATTAGTGCCTGAGCACCAATTAATTTTTTTTAAAGTTTTTTTTAATTTCAATTGCTCTACTTTTTGTTCAAATATAACCACAGTCACTTAACGTAACGAATTATTTGATCCTTTAGCTATCAAGCGGTGTTATTCAATTTTGGATGTAGATGATAGATAGTAAATTACAAAAAAAAAAAAACAATGCCGGATACTCATCAAAACACAACTTAAAAGTACTTAAGTAATGTATTTTTAACAACAGGGGCTCATTAATTTATTTCACTGAGATAAGATAACATATGTTTCCATCAGTGGCACCCAAATTAGAATCAATATAATATCGTGGATATACGTAATAAAACATACATATAAATATTTTTTAAATTTATTTTATTTCAATTTATTTATTTTGCTTCTTAAAACACTTAGAAATAATAACCTTAGTTATGTAGATAAGTAGGTACTAAACAAATTTAGGAAGTATTCGGAAGTAAACATAAATAATTACCCTCTTATTCATAAACATTTTGAAACCTATTTTACTTAAAATATGTTTTGTCTTGTTTTGACGTATGACATTTTACATCAGAGAGAAGAAGACAAAAGCTATTTTAACTAAAATAGGTTTAAAAAATGATTATGAATAAGGCCCTAATAAGGCTATTTAGGATTCCCTGTGTTGTGCGTGGCTAGTCCTTTCAGAGTTTATTAAATTAATTTTTAATAAGTACGTTAAATATGCAAAATATAGGTAGTACCTATAGACACAATCGGATTTTTATACACAAAGTCGTATGGAACTTACATGCAAGAACACGAAATTAGTTGTCCAGTGTACAATGTCCACCATGATATTTTTCGTAGGTAGGTTGTGTGTTTTTCCCTACCCTGAAGGTAGTTACAACCCTCGATAACAAGTAAAATAAAACAATGAAAATCGGTTAACAATAATAAAGGTTGAATTTATTAAAAAATTGTAGTCTACAAGGTTATGAACAGTTTACATAAAAATAACCAAGCTAGATAAATAGAATATATTAAAGCTAAGTATAATACCAACTTGTTCTCATGTTACTCCAACATCTCGTTGAAAAATCTTAAAAAGATACATGTAAATAAATAAAACAACTGAATTGAGAACTTCCTCCTTTTTGAAGTCGTTTAAAAATGAGACGGGTACGTTTGACTCCTTATGGTTGATCCTAACCTGAGTCATCTACTTAGTTCTAGTATGTCCATTGATTTAGATAGTAAAGATACGGTTGTCATACAAAACAATATAGCAATGTCTCCTTAGAGAAAAATTAGCGCCATCTCTCGGATTACATTATAACTACGTTGAAATTAACAAAAAAACCCGATCGCCATAACCTTTTTGCTTATTGGGGGTCCTGTTATTTACAACCAAGGAATGCACAGCCTGCGGGAATTCACAATCATGGCATTGATGTACATTGCTTCTGATCTGACTGCAGCGTAACACTGTACCATTCATTTTGTGATAAGATTAACACCACATTATATTTCAATATCTCAACTTAACTTTTTTTGTTTAGAGTAGTCATGAGCAAGTCCACCCGCTGGTGGCCGCTTATCGTTGAATTTTGGGACATCCTGTATATGTCAATGAGTATGTCACATAATTTGACGACTTTGTTTAGGTTAGATTAGCTTTTGGTAAGAGCTATTTTGGAAGGAAGCGGTTTGCATACATTAGTGCAAATATTTTGATTGTTGTCCCAACAAAAAGAACAATACAAACGGAAATTGGAAAGGTCGTGTAATAGTGTAACAAATAGTGTAACAATTAATTTATGCCACGGACAGACCACCATTGTTTGCATTGTGTTATGACATGGATGTGGATGTAACATGGACAGACTGACATACAATGTGCTTATTATCCAAGAATCAAACAACAATAAGTATAGAACTGAAACTTTCGTGGTTGGGAATTATTTTAAATTGAAAAAAACTGATAATTACCACTGTTTTTCGTCTGTTTTTCGAAACTTCAGCAAAAGTGACGAAAAACAGTGGTAATTAACTGTGTTTTTTGTTCAATATGTAACAAGTATATAATTATCACTAAATATTAGAAACGAGATATTTATCATGATTTTTGAGCTTTCTTAATTTCCAATATTTATTTCGGCACAGTTGCATGCGCCATGATCACGGGTAAACTGAAGTTTACAGTAACAATAGTATACATAAAAGTGAAATGTTGTCTGTTTGTAAGTATTTATTTATTATT
Source organism: Epirrita christyi (assembly GCA_951392215.1). Taxonomy (NCBI): domain Eukaryota; kingdom Metazoa; phylum Arthropoda; class Insecta; order Lepidoptera; family Geometridae; genus Epirrita; species Epirrita christyi. Next base: position 10,077,754 of record OX595853.1, read on the forward strand.
AGTTATTTTTTTTTTTTTTGTCTATTTCCCTGCAAAATTGATGCATTGATTTTTATTAAATTTTCATCAAAGATAACGAGTGTAAAGAGATCAGCAATACCAATAAATAAATAAGATAAAGTAAGATTAAGTAATAGTTACTACGTGAAAGTGCGACTGACACGAGATTATATTGTAATTTGATCGTTTTTTAAATAAGAGAATTGGGCCTCTAGTGGGCCATATGCCAGTTACGTTATTCAAATAAAAAAACAGGACTTCGTAGCGTAACTTCTACGTCTGCGGTTGACTTCTAGTGTTATTTTAAAGTTTAACACATCATAAATCTACACACATCTATCGAGCTTTGAACTTGCAAAGGCACAGAATAAACGTACCTACCACTGTACGGAGGATATTAACGTAACCACGATACTTCCGGCCCTGCCTCACAATTACAGTAGCAAATGGCAATAAGGAACGCAATGATGGGGATCATTTTGACAGCCTTAGCGCTGTCCAAATCTTATAAAACTTGAAAGGAGGAATAATTCAAGAAGTTTCTCCTATTCAAGTTACATAAGATTTAGATAGCGCTAAGGCTGCCAAAATGATCCCCATTGCAGCCTTAGCGCTGACCAAATCTTATAAAACTTGAAAGGAGGAATAATTCAAGAAGTTTCTCCTATTCAAGTTACATAAGATTTAAATTGCGCTAAGGCTGCCAAAATGATCCCCATTGCAGCCTTAGCGCTGGCCAAATCTTATAAAACTTGAAAGGAGGAATAATTCAAGAAGTTTCTCCTATTCAAGTTACATAAGATTTAAATTGCGCTAAGGCTGCCAAAATGATCCCCATTGCAGCCTTAGCGCTGGCCAAATCTTATAAAACTTGAAAGGAGTAATAATTCAAGAAGTTTCTCCTATTCAAGTTACATAAGATTTAAATTGCGCTAAGGCTGCCAAAATGATCCCCATTGCAGCCTTAGCGCTGACCAAATCTTATAAAACTTGAAAGGAGGAATAATTCAAGAAGTTTCTCCTATTCAAGTTACATAAGATTTAAATTGCGCTAAGGCTGCCAAAATGATCCCCATTGCAGCCTTAGCGCTGGCCAAATCTTATAAAACTTGAAAGGAGTAATAATTCAAGAAGTTTCTCCTATTCAAGTTACGCTTAAATTGCGCTAAGGCTGCCAAAATGATCCCCATTGCAGCCTTAGCGCTGTCCAAATCTTATAAAACTTGAAAGGAGAAATAATTTAGAAAGTTTCTCCTATTCAAGTCACTTAAGATTTAGATAGCGCTAAGGCTGCCAAAATGGTCCCCATTGTTGCGTTCCTCATTGCCATTCGCTACTGTAATTAGGAAGCTGGGCTGGATGGAACTGTAGGGTTCACGACGAAGGGCTCCTAAACCAACAACATCTGATACACTGAATGCATTCACTTTGTTTGAACTGCGGGGAGTTGTGGAGTATTTTATGTAAGTAATTTTGTTTGCAACGAGAAATGTTGTGGTAGCCATTAATTTATATTCTAACATCAGATTCATTATCAGACATCACATGGAACCTTAGATACAGATTAAAAAACAAAAAGTTAAAAGTTTTACTGTATAAAAACAAAATTTGTGGTGTTGTCACAAGTGGGGGACATTGGCACTTTTTCCCACAGTCTCCCAGTAAACCGCACAGGTGGGAGACAGTGGGAGTGAACCTGCATAAAACAAAAAGTTTTAAATTCTACTGTATAAAAATAAGTGTTGTCACAAGTGGGGGACAGTGGCACTTTTTTCCCACTGTCCCCCAGTGGGCCGAACAAATGGGGGACAGTGGGAATTAACCTGCATGTGTTATACTGCCCTGATATTCGTCGAAGAGGTACTTTGGTATGAGAACATTTTTTTCAAAAATACATTTTTCATCCATCTTTTATAAAATTAGTCGAGCAATGAAAACTGTTTTTCCTCTCACGCCAACTCACTTATTAGCGTTTGATCGTATTCTTAAAGGTTTGGTCACACAGAGAGCGAACGAAGAGCGTACCAATTGTACCATCAATGGTACAACTCAATGGTACATCTGGGACGGAGGGGAGTTAGGGTTGGCACCATAGCTTTTTAGATAAAATAAATCGGACAAGTGTGAGCGAGACTCGCGCCCTGTGGGTTCCGACACAGAATAAATATTAGTGGTTCCGATCCATAAATTATTTCGAAATTGTCAAAGCCCTTTTCGAGTTTCAGACACTTTTTCCTACACACATCACCATCCCATTCATCATCATCATCAGCCTGTAGAAGTCCACTGATGGACAAAGGCCTCCCCCTTAGAATGCCATGACGAACGGTCTTGAGCCACCTCCATCCACCGAAGGGTTCCCAACGAGTATCATAAAAATGAGTAACATTGTTACTCGTTGGGTTTTTTGACGTGACAACGTCTTATAATTCGATAGAGCCGGCTGCACGCACGAAAAAACATGACTCATGCGGCGTTACCTCGCTCTGAGGCGTTCCATGTAAGGCTTGAAGTGCAAGCGAGAGCGCGGAACGAGCGAGAAAGAAGCACAATCGGCCACAATCGTCAATGAATCGGGGATCGGGCAATCGTTGTCACGTTCAACTATCGTCAGTAAACCGACTTTACAGACAACCAATTTTTTTTTCAAGATTTACCCATTGAGTAACACCTAGGGCCTAGTGTTACTCGATGGGAATAAAATTCCCAACTCGTTTGGGTGTTACTCGTTGGGAACCATCCCATCCACCGACTTCTGACGACGTTTATAATGTCTTTCATTTCACATTTTATTTTATACTAGTTGCGCCCCGCGGTTTCACCCGCGTGAATAACGATGAAAATTGATGATGATGATGATGAAAAGTAGCCTATGTGTTAATCCAGGGTATAAGGTATCTCCACTCCAAATTTCACTCAAATTCGTTCAGCTGTTTGAGCGTGAAGAAGTAACAAACATAATAGGTAACAAACTTTCGCGTTTATAATATTATACACATTTTGGCTGTAATGGCTTACACATAAGATATAGATATATACTGTGTCGGGCTTTTTTGTAGGACTATTTAAGATAAACATTTCTATCATACATTACATATGTGTAACTCTAGCGGTTTTGGCAGCGCACGCCAGAATAGCTCGCAGATGGTAGATTTTTTCCTAATTACTTGACACTTATCGTCATATTATGGACAATTGACACAATATCTTTATAAATTGTAGCCTATGTGTTATTCTGATGTATAAACTATATTATTGTAAAGTTTCATTAAAATCCATTCAGTAGTTTTTACGTGAAAGAGTAACAAACATCCATCCATCCATACTCACAAACTTTCGCGTTTATAATATTGGTGGGATTGTTCTGGCTGGTCGCTTTCTATCAAACCAGGACTTTAGCATCAGAACAGGATATCTACCAAATGCTCTTTGATGCCTCCGCGATATTAGTTCTATGTCAGTTTATACCTAAGTAGGACGCTTGCCAGCTCAATCAACAACAGCTGAAATACAATGCTGGCCTAATTTCAGGCCAACCTTTCTGAATAATTTTAGTCTGTACTTTACTCAGTTATTATTCGTTTAGTGCTTTCTCGTAAATTAACCAAGCTAACTATGTGACCTAGATCTACTAAGGGGCTTAGTACGGGTTTTGATAGTTTTCGAAACTATTATGAAGTTTCGTTTCCTTCAATACATTTACTTGCAGCGCCCCTAGCGAAAACGAGAAGAAAAATAAGGACGCTGTCAATAAATCTGAAAGAAAACGAAACTTCATTTATATTATGTAGTTTTCGAAAACTATCAAAACCCGTACTAGACGTACAGTAGGGGTTGTTTGTCTACCGAACGCTTTTTAATAATCGGTTTCGATTACAATTTTACGGCTCATTGCTCTTTATGTTTTGAATATTTAAGCTTTTGAAAAACACGCGGCGCAGTTTACTGCGAAATTGTACCTAAGTTATTAAAGTAATTATCAGACGCCCAATTCTCTAATTTTAAAAACGATTAAATTACAATATAATCTCGTGTCAGTCGCATTTGTCACTATTAACTATTACTTAATCTTCGTGTATGCATGTAATAGTTACTGCGTAACAGATGCGACCATTTTTAACCGACTTCACAAAAAGGAGGAGGTCCTCAATTCGGTTTTTTTTTATGTTTGTTACCTCATATCTCCGGCGTTTATGAACCGATTTGGAAAAATATTTTTTTATTTGAATAGATATACTTCAAGATTGGTCCAATTTTTTTCAGAATCCAGTTCTGATGATGGAATCCATGAGGAATTGAGGGAATCCATGAGGAATTGAGGGAACTCCTCAAATATTGTAGGCATACATATGGCGATTTTGATATTTTCAGCAACAAACCAAGCATTTGCATTCAAAAAGTATCATAATCCTTTCACCACTATACGTTCTTTCATGTTTTTTTTTTCATCCAAATATTTAGTCGAATACAATGGCGGAAGTCGGTTTTTTAAATGAAAAGTTATTAAAATTAGAGAATTGGGCCTCAGTTCGTTCCAAAAAAAGGGGGCAGGTTTATGTTCAGTCATAACTACTGATACTATCTGATGTTGTAACTAGTGATATATGTACTGATCATGTGTACAAAATTTCATGGAGTTTGAAGAAAAAATAGCCAAAATAGAAGCAAGCTTTTTTCGCGTTCAAATGGGCGTAAGCTGTCACTCTCTAACACGCATGATTTAACATTAGTGTGACAGTGATAGGATTAGTAAGGACTTAGTTAAGTGGCCAGTGCCGTGGTGTGTTCGACCTAAGAATAGAACCCTCGGACTCCTCCCATGGATGCAGAAAAAGCCTTACATTAGCCTAGAGTGAATTTCTGTAACGAAGTTTGTTAGCTTGAACTAATTGCAAATTAATTTTAGCAGTACACCTACGTGCAGCGTAACACGTAGTAACTCGCATGGTTTACATAACCAATTGTTTCCTTAGAAAGTTGGTTAAGTAAAACTAATTATCGCGGTATCTAGTTATTTAATACCTAACCAAGATGTTTTCATAGGTAAGTAAGGTTTAATTTTGTTTAATTGTATGCATTTTTTTTTGGCCACGGCGAATGTTTTTGAGCCGCCTCTATCCACAGATTTCCTGCAACTAAAATAATTTAATTAAAACAATAAAGAATTATAAGAAATAAGAATTATATAAAAAAAAAAATCTTATAATTCTTTACTGCACACAGAAAATATTAACAAACAAGTAGTAATAATGAAAGACATGGTACAAAGGCGAGCTTAACCCTTAAAAGACTTTTCTTGTAATTTGTCTGAAGAATCCAGATGAATCCCGACCATGTGAGACGCTTTTAGCGATAAGACCGCTCATTGTACGTTATTTTTTATTTTTTTATTTGATTTTGTATTTTTATTGTGTGCAATAATGAGTTTATCTATCTATCTATCTGGCAACCCTACTGAACCCCAACATCTGAACAATCTCTTTTGACTGATTTCGCTCATAATCATAAACAAATTTAAAAAAAAAATTGTATACCAATGCTATCCGTCTACCTCATGAAGTTCAGATCAACGGTTCAAAAGTTATCCTCTGGACGCCGATTGATCCAAGTAACTCAACAGAACTCGCTTCGCTCGTTCAAATAGTCACGTAGTCCACCGACAACTTCGGTAAAATTGCCATTTATTTTACGATTTCCTTTCTATATATTATCTGAAACTCATTCATGACTTAAGTTTTGATACCTATATGATATCAATACAAGTGCCTCCTCCAGTACATACATACATACATAAACTCACGCCTTTTTCCCCGAAGGGGTAGGCAGAGCCTCAAAGGGCCTCATTGCACCGTGGGTTACACAATCGCTGGAATATAGACGTGACAAGTGGTGAGCTCATCGCCGCCATTGCTTTCCACGACAGACTCGGCTAACGCTTTCTTCCGGTAATAACACACTCCTAAATAAGCCAGCAGCCAGGACAAATCTTATACCAACGAATCTCCTGAAAAACGGTGATTTGCGACATCATTTATGATATTTAGTCACTCAGTGACATAAAAAAAAAACACCCCTGGTAAGTAATTCCTGGAGAAATAATTCATTTCATTCAAACAATATCAAAAACGTAAGCACTAGCTCAATGCTATGATACGTCCATGTTTACATGTTTAAATAAAAAAATCAGCATATCAACATAAATATCTTTTTCAGGAGAGGAATCTTTGGCAAACGGCCGAAAGAGCCCAGTCGAGCCACGCGGTGCGACGCGGCAGTCACGCTGGCTGCCGTACGAAATTCAAACTTTTCGAAAAAAGAAAAAATAATCTGTAGAACACTAGTGATGTAGTGATTCGAATCAGTTGAATTTAGTCGATTATTTATTTAGTGCAACGTAGTGATTTAGTATCCAATACGAACTCGAAATCGAAAGTGTAAACAGTGCAAGTTTATGGAAGTAATATCAAAATCTTCAGAATTTCACAGTTATTAAAATCTTCATCTTCGCAACGTATACTGCAATAAAAAATAATTGAATATTAAAATCTATTTGGAACGAAGCCAAACGTTCGCAGACGTTGTGGCATTAAATAATAAATTGAAATTTAAAGCATATTTTATTCCAATATAGAATCGGGTAATTGATCTAACATTTAGGTATACTTACATGATTTGTCTGTTTTGTTTACTAATAGTATATAAGACCCGAAAATACCTTATTGTTTGTAATTTACGTCCAAAAGAGCACAAAAGTTTATTTATAAAACAAAAACACAATTCAATGACCTGGAAGAGAAGCGTCAGAAAACGTTCGCTACCGGAATTCGCTAATGACTGACTAACGAGGGCAAAATGATGCCAATTCATTTCTTTGACCGTGCCATGTAGACTTCTGTCTGTACTAAAAGAAAATTGATATTCTGAGGTCCTAAGCTCTTTGCAGAGTTACTAGAAATAAGAAAAAATAAAATTAAAAAAAACTTAATATTCGGTTTGTTTTCTAGAATCAAATTACTTGTTGGTTTTTACTGACTTCTATGGAGAAGATTTAGTATTAAATAGTACTTACCTACTTAAAGTTAAGCTATATTTCAAAAATATTTTCTTTATTGTCGTCTAAGCACGAAGGTTCCTCGATTTCAAAGGAGGCGCGTTGTGTGTGTCAATACTTAGGAATGTTAGGTACTTTGTTTTTTTTACATACAGCGTCCCTCCATACACAATGATGGTTGAATCGGGTTTTTTAATTGAAAAGTAACGTTGTTATGTACAATGTATTGTGTAAATAAATTGGGTTAATATTTTACAGCTCTACATACGACAGTCGACTCGCATTCGTATGATTACTGTAATGTCGGGCAATAAGGACTGAGTAGGCGTGTTTACAACGCATGTCAATTTGCTAAATGACCACCTCACTATCTTGTGAACGAAGTTGAAAGATGCTTTATTGCTGCCAGCTATAATTATTATAAAGTGTATCTGTGGAAGTTATCAGGTACAGGTACAACAATCGAAAGTTTATTACATTTTTATCGATGTTTTATTTTAGGTTCAAATCGTTTAACTGTGTCAAATCGCCTAAATTGAGTAGGTACCTTAAATAAGTGAAACAGTAAAAACCTTTTTGCTTTAATTTTAATTTGCAAAAACGGCTTTCTAATTATTTTTTAATTGATGTGAAATGTGACTTTGTTTATGTCACGTTACATGCACGTAACCCACACGCAGTACACTGTTAGAAAAAATGTAAATTTACATGCAAAATTTTTACATAAAAATGAGAATTTACCGAAATAATCGGGAGAAACTACAGAAAAATCAGTAGAATTACATAATTTTCGTTAATTCTACATAATTTGCGTTATTATCACATATTTCTCGAATATTTTACAGAATTTATGTATTTTTGTACAGATTTTCCACAAAATATGTGATAACACATGGTAATTTGTGAATTTTTACATAAAAACTGGAATTAAACTGATCGTATATGTAATTTCACATGTTGTGATGGAAATAACACACAAAAAATTTAACTTTTTACATAAATTCTGTGATTTTAAAGTTTTTATGTAAATCTACATAGTAAGCTACACAGATTTTACAGAAAAAAAAGGAAAACCACATACTTCTGCCGTAGTGCAATAAATACCTATATATTTCACAAAAGTTTATGTAATTTATGACATGTTAAATGTGTTTTTGCATGTGAGATGTAATTAATACCTTGTCTTGTGCAATTTCTACATATTTTGTATGTATATTTACAGCTTACTGTAAAAATACATGTCATTCTGTATTTTTACAAACCCGTATGGAAAACTACATTTGCAGTAGTATATTTTTTCCATAACAAATTTAATTTCACGTACCGTGATGTAACTATTACATAAATAAATTGACTTTTACAGAAACTCTGTAATTTCACATATGCATATGTAGTTTATTACATGTTAAATGTGTTTTTACATGTTAGATGTAATTTATACCTTGTTTTGTGTTATTTTTACATACTTTGTATGTATATTTACAGCTTACTGCAAATGTACATGTCATTCTGTATTTTCACAAACCCTTATGGAAAATTTTACATTTGTAGTGTATTTTTTACATACCAAAATTAATTTCACGTACCATGATGTAATTATTAGATAACAAGTTATACCGAATCTCTGCTATCGTACATTTGCAATGCTAATTCTCATTTTTAAATCTACTGATTTTATAAAAAAATATGAAAAAAATTACAGACTTGAGGTACTTAGTGCCGAAAATACCTAAAAGGTAGTCCTAGAATCATTAGTAGGTAGGTATTTATGTTTATATTTTTCTGTTAAACAAATGGCACCCAGAGTTTGATTCATTCTGCATTCAGCTTTTAGTGAAATATTAACTAAAGCAGCAATCGAATTAGTTTGCATGTAGAAGGTATTTCGCTAGATGGCTAGGTATAATCCAGTCAAACTGTTGGTGCCTTTGCCTTCGGATACCTTAAGGAGCCTTTTGCAAAGTTACGAAAATTGGCGAAGCCTTGAGGTTTGCAAGCAGTTGCTATGGATCATAAATAGTTACTTACATACCTACAATTTGCTAAATGGCCGTGACTACAGTCGCTCAAGGGGTAACTTTGCAGACATTCCCAGGGAATCCTAGGGAATTCGGAAGTATTACGAAGTTTTCTGAAAAATTCAATACCAGCAGACAATACTATGTAATAGTCAATACTGAGTTGACTTTCAAATTAATTCCATTTTGTATCTACGATTACGGTATAGGTAGGTACATTCCTCTATCACTAGATAGATACGATTGTAGGTATTATAAGGTATGTCTACTCCGGACGTTCGTTCATTCGGCTTGCGTGTCACTGGTTCTTTCTGGGTAACCCTGCGCTAGTGAGCTATTATGATAAAACCAGTGTGATAAGAGACCCTCCTATCATTGTAAGTAGACCGCATCGTTAGGTGTCACGGGACTAATGGGATTATTTCATCCAAATCATTACGGGACAATTGGAACAAAAAAATCCCATTAGTCCCGTTACGGGACATCCCAACGGGACAACTGGGATCAGAGAAAAAAACCTAAGTACTAAAATCTTCGCAATAAATGGTCGTTTGAAGTACCTACCTGCTTACTTTTACTTACCTGCCTACTTTGAATTGAAATGAATCACATCCAGTTATCTCCAGTAATAATATACTTACCTATTAAAAACACCTTCAAACTCCTTTAAAAAACAAAATTTAATGATTATTATAATTAATGTTTAGGCATTATTCGTCGCCTAGTTTCCAATCTGTCCACCGGCCAGGCAGTGGCGTGGCGCGCGCGTTTTTTGGCCGCTAGACTGCCCCGCGCCGCCGACGCCGGTGCCCTTGTTGCCAAGCGAGTTTAGAGAGTTTGTAGGTATAATTATGTGCAATGCTTAGGTTCATAAAATATTTAAGTAGGTACATATAACCTACTTAATTTGTTTACCGTAGTAGGTACCGTTAGAATATACTTAGGAACTATTGATGGTATCTACTATGTAATTCCTTTTTGGTAGGTAAGTACTTATACTTACTTAAGTACTTAAGATAGTTACCTACCTAGTTAGGTAGGTAGGTAGGTAGGTACTACCTAAGTAGATAAATACAACAATTTTGTTCCTCTATCTCTACATCTATCTTATAATAATTGTATTGCGTACGCAACAGTATTCATACGCATATGAACTATCGTTCAGCACTAGACTTACATGCTGCTTCTTATATACGCTAGATTGAACTGTTGTCTTGTTGCAGGTGAACAATGAAATAAGATAGCCAAGAAAGTATATAGGTAATAGTTTAATAGATAAGAAGATATGACAAGGAAGAGTTATTGAGTTTGAGTTTAAAATTAAGGGACTAAAACACACGACTCCCAGCGTCCCCCACCTGTCTGGCCCACTGGGGGACGTTGGGACAAAAAAGTGCCAACGTCCCCCACTCGTGACAACGTGCAGGAATTTAATATTTAACAGTAGGAGAACTTTTTTTCTGTTTTTAAGTGTCCATTATGATGATCACTGATCACGATTCTACTGTCAGAAAAGTGATCACAGGGAACCTCAGATATCGATTTTGAAAGCAATCGGTCCGGGAACAAAAAAGTTCAAAATGGCAGCTACTTTTTAAATTTCTGACAGCAGATTCTTTTTCAGTGATCACAGGGAAACTCAGATATCGATTTTGAAAGCAATCGGTTCGGTAACAAAGAAGTTCAAAATGTTGGCAAATTTTTTAATTTCTGACTGCAAATTCTTGTTCAGTGATCACAGGGAACCTCAGATATCGATATTGAAAGCAATCGGTCCGGTAACAAAAAAGTTCAAAATGGCAGCCACTTTTTGAATTTCTGACAGCAGATTATTTTTCAGTGATCACAGGGAAACTCAGATATCGATTTTGAAAGCAATCGGTTCGGTAACAAAGAAGTTCAAAATGGTGGGCAATTTTTTAATTTCTGACTGCATATTCTTGTTCAGTGATCACAGGGAACCTCAGATATCGATATTGAAAGCAATCGGTCCGGTAACAAAAAAGTTCAAAATCGCGGCCACTTTTTTAAATTTCTGACAGCAGTTTCTTGTTCAGTGATCACAGGGACCCTCAGATATCGATTTTGAAAGCAATTGGTTCGGCAACAAAAAATTTCAAAATGGCAGCCACTATTTTTAATTCTGACAGCAGAATCGTGTTCAGTGATCATCATAATGGACACTTAAAAACTGAAAAAAAGTTCTCCTACGGTTAAATATTAAATTTCTGCACGTTGTCACAAGTAGGGAACGTTGGCACTTTTTTCTCCCATCGTCCCCCAATGGGGCCAGACAGGTGGGGGACGCTGGGAGTAAACGAGAAGTAAGGGGTCGACGGAGTTGTACTTGTCGCCAAAGTAAGTCTTGATCAGACGGAGAATTGATTCCGTTTGTCTAGTATCACTCCCCTTGCATCACGTACAGGTAGATCCGGGCAGCTCCTTCCGTTTCAGCCGGTTCTGGTAGCCACTAGGTAGGTACCTAGGTACCTAACTAGGCATCTAGATATCTCCCAGTACAGTATGTAAGTAGGTATAGCTCTCAGTACAGTTGGTAGGAAAAGTAGGTATTTATCAGTGTAATGTCAGGTGAGGTCTGCGGCTCGATTGGTTCCCTCCACGGCCGATACAACCGCGTAGCAAATTGATTTTATAGCCACAAGGTCAACAGTAGGTAGGTAGGTACCAACAGTTGACAAGATAGTAAATGAGTTATGGTTTCAGACGTCCAGACAATCTCTCATCCATCGTTCTATTAAGTAAGTACCTACTTATATCACATGTAAATTTTAAGGATTGATTATTTTCTGCGACAATTAATCTATAGGTAAGTACCTACCTATCGTTCGCAAGCGTGTGACTTCAAGTAGCTTGTAATGTAAATCGGGCTCTAATCGCATCCATAAACATACATAAACACACGCCTCAAAGGGCCTCTGTTCACCGTGGGTTACACAATCGCTGGAACATAAACGTGACAAGTGGTGAGCTCATCGCAGCCATTGCTTTCCACGACCAACTCGGCTAACATTTTCTTTCAGTAAGTAATAAATAACACACTCCTAAATCTGACATCCTCCTTGGCGTGGCGGGCAAGTAGCCGGCTGAGAGGCAAGAGGTGCGGGTTTGATTTCCACTGCGGGACAAATGGTTGCATGATGCAAATATTTGTTCCGGGTCTGGGTAATAAGTACTTACCATGATACTCGTAGTTCCGATACCCACGTCACAGGGAATCCCAGCAGTATGGGGTCAGAACTATGTAAGTATGATGTAAGTAAGTTTTATTATGTAAGTGAGTATAACAACATAACATAACACCCAACAGCCGCAAACGTAGTCTTGATCCCATGTAGGTATATACCTACCATGCTCCGATAACACTCATGCAGACCCGGAACAAATACTTACCTAATTTGCAGAACATAAAAACATATTTTGTCCCGCATTTATATACTGAAGAGATTGGTTAGCTTTAAACAGGAATTTCTAAAAAACCCACGGTTCGGTAAATTTCATACTATGTACTATTCTGTATCTAGAATTCTAAGAAATTGATTTTAAGCTATTTTTTATCGTCGTATCAATTTGAAACTTTGCGTATATATGTAATTCTAATGATACTGTACATAGGACAAAATTTTGACAAAAAAAAAACATAATTTTAGGGTTCCGTACCCAAAGGGAAAACGGACCCTATTACTAAGGCTCCGCTGGCCGTCCAACCGTCCGTCTGTCTGTCACCAGGCTGTATCTCATGAACCGTGATGATGTACCTATTTCTGTTGCCGCTATAACAACAAATACTTACAAAACAGAATACTTCAAATAAATATTTAAGGGAGCTCCCATACAGCAAACGTGATTTTTTAGCCGTTTTTATAGATACAATGGTACGGAACCCTTCGTGCGCGATTTCAACTCGCACTTGGCCGGTTTTATAGATAATGGTACGGAAACCTTAGTCGTTGCACGAGTCTGACTCGCACTTAGCCTGTTTTTATAGATAATGGTAGGTACCTACGGAACCTTTCGTGCGCGAGTCTGACTTGCACTTGGTCGGTCTTTTGTTTTGATTTGGAGGATAATTTTCAATTTAAAGTACAAGTAAAACAGCAATTTCTGATAGGTAGGTCCTTACTACTTACTTACTTAGGTGAGTACTTACTTATACAATTATTATTAAACGTGTTAAGCGTAAGTACAAGTACCTACTTACCTGCCTACCTAGGTATTTCAGTTTAACAGCTGTCTGTAGTCGCTGTCTAACAATCAAATCTTGTACATACTTACCTACCCAGGTAAGTACTTAATCAAATTTTCTTATTGAATTTTGAACAGAAATACCTACAAGCAGAAGCGTCCGTAAGCCGCAGTAAGGTAGGTCGTGCTCTTGTTACTATGTACTATTCCGTTTCTTGAAATCTTAGTATCTTATTTTAACCTATTTTTAACTATAGTATCAATTTGAAATTTTGCATATGTATATTCTAATGACAATACAAGAATTTGTGAATATTTTGACTTGTTTATTAGGTACATTGCCCCAACAGGTAGGTACCTGACAACAGCTTGAGTAGCATAGCAACAACGAAGGTCACGCCGTCACGCGATGATGCAATATAATATTAGTAGGTATTGGTTTGGGAACGGCATTTACCTACTTATTGAATTGACAAAAATATCGTGAATTTTATAGTCAATTAGAACAGTTAAGTAAGTATAGTTTGGTGTAAAAATAAAAGGTGGATTATGGTAATTATTAAAAGAATAAATGGAAGTAAAAAATTAAAGGTATTAAGCCAGGTTGGTTTCTATCTTTTCACCAAAAAATATTTTAGTACCTACGAAATGTATACATAAAACATTGAAAACGAACAGGTGCCATTAGGCCCAGTTTCCACCAAAGCACGAGACGAGAGGAGATGTCCTGCAAAGCTGGCAGGTTATTTCCACCAAAGCGGAGAGCAGACATTTCTCTTGACTTCGACTAGGCACTTTTCCACTCTGCCGCGCCGCTTGCTCGCTCGCCGCACTAAATTAGCTCATATCGTACTTTTTTACTACCTAACTAACAAAGGAGACCATTCATTTTAGGTCTAGAATCGGAAGTGCCGGCCAGTAACAAAAACGATGTTATTTTGATGGGCACATTAATTTGAGCATTTGGTACTACTACACGAAACCTGTAGAACCAATAGTTTAGCTACTATCGCAGTTTAAAAAAATGTACTTCCCATACATCTGATCAAAAATTAAAGATATTTTTAATGGTTTTTATACATGGTTTGTATATTTGCTTGACTATTGGTCGTAAGGTAAGCTTGAAGTCGTGCAGCAGGCTATGGCGCGAGCTATGCTAGGAGTTTCACTACGTGATAGAATCCACAATGAGAAAATTCGTAGAAAAACCAAGGTCACCGACAAAGCTCTCTGAATTAGCAAGCTGAAGTGGCCATGGGCAAGTCATATAGCTCGCAAAAATGACAAACGTTATTCGTTTTAAATTGAAAAAACGGCTAATTACCACCGTTTTCCGTCACTTTTGCTGACGTTTCGAGACCGAGTTCAGAAGCCTCTTTATCATGAGCACCACCCGCGACCGCGTTCAATGGTAGACCGGTGAATACTACGTGCGGCCGCACGCTCCGCTCAACGCAACGTTATTCTTCTGTATATATAAAATTCAAAGTTCTGACTGACATATCAACGCACAGCCTAAACCGCTGGTCCGAGAGACATGAAATTTGCAGGGTTTGTTTATTTTAGGATGTATTGGCGCAATAAGAAAGGAATTTTGAAAGTTCACCCTCTAAGGGCGTGAAAAGGGATGAAAACGTTTGTTTGACACGGTCAGCTAGAGGATCTGTAAACCCGTTACAGGACACATTAAGTTGATGGGCATAGTTGTTCGTTCCCAAGTGAAAGTGAACAATATTTCTATTTTCAATATTTAGTGTCATTCCGTTCACTGAGAACCAGTTAGCAACTTCGTTCATCACCTTGTTGAGTTTGTCAGCTAACTGTATAAGTGTTTCCGAAGAGACAATAAGGCACCCGTCATCAGCAAACATGACATAGTCCGCATCTACATGGGCCATCGTCAAATAATTGATAAGTATTAAAAATAGGTTAATTCTCATGATTGAGCCCTGGGGCCGGTGACATCATCCGATAAAAAAGTGTCTGATTTAGTGTCACGTACAGATGTTAGATGTGTACGGTTTTTAAGAAAAGAGGTTATCATCTCGAGATGTGGCCCGTTTATACTATAGTGCTCCAGGATTGAGAGCTCCTCTAATACGTACGCGCCATACGGCTATGCTCCATGTTCCATTCCATCGCACAAATTATGGTCAAAAATCAATCAATTACACGCATCGCTAACTCTTACAATTCATTGATTAGTGGCGTAGATCCTTTTATGGCATCCAAATCAGCTTTCAAAGCTCAAGCAATAAAGAAACTTACGTTTTGCCCCGCTACGGGAATCAAACACACAACCTTTCTCATCTCAGGTGGCTGCTCACCCGCGGCGCCACATAAGTCATCAAAATAGTGCAATATTCTAGGTTGCACCCTTTCTAGTCACATGTCCTCTCACGAAACAGAAAACCTGCAGCGAGTTGCATGCAAAAAAATAACAAATATAAAAAACAAAAAAAAAAACAAAAATACAATCATTGTGCAAGGGTGAGCTTGTCTGTTTGTCTCTTAAACTCTATATACTGAAAATAAATATCATACCACTGTCCAAAGGTGTTGTTCCAAGATATATGGAGCCTAGCCCTTGTCGGTGTACATACACTTGTGTAAACGTGGCTAAATGTATACAAAACCTCTTCCCATTGTAATTTTTTGATTATTTCGCTTCATTTAATGCAGGTTCCTAAAATGTCTTTCTCACGGAGAGCAACACAAGACAAAACAATAAGGCGGGGCGGATACAATTTACTCTGTGGTAAAATGTTTCGACAGCTGTTGACAACTTTGACTAGAACTACATTCCGTTCACGTCTTGGCTCCAAGGTCTTGGAGCAAGGAAAATATTTTCGCGTAGAATCGAAATGTAGTAGTAGTTGTTAGCAGTAGAACTTCTTGTGGAAGAGTTCGTCCGGGGAAGTACTACCACCGTACCTATTTCTGCCGCCAAACAGAAGTGTTCGCATTGCAGTGTTTCGGTTTGAAGGGTACGGGTGCCGGTGAAATTACAGGCACATGAGACTTATCATCTTTATGTCTCAGGGTTGGCAGCGCGCGTGTGATGCCTTTGGTGTTACAGGCGTTCATTGGCTACGGTAACTGCTTTCCATCCGGTGGGCCGTAAGCTTGTCTGCTTGACAAGAAGCATAAAAAAAATGTAATTGAAGAACTTTTACTGATGTGATGATCGTAATAAAACTAGCGTAGGCAGCGCATTCTATGTAGATACACTATTCCCAACGAACGAATAAAACAAGCAACCACAGAGCAATAATCATGATATTCCCTGTCATGCCTGCTCAGGAAAATATGTTGCCATTGTAAATAATTATCGAATTTTAAACATTTCTGTGCAGTAAATTATGCTTCAAATTAGAGTCAGAGTATTTTTACGATAATCACTGATTTTTTCGCCATTCTCTGTCTGGTGTACATCGATAAAGGTCATTTTGGAACATGTCCTTTTGACATCAAAAACAATTGAATGACTGGTCGTAGATTATTACCGCTATAGTATAAAATGTTGATAATGGATCCCTGAATAAGTTCACATCTAAATATCATTAAAATATAAATATAAATATTTCATTGCAATATATGAGAAATTGCATTTTTCAAACTGCGATATCAGGCAAAACATTGGTTCCTTAGTTTTAGTGCCATAATAATATAAGCTCGAACCAATGTGCCCTATAGTTAAATAACATTTTTTTCATTGGCTGGCACTTCCAGGTTGTGGCCCAAATTTGTATGAAGCGTGAATAGTCTCCTTTCATGAAGATAGTTAGTTATTAATTTCCATGTGGTAAGTAACTAAAACAATTTTATATCAATTTTCTCTAATAAACCACAGTAATATACAATATTTATTGTTTTTTACTGTGTTTTACTAGAGGAAATTGTTTTAGTTAGGTACTTACCACATCGAAATGAAATATTAACGAATCGGATCGGATCCAACGTTTTAAAATCGCCCTGCTGGCAACATTTTTCATTTTCTGTGAGCTCACGCAGCGGGGCGGTACAAACACGTTCGTTTGTTAATTTTTCTGCTTTTTCGAAACGAAACCTCGTCCATTTTGATTTTATTTCAATTTCTAATGTTTTTTTGAGTTATATCGTATAATTTTAGTTGCATTTTAACCGGTGTAGCTTATTTAAAGAACGCGTGGTAATGAAATCTAATCAAATCAACTAAGTGTATTGTGTCTTTTCAAACGGGTGAAAATTTACCACGAACATTGTAGTGAAACTTCCAAAGCTGGTAAGTACATTTAGCATTGTTTGTGACCCTTCGAGAACACCTTATTTTATAGAAACAATTTTATTTTATCTTCAAACACGAAGACACCAAACGCCATTTTGTCGTGTGAAAAATGTGTAGACGCTTGATAATGAGTCTCGTAAAACTATGTAGAACTGTGTGGCTTTGGTTATCGGTGCGTACATATCGTGAGTCTTCCCACCCGGGTGGGGGGACCCGGTACTGCCACCAGGCATTGGCCCCTTGCTGGGGTCCTTACGTTTAGCCTATGTGACACGGTACCTATCTTGTGCCTCTGGGTGAGGCCTGCTGTATATGCGCCTCGTGGCGTCACTCTCGCTTTGGAGCAGCTTCCTTGGGTATGCCTTCCCTCGGTGGTCCTGTTCGACCGCAGGAACCCATTCACGGCCGGCTATGCGGTTGATGAATTCGTCCAGGCTCTCTATCTTTAGGTTATTTCAGATTCACATTGCGAATTGGAACGATGACTGTAGCTTTCAGAGTAAACCCAAATCTCCTTCGCTGATTCCTGATAGATATTGGTCGATGGAGTTTTGACGAGGTTTTCCGGATAAGTTTGTCTCTTGCCTGTGTTCTTCTGATAAGTGTACCTTCTTAGCTTGCCTCATGCCTATTGATGTATTTTGTGTTACAGATCAATCAGGCTTTGCAGTTATAATCATAATTGGCATGATTGCCAATTATAAAAGTGTGGTCCGCAGACCAAAGTGTAAAGAAGGCAGTTTGCCTCAACGAAATAACTATCAACCAGTTATTGGAAAAGGGTAAATTTTATCAGATGATTATTCAACTGTTGCTATCTTGTGAGTATTTAGAACCCACAGTTACTTAGAATATATCTTGTAGAATAGAATACCTTACCTATTATATGATATTATAGAATAGACTGATATTTATTTCATCAATCATACTCATATACTCAGCGGCTTGATAATGTAGTATGATTCATACTACATTATCAAGCCGCTGAGTATACAAAGCGAGGGTATATTTTTGCTATCAATTTCAATGTGTATGTGTGCCGTGGTGTCTGACCCACACATTTTTTTTTATAATTTTACTTTCATCATCATCATCGTCAGCAGCAGCCTTTAGACATAACATCCATAACATAACACCCAACAGACACATACATAGTCCTGCCCCCCTATTCCCTAACTGAAAGTCACTCGGTGACTAACGTTTGACAAGTAATATGACCATCATTTTGTCAATTTTTAATGATAATTTTGAGCAATTGATGGTAATTTTACTTGTCAAACGTTAGTCACCGAGTAACTTTCAGTTAGGGAATAGGGGGGCTGATCTCACACTAGGATTCCCTGTGTCGCTTTCACTTGTTGATTGGTTTGAGAATAAGTATCGGTTTAAATGGGCTGTAGTATAAATAGTACCTATGCTTATTCAGGGTGGTCTATTTATAGTAGTCCAAATAAAAACCAGGGGTTGGGGACCTCATAGCATAGATTTAAAATATTTATTACTCCTAAACTATTCAAAATCGTAGAATGTAGACTCGTGGGGAAAACTCAGATATGCCATGAAGTCCTCTAAGCCCCGGTTTCCACGTGGGCTACTAAAATATGTCACCCAGACCCAGTACGTAGAACTTGTAGATTGTAGAATTAATTTTTAGTTTTTCATATACAGGGTGTTAAGCATATACAAGGTGTAAAACAAATTTTGGTTTGTCGATAAGGGGGCATTCAGGAAAAAATACTCAATATATAGCAGAAAAAAAATACTTGGAAAATTCTTCAAAATCGTGACAATACTTTTTTTTGTTTTTTTTTTTGGCCTACCGTGTAGCTTTTTTCTCGACCATCAATTAATGTACCTTGTAGAATTTATTTTTAGTTTGTCATATACAGGACGTAAAGCACATACAAGGTGTAAATAAATTTTTTGGTTGTCGATAAGTTTTTGTCAAAAGTTCCTGCGCCCGTAAGTCAAATAGCACGACAAAAAAGGACTGTCAAAATTTTTTTTTGGTTATTTTCTTTTTGCCTACCATGTAGAGTTTTTCTTAGTCACCGTTATTGAGATATTAACACTAAAATATGTTCAAAGTAGGAACTATTTTGGAAAATACTGAATAATTAGGTAAGAAATTATGTTACTTATTGTTTTACTTAAGACCTTTGTCTGTCATCTCAACATGCCCTTTCATGTTGTCGTCCTTCATTTGCCCCCATATATTGTTTTGATGGTGTACCTGCTTACATAATATAGTTTTACTGGCTATGAATGTGCAGTAATATAATTATTATTTGATATAATAAATTGTGTTGCTTTTAGATCAGTTACATGAATGAAGAAATATGTTGGAGAAGTTAAGGATTTTCGAGGCTATACAGATGAGGTACAGTTTGTTTTCTGATCGTAATACCTTACCTGTATAGATAGAACAATTATATGATATTTATTGACTGTATAATTAAATTACAGGTGGATTCGAGCTCGCTTCAAAGAACCAAGTACAACTGTACAAGAAATTTCACATATGTGATTGTGTATTTTGCTAAAACAAGAACTCATGTTGTTTAATACATTTGAGTTGATTTGGCTCAAAACAAAAGCTTGAGAGCAAAATCAGGATCAGTCTAGGAGTGTTATGTATGCTGACATTATAATATTTATATCATTAACGTTAGTTTGAATATAGATTTATAGCTTTAATATTTTTTCAGACCCTCTGACCCTGTGTTTTGGACATAAAGTTTTAACTAAATGCATTAATGGATAATAAATAATTATCCTTAGTACTGCAGTAACTGAACAAAACACTGAAGAATTTGGGGAGATCGTTTCCATCACAAATAAATTGCCATTGTCTGAAGATTTGGAGACTGTAGGAATTATTTTGGAAAATACTGAATAATTAGGTAAGAAATCATGTTACTTATTGTTTTACTCAAGACCTTTGTCTGTCATCTCAACATGCCCTTTCATGTTGTCGTCCTTCATTTGCCCCCATATATTGTTTTGATGGTGTACCTGCTTACATAATATAGTTTTACTGGCTATGAATGTGCAGTAGTATAATTATTATTTGATATAATAAATTGTGTTGCTTACAGATCAGTTACATGAATCAAGAAATATGTTGGAGAAGTTAAGGATTTTCGAGGCTATACAGATGAGGTACAGTTTGTTTTCTGATCGTAATACCTTACCTGTATAGATATAACAATTACATGACATTTATTGACTGTATAATTAAATTTCAGATGGATTCGAGCTCGTATCAAAGAACCAAGTACAACTGTACAAGAAACACATATGTGATTGTGTATTTTGCTAAAACAAGAACTCAGGTTGTTTAATACATTTGAGTTGATTTGGCTCAAAACAAAAGCTTGAGAGCAAAATCAGGATCAGTCTAGGAGTGTTATGTATGCTGACATTATAATATTTATATCATTAACGTTAGTTTGAATATAGATTTATAACTTTAATATTTTTTCAGACCCTCTGACCCTCTGTGTTTTGGACATAAAGTTTTAACTAAATGCATTAATGGATAATAAATAATTGTCCTTAGTACTGCAGTAACTGAACAAAACACTGAAGAATTTGGGGAGATCGTTTCCATCACAAATAAATTGCCATTGTCTGAAGATTTGGAGACTATAGGAATTATTTTGGAAAATACTTAATAATTTGGTAAGAAATTATGTTACTTATTGTTTTACTTAAGACCTTTGTCTGTCATCTCAACATGCCCTTTCTTGTTGTCGTCCTTTATTTGCCCCAATATATTGTTTTGATGGTGTACCTACTTACAAAATATAGTTTTACTGGCTATGAATGTGCAGTGATATAATTATTATTTGTTATAATAAACTGTGTAAATCAATTATGTTCCTTTCAGATCAGTTACATGAATCAAGAAATATGTTGGAGAAGTTAAGGATTTTTGAGGCTATACAGATGAGGTACAGTTTGTTTTCTGATCGTTATACCTTACCTGTACAGATAGAACAATTATATGACATATATTGACTGTATAATTAAATTTCAGATGGATTCGGGCTCGCTTCAAAGAACCAAGTACAACTGTACAACACTGTGTAACACTGAAGAATTTGGGGAGATCGATTCCATCACAAATAAATTGTCATTGTCTGAAGATTTCGAGACTGTAGGAATTATTATGGAAAATACTTAATTTGGTAAGAAATTATGTTACTTACTGCTTTACAAGGGCATGTTGTAGTCCTTCATATGCCCCTATATATTGTTTTGATGGTGTACCTACTTACATATCATAGTTTTACTGGCTACGAATGTGCAGTGGTATAGTTATTATTTGTTATAATAAACTGTGTAAATCAATTATGTTCCTTTCAGATCAGTTACATGAATCAAGAAATATGTTGGAGCAGTTAAGGATTTTTGAGGCTATACAGATGAGGTACAGTTTGTTTTCTGATCGTTATACCTTAACTTGTATAGGTAGAACAGTTTTATGTGATAGTTATTTGACTGTATTATTTAATTTCAGATGGAATCCGGGCTCGCTTTAAATAATCAACTGTACAAGAAATTTCACACAGTGTGAAGAGGGACGCGGAGAGAGTGAAGCGTGGATCACACTCATTCCAAAGAAGATTCGATCCTCATTTACAACTCCAAAAAAAAATAGCAAAAATTTCACGGTAATGTTCACATAAATCTTGATCTATCACTCTATACAGGGTGTTTTTTTTAAATGGGACAGTATGGGGATATCCGAATCCATAAGAGATTACAAAATTGTATCATCAATAAGTGTGTTATTTTTAACTAGTTAACATACATTGACTGTTATTTGATTAATTTTAGTATTTATGATTAACAGAATATTGTGAACCAATATTTTCTACTGAATAGTTTTGCACTGAACAGCTATAAGAGCTCATGGTAAGGCCTCAGATCATGGGTTAGTGTATCTATCTTGTATCTAACTATGTGATAGATAGCACGCATTCTTAAAAAAATATGTTTGTTGTGTATTGTGAACTTTATATACACTGTATATCAGTAATTTGCTGTCACTGTCTTACTGTACAACATGCTTTCTATAGTACCTTTGCTAATGTATTATGTAAATTTTGATGTCAATATCAACTGAATTGTATGTTTGGTTTTTAAGTTCAATATTAGGACGATTTTGTATTATTGGTAAAATTGTATCGTATTTCATTCAGTAAGTTGCTGTCACTCTCTTATTGTGTAACATTCTTTTTTTCGTACTTTAGCTAGGTACTGTGTTATGTAAATTTTTGGTTATAAGGTTCAATATTACGACCATTTTGTATCTGTTGAAATTGTATCATCATTAAGTGTGTTGTTTTTAACTAGTTAACATACATTGACTGTCATTTGACAATATCGCTATACCAGTTTCTAAATGACATCTGTTTCATTTAAATTATGTATTTATGATTAACAGAATATTGTACAAAATTGTATTATCAATAAGTGTGTTATTTTTAACTAGTTAACATACATTGACTATTTATTGACAATATAGCTATACAGGTTTCTAATTGACATTGGTTTCATTTAAATTTAGTATTTATGATTAACAGAATATTGTAAACGAAGTCAATTTATTTGTGAATCTACATTATTGGTATTTATGCTCACACTCAAACAGTAATATTCTTTCTTTCAGTAAATTACAGGCTTGGTAATTTCTATCGCATGGGCCTTCAGGACATAACAATCAAGTTGATCTTGATGTTATATGCTGAAAGCCGATGGATAGGAACAAAATACCTGTAATTTTCTGGTAGAAAGAATATTACAGTTTGGCTGCATAATTACTATTAATGTATGCAAATTCACATTTAAATTGTGTATTTTCACATACAATATTCTGTAAAATTCCCCTGGTAGTATTGAATATTACATTTTATTAATGTAATTTTATCACATAAATATATGTGAAAAATTACAATTATTAGGTAGATTTACATACATAATATGTAGTAAGTACTACATAAATGTATGTAAAAACATTACAATTATTAGGTAGATTTACATACATAATATGTAGTAAGTCTACATAAATGTATGTAAAAATTCTGCACTTTCTGTAGAATTACGTATGTGTATGTAAATCTACATAACATCTAGGTAGATAATAATACATATTTTTGTGTAGTTCTACCTATATATACGTAAAACTACATAAATGTATGTGAAATAATTACATAAACTTATGTGGAATAACTACATTTTTGTGTAGATTTACCTACATTATATGTAAAGCTACATAAATGTATGTGAAATAATTACATAAACTTATGTGATAAATCTACATTTTTGTGTAGATTTACCTACATTATATGTATTTTTTTTACATAATTTATGTATATTCACCTTACATGTTTTTGATGTGAAATCGAAGTACATAATTATATGTAATTTTGGATTACATAATTTTATGTGAAATTTATGTAAAAAAATATATAGGAAAATGAGTTATGTAAATTTACATAATAGAATTCACATAAATTTTATTCACATTTTATGTAAAAAAGTGGTTATGTAAATTTACAGACAGAATGGATAATCACATAAACATGTAACTTCACATAAAAGTGAGGGCTACGAACGTGGCCCGAACTTTTATGTAATTTTACAGAAATTTTTCTAACAGTGTACCATGCAGTAACGCAGTAGTTAGTGCAGTAGTGGTATCCATGGATAGCGTGATACTTCCTGGCATGATCACATCAGCTTTTCCAATTTTGATTTCGGTACAAAATAAAAGCTTTATTTGTACTGAAATTAAAATAATTGGAAAAACTAATGTGGTCATGCCAGGAAGTATCACGCCATGGATATATCGCGGTACTTACCAATAATAATTTGGATTTATATGTCGATTTAAAAAAAATACTAAATGATGAAAGATTAAAACACAGTAAGTTTTGATGTTTTATAACATTATGGACAATTTGGAGTAGTTTTCTAAAAACAGGCAATAACCACATATTTTACTTATTTCAGTCAGTGATACGAAAAATAACTCCACAAAAATTAAAAAAATTCAAACCTAAACGGGCATATTCACTGTCACCAATCCTACTTATCTTAGTTACAAAGGTACAAGTATAATATTAAAGATAAAGGTAGTTAGACAAGGTAGTGTAAGAGAAAAGGACGAGGGCTCAGCCACGCTGTTTTTCAGCCTTAGAATGCACTCGGAAGCTATCTACTGTTCAGCAAAGTTTAACTCATCACTTTGAAACTAATACAAAACCCGACACGGCAGCCACTTCCATCCTCCAAAATTAAATGTCACAGAATAACACGAGAAATATTCTTAAAATTTAACGAACGAAATTACATTAAACCTGTCAATGAAGGGAAACCTATATCAACTTGGTTGACGACCTCTGTGGCGAGGCGGGCGGGTTGCGGGTTCGATTCCCACTGCGGGACAAATGTTTGTATGTCTTCAAATATTTGTTCCGGGTCTAGGTGTTATGGTACCACCGTATTCGTAGTTCCTGATACCCACGACACAGGGAATCCTAGTGTGGGATCATGACTACGTATGTGACTGTTGGATTTTATGTTATGTATGTTATTCTTTCTGTAAGTAAATATTTATCATGTGTGATGCGTGTGTGGAGCCAAAGAGGCCCTGTCTCATCATAATGCTGCTTAACATGCCTAAACATCTGGTGGTTTTCAGATAGTCCATGAGTAGATAGCAGACAGCCTCGACCTATGAGGAGGTATCTACCTACCTTCTTTTATTTAATTATCATTAGAAACGGGATATTTACCATGATTTTTGAGCTTTATTGATTCCCGATATTTCGGCACAGTTTCATGCGCCATGATCACGGGTAAACAAATAATTAATAACAATTATGTGATAGTAATTATGTTAATAACCATGATAGTTTCAAAAGTTACTTTTATTTATTAACACTGCTTGTGCGTTTTCCTGTTTCAAGTATTTTATAAATTAATTTGCAATTTGCAACGTTACATTTTCCAAGTCGTAAAAATCTCAGTCAAGGCATGTTTTGTTTGGTGATAGTTTTACCATAATGAGAGCCTTTCGATTTCGATTTAAAAACAAAAAAGTAGTTACAACTGGCTTGATAGATGGCTCTGACTTAATTTCAACTGTCAAAAATTCTTTAGGGTCGTTTTTGTTGTTTGTTATAAAGATAAAGATAAAGATAATTTATTTGTTTTGAATATGGTAATTTTACATAGATGGTCATAATTCACACGTCCAACATACTCAGTCATACATATGACATACAAATAATTTAGTTCCCATAAGTAGGTACTTGGTAGATACATCCATTACCATGTCATTATAAATAGTACCTAATAATTAACAATTTAAAGAATTAAGTATAACAATTATATAAAAATAATAAAAAAAAAAAAAAATAATAATAAATAAATTTAATATATTTAGTGTTACAGTAACATTTAAGTCAAACTTTAATTTGTCAGCTTATCCTCAGTGCAGCGCCATCTATTTTCAACGCTGAAAGCTAGATTCCTAGATTCGAGTCGGCCGTGAAAAACCCTTATTCATAATAACAAGAAATAAAAGTAACGACGTCTCTTTTTGAAAAAAGTCCTCTCAGGCGGGTGATTACGTAATTCTGTTGCTAATGATTTCAATCGATTTCAATGTTGTTTCTATTTGAAATAACGTTTATGCGATTACCTAATTTACGCAGTCCAAATCTAGTTTCCGTTGTAAGCAAAATGCGTAAATTTAATTCGTAAATAGAGAGCGTCACATACGCGATAGAAACATAATTGAAATTATATTTCTATCGCGATTCGCTATCTATTCGCGAAATAATCGATTGAAACCAATAGCAACATGGTTACGTAATCACCCGCCTGGTACCTTCTTATGTACTTATAGGGAGAGTACACAATGTTCGTAAATCGTCAAGTGGCAGACGACAGCTACGGGAATAGATCTGAAGTGTGGGCGCAGCCGTCTGCGTGGAAATAGGCCTTTCATGTCGCTCGCATAGACGTGACCTTTTCATTTTATTTTCACTGACTGAACTTCACGCAGTATGTTTTTACCAAACAGCCCCCTAATTACAGCATCAAATGGCAATTGGGGAACGCAACAATGGAGATCATTTTGGCAGCCTTAGCGCTGTTCAAATAATTTGAAACTTGATAACTTTTCATTTAATAACTTTTCATTTAAAAAACCGACTTCCGCCATAGTATTTGACAAAATATTTGGATGAAAAAAAAATGATGAAAGAACCATGGTGGTGAAAGGATTATTATACTTTTTGAATGCAAATGCTTGGTTTGTTGCTGAAAATATCAAAATCGCCATATGTATGCCTACAATATTTGAGGAGTTCCCTCAATTCCTCATGGATCCCATCATCAGAACTGGATTTTGAAAAAAATGGGACCAATCTGGAAGTATATCTATACAAATAAAAAAAGAATTTTCCAAATCGGTTCATAAACGCCGGAGATATGCGGTAACAAACATTAAAAAAAAAAAAAAAAAAAAAAAAAAAAAAAAAAAAAAATACAACCGAATTGAGAACCTCCTCCTTTTTTGGGAAGTCGGTTAAAAAACCGACTTCCGCCATTGTATTCGACAAAATATTTGGATGAAAAAAATGATGAGAGAACCATAGTGGTGAAAGGATTATGATACTTTTTGAATGCAAATGCTTGGTTTGTTGCTGAAAATATCAAAATCGCCATATGTATGCCTACAATATTTGAGGAGTTCCCTCAATTCCTCATGGATGCCATCATCAGAACTGGATTTTGAAAAAAATGGGACCAATCTGGAAGTATATCTTTTCAAATAAAAAAAGAATTTTCCAAATCGGTTCATAAACGCCGGAGATATGCGGTAACAAACATTAAAAAAAAAAAAAACAACCGAATTGAGAACCTCCTCCTTTTTTGGGAAGTCGGTTAAAAATTAAGAGCCTAATCTGAGAAAGGTCTCTTATTATTATATTTATTGGCAATGCAGCCAGGCAGCGTCTTGGGGACGTTTCCTTCTGGTAGTTATTTGAGTTCTTTAAGCTATCTTTAGTTCGTTTGCAATTCTCTTCGGATAACTTAACTGAAGAATATGTATTTTTAAATTTTGATTATTAAGTTGTATCATTATTTCTGTAAATAAAGATTCGAACTTTATAATAAAGAAGTTCTTACATACTTATGATTTTAATCCCCATGGATGATGTATTCAGCCTCCCAATTACAGTAGCAAATCGCAATGGGGATCATTTTGGCAGCCTTAGCGCTGTCCAAATTTTTTGAAACTTGAAATGAGTATTTAGGTTAAGAAGTTCTCCTATTCAAGTTTCATAAGATTTAGATAGCGCCGAGGCTGCCAAAATGATCCCCCATTGTTGCGTTCCCCATTGCCATTTGCTACTCTAATTGGGGGAGCAGATCCTTGAGTACATCCTACTGGCTAGGGGATAGTAGAGGCAATTCCAGACAATTCATTTGACATTTGCCCGATGAATACAAATGGCAATACATTTTAGTATAGATTTCAAAGCTATAAAATAGCCGTAGTGCAGCTGAATTTTTCACTTGACTTGATTTTGAAGACAGTAATAAATTGTAGTTTTTAACCGACTTCCCAAAAAAGGAGGAGGTTCTCAATTCGGTTGTATTTTTTTTTATGTTTGTTACCGCATATCTCCGACGTTTATGAACCGATTTGGAAAATTCTTTTTTTATTTGAATAGATATACTTCCAGATTGGTCCCATTTTTTTCAGAATCCAGTTCTGATGATGGAATCCATGAGGAATTGAGGGAACTCCTCAAATATTGTAGGCATACATATGGCGATTTTGATATTTTCAGCAACATACCAAGCATTTGCATTCAAAAAGTATCATAATCCTTTCACCACTATTGGACAAATATTTGGATGAAAAAAAAATGATGAAAGAACTTTCATCATTTTTTTTTCATCCAAATATTTAGTCGAATACAATGGCAGAAGTCGGTTTTTTAAATGAAAAGTTATTTATTATTTTAGACCATAAGTCGCTTGCTTAAGGTTCAAATCCTAAACAAGCTTATAAAATATGTTAAGACCACCACACCTTGACCGAAATGTAGCACAGAAATGTTTTTTTGTCTCTGCACTTTGCACAATGAGGGTAGAACAATCAAAAATTTGCATTTTTTCCCATAATTCTTAAATATTTTTTGTACAATTAAATGTTATATGTGCTATTTTTTTGGACGGGTAATCAGTTTTAATGTTACTCTATTGATTTTAAGTAAAAAAAACAAGTTTTAGAAGCATGGATTGCAGAAAATTTGCTCCAAAGTGATAGGACTGGGTATTTTACTAGGAACAACTTTTTTGAAAAACGCCCATATTCAAAATGAGGACAAAACTCTAAATATCCGGCTTAAACTCTTAATTTTATTAGCATTCGTCCGACAAAAACAAACGACAGATGCAAGTGAAATCAATTGGGAAGATTTATGAAGTGGCTGCATAATATGCGGGTTCTCTGATATTTTGTCAATGGCCTTCAATTTTAAATTGGTTGAACATTAAAATTCAATTACGATGTATTATTTTTAAACTAAGTAATGATCGATCGTAAAACTCCGAGACACCAAAATAGGTTGGAGAAGAATACATAACATAACACAACTCTTTTCTTCTTTATCAGCCGATACACATCTACTGCTGGATGAGGCCTACCGCATAGCATGCATAGTGTACAACCATATAAAAAAAACATTAAAAAATACAATGTTTAAATAAGACATTGCATTTTCATGTACAATAAAAAAATATTCTATTAAAATGTACTTACCAAATTTTTCCTAATTATTTTGCCACTTCATAGCTAAATAATAAATCCTTACCTTTAAACCATAATATGTTTTAAGAAACTCAGTAAGTATGTCTCCTTACTGAGTTTCTTAAAACCTAATAAAACATATTATGGTTATGGTGTGTAAGGATTTTTTTTTATATTTTGTTTCTTGATACCTGTTTTTTAAAGTTTGTACAAAATAATAATTATTTAGCTAAAAAATGCCAAAATAATTAGGAAAAATTTGGTAAGTACATTTTAATAGAATATTTTTTTATATATTTATGCCCATTTTCAATTGGCAGGTTTCTATGTCAAATTTATCATTCATTAAGTATCTCTTAATTGACACCAGGATGTTGGCATAAGGGGCTATGGTGGCCCCTAAGTGGTTGGTGAAAGTGAACATTACTTTTCTACTGAAAAATTATCGTTGATACAAAACTCGACCTATTGAAAATTAATGTTTATAGAGAATACAAAACGCGTTGACCGAAAATCCTAAAAATACCATTTCCCCGTAGGTTGATGTCATCGGCGACTTATATACCAATCCCTAAGGAACGATTTTCAAGATTTATTAGACATTTTTATGTTTAGTTTTTGTTCTTTTTGTCATGCTGAGATAGAAATTAGTGGAAAATAGGTATTTTAATCGTGTTTACATTCGTTTTGATGGAAATGTGACTCATTGATCCAGTGGTATCAGGCCAGGCTAAGTCAGATTTTTTGCAAGCAATTGACACGTGCGTATGGTGCAATCAAACCAGCACGGGTTATAATATTTTCAACAAATCTTTAAGTCGGTGTGATTTGACGACTTCTGTGGCGCGGCGGCTGAGATGCAAGAGGTTTCGGGTTCGATTCCCGCTGCGGAACAAATGTGTGGAATCCGGACTATGTATGTGACTGTTGTGTGTTGTTTTTTATTTTCGACGACATCAGGCTAGACTTCAGGCTACAGGGTCTGATGATGACCAGCATAGAATGAACAGGATTTAGGGTACCGCTACTGAAACTAAATCAATAAATTGAGTTAAAAAAAAACATTGTAGATACCATGATGTGTTTCCTTTCATATGTGTTCTGGTTTTCCAATTTTAATGCAACACTGAAAATAAACGATGGTTTTTAAGGTGATTCCTCTCGCATGTGGCGCGAAATTCAAATTTTATTGCTTTTTTGCTCATTACAGCTCATCAACACTTCTTGAGATAGTAAAAACTGATTTTGCGAAAACTAGGAGACCTAACACACATGTTTTAGTTTATAGTTTCACATATAGATCATTACTTCAGCTACGAATACTCTTCAATGATTTCTACAGTGTTTTTTTTGTTTAAAGATATGCGTAGCTTAACTAATGATATTTATAAAACACTATCAATTAAAACATGTGTGCTAGCTCTCCTAGTTTTCGCAAAATCTGTTTTCTCTATCTCAAGAAGTGTTGATTAGCTGTGATTTACAAAAAACACAATAAAATTTGAATGTCTCGCCACATGCGAGAGGAATCACCTTAAATTCTTATAAAACTAACTAGTTTGTTCTGACGTCATAGAGCCGCGTCTCCATCTGTATAACGGCCGTTATATGACGGTCGCTGGTTCAAAAGCCACTATTCGCGTGCAGGGAAAAAACGTAACTATCCGCACATGGGTAAAATGGCTACTAGAATCAGTCTGTATAGTGACTATTGTTGTTGTCTGTGGTTAGAGGCCTTGAAGGTAGCCCCCTTGAGAGTAATATTGTACAACGTATAGAATATATGGACCGTAAGCCGAGTAAGAACCGCTTTCGATAGGAATATTCTGAACAGGAAATAAAGAGGCAGAAAAATCTGCTTACGTTCAACTAAGTTGATGACTTCAGTGGCGCGGTGGGCGAGTAGGTGCGAGATTGAGATTCGAGTTCATTTCCCGCTGCGGGACAAATGTTTGTACGTTTTCCTAATATTTGTTCGTAGTTCTTTATATACCCATGACACAGGGAATCCTAGTGTGAGATCACCAGGGCGATTCTAAAACGTCGGAAACGTTTCCGATCGGATTCGGTAGTCTTTCATTTCGATGTGGTATGTAACTATAGTAGTTTATGAAACTGTTGCATAATAAGGGTTCTTAAAACACGAGTGTGAGTTAAAAAAACGAGCCAGAGGCGAGTGATAGCATCACACAAGTGTTTTAAGACCAAATTATGTGCAGTTTCATACACTACTTTATCTAATCTCATGAAATAGGTAATATTATATTTTAAAGTCTTGGTAACAATACCTTCTAGATTTCGCCGGTAAGAGGTTCATTTGATCGTTGCAGCTTCGAGAATGTCCGGTGGTGTAAAATTTTCTTCAGTATAGCTACTGTCGTTTTCAGACATTTTTTAACAAAAACTAATTTGACAATTGAATTTGCGTAAAATTACTGCTTATATTTGCATTCATTTGTAAACGTTCAGCGCCAAAATCCATACGCGCGAGTGTGTTGCGCCGCGTCCACAGATTATGTATAGAAAAACTGCATTGCAACCTTCTTGGTCCAAGTGAAGTTGTATCGTTATAGAAAAAAAGTTTTATCATAATACAGTTGTCCATAGAAGAGCTGTATCGTAACGTAATTTTTTAAATTTATTTCGATTGCATGTGTTTAAAGACTGTCATTTTAGCTCTATTTTTAGTTTTTTAATTTGTATAAGTATTTCAGTATGAGAGTAGATAAAAACAATTTTCTAACAATTTTCTCTAGTAAAACACAGTAATATACAATATTTATTGTTTTTTACTGTGTTTTACTTACCACATCGAAATGCAAAACTAACGAATCCGATCGGAAAGGTTTCCGACGTTTTAGAATCGCTCCGCAGGACTATTTATTGGACTGCTGGGTGTTATGGTAATGTAAGGTCTATTATTGTTACCCTATCTGAGATTTGCTCTGCCTTTGAAGCCAACGCTCATTTTCGGTCACGTACTTGTCAGTAATAAAGCGTGCTACCTGAGATGATCAGATTTACAATTACCTACTCAGACATTTCTGTGTTCTGGTTTGAAGTGCCGAATGAGTGAGCCCGAGACTTTAAATGAGATAATAAAGACTGGGCGCCTAGTAAAGGCAAGTTATAAAGGTTATTTCTGCCGCCAAGCAGTAGTGCTTGCATTGCTGTGTTTCGGTTTGAAGGGTACGGATGCCAGTGAAATTACAGGCACATAAGACTTTTCATCTTTATGTGTCAGGGTTGGCAGCGCGCGTGTGATGCCTCTGGTGTTGCAGGCGTTCATAGGATACGGTTACTACTTTCCATCAGGTGGGCCGTACGCTTTTTTGCTTGCCAAAAAGGATTCAGGTACTTTTGCCTCAGGGTGTAAGGGAAAAAAGTTATTTAGGAAAAACCGTAAGGTCGAAATTTTTGCAGTCCCCCCCCCCCCCCTTCTCTTTTCGCACAGGGTCCACGAGGTCCAAAACTTGAGAAAATGTTAATTAACCATCCTTTAACAACATCCCGAAGTTTAATTAACTTTTGACCTTTTTCTAGCTAACCCCACTTTATCCAACCTGTCGAGTGTCGACTGGACTATATGGTCATTCTGGTCACTTGAAATTCAGTTCAAATGAATTCAGAACGGGTGAAATCGCGTGCGAGTGGCAGTTGTCAATATAATTTAGTAACTCAAGAGAAGGCACACAAAAACTTGACTTTGTTGTTTGGTCATGATCTTTTGTGACGACGAAACATACTTTTTAGGGTTTCGTTACCATAAGATTACGTTCGTCAATCACGGACGTATGGCATAAATAAACGAATTCTGGTTCGGGGATTAACTTTGAGGGCAAACTAGAAAATTTAAAAAAATCTTTTCAAATGCTTTATGTGACAATACCATCTAAAAGAGTTTGTTTTTAGACACAAAAATTTTTTTTTTATAAATATTAAATAAAATATGGGAAAAAAGTGACCATTTCCAGAAACAAAGGAGCCATGCAAAAACAAAAAAAAAAGGAATATTATTGCTTATCACTCATAGTTTACAGAAAAACCTAAATAAAAATCTTTCGTCTTTAAATTCTCACGGGAAACGGAAAATATTCATCGACAATTATATTATTATTTTATTTTTATTTTATTTATTAACAATGTTGGTTTTCACGATACAGGCTTGGCCTAGTGTGGAGACCGCCGAATAAACATTTTAGTAAAAGCCTTGTCAACACTCAAATTTTATGATTTATTTTGTTGTTAACTATTAGTTGTAAGCCAATTTGGTTATTGAAAATAAACAGTTTTTAATTTTTTTTAATTTTTTTCATTAAGAGAAAATGTGTATTAAATATTTTGATTGAATAATAAGTTTAATTGGGCTAGCGGTTACTATAGTAGTCTTCTTGTACTGACCCTCTACACGCGAGTCCAACTCGCACTTAACAAGTTTTTTTGGCTCATGAGCAATTATCCTATACTTCAAGGTGAACTTGCACGTGGGCAGAGAATAATTGTCAATAATAAAACATAATGTCACACAAGAACCCACAAGTTCTCTGCGAAATACAAGCACATGTTTGAAGCCCCTCCATTATGGGGGGGCTGAGTCCCATAATGGAGGGTCTTTAAATTCTATAAGCCAGAGTATGTGTTCACTGGTATGATTTGTGGATGTCATAGCTCCTAGGAACAGGTTAACCTTATGTCAGTACTCGTACCTCTACAGTCAAGGTGTTCAACGTTGAATTTCATCGCTCCCCGACATTATTACACCAAAAAGTAAATATATGAATCATAGAATTGAAATTAACTTGGTTTGGTATCATTTAGAAAAAATGCTGTCCATGAGAGGTCCGTCCTCATAAGACCGCGACTACGCTCGATGGGAACCCACGAGCGTGTGGCCAAGGAAGGATCTCTAAATGATCAACGTAACGTCAACTTTCATCATTGTTCACGCGTGTGAAACCGCGGGGCGCAGCTAGTATTATGTGAATGCTATTGCAGTACCTTACCTAAAGGTATTTTTGTGTTCCTAACTAGAGCATCATGGAAATGGATTAGGCTAGGTTTAATAAATAAACATAGTCCATAAATTAATGTATTTAGTCCATCGAGTGGAAGCCCTTCCTCTACCGCGTTCGTCCGGTTTGTGGTCGCCACTCGAGAACCTTTATTCCCCAACGGTTGTCAGTTACGCCAGCTATATGACCTGCCCATTGCCACTTCAGCGTGCTAACTCTGAGAGTGGAAGTCGGTGGATGGAGGCGGATCAAGATCGTTCGTCGTGGCACTCTAGAATAGAACAGAAAATACTTTATTGTACACCATAAGAAAAATACATAAACTTAACATGATTATTAAAAGTAGGTACAATGGGCGGTATTATAGCTTAGAAGCGATTTCTTCCAGACAACCTTTGGATGGAGAGAAATCTGTAAGATTAGAAGAATGACCAGTGTAGGTGCACGGATTGCTGATGTTAGCAAATTGGCCCACTCCCCACTAACCTGTGACTCAGCAGGCCAGTCTGTAACCGTCCGCCACCGAGAACTTATGTAGTTGTACTCTTCATAATTACATATACGTTTATATAGTGAACGGACGTAATAATTTTATTGATTCCTCCCACCAAAGGTTCTGTACATAGCAAAGTAAACCAGGCACTCGTATCATTAATGTAAGAGAATAGTGCCTGGCTGTCCTATCGACGTTGATTCTATATTCCTACAAAGATCTCCTACGATCGGTACCTTATATGACCTGAAAAGTGGTCTTACAACCAGTGTTCTAGTGGGAAGGCCTATGTTCAGCAGTGGACTTCCACAGGGTGATGATGATGAGCTTTTACACGAACACTTTGCAATTATTCTGCGCTCTCGTTCAAAAGTCACATGAAATGGTTAAACCGAAGTGTGCCACTGAAGCAAGTCAATGTACGATGATTCATACTTGCACTCTAACAACACAATAAGCTATTTTAACATCACACACCAATTCCAACTCTATCACAACGCACTAAGAACCAAATTATCAGATGACAATGGTGTGACTTCGAGATTCAATGATCTTTGACACAATGCCTCACTATCTAATTCCAGCTGTAACACAATGTGCTAAGAGCTAAATTACTTGTATGCTCGAAGGATTAAATCTAAATTCAATGATCTTGGACCACAATTGAGTTTCGATTCATCAATCAGCATTATGAGTTTGAACTCTACATTGGTAGAGCTGTTAAATTGTGCAGTTATTTGAATTAGATTTTAGCACACGTTAATTTATCTTGTGGTTTGCGGTTTTTGAATGTCATTGAGTGTCTAAACGAAATTTCCGTTTATCCCCGATTTCCAAATTTACATATATTGAAACAACAGCAACAACATGCGACCCTCGGATGCCACTCAAGTTGAAGGGTAAAATTTACAAATCCGTAATAAGACCTGAGGCCTTAGACAAAGTAACATTCTATTAGCGATGACGCCAATAGAAAAGTCCAAAATGTATGGGATTGACGTTAGCTATCGATATGTCACGTGGTCTATTGTATTGAATTACGACTGTAGAAATGGAATCGCTTCGAAGCGAATGCCGTTTGGCTAGGCCCTTTGTTATGTATGGATCGGAATGCTGGGCCACGAAGAAGAAGGATGAAAGAAGATTGCATGCAGCAGAGATGAGAATGTTAAGATGGATGCGTGGAGTTACAAGAATGGATAAAATAAGGTATGAGTATATAAGAGGAAGTTTGAAAATTGCACCAGTGACAGAAAAGTTGAAAGGGAATCGTTTAGCTTGGTATGGGCATGTTAGGAGGGATGAAACACATGTAACTAGGAGAGTGATGAATATGAAGGTTAGTGGACGGAAAGGAAGAGGAAGACCTAAGAAAATATGGATGGATTGCGTGAAAGATGATATGAATGAGAAGGGAGTGAATGATGAGATGACGGCTGACAGGAGAGAGTGGAAGAGAATGACATACTGCGCCGATCCCAAATAAATGGGATAAGGGCAAGACAACGATGATGACGTATATTGAAACTCATTGATTACTTAAATTGTTATACCTATGATATTAATACAAGTGCCTCCTTCAGTAGATCTTCTGAAAAACGGTGATTGCGGCCTTTTTCATAATAGTTAGTCACTCGGTGACATTAAATTTACATCGCACCCCAGATCGTTATATTTTTTTAAGGGTTCTTTACCTGTCAAACGGGACCCTATTACTAAATCTAGTCCGTCTGTTTGTCTGTCTGTATTCTGTCACAAGGGTAGGTAAGCTGTAAGAGATAACTAACAAGACCGACAACCCGACTATGCAAACGCTGAAAATCAAAATGTAGAGTAAGGTCAAATTCACGATTCTATAGTAAAGGCTTTTTACTTAATTCATAGTAGAATTTAAATTATCGGTGCTTGGTATCATTTTAGAAAAAAAAACGACTTTACACCACGTATTTTAACTATTCTCCTGCTGTGTTCGCGGTCGGTGCTCATGAAGAAGGACCTCTTAATGGTCAACGAAACGTCAGCAGGAGAATAGTAAAGTACGTGTTGTAAAGTCATAATTTTTCTAAAATTGATTCTGATTTTTTATTTTATTTATTTACCATTTTACCTTGAGTTAAAACTATTACATAGAAATAGCACTTAAAAACCCACTAAGTTTTAGACGGAGGCTTTTCTAATATACTGATTTTATTAATTTAAATAGTTTAAACTAAATGAATGGATAAAATGAATTGGGTAATAGTTATTTATGCATAAGCATTAAGTTGTTTAACAATCTCGCATATGATCTGCGTTTAGATCATACAGTCTTCAGCATTCAAGTTAGAAGGTTGTTGATAGACAAATCATTCTATACTCTTGACGATGCTTTTGCTGATGAATTTCAAACAAAATGTTAAACATAAGTTTAAAATCTATTCTATTTTATGACTTAGTAGGTACATCTTATTGTATTTAAGTTTTATGAATTATTTAATCCTATGTGTATGTTTAGTCCTATCACTTTATTCCACTAAATATTTGTAAAATTTTGACATATCCAAGTGTATTTTTGTATCTTCTGGAATAAAATATATTGAATTGAATTGAATTGAATGAATTGAAATGAAAAATAAATTATTTGTATGCCCTTAAAGGGTACATTATTGAATTTACTATTATATACCATAAAAAATGTTATAGATATATATTATATATATATATATATATATATTATATATATATATTATATGCCACATTTTGTATATGTAATTCAGCTTCACTTATACTTTGAGTCAATATTTTTCCCAAACTTATTTACCGTTATTTTGATGGCTTATTCAAAAGATTATCAAGATCACGATGTCCAATAATTGGATGATTATCTACAACCTTCATCGTAATGGCATACTCATCTTCGTCTCATCGATAGTAATTTTAAACATCATAAAAAGTTTTTACATCATAAGTACACGTATATATTTGTGATTCATAGTTAGGTTTGCTAAAAGATCTCGTCTTTAAGGTTCACGTAGTACACTTCGTACCATATTTTCGGCTGAATTACGCTTAGTATATTTCTGGTTCATTGTTTAATAAATCTAGAACACTGCATACCTTGATATTATCCAATTATCTCTAAGTACAAAAATTTATGAATATCTGTGACTTGTAGTTTTTAAATTAACATAACATACAACCAACAGGTGCATATACATAGTCCCATCCCACACTAGAATTCCCTGTGTCAGGAACTACGAGTACCATGGTACAATAACACCCAGATCCGGAACATCATGCAGATCATGCAAACATTTGTTCCGCAGCGGGAATCGAACCTACCTTCTATTACTGTGGGTAAACCTAAACCACACATGACCACACTAAAGTCAGTTAGGGAACGCCTAGCTACTGTTTGTCTGAATACAACTTCCGGTCCATCATTGACATTTTCCAAATTCTATCCAATTTTTGAGCAACCAACTCGTTCAAGAGGCGCCTTAGCATTCTATGCTGATGGGTCAAAACAAACAACTCGAGATGAGTCACGCCTACGTACATTCTACCATTTCTACCACTCGTGGTAGATGCAGTGCATTCTGACAGAATAAATAATGATTCAACTGAATTCTAGGAAAGGTTTTGTTTATTTAATCTAGGGACCGCACGCGTGGTAGCAACTAGAACATCAAGAATTCGGGCCACAGATGGCCGTGAAACAAACCCGCTTATTTAACCTCTACCTAGGAAAGGAATTCGGAAAATTCGCCCTCCACGACTTTAGACAAAGATAAAGATAATTTATTTGTTTTGAATATGGTAATTTTACATAGATGGTCATAATTCACACATCCAACATACTCAGTCATACATATGACATACAAATAACCCTAAAAAAAAAAAAAAAAAAAAAAAAAAAAACCCCTAAAAAAACCCCCAAATACCCCTTTAGACTTTAGTGGATTTTCCGCGAGGGGGTAAAGGGATTCTAATGTATACAGGGTGTTTGGCGCATGGACCGACAGGATTTTTTGACAACACACAAAATAACTTATGCTTGTATTCTGCAATGTATTCTAATCCTACTAATATTATAAACGCGAAAGTTTGTGAGTATGGATGGATGTTTGTTACTCTTTCACGTAAAAACTACTGAATGGATTTGAGTGAAATTTGGAATGGAGATACTTTACGCCCTGGATTAACACATACTAGCTACTTTTCATCATCATCATCAATTTTCATCATTATTCACGCGGGTGAAACCGCGGGGCGTAACTAGTTCTAAATAAATCAATATTTGATACAATTCATAGCAAACAAAAAACTTCTGAGCTTTCAAAGAGGTAAATCTGTACAACCAAGTATCTCTTGTCGGCCCCTGATGAATGATTTCTGTCATGTAGCATATCGTTGGAAAGGTTAATAACTAAAGAACTTTTTAAAAGAAAACTATAACAAAAATGGCTTAAGTTTTTTTTGCAATGAATTTTGGAGTTGTCACTTTTCATAACATTTACACAAATTTACCACTTTGAAACCTCAACAGTTTTTTTGTTGCTATGAATTGTATCAAATGTTGATTCATTTAGAATAAGATTAAAAAAAAAAACAAATCCATTCAGTAGTTTTTACGTGAAAGAGTAACAAACATCCATCCATACTCACAAGCTTTCGCGTTTATAATATTAGTAGGATTAGAATACATTGCAGAATACAAGTATAAGTTATTTTGTGGTATTACAACCACAAGCAAAAAAGTTATGACGATTTAAAGGCAATATTTTTATTTTTATTTTTTATTTTTTTTATTTTATTTTTTTATGGGTGATTTTAAAAACTAAATAAAAAATAACATGACACTTAGGACATAGGCTCTATCGGGGAAAACAAGCACATGGCTCCCCCAACCCCCCAAAAAATCCTGTCGGTCCATGCGCCAAGCACCCTGTATAACAATAATGCTCTGTATTTTGGAAATTTTGGAAACCGTTGGTATTAAACACTTACCCCCCTATTCATAATCATTTTAAAACCTTTTTTAGTTAAAATATGTTTTGTCTTGTTTTGACGTATGACATTTAACATCAGAGAGAACAAGACAAAAGCTATTTTAACTAAAATAGGTTTAAAAAATGATTATGAATAAAGCCCTTAAAATTTTAAATAAGTACCTACATCTACAAAAACTTCAAAATATGAATTCGTGATCGCTTTCAAACAGAAAGCTTTGAAAAGTAAGAGTTGGAACGCTTCACATTTTAAACAGTCCATAACTGTCTCAAACACAATACAAAATACCTTGTTTCTTTACATACTATTTTAAATGTCCATTTTGTCGTTCTGTCGACACACACTTGTCTGTGCTTAACTGCTTACTCGAACGGATCTCTCTTGCATACAAATGTATGTGATAAATAGTCGAGCTTTGTCTGCTGACATGTTTTATTAAACAGATTGATTGCTTGGTGTTGTCGTTCATGATGTCATAGGTTCTAAAAATATTTAAGACTTTCTAACAGAAGACATGTATTTAGGAGAAGTATAGTTACCCCTAGAGCGCTCAAACCCTTTGCATACAAACGTAGTTTGCTCCTATTTTGGATATTATAATATCATCAAACTCCATGTTTTGTAAAACTAGCATTCGCTCGTGGCTCCGCCCGCATGGATCCTCTAATAAAAATGATTATAAATTATAACTTCTCTTTAAGACTCAACACCATCATCAGCCTGTAGAAGTCCACTGCTGGGCATAGGCCTCCCCCTAGAATGCCACGACGAACGGTCTTGAGCCGCCTCCATGCACCGACTTCCTGCGACGTTTATAAATATCTTTAGTCCATCGAGTGGAGGGCCTTTCTCTTAAGACTAAATCTCTCCAGTTTTTTTTTTTACAAAACTTGTTATAACATGTTCATAATCATCATCACTAACATCAGTGATAGACGTCAACAGTTGGGCATAGGCCTCTGCCGTAGAGTGCTACAATGCCCTCCGGACCATCTGACCACCATGAACTTGCCACTGGTGGTGACTTGGGATTTCTATATCCCAACTGACTACCAGTGACCAAATAACACAGTACTACTCCCATATCACCACCCCCATCATCCCATATCCCATCACCACCAGTGGGTGCTACAGTTTTCCATTATCACCAGCTTAGCGAATTGCTGATCGCAGTTGGTGTTGTTTACTGTGGATGATGCTGCCTATCACCTGGAATCCCTTAGTCTGTTAACAACATCCACAAGAGAAGACGGAGGGCATATTAGGCTGGACACATCACAGTACAACGAATTGAATAGTCAAAACGAATAAAAATTATGTACAAGTCGTTATGCCGGCTGGTTGATGGCGGCAATGTCGAGCAATTTAACTCGACGACAGTTCGTTGAATTGAATTGAATTGTAGATGAGCTTGTGAAATGGGTCAGAGCTTGTATACTACGCACTGACATATTATTTACTGTGGCACTGAAGCTCTTGTAGAACAAAGAGATGCTTTGATTGTTGACTAAAGGCCAAAGCACACTGGATGCGTATGCAGCACGTAACGTATACATGCACGTGGTCGTCACACATAAGCGGTGTGCCATATCTCGTACAGGGCCCCAATTCTACTAAACAAATTGTAGAATTGAAACTTCGTGGTTGGAAATCATTTTAAATTGAAAAAACGGCTAATTACCACTGTTTTCCGTCACTTTTGCTGACGTTTCGAGACTAAGTTCAGAAGCCTCATGATGAAGAGGCTTCTGAACTTAGTCTCGAAACGTCAGCAAAAGTGACGGAAAACAGTGGTAATTAGCCGTTTTTTCAATTTAAACAAATTGTGTTTGAATTGTTAATGAATTATCTCAAAATGGTCACTTTTGACACTTTTGGACACTTTTGCTGTACCAAAAGTGTCAAAAATGTCAATTTTGTGATAATTCATTAACAATTCAAACACAATTTGTTTAGTAGAATTCAAATATATATTTATTTTATTGGGGCCCTGTTCCATACATTACAACGTCATTCATGGTACGTTGCACATCTACGTCTACGTGTACGCAGCCGGTGTGCTGTGACCTTAAAATGTTTTCTTATGGTTTTCTTGGTATTGGAAAATCTACGTGACAATACTCAACTGTGTTTCTTAACGGAAAGTAGCTAAATATGATAAATAAAAATAATAAGTAGGATAAAATGATATGTAACAATTATCTATTATTACTTATTAATCAATGAACTATGAACTTTCCATACAAACGTTGAATTGGGCAACGCAAGTTATGCCGTCGCGGTTGCGTTGCTTTAAAATGTAAAAACTCCGAAATCTATGTGTTATAAGTTATAACCAGAGGGTGTATTACGAGTTTTGCATTGCAAAAACCGATTTGCGGAACGTGAGCATTCAATGTGACTTAAGTAGTAACTATTTACTAATCTGTACTGTTTCTACCGACTGCGCGGTACAGAATGATGAATAGTTACTACGTAAGTCACGTTGAATGCTCACGTTCCGCAAATCGGTTTTTGCAATGCAAAACTCGTAATACGCCTACTGTGGGCCGACTTACGACTTTTGCATGGTCATACGTTTGTATGGAAATGGTGGTCACATTGGTTCGGTTCCTTCATCATCATTGAAATGGGAGGAAGCTATATTGTACTACTTTCCAAATGAAGTAGCACTTCCTACCAACAAACAAATTGAAGCAAGCCCATACTTGGCAACGACTAGTCTTACCTTTCCACTAGGCACGAGTAGATACTAACCAACAAACAAACAAAAAAGAACCAGCCAAATGCGTGTCGGATCACGCATAGTATTGGGTTCCGAAGTCAAGTCAGTTTTCCCTACATAACTCAAAACGTTTTCAACACGGCATATCCGGGATTATTTTTAATTAAAGTTTCTATCATGATGCTCTTAGGTACGTGAAGAATTACAAGTTTCTAGGTAAAACGATTTAGAATCGCAGGCACCACATTGTGAAGCACTATGGCGGTAAATCTTGCTGATTAAGGTAGGGCTAATAAAAAAATGGAGCTAAAAAAGGGTTTTGTCTTTATGGCCCAAGGTTTGAGGACCATTGACTCTGCGTCCCATTTTGCATTATTTTCGTTGTCGTAGTGGCCCAAAAATTAAAAGAACACAAAATTAATATAAATTAATTAGGTACTTATGTTACAATGTTCTTAAAATTGAGATCCAAAGTATCCCTGAGTATACCAAACTGTGAAAGTTACGATACTGTGACAGACTGGGGCGGACAGAAGGACCGACACGATCTTACAAGGGTTCCTTGTTGGACTATGGATCCCTAAAAACGTTGATGTTCAGTTTGAATCATAATTACATTACGGAGCGGTCCTTTTGTGAGTCACGAGTTCCAGAATTTTACCCACGATTAGGGCTGCCTATGCAGTCGCCATGTAATAGGCAAAAATTACATTAATATTTCACGGTTTTTTTTAAACTAATTGCTTTATTACTCTTCTAGTATACGCTAGTGGCTTCGCTCGCGTGGTTGTTGGCGAGTAGCAGCCTGAGACGCAAGAGGTGTGGGTTCGATTCTTGCTACGGGACAAATGTTTGCATGATCTGCAAATACTAGTTTCAGGTCTGAGTTTGGTACTCGTAGTTCCTCGTTCCCATGACACAGGGAATCCTAGTGTTTTTTTTGTATACTACTAGGGCAAGCAAACAAGCCTACGGC
Source organism: Epirrita christyi (assembly GCA_951392215.1). Classification (NCBI taxonomy): domain Eukaryota; kingdom Metazoa; phylum Arthropoda; class Insecta; order Lepidoptera; family Geometridae; genus Epirrita; species Epirrita christyi. Next base: position 10,121,339 of record OX595853.1, read on the forward strand.
TCACCTGATGGAAAGTAGTAACCGTAGTCTATGGACGCCTGCAACACCAGAGGCATCACACGCGCGCTGCCGGTGCCGATTCTGAGACATAAAGATGAAAAGTCTCATGTGCCTGTAATTTCACCGGCACCCGTACCCTTCAAACCGAAACACAGCAATGCGAGCACTACTGCTTGGCGGCAGAAATAGGTACGATGGGTAGTACTTCCCCGGACGAACTCTTTCACAAGAAGTTTTACTACTAACAAAAGTATGAACTATACCCTGATGAAGACATTCGATTAGGGTCGAAACCTGTTGGTGCTTCCACCAACATATCGGTACGTGAAAATTTCCCGTTTTACAAAATGAATGATATAATACACGAATGTTATTTTGGTAAAGTATGAACTAAGTTGTAAAGATCCAATTTCTGGCTAAAAAGCGTGACGTCTGACAACCCTAAATAAGCATTTCAAAAGCTCCAAAAAACACTTGGAATGTGCGTTCTCTCACGTCCCGGCTCAAGGGATAGGATCATTTCTTTGACGGACCGTTAGGGATTTCGTTTGTTACAAAAACAATAGGGATTTCGTTTTATTGACGGGGGATAAAAACTTTGAAATGAGAACAAAGCTGTTACGAGTTCTGTGTTGTTTTGGAAATTACAGAAATAGATAGAAGTAGGTACCTACTATGTAATTCGTTGAATCGATTTAATTAGAAGTCCGGGAAAATTCAATGTTACTAAAACTCACCAGCGCGGCTGGGCGGCGCCATCTTTTCCCTCGTCCACTCGTGTGCGTGACAGGTAAAAACCTTTCTGAGGTAAAAACACAAACGGTTGGTAGTATTGAAAACCATAGACAAAAAACATCACTCAACAACGTCAACTGTCTAAACTCAAGCCCGCGAAAAATCAAAAAGCCCCAGGGTTGTTTGAATGTTATGTACAGAAAAATGTACGGCGGGTCTCACTGACTATATAGACAGATGTTGTAATGGGACTGATGGCAGTACTTAAATATGTACATTATAATAACATCACTCAACAACGTCAACTGTCTAAACTCAAGCCCGCGAAAAATCAAAAAGCCCCAGGGTTGTTTGAATGTTATGTACAGAAAAATGTACGGCGGGTCTCACTGACTATATAGACAGATGTTGTAATGGGACTGATGGCAGTACTTAAATATGTACATTATAATGTACCCGGGGTCTTAGGAGGATAGAACTTCTAGTACATTTGTGATTTGTAAACTTGTATACTTATTTATAAGAAAATAACAAAGTAGCAAAGTGCGTGTTGAACCACGCAAAGTGAAGGGTCGGGAAAAATTCAAAGTGAATAAATAGCGTGTAACCGCGAAAATATCCCACATCTCAAAAACAAGATGTGGGATATTGGCAACCTGATCAAACTAATTATTTACTTACTTACACTAATTATTATACTACTTATTATATAGGTAGGTCTAATTAATTCTTTACTAGTTGCGCCCCGCGGTTTCACCCGCGTGAATAATGATGAAAATTGATGATGATGATGATGAAAAGTAGCCTATGTGTTAATCCAGGGCCATTCCAAATTTCACTCAAATCCATTCAGTAGTTTTTACGTGAAAGAGTAACAAACATCCATCCATACTCACAAACTTTCGCGTTTGATGATGATGATGATGATGAAAAGTAGCCTGTGTTAATCCAGGGCGTAAAGTATCTCCATTCCAAATTTCACTCAAATCCATTCAGTAGTTTTTACGTGAAAGAGTAACAAACATCCATCCATACTCACAAACTTTCGCGTTTGATGATGATGATGATGATGAAAAGTAGCCTATGTGTTAATCCAGGGCGTAAAGTATCTCCATTCCAAATTTCACTCAAATCCATTCAGTAGTTTTTACGTGAAAGAGTAACAAACATCCATACTCACAAACTTTCGCGTTTATAATATTAGTAGGATTTTAAGTTTTGTTTAAACAGTTTTTAAAATAGGGTTTTTCAAGAAAGTATGGATTGCATCAAAAAAATAAGCCTAAAATCAATCATCTAGCCCTACCCTAACCTAGAAAATTATCTTATCGCGTTATCTAAGAAAATTAGATTATAATTGCCGGTAGACGCACACGAACACTATCTACCTAATCGTTCTGTTGACCTGTTCGAAATGAGGTTATTTATCAACAAAATCACTTGAATCTAGACGCGTTTCATAATTTTTTGGTGAAAAGGTGATTTCCAATTGTTAAAACCTTGAAAATGTGCAACAAATCAGACCATACAGTTTGCAAACTACTTGCGGCTAACTGGCCGTAAATAAAATGTTAGCCAATTCAAAAAGAAAAAAAACAAGTTCTGAAACCTGCCAGTAATTTAAAATAAAACTTGAATAGTGTAACACTGGCTGAAAACAATTTGAAAAAAGAACAAATAGTGCAGTAAAAACTTTTTGTACTCCAAAATGCCGTCAGTCCTGGATACAGGGCCTTTTAGCCAGCCGGAATGGAGTGACTCCTCAGATTCACTGGAACCAGCTCCTTTGCCTCAACTAGGATACTTTGTGCCTGTGAGATGCAGATCTTGCATGTGTGAACGGATGTCGACGCGCCACGTGTGTCGGAGAAGCAGAAGGTACGTAATTTGTGTAACTTGTGCCAGCATTTGCGTTTCATCATCATCATAAGCCTTTAGATGTCCACTGCTGGACGAGGCCTCCCCCATAAAATATAATGCGGGGCTTGACAGGCGGATTGGTGATCGCATTACCCAGGTGGATTCTGCTGCCCATCCCTTGGCCCATCTCTTACGGCATCCGTGCGAGGAGATGGAGTGGTAGATATATAGGCTGGACCGTGACCCTTTACGAGTATTTTAGCAATATTAAGTGGAGGTCACCGGTAGCAAGCAATGAATTTTGCTTCTAATTTGACAATTTTTTCTTCAAACTCCATTAAACTTTGTATACATGATCAGTACACTAATATCTATAATAGACTCGTGGTTTGTTAGTTTCTTAAATAACTTTTCATTTAAAAAACCGACTTCCGCCATTGTATTCAACTAAATATTTGTATGAAAAAAATAATAATGAAAGAACCATAGTGGTGAAAGGATTATGCTACTTTTTGAATGCAAATGCTTGGTTTGTTGCTGAAAATATCAAAATCGCCATATGTATGCCTACAATATTTGAGGAGTTCCCTTAATTCCTCATGGATTCCATCATCAGAACTGGATTCTGAAAAAATGGGACCAATCTGGAAGTATATCTATTCAAATAAAAAAAGAATTTTCCAAATTGTTTACCTATAAACTAAGGAGATAAGAGGTAACAAACATAAAAAAAAAATGATAAAACCGAATTGAGAATCTCCTCCTTTTTTGGGAAGTCGGTTAAAAATTATATGGTTACCAAATCATAAATAAATAAAAAACATTTTTTTCAAAAACTGACCCTCCATATTTGTGTACTCCACAATGTACCATATTTGTGTACTCCACAATGTACCATATTTGTGTACTCCACTCCACTCCATATATGTATATAAAATTTCATGTGAAATAATAGCCAAAATAGAAGTAAATTTCTTTCGCATACAAAAGGGCGTAAGCGCCCTTATGCAAGCTACCGGTGACCTCCTCTTAAGCCGGGAAATTATGAATCTGACGAGTGGACAATTTGAATTTCCGCTTTAGGTAGGTTGTCTACAAGACACGAAATGCTGAAACTACTTAAGCATGCTCAAAATGTAAGTTTTGGTTTTGGTTGATTTGATTTGATTTGAGCCAGTTAAAGACCTTAAGCCGATTCTATTAAATGCCTTGCAGCAACACAATTCTTATTAATTGCGTGTGTTTTATAACTACATAAGCAGGGTTTCCCATTCCTGCAGTGCTGGGGTGCGATTTTTCACAGTGACTAAATATCATCAAAAAGACCGCAAATCACCGTTTTCAGAAGATTTACTAGTGGAGGCACTTTTATTAATGTCATAGGTATAAGAGTCATCAATCTGTTTCAGATTTATTGAAATTTGGAAATCCTGGGACATGCGATGTGGGATAGAAATATGGGTTCGACCTTTAATGTCCCAGAATGTTTCAATTTCTGCAAGATTCTTTGCCCAAGCTCTTGCTCACTGCTCTGCTTCAAACCGAGTATTTCATTGTCCTCAGAGAATCTCCCCGTTCCCGTCGCTCCGTATCACAATGTTCCTGCAACAGTGTCTCCAGAAGGTCGTCTGCAGCGGCCTCACCTTTACCAATGCCGCTACCTACTCTCAACAACACCTTGGAGATGTACGTCGAGCCGGTCGTCGAGGATGTAAGTACCTGCCTTTTCTTTTTTGATCGAGTTCCGTTCAGTAGGAGACGGAAGGCTATTTGTATAGGTCACCAGTGGTAGAAAGGTCCAACGGAAACGCTGGTGCCAAAGTTTTTTCTGCACCCTACCACCAGCCTATTCAGCTTCGACGGTTAGGTACGAAAATTAAAAAATAAAACAGTGTTTCAGATATTTTATTGCAGTCAAATCAGTCTGGCAGCTATAAAAACACAGCTCTTGATTTCAAGGCGATCCAATCAAGCACCCTGAAAGGAAAATCTGATGTCAATTCCTCATTTCAGAAAGCAATTTTCAGTCATTTATCATTTTGGCAAATCGCTGCTTTTACGCCCAAAAGGACGCGGAAATCCGGCATGTTTTCGCTCAATTTGTTGGAAAGAAATTAATGATAGGGGCGAAATAACATCATGTTTCAGATAGTTTATAGCAGGGGTGCGATTTTTGAATATCACTGAGTGACTAGATATCATCCGTTTTTCAGGAGATGTCCTAGAATTCATGGAATCCTGGTGTGGGATCATGATGCATCAGTACGAGTTAAGCGTAGTCTATTTATTTTGGCTTACTTGTTTATTTATATTTATAATTATGTCAGTGTGCACATCCGTGAACAAACTTTCTGAAATCTGTGTTCAGTGCGTAGATCCGTGAAAAGACATTCTGAGATCTCTGGTCAGTGAATATATCGAAGCATTCCACTAAGAGCACCGATTTGAAGAGCACCGATTATACTATTAGGGGGTAATCAGGGGCAAGCTTAGATTTTGCATATGCCCCACACAAGAAATAAACGATATTAGTAAAAATTCAAAAGCTATTACGTGTCGTTCTTCATAAATCTAATTGTTCCACCTTGTACTTCATCAGTACCGTCTTCATGGACTTCGCTATTTGCTCTGGTCTGCTGTAGAAGTACTTGTGCTGGCTGGAGCCGTCTTTGTTGAAGATGTCATTATCAACAAGCCCAGTCGGGGATAGGAACAGAATTCTACAACATAAGTATTACTTAATAGAATACATAATTGGAAACCAATACCTAGGGGGCGTCCATTAATTAAGAGGTGTTTGCCCCTTTCTCTCTTGGTGAAAGGTAAAATGTAGTGGGAAACCAACCCCTCACGTGAGATTTACCCAAATTTTGGTGATTTAGTGAGATTTAGATTTGGTGAGACCCCTCACGTGAGATTTATCCAAATTTTGGCGATTTAGTGAGATTTTGCCGGATCCTTTCCCCATTTGAGCTCACATGATTAATAGATGCCTCCCTACTTGAAGTGGCAAGTACATTTAAACAAAATCTGAGAGTTCACCTAGGTATGTAGTTCCCGTCTGGTGCAAACGCAATACCATGTGGTTCCTCGTCATCCACCAGATTCACCATAACGAAGTGTTTGCTCAAGCTTTGAATGTCTGCAGACTCTGCAAACTTTGGCTTTAGGTTCTTGCAGGCGGAACACCAGGACTTATGTATGATTAGCATCATTGGCTTTTGATGATGGGTAGCTATTTGTAACCCTGACTCCAAAGACCCTGCCCAGACGTAGTTGTTCCCAAAGCCGTTGTCCTTCCCCGACAGAGAAGAACATTGAACTCTGTCAAATATCAGACCGAATAGGGCCTTCACGAAACTGCCAGCCGACATAATTTTGTATGAGAAAAAAATGCTATTGCCGGAAATCTGGTGGCATAGCCGAAGCTATTTTATGCAATTCAAAAAATTTGCTTTTATTTTCTCGGTATCGGCCATTTTGACACATTGAAATTTGATTTGAAGTGTATTTATTTTCTCTTTGATCTGAAGTACCACAGATTTAGTATAGTACTAGTGAAGTAGGTTCATGAGTACGTTTCTCTTTGTATGTTTCAAGCATGGAAGATTGTTCCATGGTTTCAAGCTCAGAATAATGACTTCTTTATTTTGAGGTTTCAAGTCATGTATGCTGTGGTCGTTGACGAGAACACAGACAAAAAGTCAAATCCACGGAGTATTTTTGTGATTATTTCCTCTATGGTCGCGTTTGAATTCAAATTTGCCATCATTCCATACGTTCCATATTGTTAAAAAATCAAGGCGAAAATGAAAATTGAACTTATAACGCCACCTAGCGGCATATGATTGTATTTTGTAGCGCAAGTGAATACAACCCGTAGCACTTCGTAGCATCCGCATTCCAATGAGACGTAGCATCGTCGTAGCAGTGAAGTGACGTTGCGGTTCATGACGGTTTGTAGAGATGGCGCCTCAAGTGCGTTTCGAAAAATGCTCTGCGTCGTTTTAGGTAGCTCTTTTTTCGAGGTCCCAGGAATATAGAGTTTGATGACCCAAACAACCTAAAGACAGCTCTAGTCCCTAGGCGTTTTTTTAAACTGTTGATTTTTTATTTAATGGCTCTACAAACAGACTATTGGCCCGCCTGATGGTAAGCGGTTACCGGTGTCTATTGACACTTGCAACACCAGGAGCATTCCCGATGCGTTACCTGCCCTGAAGGACTCTACATTTATTGACATGATTATGTATATCGTCTGCGTATTGGTCAAGCTATCCTCAATGCTACTTTTCTTGCCATAGTAACTACATACTGGGAGTGGCTCATAAAACAAATGGCTCGCTTCAGGAGATCTTTTCGATACTTACGTGCTAGTGTGGAATTGGTTTTCTAATAAAATACTAAATCGATATTTTAATAATGAATTGGGTTATATACTTACCAGGAATCCAAATATTTATACGCCAAAAGGTAGAATTTATTGAACACGTTACAACAAATCACTATGTATCTTGATTTACAGACAATAAATTAATTATGAATTATTTTGAATAGAGTCCGTCGTGGGATTGGAGGGCGCAGCTCTGCTTTATTAACTTTTTTTATCTAGTGGGCAATATAATAGTACTCCTGTTCCGTTTTCATCTTAATAATAATAATAATAATAAAATAATTTATTTCAGACTAATTACACATAAATTACACAAAAAACATACAATAGTCCATAGTTTGATTAAAATATAAAAATAATTACTACACTAACTTAATACTAACAACTCTTACTAAAGAGACACTGGACTAAGAAAGCATGATATGCTCTCTTGTCCAGTGCTCCATGAAGGCACAGTCCGTGTCCATCCTCCCCGCAATGAGTTGCAGGTAGCTGTTGGAGCTGCCATAATAATAACATAACTTTAACAATTTTTTTTAGTTTATGATTCAAAATACTGACAGAAAGAAACCAGCTCATAATTATGGTTGTAATCATTATATAGTTCACAACGTTAGTTCACATTTTGAACACGATGGCTCTCTTTCTGAACAGATTCTACCTAAATTTACAGATACCTAATGTTAGCGATTCTGTGCATCATTCTCTAAATTTAAACCGCGCTAAAATTATCCCTTTCCCTTTTTTTGCAGTCTATTAGAAAGGGTGCTCGATAATTTTAGTGCACTTTAAATTTAGATAATACTGTACAAAGCGTTTATTCCAATCTGTCCTACCAACAGTTCGATAGACAAAGCTTCTACCAAGGAATTATGAATTACTAGTTGCGCCCCGCGGTTTCACCCGCGTGAATAATGATGAAAATTGATGATGATGATGATGAAAAGTAGCCTGTGTTAATCCAGGGCGTAAAGTATCTCCATTCCAAATTTCACTTAAATCCATTCAGTAGTTTTTACGTGAAAGAGTAACAAACATCCATACAAACTTTCGCGTTTATAATATTAGTAGGATTATGAATTGAAAATAACAATAAGACAGCATTAAATAAATTTGTATAATAACGTTTCTCTACAAGGTATTTCAAAATGAAGAGCCATTTTGCCACGAAATAAAACAAGAACTTTAGATGCATTCAGCATCTAGCAACTAATTTCCCTCTGGGCAGGAACTGAACTAAGTACTTCAAATGCTTTGTCCTGCGAAAAAGTCGCAAAAACTATGATTAGTCTGGGGCTGTAGGCATAATTTATCATAGGGCAAGTCTGGTGGAACTAATATTTTTAAAATATATACAATATATAAACTTACGCCTGTTCCTCGCAGGTGTAGGCAGAGACCACGAACTTTCAACGACTATACCTCATTTACTTACATTCACTCTCATCACATTTTTCCTCCATGCTCGGCGGTTTAGGGTTTTTTTGACTTGGCCATTCTCCAGCGATCAGAGGCCGTAGTCACGTTTGACGCGGACGTATAGTGTTGTGTTACACGGATTTTTGTATCAAACTTGAGGTTCACAAGTGTGTTGTTTTGTCAATCTTCTTTCGCCCATCCTTTCTATTCTCAAACCATCAGAATTTACAATAATATTTTTACTTTTAAAATTCTTGCGATTGTAGACGAATAGAACTTTAACATAGCTTTAAAGAAAGCTTGAGAAACAAAATATGAATGAAGGTAGAGGTTAATGTCTATAATTATGTAGTCAAAAGTTCATGAACCTATGCCCATTTTCACAAACAAATACGTGTTCCATAAAACGACCTAAGTAGCGCGGTGGGCTGAGACGCGAGAGGTGCGTGTTCGATTTAACAGGACAAATGTTTGCATGATCTGCAAATATTTTTTCTGGGTCTGTGTGTTGTGGTACCATGGTACTAGTAGTTCCTGATATTAACGACACAGGGAAGCCTAGTGCAGGATCAGTGGGCCTATTATGAGTTTTGCATTGCAAAAACCGGAATGCGAAACGTGAGCATTCAACGTGACTTACGTAGTAACTATTTATCATTCTGTGCCGCGCAGTCGGTAGAAACAGTACAGATTAGTAAATAGTAAATAGCCATCAGGACTATGTATGTAACTGTTGTGTGTAACACATACTTATGTTATGCTTGAAGCTACAATTTTCAACTTAGTAAATGCAAGGAATTTTTATACTACGTAGCAAATGTAATAGTAGTTTGTATGAATGAGGTTTCTGTAAAAAACTGGCAAATTAGTTGCTTAACGTAAGTCAGCCTGTGCTCTATTCTAAAACGTTCGGAAGGGTTTCCGATCGATACGTTAGTTTTAAATTTCGATATGGTAAATAACTAAAACAATTTTCTCGGCAATATTACTGTTTTACTTGAGAAAATTTCTTAGAAAATTGTTTTAGTTACTTACCACATAGAAACGTTTAGAATTATTTATTATTTAGTTTAGAACGTTTTAGAATAGCCCTGCTGGTCAAATTTTTTAGATCAAAAAACAGCTGTAGAGTCAAAAAGTCCTGGTGGTACCTAACCTTAACCAAAATATAAAGGAGCGAAAAGCAAATGAAGCCACATTACTGTTACCTACTTACTTTGAAACAGTCATCATCATATCGAATCGATAGAACCTTTATACAGAAAACATCAAAGATATAAACGATGCAGCATTGCCTGTATCGTAAACATCTTTAGAACACATAATGAGAACTTTTTAAATTTATTCAAGTGTAACGGCATGCGTGCGCGCATATTTTTCTCTAATTTTCAACATAGACATAGCTATGTCGATACGTCTCGCTTCACGTACCCTATTGGAAAAAGCAGATAAACTATGATAATTATAATGTTATGTGCGCATGATTGTACCAGAATCATCACAGTCCACACTCTGGAGGCATTGCTGTGATAACACACGCGCGTGGTAATATCCTAATACGAATATTTTCAACTAAATATGAATAATTAGACAATCTCGTCAGCAAAACAGCTCAATTAGTGGCTTATTTTTATTTAAAAAATAACGTCAGTACTTAAGTTGGAAAGTGTTAGTGCAATGATGAACTTGTATGGGAACCAAGTGAGGAATAGGAATTTGTATGGGACAGTAAGGTCAATGGTACCAATGCCATCTAGGTCGACGCCCATAGCGTCCATGGAAGACATCTTGTACACCCCGCCTTACTTCTATCACGTACCACCGCCACAACCGTTGAACACTTTTCCTGGAAGAAAAAGACGTAAAAGGGTGAGTTGATCATTCCTACACTTGTATCCGGGCGCGGCTTCGCTCGCGTGTCAACATCAGCCTATAAATTACCACTTCTGATAGGTCTTCCTCTCATATATAAAGCCTTTTCTGCTATTATGTCTTCAAATCCAAACTGTACCAATACTAATAGAATTGAAGTTATCGTGGCTTGGTATCATTTTAGAAAAATTACGACTATACACCACGTACTTTACTATTCTCCTGCTGACGTTTCGTTGACCATTTTGAGGTCCTTCCTCATGAGCACCGCAGTCGCGGTCGGTGCTCATGAGGAAGGACCTCAAAATGTACGTGGTGTATAATCGTAATTTTTCTAAAATGTACCAATACTTTTTGTCATTGCAGAATGTTTTAACAAAAATTGAGCGCTTATATTATTTATTTGTTTTTCTTTTGAATTATGTATATGTTTATGGTTGGTTATAATAATATACATTAATGTTAATTAGCATTAAGTTCGCCTAGGTACTTATATTTTTTTTCTTGTGCAATAAAGTATTTTCTCTCTATCTATCTATTATGTACCTTTTAAGCTGTGTTCCGCGATTTCACCCGCGTGAACAATGATGAAAATTGATAATGATGATGAAACCGGCACCCATACTCTTCAAACCGGAACACGGCAATGCAAGCATTACTGCTTGGCGGCAGGAATCACATCACACTTCACACTAATATTATAAATACGAAAGTTTGTGAGTATGTTCGCTCAAACGACTGAACGGATTTGAGTGAAATTTGGAATGGATACCTTATACCCTGAATTAACACAGGCTACCTTTCATCATCATGATCATTATTGTGCACGCAGGTGAAACCGCGGGGCGCAGCTAGTAGCATAAAATGGAAGCTTACAGAAGATGCATTTCGTCGTCTGATTAGAGTTAAAATGCTTTAATTTTATTTTTACTTACATTTTCGAACAATTTATTTTCCATAGTTCTTGGTAAGCATACGTTCACGTTCCTTTTTCCTCTGGTTCAAGATAAATTTAGACATCAGATGGTAAGATGAGTAAAACGATACAGTAAATATTATAACATCAGCAAGGAGTTTTCTAGCGTCCATTTTCTGGTTTTTTTTTTCCAAAATATCTTTTGGATCTTTTTCTCCTCAGTGTTTTTTGATTTTTTAGGTTTTTGGTATCATTTGGTTTTCATTGAGAATTTTTTTTAAAGTATTATCAAAAAGTACTCTTTGAGTATTATTATGTTATTTTCATGTCAGTTTTTACCCAGGAACTTATATCCAACCAAGTTCCTTGGTTTTTACTGACTGATTGATTCATATTCTCTGAATGACAGAATAAAACAAAGGCAGGTTGGATTAAAAAGATAGGTTTTCTACAGCAAAGCTCTGAGGGCTACAAAAAGGTTTTACTTTACGAGAAAAAATAAAAGTGCTTGTACAAGGCTTGTACACAATGTTTCCTCTCCTCCAAGGGGCACACAGATTAGCATAGATAAATAGATGAATACTAGGATAGAAGCACTAGGGTTGTTTGTAGAGTAGGGTTTGTGGTAGATGCTTTTAATTGTGGGGCTTCAAGCGTTGTGTCAAAAGAAGGAAAAATAAAATTCGATCAAAAGAATTTTATTTATTTAAATCAACAAGGATCATTTTGAATCGTCTTATAAACTAAAATTACTCCTGTTCCAACGCGACCAAGCCTAGAAGAAGCAACAAACACGGCTTGGCTTACTTTGATGATGATTCTATCATTTGAAACATCAACACAAATACATTCAAGTACTATTAACATAACATAACAATACCCAACATTCACATACATAGTCCTGATCCCACACTAGGATTCCCTGTGTCGTGGAAATCAGGAACTACGAGTACCACGGTACAATTTATATCACTATGTAGAATGAATAAACCACTTAGTGTAGAGTACAAAAAGCTGTAAACTTTTATCAAATTGTGGGCGTAATCATAATATGACACCGATATTAATTACCTACATAATTGCGACACAAAATCGCCAGACTTTACGTACTTTGCGACAGAGACGACCCATCCTTCATATACTACAAAAAATATTTTATATTTTAACGTTTTTGTTTGTTAATCAATCACGCCATAACGGCTGCACCGATTTTGAAGAAATTTTTAAGAGAGGTTAGATCATGGTGTTTTGACATTATAAGCAAATTTCAAAGTCGCGGGCGTTTTACTAGTTTATTATATTTGACTTGTTCTAGAGCTTTTGTGAGCAGTAAAGGGGTGAGGGGGGGGGCAGAGGGTGGTAAAGGTACCAATATATGTGAGTGAAGCCCCAAGCCGAGGTCTACTAAAATTAAAGCTTTAGTATAAACAATTATTTTATTAGAAAAATATACACGAACCCTGTCTAAAATTATATCAAGTTTCATCAGCAGAGCGATGACTGGAGGCGATCTGCTTAGCACATTTACAGAAAGGCACTTAATTAATCCCATTAATGAATTTAATACAACTCATTCACTGTTCCTTAGCAAGGCAATTCTGTCTTTGAGGGTGAGGTCCTTTTTTGTTATCATTCTCGACCCTGTGCCTCCATCGTTTCTGTGATCTCTCGACTTGTCTTCAAGATCTGTCGGCTGGTTCCGCCGGTAAATTGAAAACGTTGGTAGTTTGAACAATCCAAACGAATATGCTACACACGAGGTCATAGACATCACCATTATAACGAATTTCAGCTGCTCCCTTTTATCCATTTCAAACCTTTGCTTTTCTATATAAAGCCATAACAATTATCCTAAAATAATATTAAAACTTTTATTATAAAATATAAGAGTTTGGTATAAATATTTTTGATTTTAGTTTGTCATTTAGATCAACCTGACATTTTCAAATGATCACAGACAATTTCTTCTACTCTTTCAAGTGCTTGAGGTTCTTCTATACTTATTCTGTCTATGGTCTAACGTACCTTGCACAGTGTGGTTCCTTTCTCATGTCCGTATTTTGTGATGCCGCTCTTACTGGAATTTATATTTTTAATATTTCCCTACATTTACCTAATTTAGACTTTTTGTGCTGTACTGCGTCATATAATAATGATAAGCACCGACAACGGTGACTGAGGTTACAACTGCTTTTATTATTTGCCTCATACCAGAAACAGACAAAAAAATAAAAATGTTTGCTTTGACTTCCTAGAAAAATTTAGAAATATAAAAAATCTAGATGGTCTTGAATTGTAGTACCTGTCATGCTCCCGACTTCGTCCGCGCGTAGATATAAGGTAACAGCTATGACATGATTGAGCAATAAGTAGATAGTTACCCCAGTGTATTTATCTAATTTAACTACTTGAGGTCCAGACTCGTGGTCAGAACGGCTTTATTAGATTTATCTGACCACGCTTTCAGATGAGTGGTCACATCGCTAAAAGACTTGCAACCTACCTAGTGACTAGGGGTTGATTTTTATCAACTTATATTTAATTTTTGATGTAGGGGTTTTATCATTTGTTTTCTAGATTCAAGTTTAAACTTACTCGTTTTTTTTTATTTCTCCATATAAACTTTACTTACTTTAACTAACTTTACTTCAAAAATGTCTGCTTGGTCAAAACAATCCTAGTTAATGAGCTGGACCACAAGCTCACACAGTGAAAGTTCCCTAAATAGGTTTAATAGTTTTTGCGTCCGATTGGTTTTTAGGAAATAATATTAAATTTACAGACTTTTCGGCATTTATAGTTTTATTATTATGTAGTATAGAATATATTAATCGAGCTAAATCTTAATCCTAAAGCCTACGTGAGTAGGGCAGAATAATTGCCAATTTATGCGTGATGTTATTGTTTCAGAACAACTCATTTTACTCTTTTCGTCCTAGCTTGTTCCCCATTATCCGTTCTTGTTCCTAGGGCAATGTTTTTCCTTCTATCCACTTCTTTATCAAACGGTAAACATCCACTGCTGTTACTAACACGATCTCTTCCTAACCAACAAATATAATGAACGCCAAAATCAGCTGCACCTGTTTATTTAAAATATTTTATTTACACGGTTTCGATAGTGGATAATCCTTTTCTAACGGACACGGTGTAGGAGCTTGAGATGTCTGGCATTTCTTCGGTGGAGGACCGCAGGTTCCTGGGGGTCTGATCATTTTCGTCATGTCTTTTGGCGGACTGAAGGCTCCGAAGGAAAACACAGTGGCCAAAGCACTTCCGAGGGCTAAAAGAACTATTGTACGCATATCACGACGCGAACATAGGTTTACTCGATGTTCGCGTTCCTTGAGTAGGTACGCGATATGTTTCTTGCCGCTTTTCAGCCAGAGGCGTGTTGGTTTGCAACCGTTTTGCATCTTCTAGGCCTGTTGGAGAGCTTTAACTTTAAGCAGAGTCCTGCTTTGAGGAACTCATACTGGTTTTATTGTGGGCATTGGTTATTGGAGCCTGGAACATTACATACGTTATAAGAGATAATGAACATTATTAGCAATAACTTACATGATACCAAAATTATTTTCTTACCGTTTTATGTGCGTTTTAACGTCCTAGTTCATTAGTTCTGTTTGACTAACCTGGTGGGAAATGGAGAAGTAGGTTTGTTATATGATTTTGTTATATTTTAACATAGTGGCTACCGCCGTTTTCGGCTAATGCCTTCCAAAACTGTTCCAATGCATGAGATTACAGCTGAAGCAGTAATTATGAATAATAATTCCTGTTTGTTCATGACATTTTGCTCTGAATTTTGATTTTGTTTTGTGTTTTTTTTTTAATTACTTGCAACTTATCCTAATAAAGGAGGTTGGAATACTACTGCCAACTTCACGTAATAATTGACGTTACAGTCTCAAACTTAGAATAAGGACTAATAGCGGGTCTACACGACACAAACTTGTGCTTGTGCAAACTTTTGTGCAAACAAAAGTCTGTACAAGTCCCATCGTCCACACGGCATAAAATCATTTGAAAGGCAGCGGAAGAGGTGTAGTGTCCTTTTTAAAGTGCGCAATCGTAAATGCAATAAAATGGAAGAAATATATAGACGTAGACGTTTATTATTATTAGCAGCAGTTACAATATCCGTTATGAAAAAAAAAGAAGAAAACGAAGTAAATGGACAAAAGATTGTTCATTAAAAAGACAAATACTCTCATATAACTTTATTGAATGAATTGTCAACAAATGAAGAAAAGGATTTCATAAATTACTTAAGAATGGATCTAAATAAGTACTTACAATGAGTTATTATCCTTAGTTAGGTACAAACATGCGTCCACACGCTGCAGCAGTAAGCGCAAACAAATGTGTTTGCAATGATATTTTGATCCGAAATACAAATAAACACAAACTTTCGCGCCAATTTCAAAGTACCTCAAACTTGACGTCTACACGATCCGTTTGCGCAAACTTAATATTTTTACAAACATGTTGTGCAAACTAAGTTTGTGTCGTGTAGACCCGCTTTAAAGGTCTCAAAGCCATCTCAAATTAGTGAATCAAGAATAAAAAAATAACAAAATTTATTGAATGCTCTGAAATTAAAGTTGACGTTTGTATAGATCATGGAAGAAGAAATTCATTCTTCCATGGTAATAACTAAACCTAGATAAATCATGGAAGAGTAAATACATCTTTAAATGATTGAAATTATTATGCGCAGAAGTTTTATGTAAGTTTAAGTCTTAGAATAAAGACTGAAGTCAGTCCTTATTCTAAGGTTTAAGTAAGTAAGAGTAAGTAAGTTAGCGTATGGTATATAATTGTTGCTTTTTTAAAACCATAATAATTAAACGAAAGGAGGTCATAAAATTATATTTTTTACAGACTGTAAAGTCCTTCGACACGGATGTTGAATATTTACTTTCCGTTTCGAATCAACATAGTCCTCGACTAATAATATTTTGGGATAAACAGCAAAGAAGGTGCTTTTCACAAAAACCATTTTGGCGATGAGGTATTTTAGCTCAAATTAATAAATGATAGAGACGAATGACCACACCTGTCTAGGTGTGCACAACGTGGGCACACGAATATTTATAGAAATAGTATCGAAAAAAAATGCCAATTATACTGGTACACAAAGACCAGGTAAGCATAATCCCTGTTCACAACAGTGTGCGTCATTCCGACGGATCTTTTCAATGTGGTCTCGTGTACCTATTGATGCAGGCTCCATTGTGTGCGTGGGTCCCTGCGCAGGAGTGTCCCATGTAGAGGTTAACTCTAGTGGCCTTCACCAGAGATGTATTGGGTGAGACCGGTTCGATTTATCAATGCCCCAACTTTATTTACCAAAGCGATAACTGCACGCGGTGGTTTGGTTATCAAATTGACCGATAACGCCAAACATACCGGTAAAATATGTGTATGCGTTAACTGCAAATTCAATTAAAGCGTACAAAATGTTTACAAAGTTCACACATAGGTGCGAACTAAGTAGTAATTCGGCGTCTAGTTGTTTCTTGTTGTGGTTTCTAACTAAACTTTCAAGCTCCGAGCCGAGGCTCTCGGTTTCGAGTCCGCGCCGTGCCTCCTTGTAGTGGGAGAGCAAAACCTGTAGATACTGTTCGCTTACTTCAAGACGGTTACCTGGTTTGAGCGTCGTCCCTTTCACTCGTGCGGTAAGACACACAAAAGGTCGAGCCTCCGTTTCAAACACACCACTCTGGTATGCAAAGATTGATAGCCTTTAAGACCATTTGGTTTTGAGAGTGTCCAGAAATCACGCACGGTTAACTTTTCGCCGCCTGGCGTCCTCAAGAGCGGACAGACGTTGTGCTTTAGAAAACTAAACAATTTGTCGTCTGTTTCTGGATGAACTTAGTTTGCAACGTAATGGCATTACTGCGGTTTATTGATTCAAGGCAGTTGTGTTACTAGTTTGTTTAAAGTAAGCTGGTGAAGCCTTATTGTGTATGGTGGTGTGTGTTTAACTATTTGTGCTAGATGCGTTTTTATTTAGAAACTCCAGTGCGGTTGAAAGTTTAGTGTTGTTGTGAAATGTGCAGTGGTTGACAAACTCGGGGTGTGTGCGGAATATGTATGTGCTGCAATGGATCCAATGGCATCTGACAACGGATTAGTGGTGAATAATTTGAACCACGTCCGGAGTGACTCTCAGGTAAGCCGCCGCTCGCTTCTCGGAGTAGGTAGGTATCGATGGGGCAAAACACGTTTGCCGTTGCATGGCTACCTATGATGTAGTATAGTGCAATGACTCTGTAATTTTGATACATTTTGTTTGAGATATCTTTCGTCTTTCTAATAGGATAGAACTTCTTATTTAATTTTATCGACACCCAACCAACCGTTTTAACAAAAAACATATTGTCGCGCCTTAATGTTCTTGTCGTATTCTTCTTCTTCATCATCAGATTGTAGATACCACTGCTGGATGAGGCCTCCCCATACAATAAGAAAGGATTTGTCATAATCACACGCTTAGCAGGCGGATTGGTGATCGCAGTACCCACAGGTGGATGCTGCTGCCTACTCCATGGCGCAATCCTTTAGTCGCCTTTTACGACATCCACTGGAGGAGTTGCAGGCGTCCTTCCTATTTTAAGAGTGACACTACTATGTCAATGTCAAGTTCCAATAAGTTTTATTTTTAAATTAAGTTCTGGATAAAAAAAATCACTAGTGGAACAAATCAGATACCCTCAACATGACCAACATAAGACACAAATACAGTATAACTACTCATTAATTACAATAGCTGGCCCAAAGTGCCTGACTAATCAAAATAATACGACAAGGAACAAACTCTGAAAAATCTCGACCAATTAATGTTGTATTCGTTTGGTTTACAGCACAGGCAACGAAGGTTATTCTGTGAAAAAATCTGACATACATTCTCTGGTGAAACACCTTACGAAAAAAATTCAGGCTTGATAAACACTTGGATAGATGAAGATATCAATAGTTTTAAACATAATAACAGAGGCCCAATTCTCTTATTTAAAAAACGATAACAATATAATCTCATGTCAGTCGCACTGTCACGTATTTACTATTACTTAATCTTCGCATGCATACGCGAAGATTAAGTAATAGTTACTACGTGAAAGTGCGACTGACACAAGATTATATTGTGATTAAATCGTTTTTTAAATAAGAGAATTGGGCCTCAGGTCTTTGGCATTAACCCACTTCATATACAATTACAGAAATATAAATAGTTAATATTTATTTGCGCTACAAAACAAACATAGTAAAAAAGCACAAAATATAAACACAAAAACACATTTGTCAAATGCATCATGCGCAGTTTGAGAATTAATTGTCCAAACATTTTTTATAATTTTAAGATGGTTGGTTTAAAAAATATTAATTAATTGTAATTAACGAAAATTTACTACCCTATATCGGAAAATACCGAGCCAAATATTTTGAAAAGATTTTACAAGAAAACCTAAATGAAAATCATTCTCACGGGAAACGGAAAGTATTCGTAAAGAGAAATACTTATAAAATGTATTGATTGACTAATAAGTATTGTACAGATCCCTATCCTAGTGAGTCGGACTCGCAATTGACCGTGTTTTTTTTTGTTTTTAAATATCTTGAACTGTGCTTAGTACTTGTAGTAAGGTAATAAACTCGACATCTGGCTTCGAACAAATAAATCAGTGCTCAAAAAAATTTACCAAACCTAAGAGACAATATTTCATCTAAATTTTAACACTGTTGACGTAGACACATCAGCGAAAGCTGCTCGTCTATAAATAAATAATAATAATAATAATATAAATATTGTTCTCAAAGAACAAATCACTGCGACTTATTTTTGAATAACTTTTCATTAAAAAATCGACTTCAGCCATTGAATTCTGCTATCTGCATGTTTTTATTACCTAAAGGTATACAAAACAATAACTTGTTGCTCAAATATGTATGCCTACAATATTTGAGGAGTTCCCTCAATTCCTCATGGATTCCAGCATCAGAACAAGGTTTAAAAAAATGGGACCAATCTGGAAGTATCCTATCAAGTAAAAAAATAATTTTCCAAATCGGTTTTAAATGACGAAGCTATGAGGTAACAAACATAAAAAAAAACAACTGAATTGAGAACCTCCTCCTTTTTTTGAAGTCGGTTAAAAATATAAATAGCTGTGTGCAGTTTTGAGGCAAGTTGACCAGCCCATACATCGTCTTCGTTCTTGATGGTAGAGTCCAATTTCAAATTCCGTGTTACCTATGTACGTATGTATGTATTGTGTATGTGTAGGTAGAAGTTGTAGCTAAAAAAAATCTCAAGGGTTTTATTCGAAGAAGTTATACATCATCATCATCTTCATCAGCGGTAAACTTCCACTCCTGGACTAGGCCCCATAGAATTAAATGGCAGGATTTGCCATAATCATCACGTTTTGCAGGCGGATTAGTGATCTCAGTATTGGTGTTGAGTACTCAGGTGGATGCTGCTGTCTATCCCCTGGTGTAATCCCTTATTCGGCTTGTACGACATCCATAGGAGAAGTTGGTTGTCCTATTCCTTTGTTCTCATTCTTAGGCCAACCACGGCGGTGTACCTAATGCGAGAGGAACTAAGTCGCGTTATGACTAAAGTTCATTTTCTTTAGCTTTATGTCTAGAACGGTATTTATCTAGTTAGTAGAACTTCTTGTGGAAGAGTTCGGGGAAGTTCTACCTATTTCTGCCGCCAAGCGCAGTAGTGCTCGCATTCCTGTGTTTCGGTTTAAATGGTACGGGTGCCGGTGAAATTGCAGGCAGTTGAGACTTTCTGTCTCAGGGTCGGCAGCGCGCGTGTGATGCCTCTGGTGTGCAGGCGTCGATAAGCTACGGTAACTACTTTCCATCAAGGTGGGCCGTATGCTTGTTTTCTTGCCAAGTATTATAAAAAATTGCAGATTATTAAGACCTAACAATAAGATAATAATCCTACTAATAATATAAATCCGAAAGTTTGTGAGTATGGATGGATGTTTGTTACTCTTTCACGTAAAAACTACTGAATGGATTTGAGTGAAATTTGGAATGGAGATACTTTACGCCCTGGATTAACACATAGGCTACTTTTCATCATCATCATCATCATCATCATCAATTTTCATCATTATTCACGCGGGTGAAACCGCGGGGCGCAACTAGTAAGATAATATAAGATAATATTATTAAGAGGCTATCAATTTCTAGGAATCACAGTTGTTACTACCGCTAGCTTTTCCTAAACTCTATTAACAAAAGTAATAAACATATATCATATTCGTATTTATAATAACTCATTTATACGGTTTTGAGGGTGGAGATATGTTGAACTGGAAATGGCAGATATATATATTCTTCGGCGGTGGATCGCTGCTTTCTGATTGTCTGTTCGTTTTCGTCAGGTATTTTGGAGGACTGAATAGCCCGAAATATACGCGAAGACCAAAACACTTCCGAGAGTTAAGAGAACTAGCCATGGGTTTGATCGATGTTCGCGTTCCTTGAGCAGCCCCCAACTATACAGTAGCAAATGGTAGTGGGGAAAGCAACAATGGGGAACATTTTGGCAGCCTTAGCGCTGTCCAAAATCTTTTGAGACTCGAAAATAGGAATATTTAGGTCAAGTTTCCCATATTCAAGTTTCATAAGATTTAAATAGCGCTAAGGCTGCTATGATCCCCATAATTGCGTTCCCCATTGCCATTTGCCACTTTATTATTAATTTATTTGTTTTTTATTTTTTTGTAATTGGAGGGTCGCTTTGCAAGTGTTAGGCTTGTGGGAGGACCTTTGTGCAGAATCTTAGTTTGAGGAACTCATTTTTGATTTTGTTGTGGCCATTCGGTATTTGATGTCTAGGAGCCCTGGAACAACAGAGACATTATCAGGTTACTTATCTCATCAGCCTGTAGAAGTACACTGCTAGAAATAGGCCTCCCTCCTAGAACGCCACGACGAACCGTCTTGAGCCGCCTCTATCCACAGACTTCCTGCGACGCTTATATCTTTAGTTCATCGAGCGGAGGGTCTTCCTCTACCGCATGTCACCCGGTTTTTTACTTATTTATCTAATACCACATTATTTATGTGTGTTTTATCCTACAAACTGTTGTGTTCATTGTGTCTGTTTGACTACACGTGGGAAAAGGAGTAGGTTTATTATCATCATCATCACCATCATCAGCCGTTATACGCCCACTGTTGGGCGAGACCTCCCCCATAGAATACAATGGGGAGGATTTGCTATAGTCAACACGCTTGGCAGGCTCGTGTGTATCAGGAACTACAAGTACCATAACACCCAGACACGGAATAAATATTTGCAGATCATAAAAACATTTGTCCTGCAGCAGGAATCGAACCCGCAACCTCTCGCATCTCAGCTGCACACACAGCAGCACTCGGGTGGATGCTGCTGCCCATCCCTTGATGTGATCCCTTAGTAAGGCTTTACTACATACCGGGAGAAGGAGGAGTCTATTCTTTGGCAGGGCACACCATGGCACATTATTTTTAAAATGGTTATAATAATAGGTTTATTATTTATTACTGTTTACCATCATGGCCACCGCCGTTTTCGGCTAAGTCCTTCCAAAACTGTCGCAATGCATGAAATTAAAGCTGAAGTAGTAACTATCAACAAAAACTCCCGTGTGTTCATGACATTTTGCTCTGAAAATAAAGTTATATAAAAGTACTCGGTGAAGTTGACGTTTCTAATGGTTGTTGTACGTACGTAGAGGGAGTATTTTTTTAAACTGATCCTATAATATTATTTACTTGGTGTAATCACAAAGTAGAAAAAGCGCGCCGTCCGTCGCCGCTTCTTATTTTGTGGAGTAATTTTAAGACAGTAATTAAACGAAATTATGAAATAAACGAAAAGTGCCGTGTTATGTCCACCTATTCTGAGTAAACTTATCACCAACCACTGAGCCTAGACCTAATCCTAAAGTCCTTCCACTCAGGACTAATATTAAATATTACAATTAATTCAGACAGTCCGTATCTGCATTCTAGTAGTACTTGTTATGGCCATTAAGTCCATGGTTGTGGCATAGTCACAACTCCAAAAATAAATGATAAACAAAATGATAAATAAAAATGATAAATAGATGAACAAAAAAAAACTGTATGGCATGTACATGGAAGTAATAAGTAGGTACTAGTTGTACGTAGTACTTATTACTTCCATGGGCAAACACAACCTCAGAATAACAAGGAATTTTTATACTACGTACCTATACTATATCTCAGAATAAAGACTAACACGTTATTCTGAGTACTATATCCTCAGAATAAAGACACTATATCCATGCAGAATAATGACTGCATGCACAACAAAGTATAGAGGTAGAAAGAAAGAGGTTTTTTTCGGTCTAAAATCGGAGCATAATCGGAGGTACAAAGCAAAGTGCCATGCCAGTGACGTCATCGATCCTGCCAAAACTAAAAACCTGTTTCGCGCCAATTCGCAGCTGTCGACGGTAAAGTGGTTTGGTCGCAAATTATTTACTTTTTTTCTCGGCCTCGAGTCCTTTTGTTTAGCCTGATACACCGTTAACTCTTTCTTTAAACTTAATTAAAGGTCTCTTCTGAACCTATTTTAAGGATTTCAGTTCCTAAGTAGGAGAGCTGATTCTGAGTTTTGACAAGCAATTGACACGGACGTATGGTGTAGTCAGAATAAGAACTCTTGTCCTTATTCTGAGGGTGTAGTAACCATGGAAGTAATAAGTACTACGTACGTAGTACTTATTACTTCCATGGTAGTAACACGGATTTTTGCTTCAGTCCTTATTCTAAGGATTTTTGTATGCAAAATGAGGTTCACAGAGTGTACGCTAGGGGGCGCTCATCGGTGTCGCCATACAAAATCCTTGTTACACTACACGGTGTAGTCTACACCATACGTCCGTGTCAATTGTGTGCTAAAAACTTAGAATCAGCTCTGTGATCCCACACTAGGATTCCCTGTGTCGTCGTGGGTTATCAGGAACTACGAGTACCATGGTACCACAACACACAGATCCGGAACAAATATTTGCAGATCATGCAACGAACCTACCTTGTGTTACTATAGGTAAACCTAAACCACACTAAAGTCAGGCTTCTCGCCCGCCACGACCTCCGTGGAGGTCGTCAAATCCTATTGACGACCTCTGTGGCGCGGCGGGCGAAAGTTCGCCTGCGACGCAGGAGATTTCAGGTTCAATTCCCGCCTCAGAACAAATATTTGTACGTTCTGCAGATATTTGTTCGGGGTGTTCTGGGTATTTTCTATGTATAGTAAAAAATATCTATCTATGTAATGTATTGTATTTAGTATATCAGTTATCTAGTACCCATAACACAAGCTCTGCTTAGCTTCGGTCTTGATAATGTTGTGTGAAATGTCCAGCATTTATTATTATTATTATTACTTATTACCTATTAATATTTTATCCGGTTTATTCATAAAAATGCACTTGCAATGAAGAGTGAGTCACAGGTTAAGATTCCCACGTCTGAGACCTTCAACAGGTTCTTTGCCACACGATTTCCGTTGGTAGATGCAAATATTTGTTTGAAATACATCATCATCATCATCAGCAGCCTATAGACGTCCCCTGCTGGACAAAGAAAGAAAGAAAGAAAGAAAAACGTTTATTTGGCACAGAAACGACACTTAATGCCGATACCAAACAAACGAAAGTTACATCTAGAAGTTTAAATAAATCGGCTCATGTGTCTGTAGGTATGCCAAAATGGCGTTCAGCTCAGCATAAATGTTGGATGTGTTAACGCCCTACGCTGATTTTCAGCTGAAACCTGGACGAAGCGTCCTCCATGAAATACAATGGTGGAATCGCCATAGTCACCACGTGACTTGGCAGGTGGATTGAAGCCTTTCACTAAGAGCAACGATTCTAATCCCATTTGAGCACCGATTCATATTGATTGCAATATTTATGTTGGGTACTCAGGTATCTACTGCTGTGATCCCTTAGTCAGCTTTTACGGCATCCACGGAAGGAGATGGGGAGGTTTAGTCTTTGACCAGACACAAACGGCACAAAATACATATGGCGTATATAAAATATCTCTTAGTCCAGCCTAATTTTTAGATTGTTCTCTACATTTCCAGTATTTTGATAAAATACTTAGAAGGTAGCTGAATCAATGAAAATACGCATTAGATACAAAATATGAGCGAGAAAGTCGAGTGAGGTGCTCTTTACACCATAATCTTCTCGTCACAGATACCGCAGAGGCTCATGACGAAAGTCTAAAATCAGAGCGTGTGGCACTGAGACGTGCTCGCTAACTATTGGCCTTACATAAAAGGTCAAAGTCGCGCAGTGGTTGAGAGAGCTATGCTCGGACCTTCACTACGTAATAGAATCTTAAATGAGGAACCGACAAAGCTCTCAGAATTAGCAAATTGAAGCGGCAATGGGGGGTCTTCATGCTCGCAGAACTGACAAGCTTTGGGGAATAAAGGTTCTGGAGTGGCGAACACAAAACCAGACGACGCACGCAATATACGAAGCCCCTCATGGAATAACCCCTCTCGATGGACCAAAAACATTATAAAGGAAGTCGGTGAATGCAGGCGACTCAAAATCGTTTGTCGTGGCATTCTATCGGAGAGACCTATGTCCAGCAATGGACTTCTACAGGCTGACGACGTTGGTGAAATCACCCTGTTCAAGAAATAATTCGGTTTTATAAATATAGGAGTAATGAGTTACTGATAGGATTATGTGGTTTAGATCCTTTGGGGGCGTCCATTAATTACGTGAGGTGTTTAGGGGGGGGGGTCAACCCACACCTCACTGGATCTCAAGTGGGGGAGTGGGTGATCTCGAAAAAACTCACGTAATTTTTTTTCCCGCAATAAACATTTTAAATTGTTTACATTAAGTATCTTGTTTACATATTATATTCTCGAAGGAATTTTAGTAGTTCCTATTTAAGTATTTTATTGTTCAATTTTCTTATGTGATTCTGTACTAAGTTCTTCATCTTTAATACTAGTTCTACCTAGTCTTAAATAAACAAAATTACGAGCGAATTGTTTTTTATAACCATCGCAATCACAAGCACAGATTAACTTATTTACATTAAAAATATGCATTTTCAAAAATCTCACGTGAGATTAAGGGTGGGGGGAGGGGTCGAGTGAAATCTCACGACATCTCACCAAGGGGTGAGGGGGTTCAAAAAATCGCCAAATTTACCTCACGTAATTAATGGATGCCCCCTTTGTACTGGAGTAAGGAGTAACTGCTCTCTAAACCTCATTCTACTTTACAACTTAGATACAACCTGTGTTATGCCTAGAGTTTAAATATTTTCAGCATGAGTCATGGCTCGTCGAAGTGCATTAAACCCAGGTTTTTCTTAGGAATGCCTGCCTGCCTAGCGATTCATACATTCGATTGACGGTTCTTTGTGCTAAGGTATTCGCCATATTTTATTCAAATCACAAAATTGTATTTTGTAGTCTTCATGTTTAGTCAGCGTCATATATTTTGGTATTTAAACTTAAATATATAAAAAAAACGCCTAATTACGCCTATACAATTTTTTTTAGGCGAACGAAGGCGTAATGCATTCCCGCGTGTTTTATTTTTTCACAATTTATTTTATTTGGCTCGCGCACCTTTTGCATTGATCTCTTTGGTGATAGGAACTTTTAATAACAAAATCCACATTCTAAATTCAAATCACTTTAGAGAGCTATTTAGTCCCTGTCTGTTTACGAAGATTATAGTAGCTTAGCGATGCGCGACTATAACTAAATTTTACTATCGAATAATACGCCACTACTGAATTTCTCAGTCGACTTGAAAAATAGTGCTAAACTAGAAAAGTTATTCGAATAAACGAATACTATTTTCAGTACTTGTACGATCCGCAGCGGAAAACCCCGAATGGATACGAATTCACTCGCGCGCGACGACTGGTGCCGACGATGCCCGACACGACTTCCTCTAGGCGGCGGAACACTGTGATTGGTGAATTGGTGATCAAAGTATCTACCTAAGATCTACCTACAACGCCAATAACCAGACTTCCCTTTTTAAAAAAGTTAATCTCTATGGCACTTTTTTTTTTGTATTTGGCGTCGCACAAGGGCATTATACCTTGGAGCAAGTTATACTTACTACTATAAAGCATGGACTTGAGTGATGGCATCATTGTTGACGTGATGGAGTGAAAGAAGGAACGAACAGGTACTATTACAATCATATTCGGTCCTGCTCTTTTCTATTCAAAACACACCATGAAAGACAAGGATAGCAGTGAATTTTCTTGACCCTGACTTCACACCAAAAATTTTCGCGCCGATGTGTAATTTTTTCAAAATACACTTTACCTAGGTAAAATTTTCTTAATATTTTTTTCGCCACATTGGCATAGGCTTAAAATAAAGAAGAAAAGCTGCAAGTGGCACGAAAAGTGAATTATTATTGTCTTGAAAAAGATTCAAGTGTATTTTGGTCTGCTTGGAGTATTTTATTTTGGTGGAGGTGAAAATGCCTCGACCGACTTTTAAAAAATCTATTGTTTGGCATTTTTTTGACTTATCAACCAACAAAAAAGAGGCGGTTTGCAAACTTTGCAAAAAAACTTACCTGAACCACGGCAACACCTCAAATCTTAAAGATCACCTAAAAAGAAAGCACCCAATATAAAATATCCAATTAGAAATAGAAGAAAACGAACGTGCCGGAGTAGAGGGACCACCTGCCACATACAATGCCAAATTCAAATAGTTAAGGTGATTGCTCTCGCATGTGGCGCGAAATTCAAATTTTATTGCGTTTTTGCTCATTACAGCTCATCAACACTTCTTGAGATAGTAAAAACTGATTTTGCGAAAACTAGGAGACCTAACACACATGTTTTAGTTTATAGTTTCACATATAGATCATTACTTCAGCTACGAATACTCTTCAAAGATTTTTACAGTGTTTTTTTGGTTTAAAGGTATGCGTAGCTTAACTAATGACATTTATGAGATACTAACAATTAAAACATGTGTGCTAGGTCTCCTAATTTTCGCAAAATCTGTTTTCTCTATCTCAAGAAGTGTTGATTAGCTGTGATTTACAAAAAACACAATAAAATTTGAATTTCGCGCCACATGCGAGAGCAATCACCTTAACCAATTAAAAAGTGGAGTTCCAGCAATGACCGGGCCGAATTGCAGCGGAAAACCCCGAGTCGGTCATAAAACGAATGAAAAAGTGTTATAATGCTAGGATGAATGAATTAATTCGGTGACGTTAGCGAATAGCTAGCGATGAAAGTCAGTCGCTTCAGTCGTCAATCGTCAGTTGGATGGATGAATGAATTCATTCGGTGTTCGCGACTTCAGTCGCACTAGTTGGATGAATTTATTAGTCGACTAGTTCGAATACTTTTATTCATAGTCGCGCATCGCTACTAGCTTTTTTTGAATAGATGTGATAAAATACTTTTTCCGAGATGGTGGGATGAAAAAGATATTTCGTATTACATACATACATTTTCTCTAAAGGTTTTCTAACCCGACGGTTTTGTGATTTCTGAATCTAACTCGTTTGGCCACGGTATCAACATGAAGTCTTCTCAGTCCGAGTTGATATATCGAGTTTAAATTAAGATGGGATGATTCACGTGTAGCTCAGTAATACTGTCCAATGTCCAAGTGTCCATTCAGTAGTACCTACCTACAAGTTAGGTACTCATATAGGTCGTCTGAAGTACTTCCCGTCTCATCTCAAAATAACTGCTGTGTATGCAAAACAAATGCAACATCAGATATTTATACAACATCCTAGCTTAAGTTTCGTTCACAAAAAGATACAAAATGGATGCGTGTAAGTGCTATTAATATGTTGGTTAATTTAAAGTAATTCAGTATTTATCTTTACATTGACAAATATTAAACGTTCGGTTAGATAAATCTAGCCTTCATCAAAAGCATGTAGAAACTGCTGGGCATAGGCCTCCCCCATAGAATGCCACGATGAATGGTCTTAAGCCTCCTCCATCCACCGACTTCCATCGATCTGTATTGCCCTTGGTCCATCGAGAATCGAGAACCTAACCTTAGAATATCTAATTGTCTTGAAAAACTGGCGATCGCGAGTCTGTACTCGCTATTTCGGTCGTACGTACTCTTTATCACTGACACTCGCCATTTCGGGCGTACGTACTCGTTATCCTCTTATTCTGAGTCGTTATCACTGACCATAAACAACTTGGCCATATGTTGATCGCATCATTCTCCCAGTGATACAATGGACAGTGACCAATAATGATTTATTAAGTAGGTAGGTACTTCTGCTAAAACCTTACTCAACAAACACCTTCACGACGGTGAAAACTGCATTCCAATCCTCTAGAATTCTAGTTTTACGGGTACATACTAACAGACTATGACACATAGACAAACGTTGCCTTTTATTAACATATCATCATCAGCCTTAAGACCAGTGGTGGGCAAACTTTCTTAATTGGGGGCTAGAAAGTTTAAGAAATTTCAGTGGAGGGCCAGAATTATAGGAAAAATGCATTTTGTGTTGAATTTTTTACCGACTTTAAAAGAAGGAGGAGGTTCTCAAAACGGTTGTATTTTTTTTTATGTTTGTTGCCTCATAACTTCGACATTTATAAACCGAACCTAAACTACGCGGCTAGTCTAACTGGTTCTTTTACCTATGCGTCTATTATTCTACTAGTAGAATCTACTTTATACTTCTGAACCGTCAAAATGTATATTTATAAATATTAAATATTAATATTTAATATTTTTATTATTATTATTATGGCATTTATTTATTTAAAATCTCGTTACAAAAATATATTTTTCACTATAAAGAAATACATATTATCTACAAAAACATAATAAGTATAAAAAACATTATAGTAAAAAATATATATCTAAACGGGAAACTTCCTACCGCGGAGCAAGGCCCAAGCGGTCGGAGGCTAGGGCTGCAGAGAGAGGAACCTCCTGACTATGCGTGCCGAGTCCAGGAGTACAGCCTTCTGAATCTCACCCTTGATCCAACCATTTAGTGAGAGCCTCTGAAACAACTATCGGGACGATAATCGTTGAATTTGCTGGGATTTGCCATAATCACCGCGCTTGGCAAGCGAATTGGTGATCGTAGTATGTATTACCCTTGCATTCTATATGGATAGCTAGGCCTTGTCCAGCAGTGGCCGTCTTTACCATCTGATGATGATGATGATGAAGTACTGGAGACTCAGTACTGAGTAACTGAGTTTCATAATCTAAAGATTTATCTTGCCTGTAACTAAGGATTTCATAATGACGCTCTTGTTCATAGGAATGCATCGGCTTTCTTTGAGCCAGTTGCCACCTCTAGGGTAACTGGATTGTCTATGGAAAACGACTGGTTTTGCTGTTATGACTAGGTTTCACTGTTGCATGTAGTTCATGAATAACTTTGGGTGGGTTTTGCAAAGACGGTGTTTACGACACTATAGGTTCACAAAATGCCTTTAATGAGCTCTAGAATATTTATTTGATATGAGTTCTTAGTTACAAAAAGAAAAATTATAAGTAAGTATCGTATCCTTAGGCTTTTTATCTAGTGAAATCATAAATTCAGTAGGTAAACAATTTGAATTACTCTACTCGATAAAAAAAATAAACAAAAATAGATACTAAAATAGCTTTCGTGAATTATATGAATAATATCATTCATTTTGTAAAACGGGAAATTTTCACGTACCGATTATGTTGGTGGAAGTCTATTGTTTATCAAAGTGGTGGAAGCGCCAACAGAGGTTTCGACCCTAATCGAGGGTCTTCATCAGTGCGATCGCGCGCTACCCATGCTAAAACTTTAATACGCAACTTTTTCATTTATTTATGGCAATCCAAATTTCAGAATAATGATGTTAATACTAGAAGTCTCTAGATGTCTCTCCGCGTCCCTCCCTGTGGACCTCTAGACCTCTAGATACTTCTAGTATTAACCTCATTATTCTGAAATTTGGATTGCCACAATGACAAAGTTTGAAATTGAGGAATTTCGGCTTTTAATGATAATTACCTACACCCAGTTATGGTCATAAGTGATAATTCTAAACTAAGGTAGTTATACGTAAATAGAAAAAATAAAACGGATAAGTGTTGACACACGCCCTTTGAGGGTTCCGATCTGCAAATTATATAAAAATCTTCAGAGCTCTTTTTTACGAGTTTCAACCACTTTTCCCTATAAACTTCACCATCCCATTTAAGGGGTAAAAATCTATAAAAACTATATACCATTATTACCCCATTTTGGTGTTTGGGTGTAGATATTCCCACAGGTTTGGTAGGTATGTTTCTTGACAAGAAACTTGATCGGTTCTCAAGTTAGGATTGCATAATAAAATCTTTTTTATGATTCAACCGAAAAATTGGATTCATTCTTACTTTCCTTAGAACCGGTCGAACTGCACACCTGGCAAGCTCTTGAATATTTAATAGACCTACCTATGATCAGATATTCTAAATTTGATTAAATTCTGTCTAGATATGATAGTTATATGGTTTGGACGTAAACGTCTATAAACTAGATTTGGTAGCCAGGCCAAAATTATTGTTTTTCGTGAGTTTCAAAAATTATTAAGTACTAGTTGCGCCCCGCGGTTTCACCCGCGTGAATAATGATGAAAATTGATGATGATGATGATGAAAAGTAGCCTATGTGTTAATCTAGGGCGTAAAGTATATCCATTCCAAATTTCACTCAAATCCATTCAGTAGTTTTAACGTGAAAGAGTAACAAACATCCATCCATACTCACAAACTTTCGCGTTTGTAATATTAGTAGGATATTTTTTATAAATATCGGCTTAGGCAGGGCCGGATTTAAATTTGTGCCGCCCTGGGGCACGAAAATACCGCCCTATGACTTAAATTTTACTTTAATAGTTTTCCTATATTATAATATACAAAATTTTAATGTGATACATAATCCTTGAATTATATTTCTTGAAAGATAAAATGTTTATTTAAAAGAATTAGCTAATTATATATTGTATAGAAAAAAAATTCTCACTTTCCAAATTTTGCCGCCCTAGAAAATTTGCCGCCCTGGGCACTAGCCCCGACTGCCCCTAGTATAAATCCACCACTGGGCTTAGGTGATGATATCCTTAAGGCCTATATGTTTATATCAGACAAAAATACGACCAGAAGCGAAGGATACGACAGTCAGGAAAGGGCCGATCAAGAAAAATCAGAAAAGCGCACAAACGATACAAAAAAAAAAACCTGCAAACATCCAAAGAAATCGGAAACGTAACGTTTTATGTAAAATCCTACACTCTCGGGCTCGAACACAACAGAGCCCATTTTTTTTTAATAATTTTTGAGACTATAGTACACACTTCTTCTCCGAAGACCTCTGTGGCGCGGCGGGCGAGTAGCCGGCTGAGATGCAAGAGGTTGCGGGTTCGATTCCCGTTGCGGGACAAATGCTTGTGTTTTTTTTCTCTTTATTTAGCGTACACTTTTGTGTACCATAATAGCATTACAATCTAGCCATAAGGCAGGCTAATAAGTAATTAAACATTGACCTAGATTTATAAAATAAGTTATAGCTAAGTACTAATGTGTCCATTGGCACTTTTTTTAATGTAATTTAAGGGGAGGACACTTTGTTCTTGTGTTCTTATTATCTAGCACTAATAATTTGCACTACACTGCACTATTATTTACCTACACTACACTAACTCATAAGGTTTCGTTCTTTTGAGTCTTCTCACTATGTCCGTGTTGTCGAGAAGCTGGATTGCCTCGACGTTCACATGATGATGAAGTCTACGTTCGTGAGCTCCTGCATATTTTTTTATGAAAAAAAATGTTTGTATGATCTGCAAATATTTGTTCCGGGTCTGGGTGTTATGGTACCATGGTACTCTGGTATGGTTGTTAGTAGTAGAACTTCTTGTGAAAGAGTTCGTCCGGGGAAGTACTACCACCGTACCTATTTCTGCCGCCAAGCAGTAGTGTTCGCATTGCTGTGTTTCGGTTTGAAGGGTACGGGTGCCGGTGAAATTACAGGCACATGAGACTTTTCATCTTTATGTCTCAGGGTCGGTAGCGCGCGTGTGATGCCTCTGGTGTTACAAGCGTTCATAGGCTGCGGCAACTGATTTCCATCTGGTGGGCCGTAAGCTTGTCTGCAAGCCTAGTAGCGTAAAAAAAAAACTCGTAGTTCCTGATACCCACGACACAGGGAATCCTAGTATGGGATCAAGACTACGTATGTGACTGTTATGAGTGTTACGTTGTGTTATGTTCACCTCCTGTGGATGTAGTAATAGCCTAACTAAGGGATTACACCAGGGAATGGGCAGCAGCATCCACCTGAGTACCTGCTTAACACCAAACTGCGATCACCAATCCGCCTGTCATGCGTGGTGATTATGGCAAACCACCCCATTGTATATTCAAGGGTGCTGCCCCCCATTCAATACAATGGCGAAATAAATGATGATATGAGACGATCTCGTCTCGCATAAAGATCTTGCCCTTTAGATGTGTGAATGGATGGAATTTGCTAATTTTTGCCAGAAATTAATCCTGATTTTCTGAACTCGTGGAAAAACCTAGTCGAATATCCTTCCTACTAATATTATAAACGCGAAAGTATGTGAGTATGGATGGATGTTTGTTACTCTTTCACGTAAAAACTACTGAATGGATTTGAGTGAAATTTGGAATGGAGATACTTTACGCCCTGGATTAACACATAGGCTACTTTTCATCATTATTCACGCGGGTGAAACCGCGGGGCGCAACTAGTATTATATAAGTAAGTAAATCAGCTAAAAAAACTGATGTTCAAATTTGGCCTACCTAGGTACATCAGAGGTGATCCAATAACGGAAGTAGGTATAGCGTAAATAAATAAAAAAAATCTGATTTTGGGGGCAAACTATACTTACAATAAAAAAAATGTGACGTAACTGATAGTCTACGGAATCCTTTCCACGCGAATCTTCTGTTTTTTTAAATAACTTTTCCATTCACTATTTCGTCATTCATGAATATTTAAAACCTTTCATCAAATTGATTGCGGCAAATTAATTAGAGTGATTTTTATGGGAAGATTTATCGTTCTAATTTTACGAAGTTTCCATTGTAAATCAGCTTTATAAGTAGGTGAGTATACCTAATATCGATGAAAGCTTTCCGATTTTTAGACTATCAGGCAAACCTTTCTGGTGGGTAGGTACGCGATAGAGAGATAGGTAAGAGAATTGTATAACATAACCCAACATTCACATACGTAGCCCGAATCCCACACTAGAATTCCCTGTGTCGTGGGTACCAGGAACTACGAGTACACCATGGTAAGACAACACCCAGACCAGGAACAAATATTTGCAGACCATGCAAACATTTGTCCTGCAGCGAGAATTGAACCCGCAACCTTTTGCATCTCAGCCGGCTACTTGCCCGCGGCGCTCACAGGTCGTCATAGATAAGATACTTAAGTTAGGTACCTACCTAACCTAAGTAAAAGTAAAGGTGTACCCTGTCTACTTGATCTAATGAAACTCCTAAGTTGTCTAGGCGTCATTGTTCCTACCTAGGTAAGTAGCAAGTAGGTACTGTTTTAACTATTCTAGGGTTAAGTACCTACCTACCTATCATGTTAGGAATGTACCTACCTATATATCTTTTCGTTTGAACTCGGCAGGTAGGCCTCTATAATATCGAACCCGAGTCCCACCAAAACGCTACAACAATATCCCTTGATACAGCAAGCTGACAAGAGATTTTTCTCAGACAATCGGCAATCACGCGCCTTTGAAATCGTGACGTAACAACCGTATCGCGTGCATTCCGCAATAAATTGATGAAATTTCTCAAAACTACGACCATTAGTGGCTATAAAAATAATAACTCCAAATCTTTTGTAACCTATTTAGGCAGTACCTACCTATGTATGTGACAAGCAAAAGAATAATAGGTAGATACAACTTGTATTGCATTTACACACTATGAGACTTCCACCAAGGTTCGACAGTTGGACTCGAATCGAATTAATCCGTTGTAAGGTTCGACTTCGAGCGAATAAATAGCAATCAGTTTCTTTTCCCGCATTTTCATGTTCCAGAACCTATGATACTCACTCACTCAAGGATTCATAAAATAAATATAATGCTAAAAATCTTGTAATGTGCCTTTGGTTGGGAACACAAACAGACATACGTCACACTTCAGCGACAGCGTATCAAATTAACACAATTATCAGTCATACCAACATCACAAGAGCAACAACCAATACCAAATGCTTGCTTCGCGTTAGTACGAATTGCAGCTCACTTCATCTCGTTACCGACCAATAGCGTTACTACAAAGATAGGATGTGTTGCTAATTTCATGACAGTCCTCAAAACAACCATTTTGTTTTTCAGTGATACAAGTTGGCTTGACAAAACTTTAACTGAGACGACGACTGATTGAGACTGACTGACTGACTGACTGACATGTTTAGTTGGATATTTTTCTGTCCCACACGTGGTTGCAAATGAATGAGTTTTAATAAAAATGGCTATGTTAGCAGAGCCTCGTCGAAAGCAGAAAGTGATAAATCTTCGTGCAAAGAACAATGCGTGGAGTAATGATAGTGGCAAGTTCGGCCAGCGTATGCTGGAGAAAATGGGATGGAGTTCTGGCAAAGGTCTTGGTGCTCATGAAAACGGGATTGTGGAACACGTAGTGGCCAAATATAAGAACGATGATAGAGGGTTGGGTTTTGAAGACCGGAACGATCAGTGGACCAAACATGAGGATGATTTCAATTCGCTACTTGCCAATTTATCGAATGGTAAGTAACATAACCTCGCATACAAATGTAGTAAACATTTAGATCTATTTTACATAATTCAACTGTTATTATTGCTTTTAGGTGATACAAACGAAGAAAAGCTCCACAGTGGTGTGTCATTGGAAGTAAAATCAAAGAAAAGCAAAGTCCGTGTTCACTATCACAAAGTTACTAGAGGCAAAGACTTGACCCGTTACAGCGAGAAAGATCTTGCCAACATATTCGGAAAAAAAACACTGAAAATTAAAGAAAAATCTTTAGAGATTTTGAAACCTGATGATTTAAAATCTACAGAAGTTGTTTTCACTGAGAAAGGGAGTATGGAGGATTATTTTAAAAGTAAATTAGCTGCTTTGAAAGGAAAACATAAAGTGTCCTTAACCAATAACTGTGATAATACTGATGAGGGTGATTACAGCTTTAGAGGTTTCGCTGGAACAGGCATAGAGGAAAATGGGCAAGTTGATACAGAGGAACAAAGTGAGGTAACTGTTCAAGGATTTTCATTCTATGGAAAAAACAGTAATGATAATAGGGCATCGGAAGAACCTTTTGAAACCTCAGTTGAACCAGTCAAAAAGAAAAGTAAGAAGAAATCTAAAAAGAAATTTGATGTGACACTAGATAATCATACAAATATGAGCCCAGATAATCATGACCCAGAATCAATGCCTGAGAATCTGAAAAATGAAGAAAACGAGCCAATAAAAAAGAAAAAATCAAA
This sequence comes from Epirrita christyi, assembly GCA_951392215.1. Classification (NCBI taxonomy): domain Eukaryota; kingdom Metazoa; phylum Arthropoda; class Insecta; order Lepidoptera; family Geometridae; genus Epirrita; species Epirrita christyi. The sequence goes on from OX595853.1 coordinate 10,157,122, forward strand.
GAAACACAAAATTGAAGCTGTTTTGGAAACACATGAAGCACCACCCAAAAAGAAAAAGTCTAAAGACAAAAACATTGAAGACGGTCAAATTATTGAAGAACATATTGATGAAGTGAAGCATGTGCCTAAAAAGAAGAAAAAAAGGAAAAATAAGGATAATTAAATGTGATAAATTAATAACTTGTTTTACTTTAATTTAGGTATTTTCAAACAATACAATGGTGTTGGCTTCTCTTAAATTAAACTGGACTAAAATTATTGCAAGTCTTTTCTAATACAGTAAAATAAAAGTATGTACATAACCTACCATGATAAATTTTGTGTGGTTTTGCCTCTGAGAACCACAACACTAGTACATTAATTTCAAATTGGTACTCATGTTGACTCAAATCAAGGATTTTAAACTTTCATGATAAACTATTATGTCTCGATTCACACTTGTTCATAGTTCGTAAGTACTGGCTCTGAACAATGTGCACGCATATTTTGGGTTATTTGAAACTTGTAAACAATGTAATTTCATCTTTATGCGTTCATACTCGTGCTCTTGGTTCATAATTTATGTTCTAAACTGAACTGAACACGTAGCTGAGGAACGTAGATAGCTATTTATTTCTCTAATGATTTGCTCCCCAACTAGAAATCGATCCCTAGTTTAGTCGAGTGTTTGACATGTTTTGCTACAGTATAAACAACACATCACTAGTTATCAAACTCGTTTTGTAAAGAATGTCACTGTCAGTTTCATTAGTCTGTTGCTGTCAGTCAGTCAGTCTCACTCACTCACTCAGTCAGTCTAGAGAAAAAAAGTGTGCTCGGCAGCGTGCTTTTCTTTTGTTGTTTCGTAAATTCACCACGTTTTCTTGAATAAAACTAATGAAAACTATAATTAATACTTGTGCAGTGTCGAATTATATCAAAGTAAGATCATGGTGATTCACGAAGAGAGCGAATTACAAGTAGTTCCACCTGTGATAAAAAATCCACTTTTCGAGGTCAAATCGTATGATAATCGAACTAATCACGAACAATATTATGAGAATACAACTGAAAACGACTCTCCTATGTGTGAACCTACTAAGAAGTCTTCGGAATTGTCTAGAAATGAATCGGATGATAAGGTTAGAATTTCAAAGGAAACAAGTAGTGACACAAGTACCACCAACAAAATCAGCACTGAAGACTTAGAAGAACTTAGAAAAGTGTATAAAAAATGCAAATCAGTGATTAGAAAGATTGAGACAAAGTATGGACATTTATTGGACTTGAATGAGCGGACAGTTAACAAACGACGGAAAAAAAACACGGAAAGCACAACGGATGAAGAAATAACAGAATGCCAGTGTACACTGAACAAGAAAGTAATATTTGACGATGATGGAAAAGAAATTGCCATAGATGCAGTGCCTGCCGATCATATTTGCCCCAAAAAACCACGGTATACACAATCAGCTCAGCTCCACAATGACTTACAAATAGAGTATTACAATCAACGCATAGAATTACCTGACAGTCTCCAAGAATTGAAGTCAATACTACAAAACCCAGGAATTGAGATAACATATCGTAACCAAGTCATACAAAAAGTGAGATTGATTAAACAAGAATTTGCTTATGAAATCAAATTCAATAAACACTCAATAGTCGAGAAGATAAAGGCGGACATGGATGAAATGATAGATTTTAAAGGGACTAACTTATCCTCATTGCCTGGATATGTGTATTAGTTTACATTATTATATTCTAGTTTATATTATTATAGTTTTTTAAGGTATTAAACCTTATCTGAAAATATTTTAATTTTATTTGTCTGTATTATATAACCCAGGACAACAGCGTCCACCTGACCCAGGACAACAGCGTCCACCTGAGTACTCAACACCAATACTGCAATTAAAATCCACCTGCCAAGGTGTTTATGTGGTGTTTATGAAAAATCTTCCCATTGTATTCTTGTGGAAACCATGTTGTATTGTTGTATTCTTGCAGGAAGGCCTTGTCCAGCAGTGAACATCTACTGGCTAATTATTATGATGATGATATAAAATGAAAACCATATGGGCAGGTCATACAGCTCACAAAACTGACTGAATAAAGGTTCTCGAGTGGTGACCACCAATCAAATGATGCAGTATTGAAAGGAAAGCTTTAAAATATCTTAGGTCCATCGACAGCAGGACCTAAGATATTTTAAAGCTTGCAGGACATTGGTGGAAAAAGATGGCTCAGGACTTTTCATGGCATTCTATGGGGCAGATCTATGTCCAGCTTAAGTGGACTTGTATAGGCAGATGATATCAAAATGTTACAAATTTTCCTGTTTTAAGTATCATCAGAACTATCTTTAATGACTGTCCATCCTGCTCCTTGATCCTCTGCAAGCCACCGCTGGACATAGCCCCCTATAGAATACCACGAGGAACGGTCGAAACCATCTTGAGCTGCCTACATCCACCAAACTCCTGCTACCTTTAAAATTTTGTTTGTCCATCAAGTGGGGGTCGAGGTGGAATGAACTTAATAAATTAATATACCAAAAATCTTATTTATTTTATACATTCTTTAATCTTTAAAAATAATCCCTTAAGCATTTTTCGAGGTTGTACATCTGATATAATATATACCTAATAAATAATAATACAATACAAAGGACAAACCCTACAATTATACACAATATCTGCTGAAGTGAAGTATCAGGAATAGTTATTTTTTCAAGTGTGCGACTAAGCTTTACTTACGGAGTTTAAGTGTGAGCCTAAAAGTCTGTTTTACCGGGTCTCGAACCCACACCTTCGCCTCTAATCAGCAATCCCTTGACCAATTCGCCCATGGAACGAGTTGACGCTGGCGACGAAATTTGTGAATATAAGGTAATCCTAAAATGTATAGCAGCAACTTTGTATTCAATAAATAGCTTGTCAATTCAATAGCCGCTGCCAGTCGCATCACAATGGGAGGATATCAGCTCCTGCATCCATTACATTATAAACTAAACTCTTTTCAAAGAGCTATAAGAGCTACATTGATATTAGCAGTGTAGACTGAAACGGATAGAATAGAATGTCCATTGTCTATAAACTAAACCACAGTTACATTTACGGGTGAGCGTATAAATTGCCATTCAAAATGCGTCCTTACTACCTTGAATTAAAAGCCAGTATATCAACGGAGTTAACGTTTGTAGTTGTATGATGAATAATGATGTGGTCGCATACCTATCGTTTGCTGTGAACCCAGGCATTTGAATTACGAATTGTAACTTGATCTGATGGTTTCGCGATAACTTATTTGTAACAAATGAGAGCAAATTGTGAATCCTGTTTATATTATGCGAATGTACTGCCATCTAGTGACATAAACGAACGATTTAGTTTTAAAATATAAGATTGGAACAGAGGTTGTAAGTCAGGTTTTTGTAAAGTTGGGTTGAAGAATAAGATTATTATAAGTTTTTTCAATAGGTGTAAGCTGGTACCTATATGAACGAATAACCTCTAAGCATACCAACGTGTAATGAAATCTAAACCTGGGTAAGTTAAAATATAAACCATCGAGGAGTTCCGTTGTGCACCTTCCAGAACATTTTCCGTCTTCATCAGAACAGCTCGCTGTTACCGTAATAATGTTCCTACCTACCTATTGTCATGGCACAAATAAAAATCGGATGGCCATGGCCATGGTGAGTTTGCCAGTTGCATGATTGGATGCAAATAAATAGGTACCTACCTACCTACTAAACAAGTCAAGTTAAAGAAAAGCTTTCGTACCTCCCTAGATCCACTTGACATACAACATAGCGATAGTGCTGCCACCTATCTGCGATTTATATTTAAGTGATTTACCTAAGTTTAGTGTAGCTATTCAAAGTAGCTAAAACCATTACTACGGTATACCTACCTCCTTTTATTCACCTACACAATTCAAAGATAACAGACTCTACAGCTCTACTTTCAACGTCTTGTAAAACAGCTGGTTCCGTCTATTTGTGTTTGGTCAATACTAGATGTGTCTCACGTAACCGTACCTACAGACTACCGTCCGCGTAATTACGAGTAAACAACACGAATTTGCATAGCAGTACATCATTCCATAGTCAAAAACAGTTGTGTTTTAAAAGAAGCACACTCATTTGAATTCCGTATGGTATTTAGAAGTGTAGAGACTTTGGGCTACAGGCAAGGTTGTTCAATCTCATAAGGCGCGCGACTGCGTCATCGGTGGACGCCTACGATACAACCTTTGCCGTGTTTGTTGTTAAAAAGTTAGTGTTCCTAATTTAAATCGATTTACTTATTACCAACAAGAAGTTTTCATTCAAAATTGTAATGATTGATTTAAAAAACTGTGTCCTTGCTTGACTGAAAAATAAATAAGGTGTCCTCTCTCCATGAACAATAGCAATATGAAACTGGATAACTTTGGATTTGAGAAGTTACAGGTCAGTTATAAATAAAAAGTTAGAGATAAGTATGTCCAGAGATTAAAAGACGGGGATTGATGCCATAGGAAATTGTTAAAAATATACCGGCAGAGCAGAACTTAGTTAGTTTGCGTAGCCAGCTTTCCCAATTTACCTAGGTAGGTAAACAGGACCTTACATAGTTAAGAACCTACGTAAATACCTACATGATTGATGAAG